>PDLM01000010.1:0-600000 GCA_003369665.1 Coleophoma cylindrospora
TAACCCTAACCCTAACCCTAACCCTAACCCTAACCCTAACCCTAAACCCTATAATAAGTTAAGAAGATATTATATGCTAAGACTAAAAGGAAAGATAAAAAGAGAACTAAGGAAGTACTAGTGAAATAATTAAAGTATTATAAGCTAATATAAGAACTTGCAGAGAACCTAATAAATATTATAATAATAAACTAGTTTAAAGCTATTTATAAGGATATAAAGACTAATGATAATTTAAGAATATCTTAAAAGAAGTTAAAGATAAAAAAGAATAATATATAAATAGATAAATATTAGGTGCTAAAGAGTAGAGTTAGTTATTTTAAGAAAGGGAAGTAGAGGAGAAGAGAGTTCTATTAAAGAAATCTAAAAATAAAAAAAAATAAAAAAGAGAAACTCTAGTATAATTAATAGATATTATTATAAGATAAAAGAAACTTAAATAAAACTTAATAGATATTATTATAACTCTTTTCTCTTCTTTAACTAAAATTAATTATAATATTAAGTATTTAAAACTAAGGTAGATATAACTTTATTAATATTAAAATAAATAATTATTAAATGAAAACTAATAGAAGAAGCTTGAAAACTTATATTTAACTCTATTAGGTAATTATATTTATAATAGTATTTATAACTTTAGTAATTATAAGACTAAGTAGTTAATACTAGAAAATGATTAAGGAGTAATAAGACTTATATAAAGAGTATATTAGTACTTTAAAATAGCTTTAAGGCTTTCTAGGCCTTAAGGACCTTTACTAAGTTAATATAAGTAATTATACTAAAGAATAATTATTAGTTACTTAAAAATAATTAAGATTAGTTAAGAAATTTATATATTAGTATTAGTAGAATAAGTTTATATAATATAAGTAATATATATTATTATAAGACTAAAGAGTAATTAATGATATTTTTTAATTAGAGACTTAATAGAACTTATAAGTTTTTATAGTTTTTATATTTATAGATATAGTTTATATAAAAGCAAGAATAAGAGAATTATATAAATTAGCGAAACTTAATTAAAAAGGAGTAGATATTAACTTATAATTTAGTCTTAATAATCTATGCTAGATAAAGTATAACTAATATAATAAATGATTAAGGTAATTATCTAAACTTAGTTAATATCTTATAGAGGCTAATAATATTAATAAGGGATATAAGGTTTCAAAAAATATATAATATAGATTTTTGATATTATCTAAAGAAAAAGAAGAAAGAAACTAGATTAGAGTATAAAGCGCTTTTATATATATAGGTATAATAAAGAAATTATAATATCAAAGAAGTTAATAATACTAATATTAATAAGAATAGAAATATCGATAATACTAATATTAATAAGAATAAAAATATAAATAATAGTAATACTCTTAGTAAGAGAGTAACTATTATATACTAAGACTAGATATATTAACTAAGGAATATATATAGTTTATTTAGTAACTTATTTAAAGGAAGTCGATAATAAGGTAGTATAAAGACTAATAATACTAAAAATCTTATTTATATTATATATATATTAAGTTAGATCTTGATATATTAATAATAGAGAATAGCTTAAGTAAGAGATAATGTAATTGATTTACTAGATTTAGAAGATAATAATATAAAAGAACTTATAATAGAAATACCTTTTATATATAATAAATATAATAAGTTAGAACTTAATAATTATATTTTAGAATAAGTATTATATATAAGATAAGATATATTAGCGAAGGACTATAAATTAGATAAGGGATTTAAGGGATTTAGAGTTATACTATACTTAAATTATAATAGCTTCTTTTATAGAATAAGTAAGAGAAGAGAAGTAATATAAGGGTTAGGCCTTAGGTATTAAGCGTAAGATATATCTATACTTAGGTAATTATATATTTATATAATTATATATAATTATAAGTTATATTATCTTTAAGTTATTAATGAGGTAGATATCTACTCCTTATATAATAGAATCTAAGTAGATAGTTACTTCTTCTTTATCGAACGTATTAAATACTACTACCTAGTTATTATATATATATACTCCCCTATGATATATAATTATATAAACCTAAGAATATCTAAATATATTCTTAGATTTGCTTTCGTAGTTTAATTAAGGTCTAGTAGTGCTCACGAAGGTATCGCAAAAGTATACCTAGAGTAAGCATATACTAGTACTTATCACCTAAATAGACTAAGATTTAGAACTCTATATTCAAGTAGATCAAATGCTCCTAAAGTTAGGGAATAGGTAAAGCTTGATTCCTTGATTAGTTTGCTATTGTAATTAAGTAAATTAAAGTAGAATTGAGTCTATACAAGGGCCTGAAAAGTTAACCCTAGAACTCAGTTACACTGTAAACGAGATTTTATGCTAAGAAATGCACGGATGTATTTTGTATAGGAAAAAAACTCGGTTACACTGTAAACGAGGGATAATAATGTTAGGGTCGTATAGATGATGCTATAGGTCTTTGCAAGGGCTCTGATACTACAACTTAGGTTTATTTCAAGTGCATCGAGGGCAAGGTTGACCCTGCCTTYATATRGAAGCYGTAGCATGTCGTGTTRTGGAGTTATAAGGTGTTAAAGTGAAAAGAGGGTATAATGTTCGGAAGTGGTGCACGCGCTTGTTTGGTGCACTCGCTTATCCTGTACGTTACATTTAATGAATAATAATACAATCTAAAACCTAGGTCTTCTTGTTCATACATAGCAAAGAGGGCCATTCTCATCTTGAATAGCATCAGAGCTGTCAACTTTCATGATCTCACTTTTGACACCAGTGCGAACCCAGAATACATTCTTCGGGTCGACAGCAGCCTTGATCTCTGAGAGACGAGCATAATTGGAGCCCCAAAAGCTTTGCTGAAAATTAACTTCCTCAGGGTCACTCTCGCCCAAATATGCCCCAGCGCCTGGAGAGACTGCTATCCATTTAGTTTGAAGATCTGTTACCAATGATCTTACAGCCTTGGCCTCATCTGCTGTCCCAGAAGTGTTTACATTTGAACCTTGGATAGCATGCATGACTGCATTTCTCCAAGCTGGATTGACCGCATTGTCGGCTCCGACGAAGTTTTTGGGGGCCATGTTGAAATTGATGAGCAATGCACCACTGTCACGCGCCGATGAAGCCCAAGCTTCGAAAGTGGCATTTAGTTGTGCTGGATCTTCCCATGCACTCCGTTGGAATAACCTCGAGCCGGTGATCTGGCCATTACGTCCTACTGTCTCGAGTGGGAACCCGGCTATCCAGGCATCATAGAAATTATCGTGTGTACTATAAACGGGACTGATATTGATCCCAAGTGCTGCTAAGCGGTCAAACCAAGGCTTAAGGAGAGCCTGTGTTTCCGCAATGTTCATATTTGGCGCAAAGAAAGGTTGCATGATGAACTGCATGATGCCAAATGGATAGATGAAAAAGTAAGAATATGTGCCCTTGTCCGCAAAATCGAGGAAGTAATCAAAATAGGTACGGACACCTGCCCAGAAGGTATCGGTAGACATTGTTGCAGATATAAAGCTGAAGGAGACAACTGTAGCGCTGATCTTCGGATAGGCACGAATTGTTATAGACGTAACTACGCCAAATGTTGCGCCACCTCCGCCACGTAGTGCCCAGAAGAGATCGGAATTGGAGCTAGAAGAAGCAGTGACATAACGACCATCTGCGGTAACTACTTCCATAGCAAGGACATGGTCTGCAGCTATGCCGTAGATTGACGAGAGAGGGGAGTGACCGCCTCCTTGAATGTAACCTCCCATCACCCCAACTGTCTGACCTTCACCCCCAATGACTGTAAGTCCTCTCTCATTTGCAGCAGCATAAATGTCTTTAGCAATAACACCGGAACCAGCTTTAAAAGCAGGGCCTGACCAGCCCGAGGCCTTGTCGGTATATTTGGGTATGTACTTGATGTCTTTGAGGTTATGAGTCCAAACTGATAGAGCACCAGCACCACCAGACTTTCCAGAAAAGTCATGACCCGTGTTTTTCACAACTAATCGGATATTAGTTGATCGTGCGAAATTGACAGCTAGCTGAATCTGGGCAGTGTTTGTTGCCTTCACAGCGTATGACGGATAGCCGCCAAGCGTACACTCTGATGTCGGCGTCAGGGTTGGGGGGCATGTATTTCCTTGATAAAGAGGAAACATTATTGACGTCGGATCCAGTTCACTATATGTGTTATTTGATGATCACTATACATTTTTCCATGTCTTTCAACTTACTGGAGCGCCGAATCAGTCCAGTTATTCACAACAATAGTACATCGGTCAAGGTCCTATGGTTTGTGTTAACATCGTTCAACGTCATGCTGCAGTTGAGATCATGACATACGTAGTGGGGTCCCGAGTAGCAAGGAGCAGCAATTGGGACGGTTTTAAGCAGAGAGCCACCAAGCAGAACGTTGAAAATACTCCAGACCCATTCCTGGGGCCACAAGGGATCGCCCGGGAAAGTTTTGCATTTTGGCTGATTTCTGGCTGTAATATTGGCTCCAGCTACATCGTCAAAGCCGAAAAGACTGATAAGAGATGCATTAAGAGGATTCAGATTGGATTCAGTCAATTGAACAGTCTCATATGGAAATAAATCTTGACCTGTTTTTGGTGTGACGGTTGAGGCTGCAGCTGCAGTGATTGTGGCTGCTGCCTCAGTTTGTCGCAATGCAACCAACACAAAAACTAGCGCAGTAGTCTTCATAACTACCGGTTGACCTATCAGACAAGGAAGAAATAGAGAAGAGTGGCTGGAAATAAAAACCTCCCCATCCAAGACTGATCCATGCTGGCAGCAGACATTATTATTATATGACAATTTTCTGTTTACATCCGGTCGGTCATTGATTCAGGGGCATAGTCGGTTGTCCAGATACGTAAAGTCCAACATTTTCCCAGAGCAAGGTAGTAATTACAAAGTATCAATTCTACAAGAACTCGCATCGGATGAGCCCTATCTTAAGTCTAGGTGATCTTGGCAGCAATGGTTCTTCCCTGGCTTACTCATTTGTGACATTCTCCAACATTGCGATATCGTACACACAAGGTGCGGATTTATGACTTCTTTCAGCTGTTCCTGCATAAATACTACCTACATCAACAAGTGTAGAAAGATACATACAAGGTACTCTCTGCGCCAATTACTTGTCTACTCAATTTGAGTCATTTCATTCAAGATCCTGTTCTGCTGTGTATGTCTCTCACTTTCTCGAGCTAGACTTCCTGTCACTCTAAAGGAAGTTCATAACGCAAGTAAAACATTTGATACAAAGCGGACGCCCCCAGATATTGTATTAAAGCTTCGATACTCGGATAGCATTGGCATCCACTCCCTTCCACTAGGCTCCGGATACTGCGCTGCTGCCAAGTATTCATCCCTCGAATATACAAGCCCCCCGGGTGTATCACTGATTTCAGCAATTCATCTCCGAAAGGACATGGACCCTAGTCCCCTTTGTATGGGTTGGACTACTTAGTCGTGACAGTCTACATACTCCGTAGTATTTTGCAGTTAACATTCATGTCATGTCGTATCGCATTTTAATCTTTTTTCAACATCGGCGCCGAGAATGAAATAATTTGCTGGTAGTAGGATTAATTGGCTCAGGTATTCCCACATCTCTGTGATTCTCTTCGATCATTCCATCGTCACAAACAACTGAGCTACTACTGACTAACACCTCAAGCAAGAATATAGACATGGTGCAAATGATTTGCAAGGGTTATGTCACTGCATTTAGAATATTGTTGGGATTATTATGAAATGTAGGTTAGACAAATGACAAAATTTGCTTGACTAGCTATAGCATCACTGCATCAGATTTGACTTTCACAAATTTGTATGAGTCGGTCTTAAATCCAACTATAAATCCTTTCTAGCCTTGATCTCATGCCATGGCGGTAGACAAACGTAACTTCTTATCGCTACACGAGAACAGAGAGCTGAGGAAGGCGTTGTTATGTCGCGTGTTTACTTTGCCTGCGTCCGCGAACGAAAAGTCGCGTAAGCACGGAATACGAAAGGTCTAGGTGGAAAGGTAGAAAGGTCTTGTACAAGACCTTTCCTTAGTAGCAAAGTCGTCGACAGACCTTTTTCAGACCTTTTCGGTATTGCTACCGACTATACCTCTCGCCCTCCTCTTTATTTCTTGCATAAGTCTCTCCAAAAGTCCAAATACTTACGTCCCAGATCGGATGCTAAAGGCTGGGCCAAGCTATGTTGCAAAGATGATTCGACGAATAGCCCTTCACACAGTTCCCGAGCGAACGTTCTCCAATCCCAGCAAGTGGTGTTCTCGGCAGCCATACTGCCATCCTTTTGGTAACAAGCTGCTGGATGGGGGTCCCAAAGAAACCAATGAGGTTACCCAAGACAAGCTGGTCGTGCCAGAAAGTTTGGTCCTGAGCGATACGGCTGGCAAAGGATCGGTTGGTGGCATGTAGGCGAAGGATTTGCGAGGTGGATAGATACGCAGTTATCTTGCGAAGCACTTCGGTCGGAAGGGTATCAATTGATGTGTACGTGTTCTGCCGGGGTGTGATCGACTCTGACTGGGGAGGCGCCTCTGGAGGAGCAGGAATGCGCCACAGGTGAGAAAGGAGGCACTCTGATAGATTCGGGATATTCAAAGGATCCGCGCGCAAAGGAATTCCCAACCAGAACCTTCGAGCGTCATAGTAGCTGTGCTTCCATTCGATCCCCTTCCCTCCAATCCCGTCAGGATCCTCTCGGATGAGGGGACGCAGACGGTCTAGGATATAGTAGAAATTCTGAATGGCCGCTAGACTGGAAACTTTCTCGATTGTCTGGCAAAATGATCTGTGAGCCACAATTCGTTCGACAAGCGAAAGGCACTGGAGATGGATGGGGAAGAATGAATGCTGCTCGGTGATATCGGGAAGTAGCGTATCGCTCTCAAAGTCTGGTTTGCATCTTCTGAGCCTGACCTGTTCACCTTCGAGCGTCGTGAAGAAGGTCACGCTCAGATCGCCTGGCTGCTCCTGCTCGGTCATCCTATCATTCTAAGTCAGAATCCCACGTCCTACAATGCCATCAATGATTCCATACTGATCCAGGAGAAATTCTGTGCCTTTACATTGTTGAGCCTTCAACATCAGAAGGCAAAACGCTACTGGCTTCACAAGCATACGTATATAATGAGATAGCACGCACCAAGCCGCACCTGATGGATATCTTGCTAAGAGAAGATTGGCATCATTTCACGTAAGTGAGATATGTACAATCAACCTTTCACTGGGTGAGATGTTGCAGGCAACAGAGTATTAACTAAAGTTTATAGGGCTAGAAAACCTGTGATAAGAAAAGGCTACCCGCTGCTTTATTCCAACAAAGACGGATCTCCTTTCTTTGCCTTCACGCGATACGCTTTGACAGGCTGCAGGCAACAGCCGCGACCGGATCACGGTTTAGCTCCTCTCACGGACCTGCAGGCCGATGCTTTAGATACTATTGAGTTCATTGCCGCGGAGAGCTCTTTGGCCCTTCCACAACGCAGAGGCAGCATTTTCCTGATTAGCAATCGAAGGTATTTGCATGCTCATACGGCATATGCCAACGACCTGAGTGATACCAAACGGCATCTTATCAAGATCAACTTGAACGATTCGGAGTACGGACATGAATTACCGGAGAAGCTCAATGATCGGTGGGGCCACTTTTTCAAATATCCGCACGAGCTTGGCAAGTGGATGGTGGAGAAGAATCAGCCAGAATCGTTTGTTTCCGCGCACCAGTTCGATCAACTATACTTCGATGAGACGGGTACTCATTCAAGTAGCTGAGGTGCTGAATGAGGGATGCCAACAAATTATGAGTAATGGCCCCTGAACAAATCAGACTCGATAGGATGTTGACCTAACTTATTGCTGCTTCAGTTAATCTGTCTATCAAGCCTGAATATTTAAACAGGCATCATGCGGTCAGGTTTAGCGCTGCAGAAGCTCTTGTCAAGGAAGCAGTTCTCATATGCAAGTCTAGTTGAAAATCGAGCAGAGTGCCACCCCACTGTATCTTGCGCTATTGTAGCTGTCAGGAGCAAGCAAAGACTTCTAAACGTGGAGAATTACCCTATACGATTGTGTGGGAGATAGAAGAGATGTCACATTTACCTAATTAATACTCTGGCCTCGCATTAGAAACGAAGTCGCAATCTCACTTCGCAAGCAGACCTACTCGTAATCCCATTTTGCAGTTGCACATATAGACTACGCACCTACCAGCGTATCATCCCGCCCAGTCAAGCGCGCGCGTATCAGAACCTCAGGGTGTAGGAGTCATATTTCAGCCTCAAGACGATTGGCCAATATTTCACAGTCAGATCGCCCGAATTAATCAGAGGTAAAATGTCTTCAACTGGAAAGGCGCACCACTGCTCCGGAAAAATGCAGAGGTGCTTATGGACAATTACAAAGACGGCTTAAGTTCGGGCTTGAGCTCAGTTAGACCATGGAAGACCGGCGATTCAATTGTCCGAAGATATGAGGTCCATGACCAACAGTACTTCAGCATTGAGCAGCTGCTGTCGATTTATGTTTCTACCATTCCAAACTCCGGGCAGTCGGGTAAACAATGGTTTGGTGAGTCCTTTCCTAGAATGAAGACTGTGGAGAAAGCTGATCACATCCCGAGCTCTCGTCTCCTCTGACTGTGGCAAAGATTTGTCGCAGAGCCCACCAGGCCCGTGGCTAGGTGTTGGCCTCCCTCGGCGAGCTGACTATTATACTCGCTTTCTCCCCGTGCCCGAACACCAGTTATGGACACGTTCCCATGGTCTCCCTGCAACGTTCTCCTCTAATGTACAAGAAGAGTCAAAGTCTACCTTGAGAAAGCTGCCCCAAAGCTTGAGAAAGCTTCCTTCAACTTATAAGAGCTTCCAAGATGACGTAATGATTAGTCAAGATCCGCTGTACGATCTCAGTGGCATCTTTGGCTTCTTCGTCTCCAGCGAAGCTCAATTCTCAAGCTTCCTGGCCACACGTATCGACGTGAACTCGGCGCAGGGCCAGCTGTCCTCGGAGTTCGCAAACATGGATTCCCTGTCCAATCTCCTTCATAGCCAGAAATTGCTGGAAGGGCACATTGAGGAATTGCAATATGTTCTACAAGTCTTTCAAAGCCACAGCTTATCCTCCTGGCCAAAATCTGCTGATAGCATCGCCGCAAGAACAGCCGCTTCTCTGCAACTCGATCTTGATTACCCATTGAAAAGAGCGTGCTATCTCAAGACCCGGTGTGAAAAATGTATTGGTCTTGCGATGAATGTTGCCAGCATCGGTGAGGCCAGACGTGGAATAAAGCATAATAAAGCCTTGTTCAGATTTACCGTCCTCGCATCTGTGTATGTCCCGCTAAGTTTTACGGCTAGCGTATTTGGAATGAATTTCAAGCAGTTTGGGCAGGGCGAGCTTTCTGTATGGTTGTATGTTGCCGTATCAGTGCCGGTGTTTGCTCCTTCGGTGCTATTTCTTTTTTTCAAGCCAGAGGCTATTTCGAGTGCTGGGAAAGGACCGAAAGGGAAAGGAGGTGTGAAATGAATCATAGTTTGGATTGACAGCCCTGATACTTATGGTAAGCTCCTAGTTCAGATTCATGAGCAACATATATCTTACCCATCCTTCTTATTATCCTACTTGAGATAATGTGGAATGGTGTCATGGCCATGGCGAATTGTTTCTCATGGTGCGGGGAATTGTTGTTCCGATGCCGGTAATGATTTAGTTGGACCCGCTTGGACACTTCCTACGGCATTTCGCTTCAAGTCGGGGAGAGCGCTTGACACATGAAAGAGAATTGAAAAAACCTTGTTTGGTACTAAAATGATCTCTTTTCGACTAGAAGCCCCTCTTTATTTACTGTGTATAAAGTTATATAGATGTACGACGTCTTTTATTTAACCTTAAGTATAAAGGGAGTGGAGATGAGGAGCTATAGGGGGTAGTATATGCCGATTAATACTGAACAATTTCTTTACTTTCTAAGTACGGATAAAGCTATGTTTGCGAGAAGTGGAAAAGCGGACATTGAATTTGGCACATTTTCTTACTACCTGCTTGTAAACTTCCCCGCTTTTGAAGGCCTCGAAGTTTAAGTCGCCTAGAGTATGTCTTTGGTTGATTTTTGTATTAGGTAGGTAGTCTGGTTGCATGACCCGAAAAGTTGGGTTTGGTCCACTAACTTTCTCCTTTATTATTCCCTAGGGTACCTACTCAAGAGCCGCGTAAGAAGTTGAATAATAAGCAGAGTTTGCAACCATGAGGAACTCACAAGGATCACTGTACCTCTCACTTTAAATGATTCGAAGGCCTTGAAGTGGAGAAGCCTAAACCGTACTTGTGCGTCTCAACCCGATCGAAGGCATCCAATATTATCACATTTTGCTATCTGTGGCCTGACTGGAGCGGAGAAAAGTTAGAAAGAATTTTGAAGAAGGTGTTAGCAAAGCCTCAAACCCCACTAGAGCTGGGCGTAAAGAATTTGCACTTTCCAGAAACCTCACGCCTGGTAGAATATATTACAATCAATAGTAGCCTAGCCGTATCACGCTGTACAATATTGGTATATTATCTTCTAAGTTGTACTGTCAGTGTACCTTCGGTAAGACTTTCAAGCTTCTTCTTATTTTGATCAGGGTGCCAAGTACATCACGAGCCCGTATAAGCTTGACTAGAGTGATAATTTATATTGAAATTGAGTGTTACGAATACATGACTAGGATAGCTTATGGTGTGCCACCTTTGCGTCGTCGGCTTGGGGCATAGGAGAGCTATACACAATTGGCGCAGTATCGAGAATATGGTCGAACAGAAAACACTTTGCGAAGAATAGAAGAGAGATGGCTTGGTATAATTGCTTGATCTTTCTACTATCAAGCATTGTCCGCGATTACGACGATAAAGCATAGAGTGATTAGAATTACTATGATCTGCGAGGGTATGCGCCATGTTGTTGGGCAGCGCAACCAATTGTCTCCTGCCTAAAAGCGTTAGAGAACGCAGGGTATAATGTGGCAGGTGGCATCGGGGCATTTCACCTCCGCTTTACCTGCTTATAAAGTATCACGAAGGTATCATTTCTCCAAGCTATATTTTGGTGGATTGTTGGGAAAGTCGCACGGTGCGTAACAGTCATGACTTCCTCCATCGACTGGAACGTGGATAACACCAAGGGCCTTATCTCCGTCGGTACCCACTCTCTCTACTTGCGGGCCGCAGGCCCAGTCCGCTCGTCCGGCATACCAGCCGTGGTCTGTATCGCAGGTCTGGGCGGTACATCAGTAGATTGGATCGCTGTCCTTCGCCATGTGTCCGCCTTTGCAAGATGCTACGTCTACGACCGTACTGGCCTTGGAGGATCTGAGGTCCCACCCAATTTTACCGCAGAATCAGTAAGCTATGTTAACATGGCGAAGGAATTAAGAGCATTGCTTGATGCTGCAGACATTAAGCCACCATATATTATTGCCATGCACTCCCTGGCCGGAATTCCCGGTCGTGAATTTTTCCATCTGTACCCTGAAGATGTAGCAGGTATGGTCTTTCTAGATACCGTAACGGAGGAGAGCTACACGATACGGCCGGATAAGATACGTAAGACCATGGAGTCCGTATTTGAAGGCGTGGATATGTCTTTCATGTGGACAGAGCGCAAGCCAGCCATGACGGAAGAAGAGTGGCAAGAAATCGAGGGGCATCATATGGGGACTACACCACGACCAGAAGAGAAGGTATCCCAAGAGCGAAAGACTTCTCAATTCGAAATGGAGAATTTCAAACCCTCTTCCTACATCCTGGCGGCGAAGAAACAATACGACGGCATCGTACTCGGTGATAAACCTGTCTCGATTGTGAAAGGCGACGCTGCCGGAGAAAACCGAAGAATGCTCGAGTTGGCGACGGAAGCGGGCAAGGGAACCGAAGAGCAGAGGAAAGCTATTGGTGATTTTTTAGAGACAGCAGATGAGAAGGCATTGTTGGTGCAATTCAAGCAGCTGAGATTGAGTAGAAATTCAAGATTGGTTGAGGCGAGGAAGAGCTGGCATGTTATCCTGTGGTATGAGCCGGATCTTGTGGCTAGGGAGGTTAGCTGGTGTTTGGATGAGTTTAAAAAGCTGAATGGGAATTAAGTATTTGACAATTTGAGATGATGGGCCTTAAGATGAGTATTAACTCAAGTCTAGTATCTCCATTTTGGGCATATTCACAAGCTTCAAAAGTATCATAGTACCACCTAGAGGTTATATAATTTGAGTAGTAAGGATTAGGAAAGGGAAAATATAAGCTTTATCTTGTGAAATTTTCATAATAAATTGCTTTCTAGTTATAAGGACCCTCTCGACTGGTCCTTCGTACTAATAAAGCTTCGAGATTCTGTACCCACAGCAGCCCCAAAACAATGGTCACGTGCTAGGCACCATTGCTCAACCTCACCTTATCTCATTCTCGCTGATCTAAACATGTCATTGCAAAGCCGTCAGTTCACCTCGAAATTCTGTAATACCCATTAATATCATGAGTCGTGGTCTAGATCAGGATCTGTCTTGATCTTCAACCCGATGTGGTCGTAAATCCAACGACTAACGCTACGTGGACTTCGAACCCGCAGCCAAATTAGAGATTAAAACCATAGAGATTCTATCCAACCCATCCTCCTACCGGTTGTGTCTCCTGATGGAAGTCCGCTTCAAGAGTTGGTAGGTCTCAGTGATGTTAAAACTGAAGGCATTTGCTGACTCTTGTATAGTCAGATACTGGTGATGCTCTCCCTACTTCGCTGATGTTGCTCAGAATTTATCACTTCGAGCCAATACTGCATTGACAGCTTTTTCCATCCTCTGTTACGCTCAGTATATCCACATCTTGTGCCTTCCACATATACTCTAGCCAGGAAGAGAAAACTTGACAAAACTTGACAAAACAGAGCATATATGAAGGGTTGACGCGAGACCCCGGGAAACCTTTGAAAGCAACATTTATAACGAATGCCGTCGAATCGAATTCTAGCTACATATGAAGCCAGACTATATTAAAAGAAACCTATTTCCCCTAGCACCCTTTGCGCACTGTGCAATCCACCTCCGCTTTACAGATCACCGTCCCCTCACGATAATTTGTTCCCTCAGGAGTGCCATATTTAAACAGCGCAGGGGCTCTTATTAACGATACAATGATGTTATCATGTGCAATGTCTGGCTTGGAAGCATGAAAGAGTGTTTCTTGACTTTCGTTCTGGAAGCTGCCGTCCATATATGCTGGTCTGAAGTGAAGTGGCCGTCGTTGGTCACACCCCGCGTCACTAGGTCGTGGCTCGAAACGATAATACGCTATCTGCTGAGAGAGCATCCGGCCGAGTGCAACTGCTTCACGCATGATAGCAGCAAGATTGTTCTTACCGTCGTTGATTTTATCGTCTTTGAAAATATGCCCTCTCTCGGGAGATGCCTTCTTAGAATGTCCATTCTCAAACCTTCTCAGAGGTTTAGCAATTATCTCTCCAATTCTGTTAATTGCCTTCTCGATACACTTGGTGTGCGCTCGATCAGCCATTAGTCTAGCTGTTTGAGCGCGCCACTTCTGATAATTTCCTATATCTTCATCATTTGCTGTTCGGTGAGGCATAGGCTCTTTCAACGTATGTTCCAGGGTTTTGCACGCATCTAGCATCTTGCATCGCTGTAAGTTCCGCTCAAGGCACGACGATCCGGCCCAGAGAATGTCTCCGAAGACGCCAGAGCAGAGATTTTGCCAGACCCAGCTTTGTACAAGCAGAGGAAGCTGACCTTCTGTGTCATGCTTGGTGTAATAGCCTGGGGTAGTTGTCACAGCTAAAAACTCGTCATGATTTCCTAACCCAAATAAATCTGACGCTTTCTCCATGTGGCTCTTTGGGGCAACGCAAGTAAAGTTTTGCTGTGACCAGTCCTTGATCTTGTATCGAAGTGCTAGGACCTCCCCGATGATTTGAGTATCATCCTTTCTATACGGATCGTTGGCGTACATAAGTGCAAGATTCTGCGTCATGTTATTAAGGCGCAATCGCAATTCCTCGTTAACTTCTATGAAGTTTAACAATTCTTCCTGAAGCTGGGGTCGATCGAGACTTTTAACAACCTCCAGGTTGTTGGATTGCTTCTGGTACTTCTGAACAGTCATGGGAGGCGCTTTTTGTTCGCTGTCGCGTTCTCTGGTCGAGTTGCTTGTAGTTGTTCTTCCTTGCTCGACCGGCCGTCTCTCAACAACCCGATTTTCATGTTTACTTTCGTCTTTTTGTTGGGCCTGTGTGTCTGCCTTGTCTCTTAATCTTAATTTCTGATATGTCCTTGAGGGTGGGAACATATGGCACATCTCTTACCTGTTGTGACATTCGAGGAAACAAGCTGCTCCGTTGCTGGAAGTAGTTCGTTCATTTTGGGAAAGTTATTAAGTCAACTCGTTCATAAGAGTTCAATTGGAATACAAAAAATGAAGAAAGCACAAGTAGGTTCGACTTGGAGGGGAACGGGAGCAAGAGAAGTGAGCTAGGCAAAGGCCAATGTTACATCGTCACAGCTTGCCCTCCACTGTCCACATATCCTTGTCCTCACACCTTAGTCATTCACACCTACCTTCATCAGACTTTAATGAGGCGGCTCACTCGGGGTTAGAGTTTAAATACACATAGATCCAGCTGAATATGCTACAAAGCGTATCCAGCCGCACTTCTCAATTGGCGACACTGCTCAACCCCGAGTCCTTCTTTCAGTCATTCCTTCCCTCGGCAAGCATCACTATTACCTGAGCACCTCAACACATTCAACATGAGCTCTACAGAGAATCAAAACCACAATATGATTTTGGTGATGGGCGTCACTGGAGCTGGCAAGAGCTCATTCGTCAACAAACTTGTGGAGAACTCGGTCACGGTCGGCGACGATCTGAAGTCCTGTTAGATCTTCCAAACAGTGTGTCAAAATAAAACTGATAGAAGTCATAGGTACCGCAAAATGTCTTGGAGTCACAACCAAGATCGGTGAAACGGATGTCGTTGTCATTGATTGTCCGGGCTTCGACGACACAAGCCGGAGCGATACACAAATCCTCAAAGAGATTACGGAATTGCTTTCAGCCCAATATTTACTGGGCTTCAAGCTGAAGGGGATCTTGTTCTTACATCGCATCACGGACAATAGGATTTCAGGATGTGCCAACAGAACCCTAGAGTTATTCAAGAAGATTGTCGGCAAAGAAGCGTTTTGCAACGTGGTTCTTGTCACGACGATGTGGGATAAGGAGGACGAGTCAATAGCCTACAAACGCGAAGGCCAACTACGGGACGAGTTTTGGGCAGACATGTTGCGGGAGGGTTCTTCAGCAACACGATACGATGGTACCAAAGAGTCCGCAGAAGGGATTCTATCGCAAATTCTGGGGAAACAAAGTATTGTACTGAAGGTACAGCGCGAATTGGTAGACCAAAGGCTAGCACTGAACCAGACATTAGCAGGGTCATTCCTCGAGCCGATCATTCACGAGCAGGAAGCAGAATTTCTAGCACGTCTAAAAGAGCTAGAAGAATGCTTGGATACCGAGAAGGACAAAGGCAAGAAATTGGGATACAAGCAATCTAAGAGACGGAATCTCGCAGCGGTCCAGCAGCGAAGAGAGGACAAAGACGAGCTTGAATCGAAGCCGGGAGTAGAGGTGCAGTCTAGGCTCGAGAAATTCCAGAAAGGGAGTCTGGACGTGGTCACGAAGACCATCCAGATCCTCGCTGGCATTGTTACCGTGACAGTGGGCATGATCACAATCGTAGCTGGAGGACCGTAATGAGGGCTGGCAAGTGCATGGAGCGAGACGACTGTGGCGTTTCTCTCCTTATTCTGGACATGGGGCGTTCTTAGTGCATAAACCATATAGTTAGGTGTGATATTTACTCTCTAGGTAGCGAGTAGTGTAGTGAGTTTCCAGTAGACAGGAGACTTTCTCCGCATCTATTTATACCGTATCATACATGATGTGCTGATTTTAACTCCGAGTCTTTTCAGGATAATGTTGGCGTGTCGGTGAAGATCGCGATGTTGGGAATTGCATGTAAGCATAGTGGTATTTATGCATGGCGTTTTGCACGGCAAGAATTATTGTGCCATTTTTGTCACATCTCACAAACCTGTTTCTGATATCCAATTTAGCCCCGCCGGGGGCGTTCAGCTCTTCTGCGACATCCAGCCCTCTCTATGCTTTGCGTTGCCGCTGGTTGCCTGATATCAATGGGGCAAGTGCTGCCAGGCATCAACGTTTATTCGGGGTCAAGGTCAGACCCGGGCCATGAAGTTCGACTGCCTTTGAAAGTACAAGGCATAGTTATTCTCATCCTCTATACAGCTCAAGACCCTCCCAGAGGATCAATCCAAGATGTCACATCAGTCTCGCCTAGCGACGTCGATGGCAGGATCCGAAACGCCATACATTGTTTTTGGCATAGACTTTGGTACAACGTGAGTCGACTAAGTGTTAAAATCCGCATCCATTGAATCATGACTAAAATTTGGTTGCGTCGCAGATTCTCAGGTGTTTCCTGGAAATGGTCTGGCGGCTCTGCTTCACCCGAGCCAGTGCGCGACTGGAGTACGAACGGAACTCCTAGCCAAAACCGAGACTCTGTCAAAGTCCCTACGTCTATATTGTACGACAGCCATGGCAATGTGAAGCTATGGGGGTACATAGGGGACGGGCATGACGGCCTACTATTTCAGTGGTTCAAATTAATCTTGTCGGATGAAGCTCAAGCTAAGGGTGGTGATAAGATAGATAGCACGAAGGAACTTCTCAAAACCCTGGGCAAGAGCGTTGTGGATGTTGTCGCAGATTACCTGCGGAAGCTCTGGGAACACACGCTCTCGATTGTGCGTGGGAAGAAGATAAACGCAACGGCATTCGACAATATGCAGCTTCGAATTGTGCTGACAGTGCCGGCCAATTGGGATCATAGCGCCAATCAACTCATGAAACAAGCTGCTGCTCAGGCTGGGATGCTTGAACCACGTTTTGCCGGTCCCACCACGTTGAGACTTGTCACCGAGCCGGAAGCTGCCGCTCTCGCCGCCTGGCAAGAATCCGCTCTAGAGTGGCAACCGGATTTCAAAGTAAGTCAAGAGTTTACGCGACCTCAATTGCCTTGAGGCCAATAGCTGACTTGTCCAGCTCGGAGACTCATTCGTTGTTTGTGATGCGGGAGGTGGGACAGTGGTAAGCTGCTATGTATAAGCACTGGATAGTGTTTTACTAACTTTGTGGTAGGACTTAATAAGCTATAAAGTGAACTCGCTTTCACCATTGAAGCTTGAGGAGAGCGTAGAATCAACCGGTCGGTAAACCCCTTTGGAAACACGTAACAAATTTGAGTAACGTTGAGACAGCCGGTTTCTGTGGTGCCGTATATCTGGACGAGAGATTCGAAAGTGCCATTACCACAAAGATAGGTCTACCAGCTTGGAACAAGATTTCTCCCGCACACAAAGCGAAAACTATGAATGATGAGTGGGAACATGGGATCAAGCGTTCCTACGATGGGGTTAAACCCAGTCACTTTGTCGAGGTTCGTGGGTACAAACCAAACCGAACGATGATGGGAATGGGAAAACGCCACAGCAACACGATTGAAATTCACAAGTACGTCCATTAGGCTTTCCCGTCATCAACCTCTCCACTAATGACTAATTAAATGCTAGTGCTTGGCTGGCCGCTTTGTTTACCCCTATCTGTAATGAAATTGTTGACCTGGTTCGAGCTCAATGTAACGAGGTGCGAGAAGTCGACAGCAGAAGCCAGTTCCCGAAGGTATTGTAACTAGTCCTCCTATCTCGCCGAATGGACTTTGTCTAATGTCTTCCAGGCAATATTATTAGTGGGTGGGTTTGGTGAGAATAGCTATCTGTATAGCCAGCTGGTCAAGGCATTCCGCAATGACAATATTTCGATACTCCGACCAACAGGATCGTATGTTGTGCCATATATTAACCTCGTGCGTGCTCCAATACTGACTGAGAAACAGATGGAGCGCTATAAGTCGTGGCGCCGTCTATAAAGGACTGAGCAATACTGCAGAAGAGGAGGCCGTCACCAACCATGTCTCAAAATTCAGCTATGGCGTCCAATACGCAGCGATATTCGACGCCAGCAAACACCAGTCAGAAGATAAGTACTTATGCAAATTCACGGGCCGAATGCTCGCAAGAAACCAGCTACAATGGTATCTAGAAAAGGCATGTACCCTATACAATCCCATTCCGGCAGCATACTAGCCGCTAATGTGAAATTCTTAACTAGGGCCAAAGCGTTAGTAAGTCGCAAACCGTCGAGTATGGCTGGATCCGACATATTGGCAACAAATACGACCTCTCTACAATCACCGCCGAAGAAATCTTCATCTCAGATGCCAAGAAACCTCCAACCAGAAAGACAAACGGTATGGCTGAATCCATGGCTCCTATATATTCAGAACCTAAGCTAACCCTGTTTCTCCCAATGCCAAGACGTGAAGAAGTGCTGTACCATAAAGACATCATTTAGTGACAATATATGGGAGTCCCTTCAAGAAGAGAGCCGAGACCCGGCTTCCTCGCCGCAAGGTTTGAGCTATTCTCGTCGGCTTGAATATGGCTTGAAGATGAGTATTGCCGCTGGAAAATTAGACTGGCTTGTCTTTCGCAACGGCGGAACGATGGGGCAGGCAGAGATTGTTGTTGAGTATGAATAGGAGAACGGTATATTATCTGTAAATCCTTACTATGCCTTGAAGAAGTTATAGCCCCGTGGGAGGAATCCAACTTCACTTTCTTTATTTTATTAAGTCCGAACTTACTGTAATTCGCCAAGAAAATTTGTTAGATAAAGATACAGCTAGACTCCTCTATTAATGATTCTGTAGATAGTTCCGCTATTGAAGATATTGGATTACGCGAGAATAACAACCATATAGAATGTATACTGCAGTCCTCTAAAATTCTACTCATAAATACATCTACGATCACTTCTAACATAGGTCAAATGGCTAGATTCCAACAAGAGCCCCAAGCTGAATAACTCACTTTTGGGAGCTTTTATCAATGGCGACAGAAAGCTCCAGATAGGGATGCACAGCACATCAACGCCACATATTAATCCTTAGCTAGGAAGTTGCTAGAAGCGAGAATTTCTCTTTCTATTATGCGACTAAGACTAGGTCTAATAACAGAAAATATAGTAGCTCGGTGCGAGGACTTCACCATGACCGAACCCGAAGGGCAGAGTCATGACCCCGCAACCCTGCTGTGGTCGTCTCCTCCTAACAGTATTATCCTCCATTTACCAGGTAAATTAGGTTCTTTCGCATACAAAAATATCTATGCTTTTCTTGACATGAAAACTTAGTTACCAGGTAAATGAGTTCTAGGGTTAACTTAGAGTTACCTCGTACGAACTTAATTTTACTTTAATTTACTTAATTACGATAACAAACTAATTAGGAAATTAAGCTTTATTTATTTTTTAGCTTTAAGAGTATTTAATCTACTTAAATATAGACTTTTAAATCTTAGTTTACTTGGATAACGACTACTAGTATATAATCGTATTAGATCCACTTTCACGATACTCATCCAAATATTATTAGATCTTAATTAAACTTTGATAACTTAATAAATTTAGTAATATATCTAGGAATTCTTAGCTTTATACGACCAAGTTACTTCTTTTATATTAATAGATTTAAAAGTCTTTATTAATAGCTTTCTCCTCTAGTTTGTTAGTTGTTTCGTCCTCGTGAGGTGTAACAGTACTTGTAGAAACTATAGTATCGCTAAACTGCAATGCAATCTCCTCAAGCGAGATACCTTTAGTCTCTACCCAAAAGAAGTACACGCAGGCAAGGAAGAGGAGATCATATGAGGCGTTGACTATATAAAACTTCCATCCGAGATTAGCCATGCCATAGCTCATTGCAAACGACGCCATAAGTCTAAGTAGAAGAGAGTATTAGCTACTTTTTTTCATATTCAAGGGCATGACATATGAGAAAGACTAACCCGCATCCTGTGTCTAAGAATCGAAACACGGAGATTCCAGCATTACGGAGCTTATACTGAAAAACCTCAGTGGGGTAGAGGCAGGTCAAAGGTGTGATAGAAAAGGAGAAGCAGCCTTGAAAAAGGAAGATCGCTGCAATTGACCCATATATTCCAGACTTGTTGCTTGATTCGCCAAACCCTTTATCATAATTAGTATATTTTCGCTATTGCATACTAATCGGAGATTCTCCTTACTGCTAATAAGACCGCCAAGAAGACATAATGAGATAATCATGCCAGTGATTCCGCCCAATGTTTGTATTCGTCGGCCCAGGATATCGAGCATAAAGCTCCCGAATATGGCCATCGCAAAACACCAACAACTTAAAATAAGACTTATTTTCAATTGAGTATCAGTATTGGTGATACCAGCCTGGTCAAGGATGCTGCCTAAGTAATATCTATGGAAATAGTAAAGTCATTAGAAGGTAGGTGAATATCTCTAACCACAGATGGAAACTTACGAGACGACGAAGTTTCCGAAAAGTTCAATCATTAAACCAAAGGAAACAGCAATTATCAATCTCTTCCGGTTTGCTGGGGTCGATATGAGCTCAGACCAGGGGTTCCCTTTGTACATATCATTTTCGCTTGCGAGTGTGGTTTCGATCTCTTCAAAAGTCTTCTGGACCTCAACGGAGTCATGGTTGCTCTGTCCTTGGAATATAACGAGAACTTCTAGAGCATGTTCATGCTGACCATTTTGCACCAACCATCTCGGTGACTCTGGGATGAACGGTAGTAGAACTATGGCTAAAAGACTGGGGATCACTTGGAGTATTGATGGTATACGCCATGACCAGGTTGTCGTGATTCTACGCGTGCCGTAGTTGATTCCGGAGGCAATAATACCTCCTAGGTAAAAGCAAGAGTAAAAGAAGCCTAGAATTGCACCACGAGAAGATGCGGGAATCAATTCACCAATGAGTGTTGGAGCAGCAGCGCTGGAAAGCTCAGAGCCAAGACCAACAATGATTCGACCAACGACAAACATACCGGTGTTTTGAGCTGCGGCCTGGATGAGGATGCCAACAAAACAGACGCATGCTGCAATTAGAATTCCAGTCTTTCGACCCCATTTATCGGCAAATGGTTGCATGAAAAAACAAGCCATAAAGTTACCGATCCAGCCGGCTGCATTGTTGAGCCCTTCTGTAGCGGTGTTGATGTGGAAGTAGTCCGTGTAAGTGGTCTTGATAGCAAGACCATTCATCATAGAAGAGTCATATCCCAAAGTCTAAGTTTGTTTAGATGACTCTATGGCTATTTCGGGGAGATATGTTCATATCGATAAACTTACCACCGAGTTTACAATTGCCACTGCAATAAGAACTGCTAGAAGTAGTGTTGGGTTCTCGGGAACAAGTTTCGACACGTATTGTCTTTGTAATTTAGCCATTATGAATGGTTGGAGCCCGGATATCGTGGTGGTGAGTTGGGTGCTGGAGATCGAATATCTTTATGTACTTGGAGATGTCGATCTTTTGCTGTCCACGGACCTGATAATTATCTCCGTTTGGAGCTTATCGTTCATCTCCATTTTTGACCATGCAAACACTCTCAATTTTCTTGCCCGACTTCTACCGCCACTATAGCGATGCGTGTAAAGATTAAGCTAAACTAGATGCGGTTAAATAAGAGGTTGTCTCCACTACGTTGTCCCCATTTTTGAAGCACTAGCTTCCGGGTGAGCTCGGGGGAGGTGGGTCGTATAATAGAGCCTCGAAGATTATTTCCGTTGCGTTGAAGAAAGATAAGAATAAATGCACAAATGTTCCTAGATACGACACGTTATGCGAATGGGACAAAGGCAAAAGTACGGTCGGGAGCGACCGAATAACTGAAGACCTCAACCTTTATCTCTGTTCCAGTTCTGTCCCTATCAAAAACCCCGGACAGCGATAACTTGTAAATTGAATATCAAAGCCAGAAAACAAAAAGTAAAGCGATTGGCGGCTGATCTAACTCGATAGAAAATGGCGATCCTAAAGGAAGCCAAGGTCTCATCGTCTGGCAAATTGAGCAATTGGCCAGCCTGGGAAGAATTTACCTACCATGACGATGCCTCAGGCAAGGATACTGGCTTCAGCAAAGTTAAGAGAGAGATTATTGCAGAATTTGGAGCGGATGCTCTTCGAGAAGCTTGGTTGAAGACATGCGCCGAGCTCGAAAAGATTACCGATGAGATTGCTCGTAAAGGCACGGGCATCATTCCTGTGTTTGACTTTGCGGATGTCATGCATGATGATGCAGGCCACACTTTCGAGTCCGAAATAAAAAGGACTGGATGCTGCATTATTCGAGGGGTTATCGATGAATCTGAGGCGACGCAGATGTATCATGATCTGAAAGAGTTCGTGCATTCAAATAAGGATCATATAACCGGCTGGCCAGCGGAAGCTCCATACGTTCTTAACCTTTGCAACACACCGGTTCAGGTCAACGCCAGAGTCCATCCCAACCAATTGGCAATACAGCATCGATTGAATCAAATATGGCATGATGTAACAAAAGAAACATCACCGAGCCCACTGCTTTACGCCGATGCTGTACGAATACGGCCCCCAGGAAAAGAGTTACTTGGCCTGGGACCGCATATAGATGCGGGAAATTTTTGCCGCTGGGAAGATGGCAAGTACCGCTTGACATACTCTGCTATATTCTCTGGTCATCCCGAAGACCATGACTGTTATGACCTTACCACGCGCAAAGATGCCAACCAAACCGGACACTCGACAGTTCTACGAGCATTCCAGGGCTGGACGGCTTTCACAAGAGCAGGACCTCGAGAAGGTAGCTTGCTGATAGTGCCAAATGTCCAATGGACTATTTCTTATGTCCTGCTCCGGCCGTTTTTCAGTCCCCCCGAGACCGACGTACTGGACGCTCACAAATGGACGTTCAATCCTGATGGGGATTGGTTTCCGGGAACTTCGAGGCAAGGAAGCCAGAAACTAAGTCCGAACTCACATCCCCATCTACGACTGAAAGAGTCCCTGGTCAACATACCTGTAGTAAATCCTGGCGATACAGTATGGTGGCATGCGGATGTAAGTTTAGAGTAGACTTTTTAAATGTTCATTTGCTAATAGAAAGCAGATGTGCCATGCTGTCGAGCCTGAACATAGCGGCAGTGAAGATTCATGCGTGGTGTACATTGCTGCGACTCCAAGGACTAAAATAAATAATGCATACATGACGCATCAGCTTGCAGCAATACAGTCCGGGCAGCTTCCAATTGACTTTCTAACCAAGGGCATTGATGAATTTAAGTTGAGAGGATATACTGGTCTCGGCGATCTAAGCAGTAAAGCTCGAAGTGCTATGGGCTATGATTTGTGAGAGAGTTTCTTTAAGCAAGCCCAAACCAAGGTGTATATTAAAGAGACGGTATATCTTAGCATTCTCACTCCAACATCCTTGTACCCCAATTATGGACTCCTTCTTAGTTCGAAAAGGTAGAACTCAGTGTTTAAAGACGAAAAATTGAATTCTTGATCGTTGCAGTCGTATCTTAGACAAAATCAGAGTTTTCAACATTGCAGAGAAATGTAGGCGGAGAAGAATTAACTTAGGAAACACAAGACAAGGTAATAAAGCACCTCTTAAAAGGTCTCTACAATTACTATGAATTCTCGCCATCCGAAGATCCCTTGATACTCCTCCAATAACTATACATTTTCGGCTGTGACATCTTTGATAAGATCTTGTAAAATCGCAGCACCTTCCTTTGCAACCTCATTCTGCGATTGAACTTCTTGTAAGAGCTCCACACATCTCTTGGAATCAAGAATCCAATCCTGTGCAATATCTGTGGTTCTATATTTTGCTTCTAATGTCAACGTAACACCGGCTGAAAATATGTGAGTTGACAACGCCCTATACGATGAGACAGTTGGTATGATGTACGTATGTCGCAGTACGAATCTGGGCCCATTTCTTACCATTGTCTCCTTCTAGCCACAGGTTGGTCCCAGTTTCTTCTAATCCACAGCATCATTCTGATGGCATCCAAACAAATAGACCTCTGACCTTCAAATAGGTGAGGAGTAAGAAGCCATTCGAGCTGGACTGTACAGTTAATTTTCATGCGATAATACAGAAATGTCTGTGTCAGATCCCATTTCTGCCATGGAATCCAGGGATTCAATACATCACGCTTCTCTGTAGCATCAGTTCTTGGTTCATCCGGCTGGAGATGTTGTGGGAGACTACTGATTATATTTGCCAACTCTGCATCAGACGTACGAACAATATTTCCAATTTGTTCTGACGGTTGCGTCCTAAACGCGCGGTGAAATCGAAACAAGGAAATGGAAATTTGGGCCATGGCTATATGGTACGCTACGGGGCGTGCCTCGGTGCCGGTTACGTTCCTATGTTCACTTTTGAAAACGAGCTCGTCGTCATTTAGCAGTAGAGGCAGTGGAACATCAAAGTCACCCTCAGATATGCAGGGTACGTGCGTCTCTACGGACAGCCTAGAGTGCTTATCAGCGTTTTGGAAATGCTACCAGAGAGCTCAATGTCACCGACCATTCACAGATTATCAGTGTCCACCACAGCCTCCTGGACACCTCCTGATATACAAGATTTGAGCTCTTCTGAGTTTTGAACCCTAGTTCCATCCGTAGAGCAATTCTTATTGCGCAAGCTCTCATAGAATGGTATCGGTCCACGTCACCAAGATTAGTGAAGCAAATTCCTAGGATAGCAATTGCTTGAATAGTTCGAATATCAGGCTTGCCCATATAGTCGGCATAATCAAGAAAATGCAACGCGGTGTTATACCAGTGGCGCAATAATGTTTCAGAATCCTCTGCTACAATCAGCAACCCTTTCTCTCAGATATTAATGATAACAAACCACTTGGAGGATGGCTTTCCCGTATATTTTCCTCTTCCATGACGAGTAATGAAGACTGTCGTCAATGAGTGAAAAGCCAGGTAAGTTTGCTAATAACACTTGCCGTGATTATACTGAAGTATACCGCTAGCCATGCGGGATCATAATCCTCCATCGACTTTCCATCCTCTAACCCGTCCCAGAAATCTTGATGCTCTTGCTCAAAGGTGGGGTAATGCAAAGCGAAATGAATCCACGAAGTCCATGAAGCACCATACCTGACTAGGGCTTGACTGCAAGTCTTAGACGGAAGATTTACTTCCTCTGTACAAGCTCTGAAGAATGGTGTGCTGCTTTTCCTGACCGATTCAAATAGAAGCGCCTCATAGTCTTTTGTTACTTTAAGAGAGCTCGATAATGGGCTTCTGCGGGCGCGCGGTATAAAAAGAGGCTCTCTGATTCCTAAAGAGGACTTCAATTGCTTGTTTTCTTGTAGCAGCTCCTCGTAAGTTAGTAGGTGACTTGGATCCGAGGCCCTTTTAGTGTTAATCTATATCTTCTTTAGATTTCTCACACTAAACTTACACTATAACATTCCCATCCACAACAACTATTTCCCTAGAGCAATTTGCAGCCAAGCCTCGACGCATACATGTTGTACAGGGTATTTGACGGTCACATTTGATCTTTTGCTTTGTGCATCGTATGCAGGACTTAGGGGCTCGCTGCGTCGACCGCAGTTGAGACGACTAGAGAGGTCTGTTAATTTAATATTTCAATAGTTGAGACTGAATAAACAATATACTTGTTGGTCCATAAATCGTTGGACGTGTCTACTATATTTCAATATTTGAGACTGAATAAACAATATATTTAAAGCGATAGACGTGTCTACTTTAAAATCTAGGTGTATAAACTTTCTACAGAGACGTTGGTTCTATGCATGATAGAATAATCTTGACGATTTACAGACACCTTAACTTGGTAGGTGGGGGTTAAACCTACTAGACCTAACCCCATTTATTATGAAGCTATGACTCACGTGTATGATAAGCGGATGGTCCGGATAAGCGAATAGGCTGTCATGAACATTCCAGGAGTACATTGGTGGGTTGGTTAGTCAACTTAGCTGAGTTGACTAACCGCTAACGTGTAACAACTAGCTAAAGCTTGTTACCTGGTATTGTTACCTAACGTCGTTACCTGGCGGGCGCCACGTGACTATAGTAGTAAAAGCAAGAACAGAATTCAGGGATAAATCGTGTTAGAGAGGTTTCGAAGGGAATACAAGGTATAATATAAAAGAGAACCTGTTTTATACCTGATTTTTAATATTTCTTCTTCTTTTTATAATGAAGGATTAGATAGGAAGCTACGAGTGGGTTTAATTCAAAACTATTACTTGAAGAGCATTATATAATAACAACCTTGCTTTTATAATAGCTATCGTTAAAATATAATAATTCTATATCGACACGTAATATCCCCTTAGTCACGCGATAAAATAATACTTGTACTAAATTAACCGTCTGGGCCCTTTACAGGCTCGTGCGCTCGCTTAACGAGTCAACCTGGTTCATTTTATCAGGTAGCTCTCGTTTTACCAAGGGATAAGCTGTTAGATTTCCTTGGATATACTAGGAAGGTTTCCTTATAATCTAACAATAAACCTAACCTTACCCTAATTACAAACTAATAAATAAAGATATGATAAAAAGAGTTATATATTTATGATTAGTAAGTTATATATAAGAGTATATAATTTATTAATTTTATAGCGAAATTCCTATAGGGAGACCTGAGTGTTAAAGGCGTATTTGCTATATAGATTTTACGATATCGTGCCTCGCCATTGATACGGATAACTTACAGGGGCTAGCAGCCAGGGGTCATGTTCATCTTGGGTAAGGTGTTCAATGAAATGGGCAAGTCTCGATTCGCTTAACAAAGCAACACGCCTTAGAAGTGCCTTGATTTCGCCTGGAGACCTTGCGACTCGAAATCTCACTGACGCGGATTTCGACAAGCTTCTGGTCTTCTGGAAACGATGAAACCATGAAACAGCGTTACGTTATAGGTAGCAGTGGCAGCATAGCACTCTAAATACATCTGTGAGAGCTTGGCATTGCATGCGAACGTAACCCAGTCAAATATGCAACTTGGAGATCCTAAATATCTTAGGGTGTAGGTAGTATGCACACAGCGACCCGAGCCGGTTGATGATCGGTGGTACGCAATTTTGTGTCGCCTAACCTCTGACGCTACCACCAATCATCGAAAAGGGAGGTACTTCAATCACTGAGCTGTTTGTCTTAATTACTGGAGACTTTCGTGTTTGGGGTACTCAGAAAGTATACCGCTCACCGTACCGGCGTTCCAGGGGCTGTTTCAGGTCTTCAATTGCTTGAAAGGCACACAAGACTGCGATTTGCATCTGGGATAAGTTAGCCTTAATATTAATTTGTTGATGCAATGGCATAGTAGAGGCCAGTGAGTTGGCCTCGAGCTAATAGATATCATGTATAGGAAATCCTGGGAGATGACACGGTCAGTTTTGCTCCATTTGGGGGCGCATCGTTCGAGCCAATAATGTCACTCCCGCCTGAGGCAACATCAGCTGAGATAAGCACTAGCCGTCAACATAGACACGCGAACTTAACGGCTAAAGTTGAATGGTGTCAGAATCGATATTATATGTGCAAGTCGCGTCGCCATACCTAGACATTCGACCGTTGTACCTCAGTGATTCTTCGACATGATCTTACAACTATTCTTGCCGCTGGCTGTGGCAGCAATCTTCACAATCTACTATGTAGTACACGTAAGACAGGCAGCGAAGGCGAAATCTTTAGGTTGCCAGCCAGCACCACTCTTTCGACCTTGGGATGTACTTGGCGTGCAGAATTTCAAGATCGAGCTAAATGGAATGAAGACCAACCGCTTATCTAATGCCTTCTTAGATCGCAAAAAAGAAATTAGCGCAAAGATAGGACGAGACTGCAAAACATTTCGAATAAAATATCCCCCGGGAGAGACGTGGTTCTATACCTTCGACCCGAAGAATCTGCAGGCTGTGCTAGCGACCCAGTTTCAAGATTTTCAGCAGCCAGCGGCTAGAGTGGGAGCATTCGAGGCGCTTCTGGGTCTCGGTATTGTACGTTTTGCGGCTTAAAACATACACAAAGCTAATTCTAACAGTTCTCAGCCAACGGACCTAAATGGGAACACTCTCGAGCTCTTCTAAAACCGCAGTTCATGCGTGAACAGATAGCTGATCTGGGGCTCTTCGAAAAACATGTCAAAGACCTCTTTGATGCCATTCAAGGTGCCGCGGAGCCTGGTCGCTGGACGCCGACTTTAGATATGCAACCGCTATTGGAGCGTTTCACAATGGACACTGCCACAGAGTTTCTCTTTGGCGAAAGTGTGCACAGCCAAAGAGATGATAGTACAGATACGAGTACTTTATTCTCTAAGAAAGAGATGATGCACTTCGTAGAGGCTTTTTTCGGAGCAGAGAAGACAACGGCGAAATCTATAATATACGGCGACCTATTCTGGCTGACGCACGATCGCAAATTCAAGGAACAATGTAAATCTGTTCATAACTTCGTCGATACGTATGTCCACCGCCATTTGAGGGACGGCAGCTCTGATAAAAAGCCTGGAACGGGAAAATACGTCGTTCTGGATGCTATTGTCGCTGACGTGAAGGATCCGCAGGAGCTCCGCTCCCAGCTGTTGAACATCCTTCTGGCAGGCAGCGACACCATCTCGGGAACACTTGGCTTCCTTTTGGCTTCATTGGCACAATATCCTCATATTTTCAAGAAGCTTCGCAACATCATCATAGATGACTTTGGATCTTTTGATCGACCGAAGCAGATCACGCTCAGCGGGCTCAAGAACTGTTCATACCTTCAATGGTGCTTGAACGAAGTTCTTCGAGTCTACCCTTCAGTTCCAGTCAATTTTCGTGAAGCTGTTAGAGATACAACACTGCCCGTGGGTGGTGGCCCCGATGGAACTTCACCAGTATTTATACCTAAAGGCCACCTTGTTGCTTGGGAGGTACGTCTTTGCGTCTTGTCGTCACTATTGTGCTTCTAGGTTCTCCTCACTGCTGACACCTCTTCCGCGTAGCTTTGGACAATGCACTCTGACCTAGAACTTTGGGGCCCTGATGCTGATGACTTCAATCCAGAAAGATGGGAGGGGCGCAAATTTGGATTCAACTACCTTCCATTCAACGCTGGCCCTCGAATATGTATCGGACAACAATTCGCCCTCGCTGAGATAGCATATGTCACCGTTAGGCTCCTGCAAAAGTTCGACTCCATTGATGGATCAGCCTTGCCGAAAGGACGACTGCCCTGTGATTGGAAATTGGTAGATAAAGTGGCCGGGGGCGTGAACATAAAGCTTCACAGCGCAAAAAACCATTTCCGATAGCATCGTCGACTGATCTTTGCCGGCTGAAGATTTGCCCTCGAAAATAGTACATAGTAACTTGGCTTTGCCATGGCTATGGCAGTCCTAGCCGTGTTGGCCGGTAGCACTGCTCATCGTGCCCATGACCGTCGAGGCTCCTCACAGCAAATCCTGCATACAGCTTAGCCATGTATCTTTGAAGTTCAGCAATCCGTCGTGTTACACAATATAGCTGACACTTGCTATTTGTTGCAAAGAGAATTTTACTCAATCATCCCTCTCTAATTACTCAGCATTGAGACGAATAGTAGCGCTCCCATTCATGCGAGCGCCAGTATTTGTCTTTTAAATGCCCAAGCTTTTCGTTTCAAGGAGTCCCATAACCGTCAAATTAACAGTTTTGGCTTAATTCGATGGTAATGACACCTTAACTCCGAGCGCGCTTCGTATTATACATAGTAAATAACATGGCTTATTAGATCTTAAAATACTAAGATAACCTTAGTATAGAAAGAGCTTAATATTCATAAGGAATCATTTGAATACAAAAGTAAAGAACTAGGAAGAAGAGAATTACATTAAAAGGCTAGTTTGTCTTTTGCATAGATAAAGTGTTAAAAATCGTATACGATTCGAAGGAGAAGCCTAAGGACAAAAAGCTGGAAGGGTAATGAAATCGAATAGGAAAAGCTAGAGAGTAGTTCAGCTGATTCGAAGTTAAAATTAGAAGTGTACAGAAGTTGTAGGAGTACAACAGGGCATGTGTTTGTTAACAACTGTAACCCAGCACCCGATTATCTAGGGCAGTTCATCAATCTATAGCGTGAACGTATCAGCGACCCCACTTATGTTCCTGTCGACGTAAGCCACAAAACCTTAGCCGCCCATAACTGGGACATCATTCAACTGTTATCTCGCACATGGAAACTCACGACGGTCGCACATTATACAATCCTTCGCTTCATGTCTGCTCAGTCAACTGTGTCGCTGGCACGACGGCAAAGACGCAGCCATGTGACCGTCGCCTGTGATCGGTGCCGCGCGCAACGCATCAAGTGCAACAACAGCCGCCCTTGTACCAACTGCAAAAAGGGTGAATTCGAATGCAGCAGCAGTGCGACCACAGTACATACGCTTCCTCACGCACAGCGCGAAATAAGTCGCCTCAGGAGTCGGGTGCAAGAATTAGAAGAGCAGCTGCTTCTTGACCATAAGCAACAGACGGCCACGCCTGCGTCCTCGAGTATCTCTGGACCGAGGACGCCTGGTGCCGCATGCACCCATATAGACCATGGCACCGGCCCTGCAAAAATGCAGTCCTGGGGCGGCACTCGCGTCCGCACTGCACGCTCCGAACAGGAGACATGGTACGGTCCATCTTCACTACACTACTTCATTGGGCGGATCACCAGCTTTTTCAGCTCAGCCCTTCAACAAACGCTTTCGGTTGACTCCTTTGTTCCTGAATCAGCTGCAAAGCTCCTCTTGAAGCCAACGGCCTCGGCTGCTATTCCTCAAAGCCGTCAGCTTCTTCAGCGGGAGGGTACGATCCCGACAGAAAACCTCCTTAATCCCCCACAAGAAGAATACTTTCTCAGCCTCTACTGGCAATCTTTTCATACTGCTTTGTTTCCTATCCTGGACGAGGCGGAGTTTATGGCACACTACCGATCCCTGTGGACAGCAAATAGCACTGAGCGGCTGCCTTCGGCGCTAGTTGATATTGTCCTCGCGATGTGTATGCAGTACGGCGTTTCGTCATTGCCAGCAACAAAGCAAGGAATCATCACAGATAACCGGGATGCCACAATTGCAGGCAGGTGGTACTACCGACGCTGCCAAATGCTACTCTCCAATGAGTTGGAAAGTCCTACTATTCGCACGCTTCAATGCCACTTGCTGTGCACCATATTCCTTTGCTCTGCATCTTTTCAAAACATGTCAGACAGCGCTTGTGCTCTTGCAGTACGGAATGCTTATATGTTGGGTCTCCACTTAGAACCCTCGTCTACCTTGCCACTGCGCGAACGAGAGCTGCGGAAGCGCTTGTGGTGGACTGTCCATCTCCTCGACAGCAAGATTGGCATGAAATTAGGACGCCCATTTCTGTTGCATAATGCTCCTGATATGCCCAGTCTTCCGGGAGACGGCCTCGGAGCCGCGATGGTCTCCGGATCCAACTTCGCTCCCCTTGGTGACAATGTTACCTGGCTAAGTTTTAATCTTCAAAGTGTCAAACTGTTTATAGCAGCAAAGCAAGCACACGTCGCTTTCTACGGAACGGAGCCTATCTCTGGTCAAGGACAGACTGTCTGGGACGACCCTCAGACTCTAGAGTCTTACGCCGTGGTTTTCAACAGCCACGCAAACATTTTATATGAATGGGCCAACCACGTACCCAGTGTGCTAAAGACAAAGCGCCAGAATGACGGTGCCCCCTTCTCCACCGACTTTTCCCTACTGGAGATAGAAGAATTCACACCTTCATGGCTGCAGCGCCAACGGGTTGTGTTAGAACTAATGTACCATCACCTTTGCACAAATATTTATCGCCCCTTCATCTCTTTCCACCCCGCCGCAGAGATGCCGCCATTTGCAACGGAAAATGCTGGTAGGAGCGCCAGTCACGCTATAGCACTGACAAATATCACCCACCAGATTCTCTCCTCAACATCCATATTAGATGGCTGGCTCGAAGCCTTCCAGTTTCAGTGGAATGCAGCTATGACCCTCGTAGGGTTTTTGCTGGCATATCCAAATGGTCTCTTGTTTGCATCCGTTCGAAACGGATTGTGTGTCTGCATAGTGGTCTTCGACATCTTCGGCAAGAGCCTTCCTGTTGGAGCCAGCGCAGCCAGCATACTACGTGATCTCAGCATGAAGCTTGACTTCCTCAGCGTGCAGCGTCAAACGTATTTGCCTCGTACAAACATCGCCGACGAAATGCCTGCAAGTGAACAACCAGTGAACGATTGTGACCTGACGAAAATGGCGGATATAGATTCTTGCTTTACATTTGCTGATATAGGAAGTCAGCAAGCGATTGATATAGCAAGTCAAAGTGTCTTTGATAGCGCGATTGCCGTAGATCTATGGGGTGATCTTGATCTCCTCTGGCAGAATATCGGGAACGTTGAGTCCGGCCTAGTCACTTAGGTATTTATCAGTAACCAAGCGTGTACTAAGCAAAGAAACTATAGACACTAAAGACTTTCCTGCATCTTGAAGCTGTCTAGACTAATCCCTCCGAAGCCTGAAGTTCCATATGAACTATCGACTTTAAATCACGATCCAAATCGTTTCGTCAACTTCAAATACATGCAGCTTGGATTTGATATTACAAATCGCGAAATCAACGAGCGAGTTCTTGAAAACTCACGAATCATAAACAGCATAAAGATTACTAGATGAAATAATTCTATTCTATTCTATTCTATTATGAACTACTAAACACCAAAAGATCTGCAAACCGAGTACCTTTTAACAGACAGAATCAAACGATACTAGCTAATGTCTATCACCTCATTCAAAGAACCCGTTCAATCCGTTTATTATAGTTGCGCTTCTCTCTAAGTACCTTTCAGATAGAGAAAGCTCTTCTACCACCTATGCATTACATTTTGCGGCCATATACTCTTTGCTATATGGATAATCGTTGTACCCAACCTCATTCTTTGCTAGGTAAAAGGTTGGTCGATTATATTTGTTCAGCTCGAGCCCGTGCTGAATTCTGAACACTAGGTCAGGATTGGCGAGAAAGGAGCGGCCAAATGCGACTAGTGTATTCCACTTCCTGTAATGAACATCCAGAGCCCATGCCGCTGTGTCAGGGCGGTATCCTCCTGCGACGATCACTGGCGAGCGGTTATTCCAGGCATCCAGGATGAAGTCTAGTGTCTTTCCCTGGTTAACAGGCTTGCTACCGAAGGCGAGAGCACCTGGATCCCCAGTGGCCTCCACAAGAGATAGATACGCGAAAGGAGTATCCATCTTCTTTAACTCGTCGATGATGTATAGATATTGCCCTTCAATGTCTGATTTCACAGCGCCCTGAAAATCAGCAAAGGGGGACAATCGAAGAGCGACTCGCTCGGCACCTATAGCATTGACAACGGCCTTGACAACCTCCAGTAGCAGCCGCGCCCGGTTCTCGATCGAACCTCCCCATTTATCAGTACGTTTATTTACTGCGTCAGAGAGGAATTGATCGATCAGGTAGCCGTGCGCAGCGTGGATCTCCACACCGTCTCCGCCTGCAGCAATAACTCTCCTGGCCGTATCTACAAAGCTCTGGATGACATCTAAGATCTCCTCCTCAGTCATCTCCTTCGGGATGGCATCGACGCCTTCCATGGCTACAGCACTACTGGACCTGTACTTCAATCCCTTCTTGGCCATAAACTCGGGGAAAGAGGCCCGTCCCATTCCCCAAATCTGCTGAAAATAGAACGAGCCCTTTGCGTGCACGGCATCGATGATGTCCTTCCAAGCCGCAGCCTGGCTTTCGCTGACGAAGCCCGGGATGTTGTCCTGTCCTTCTTCGAGGTGTGAAACAGAAGTTGCCTCCGATATGATCAAAGTGCCTGGTGTCGAAGCGCGGTCGGCGTAGTACTTCACCATCAGAGGCAATGGAACGTGATCATCATCGTTGCGGTTCCGGGTCAAGGGAGGAAATACAATGCGGTGTTTCAGTGCCATATTTCCTACCATGAGTGGCTTGAACAATTTGCTTTGTGCAGGATTGACTGTGGTATTCATGATGGCGGTAGTAGGAGGCTGCGTGCTAGTTGAGGTGACGACAGGTGTGGCCATTTTGGCGATCGCGAGATCTGAATCAAGTGGAAGATACTTTGGCGGTTGGGTGATGATGAAGAGGAGTGTTTGATGGCAAAGACTTTGACTTTTGATAAAGAATAGGGTGTGCGGCTTAGGCTTGCAGCTATGAATGGGCTTTTATTTTGCTTGATGTGAGTGACTTACTTGGAGGATGGAGGGTACTTTATAGCAATGCAATCGCCGGCTCGAAGTATGGAAGTGTAGTGTTGTATAACATGAAAAATGTATTTCCGATTGCTATGACGTGAATTTCAATTCTGCCTGCACCGAAATCTGAATTATCACTGTATGCAGCAAGTCTACAACGCCTGTATTGGAAGTGTTGCTATTGGATGGTGCAGCTTCCCCCCATATATTGTGTCAGGAAGTGTTTCTATTGGACAGAAGGGGCCATCTTTCTCGGAAGTGCTGCTAGTTTGGAAGTGTTGCTATTGGGTGATGTATCTACCCCACTTATGTTGTACTGGAAATGTTACTATTGGACAGAAAATGTGACGCACTTACAGATACTGGAAGTGTTCCTATTGGACGCTGTCAATTTGCAACGCCTTTCTCTGTATGATTGCCAACCGTGCCAACCAATCCTCCAACGTAATGCACGCTTCAGTTCATACCAAATCCACGTTGCACTACGTTAATATATAAGCCCTAGAGGACTCGCGGGGTTAACGAGTTCCCATCCATACTGAAGAAACCCCTCATTTTAGAAAGAAAGCATCTTCAGTTCCCACTTCATCACACTGAATAATATACATACCTGTATCAGACCTTCGGCCATACCAAATTCTACTTATCATGTCTTTCAAAGTCACAGTCATGTACGCTATGGTCAGAGCTGCAGACGCAATTTGGGCATATGGAGTTTGAGTGGATGGATGGATTTGACTAAGATAGAATCACAGCAGAGAGAATCGAAATAGCATTAACATAAGGAAACATATAATAGTATAGGAGTTTGCTTTTATTTCTATTGTCTATCTTTACAGTATCAACTTGAAAATCTTAGTGTAGACACAATTGTACTGAAATATCAACGTGATTATCGTAAGAAAGCTGCTTGACACTGTCCTTTCCCGAGAAAAGATAGTGTCGGGCTCAACATATCTCAATGTGCCTCTAGAAGTAAGTTTAAGATGCATGATAATCTACATCGACTTCTGCAGCCTTTTGTTGTCTTCATCGATCAGTGTCTGCTGGTCATGGACTTCGTTCGCATCCGTAGATTAGGAGCGCCACAATAATCTTCATATTAGACTTAAATCAAGCTAAATTGATACGGTTAACGGAATTGCGGAATACCAGAACAATTGATACTTCTCGCCTGTATACTAGAACGCTATTAAACCCTTGGTAGTTGAGCTCCACGTATGATTTGGTCAACCTCGTACTTAAGAAATACTAGTTGGATAAATTGATGTGGAGAAATTGTGTGGGGGGATTTCAGGTGCCCAGCGAACAACATAAAGATGGTAGCATAGCACAGAGCGTTGTGCTAATTGGAACGCCGCCTGTTGCATCCTGGCGCATGGCTTACTAATAGCCTCTGCAGTTCTGATTCTCTCCCTACCAATAGGAAGGCCTCCTCCAATTGCGTGAAATAACATATGGGTAGGAAGTAGGGATTTGAAATCACTATACGCTTCCACTTCACATGCTTCTAATGGAAAATATGCAAAAACTGTGATGACGTGCGGCCATGACCACAAGAATTTACGTCATTGATCCAAGGTCATCTACCGTGTTGTCTATATAAACAAGGTGAAACGCAGCTACAATACTACTCTCAAAGCATCATCATAAACAAGCCCTCAGGAGCACGATTACACACTGTATTTATCGACTATCTCAAACGAGCCACCTATATTCTCAACTACAAGATGACCGACGACATGATTCCCAAGCAGATGAAGGCATTGAGGCTCACAAAGGTAAACTCACTGCTAACATTCCGTTGGGAAGCAGGCGCTAATACCTACGGCTAGTACAACGAGAATTATACTCTTTGCAATGATGTCCCTGTTCCAGTCCCAGGTTCTCACGAGGTACTTATCCGCATAGAAGCAGCCAGCTTCTGCCATACAGATTATCAAGTTTATCAAGGCTCGTACAAGACGCCACTGCCCCATATTGGATCACATGAACCTACCGGTACCATCGTTGCCTTGGGTCCGGATGTCTCTGGCGAGTGGAGGATCGGTGATCGTGTTGGCGGGTATCTTTTCAGGAAGCCATGCGGTACTTGTGCCGACTGCAAATGGTATGCAGCAACTCACAGTGGAGAGTTCAGTGCGCAATACTGCGCAAACAAGACCATGACCGGCATCTCGGGTGCAGATGGCGGGTTCGCCCAGTACATGATGTCCCCAGATTACGCCCTCGTGAAGCTTCCGGACAACGTGCCTTTTGAGCAGGCTTCACCTCTGATGTGCGCGGGTGCAACGATCTGGAACGCGATTGTCGAGGCCGGACTGAAAAAGGGTCAAACGATAGCCATCGTCGGCATCGGAGGTCTAGGTCTGTTGGGCATCCAGTTTGCTAAGGCTCTAGGCTACCGTGTTGTCGCTGTTCACCACAAAGATGCCAGTCCGAAGTTAGCTGCGATTCGCGCAGACTTGACACCCGACCTGCTTGTTGACTACACAAGGCCTGAAGCTATCAAGGAGATCTCGGACTTTACCAATGATATCCTCTTGGATGCTGCCGTTGTCTGCACTGATGATATACCAGCTAATGATTGGATATTGCATCGACTTCATCCTCGAGGTACCTGTGTGGTGTTAGGCCTACCGGAGAAGGGCTTCACCTTCGATGCTTTTAATCTTGTTTTCCGCGAAATCGTGGTAAAGGGATCCCTTCACTCGAGTATCGACAGAATGCAAGAAATGATGAAGGTGGTGTCGGAGTACAATATCCATAGTAATATTGACATTGTACCACTAGACGAGGCAGAGGCACTACCCGAGAGAATCCATAATCATGAGTTCAAAGGAAGAGTTGTTGTAAGGATGTAAAGTTTTCTGTTTTAGCACTATGACCTTGTATTTTATCTTTGTACTACTGTGAGGGGGGCTTGAGTATGTATCGTCAGAGTACATAACAAACACAAGGTGAATAGAATATGGGAACGAATGATGCTTGATTAGGTACGAACGTGCTATTTTGTAATGACTGGGTGCAGGGTATCTCTAAGTAAAGGGTGATAATAATAATATGACTCCTTGTAATGATCCTATGGAGGTGAGTTCTCTATGAGGCTCTCTATGAGTTTAGGTTGTAAAAATGTAGTAAAGATGCGATATCCTCTTTTTCTTTCCTCCACTATTCTTTTATAAGCCCATGTACTACTCCATTTCTTCTCTTAGTGTACAACCTCATTGGTCTATACCTCAAGGGTAGGTCGTGGTACAAGGTATAGTAGGAGTAAGATAGTGTCATCATACTCATTATAAGATACCTACATATCCGGAGCTGATAAATGGTTCTGTCAACGATCGAAGAGAGATTCTTCCATATTCATTGAGAAATAGAAATAAGAAATAACTCTTACCCTTGTCACGGTATCCATGATACCATTAACAATAGACTACAACCGTAAGTTGAAAACTATTAAACATTTCTTCTGAACTCCCCTTGTGACTCAAACGTATAGGAATAAGCATCGTAGTAATATTACCCTCACGTCTGACCCTCATTGAAAGAGTTTCTCCCTAATCTATATCCTCGTGTTTTAAGACCTCGCGCACTATATTATCTATATAGATATAACGATTGGTCCTCGCTAGCTTCGTCGCCTATTGGAAGATGACGTGCACGGATATAGTGCAATACGATAGCTGCGATAGGGTTGCGTCCGATTTCTAGACTAAGTACGTATGAAGATATTCAACAAATTGGTCTCTTACCTCCTGGACGGCGGTCCGGGATACATATTTATGCCACAATCACATGGCTGTGGGTACCCAATGTGATTTCAGGACGCAGGTTAGGCTTGTTACGTTCCCCAGCTAACCAAAAGACTACAGTGTTCCTCTCTGGGTAGAATACACCTAAAACCACTTATGTACAAGGACAGCCGAGAGTCCGCCGTTAACGCCAAAGAAGGAGTTTGAGCACGCATTGTTTTTGAACTTCAATCATTTGAGAAAACGCTGCCGCAAGGCACGCTCGATTGAGATAAAATGGAGATCTTCTCGTCATCTAGGACAAGATTAGCAGGTCTAATACTTCGAGAGATCCTACTGCGGCTGCTTACATGGCCCTTTCATCTTCGAAATCGATATTTGCTTTGTGACGAAGCAGGAGCTGAAGACCTACAAGATGACCATTCAATGCAGCGTATTTATGTGACACAACTGATGCTGACTGTCTAATTTCCGCCGACTTGGCCTGTTCCAAGAGAGGTCTCATCACCAGGTGTTGAACGTCCTTAGGACTGCACTAGTGGTATTTTAAATACTACTGTCAACGATGATATGCTCGGCTTCGCAGAGAGAATTATTCCGAGAAGAACGTCGTTCTTTTTGTTGATGGCGAGGGAGAGCAAAATCCCGTTTTGTAGGTCAACATTTAATCCATGCCGAAGTAGGTAGCGAAGAATGATTTGGATTGTCTCTGAATTTCTTGGATATCCACAAAACGTTTAACACGGAAACAACAGATGGAGTTTAAACAAAGAAGTAATCAGTACTATATTCAGCTATCAAGTTAGAGAGAATTCTTCGACAGATCTTTCCCACTGGACTACGAGCCCCCTTACGGTCATCAACTATGCTAACACCCCAATCTTCCCGGGTGTAGGATCAAGTTTATTGCGAACCAGTTGTCTAAGAAGCATGATCAGGTCAGTTGAGTGAGATGGAGTTTTGTAGCATTAATTCTCAGCAGGCTTCTATGTTGCATGTATGCCGAAAATCACTTGGCATGACAATCATAAAGCGATTGCTTTGAGGATGGGAAGAGCACATTTTCCCGGGCAATAGCAAATATTGCAAACTTGTAATCCAGAACATGTCATGCGCGCGAGCTACAACCTGATCCGACCAGGCCTATCAATAATGGTCTCAAGACAATATTTTGTCTACCCCCACGGCCCTCGCAGGGTAACATAATTCGGGGAGACACCCCGGCGCGTCCATTCAATCGTATCCGAGCCCAATGTCGCACATGCATACATATTCTACGATATAATCTGAGAGTAAATAAAACCCTGCCATGTCTTTTGCCTCAAGGTGTTTTAGCCAATAACTTCATAGGAATCGCCGGACGGAAGCAGACAGAGTAGGGGTTTATTCACCTTCGGAGTATTGTAACATTGTACGCCAAATGCCCTTGGGGTGAAATATTAGGTAGGGTAAGTTTAACCTGAGAATATTAAAGCCACACTATTGTTCCGACAGCCTTCTCTCTTGCCCAGTGCAGTTCTTGATTACTTCGCAGTAGTGTAGAACCTCTTTCGTCGGGGAATATTGGAATATTATTGCCGAATCTGCCCCTGCATAGGTCAAGTTCCAGAATAATACGAAGACTTCTGAGGCCTGGCTCATGACTCGCTAGGTGTTGAGCATAGGTCCCCCACTTCACATATAATAATCCTTGTAAAGCATGGCACGGCAGCCGATCTGCCAACACAAATATAATACCTGGTACTCTCAAGATCAACAAACCCCTGCCTGGTCTTTCGCCTCAAGGTAGTTTGGCCACAACGTTGAAGAGAATCGTCATAGGCGAGACTATAGGGCATGGATTTGTTTATCCCAAGAGTATTGTACATATGCAAGTAAAGTACCAGTGTTGCCCAACGCCACCAGATAGGAACCATGCATTTTAATGCGGTAGCAGCACCAGTTACCGAGGCCGAAGTAGCTGCACTACTTCTCGATGGTGAATATTACTTGTAATCGCTGTCACTATTATAGTTACTGAAGACGGAATGGCAAGTGTGATAGGCAGAGTGCGAGAGCCAGTATCAGATCCATCGAGTTGGACACTGCTGGTTGCGTCCATGCACCATAGCGAATACCAGATGTACTCTGCACACAACGAAGGCTGTGCTGCTATCAAACCAACCCTTGTATCTCCCCTGTTAGGCAGAGGTTTATGGACTTTCCCTTTCAGTACAAGCCACGCAAGAATAATGCAGCATACCAGCCGCACTCACCAAAGTAGTGAGCCAGGTTTCTTTGTCCCCACATTGAAATGGGCTGGACCAAAAGCCAAAATACTTATAGTTTGTACACATATATTTTCCCTGTTTTAGTTCGGTGTCATTAATGAAGTTGCTAAGGTCATCAACGTAAGTAGCATAAATACGTACTCCTCTCCAGTTCTTGTAAGATTGCTCCCAAGGATGGAAAAGTTTACTGATCGTTTTAATAGATGCGATACAAACTTAAAGGCTTGCTTTTGACCTATATCTTTGCTCCAGTGGTCTTATCCCAGAATGTTCCTTCCTCGAAAATCGATCTAGAATTCCTTCGTAATTTCAACTACTCCGATTCACCGAACGCGATACAGTTCACCGACTTGATTTCCCTTTTCACCCTATGTTTCGCGCCGATGGCAGTCCACATTCTTGCTGGTGTCCCACGCACTGTCTATACGGTACACAACATACCTGTGTGGCATAACTGGATTGGTGTATATAATCCAACCTCAATCCTTTGGCGTTACTTTGCTATCGCAGATCGGCGCCTACGATATAAGCAGTGGCGTGCCGTCGATATGGCAGCTACAAATGCATGCTTTTGGACGGATCGAGGTTGGGATGGCTCAGAGGAGATGATGGAAAAGAGCCGGAGATTTTGCACTCATGCCCCTCCTCGCCGGCGAACCGCTATTCTTTCCGCAGATTCGGCTAAAACAATAATCATCAGTTTACAAGGCGCCCAGGCCCTCTACTCCCTAGTGACAGGCGTTTTACAGTATTATGGAATTGGTAATAGCTCCTTCGATTACACCATTGCGGTGGATTCGCTCTTCTCTCCTTTGGCCGTATTGGGGCTGTTAAGGCTCTATGCGGCGTCATGGTTAACAAATGATTACTTGTACGTCGAAAATTTTAATAATCGAGGCACTTACTCTTGGGACAACTCAGATTATGGCAAACCAACTTCTTTCCTGGGCGAGGATGCATTGGTGAAGATGCATCTTCTTCCGCCCTTGGACAGTTATCCTCAAGGATCATATCACCCACAAAACAGCTGGTGGGCTATCGCTTTACGGATCATCTATCTACTGCCACTATGCACTTGCTTGGTAGCTTGTATCCTATATCTCAGGCCCATTGGTGGACAAACATTCTCAGAGCTAGTCTCAAGCTTTAGTCCCCCCGTTTTTATGCTTATCTTATTTTATATGTTCTTTCTGTCAGTATCGATTTTTACTTGTAGTACCTACTTCATCCTGGGGAGGGCCACTTCGACAGTTATTCCGTGTATTGATACTGTTCTATACAAGATCTACACGTGTGTCCTGGCTGTCATGGTAGTTGGCCTTGTCATAGTTTCGGCGATCTATACCCGGCGAACGGCTTGTGGGCAATACACAACGTACTCTATTGAATCGGATCAAGCTGTCTGTAATGGCGTTGCTGTCAATACCGCCTCTGGTGTAGGACCATTTGGCTTAGTGGTACACGCTCATCCCGAAGGAAATGCCTCGATGGAAAGTCTAAAAAAGCAGAGCAGTAACATGTTGATTCTCTATCTCGATGGTTGGTGTTCCGGAACTCTTACCAATAGCGTGGGGCAGATCAAAGCTGTAAATAGTTCATTGGTAGAAAGCTGGGTTGTAAGTTCATCTGTAGGAAGCTGGGTCGCTCCTGAAATATAGTCTTTCTGCGCCGTACCAACTTTAACGGATCTGTTTCTGTGTTTAATATACTTATCTCTGAATATCTCTACAAGACGACCCACTTTATACTTTCTTGTAAGAGAAAGCCTACTTTCTTAAGTTTAGAAGAATGAGTTACTGATTAACTAGTAACTACGATAAATTACTATAGATTTGTTTACAATTTAGATTATATATATCCAAGATACTAGGTTCTAAAACTATATCATTATATAGTAAAGATGAAAAGAATAATATCAGGCTGAAGAAAATAAATATCTTTAATAACAATTCTCTTATTTCCGAGTCCTAACTACTTTATTGACAAAGAACGCTCTAACAAAGGTACTTTTTCTGATGAAGGCCTGAATATCACTAGCTATACTGACTACGGTAGGCCTCGAGGATTTGTCAAGAGAGAGATTCCATCAATATCAGCTGATCTCAAGAGCTCTCCATTTTCCTTCCTGTCCGAGGAGACTTCTGGTCTCGAAAATCCTCCTGCTTCATGTTTCTCTCACCTGCATACAACTATTATAAACTTCAGAAGCCAGTAGTGTTGATGGTCTCTCCAGTAGCGTTTTGCGACTCTTCAAGCCTGTGTCCTCACTACTACATGACAGCCATCGCACAACGGATAAGCGCAAATCGTGAAAATGTAAAAAGAACCGGATCAAATGATTCTCAAACCTTACTGATTTGGGCACATGGTCTTTACCTTTGACTGGATTCCAGCACTGCATTTTCTCGTCTTCGTAACACACGCGACACCACCAAACTGCCTTTGGCAAGTCGCCACCTCTCGACTACCTAGCCATAACAGGTTCTAGGCAAGATGTTGTCGAGACTGCCTTCGCAAGTCAATATTTCGAATCGTCCTTCAAACTTTCAACAGCTACCGATATTAGCGACGAAAGATCTTCGACTATCCCGATGCACCCGCTACCAGGCTAATTTTTGCTGGAGCGTGGACGGCACAACTCCGATAAAATTTTGAAGCTCATAAGTTAAGCAGGTCAGTTATGCACATATTCGTTATGCACATATCAGTTATCTTTGAATTTGTCCGCGTATCGTGCCGCCCGTGCGTGCTATGAAACCCGAAGGATCGAGGTTCCAATTTTCTGGGTGGATTGCTTGGACTTGCGATGAGATCTGGGGAAATGGGGATCGGCACGTCCATCCTGTCTGATCCCATCGAAACACGAAGAACGACTTTCTGGAGAAATTGGCCGGGGTGTTCGGGGGCAGCATTGTTGCAATTTATATTCTCAATTCGCTGCTCGGAAACCTCGTTGCCTCACGTGTTTTCTGCTACTGTATTGATATTTGTGGATTACGAGTGTTATGTTCTTCCTTAAAACCGTATGGGTAATGCAGGAGGCAATTTCAACTATAGCACATTTCTGAGTTGTCTGCAGAGTTAGGTTATAGAAATTAGATCATGTCTGGCGTTGACTACAACTCGGCTGAGCGGCAGTCTTACGGCGTAGTAGTACCGCAGTGTATGGGTACCTAGACGCAAGCCTAGTTGATGAGATGGTTTCTTGCTGGTGTATTACGCGATTCTGCTATGAAAATCTCATATATGTGAGCTAGTAATAACAACATGATGGCCCGTTGGGTATGATTCAATATCAGGCTCATTAACGCGCTCCTTGGAGCTCGAATCAAAAAACGTCATTTCCATATCTCTCGCCACCACAATCCCTTCCTTGGTATCGCGACCGCGGTCCAGCCTCTGGAAGTTACTGGCCCCCGCATCTCGGAGCCGCACAATCCGGATATTGGCGTCGCTACCGTTGTCGTCGTGGGACCGCGGGTTGCCGCCTAGGATGCAACGCCGCCAGGTGGTGAAACATAAAATGAAGGCGAACGTGTCCTGCGTAGCCAGCAGGAACTGTTTCGTCGTGCCCCAAATGGCCCAGCCGACAATTCCACAGCTGACCCCCGGTATGAACAGCGCAGCGGTCGCGATGGCGCTAGACTGCGAGAAATACTCCTCTCGAGAAACCACGGGCTGGGTGGCGGCACGTAAGGAGCGGGTTTGGAAGATGATATTGCACACCTCAAAGATACTAGAAGGAGCGTAAGATTGGGTTTGTTGCTGGAACAGGGGCACGGGACTGAAGCATACCTCAGGAGAGTGAACGCGATGGAAAAGCGAGTAATGATGGCTCGCTCAATCGCCTGTTGATTGACCTGAGCTGGTAGATCCGCCTGCTCGCGGCCATTGAGTGTTCCCGAGCGAGCATATCCGTGTTGGCTGTTGGCGTAGGCCGCCTGGTTCAGACTTTTGCGTGCGTACTGGAATTTCCACAGGGTCGCAATTAGCAGAATACTGCCTCCCGCACAACTGATCACCACTATCATCTCGTCAGCTACGGTAATCCGGTTTAATGCAAGACGTAAACTTACAGCAGAAATTGCAGAAGACGGCGAAGAGAAGCGTTCGGTCGGCGATGGGAGCAATTTGAGCAATGCCAATCAGCAGGGCCGGGAACACTAGGGCGAAGATGATGGAGGCCAGCTCCATGTGATGGCGCAGAGGGCCCAGCCAGCGCAGCTTGGGGATCCAGCGCCATGTTCCACAGAAGAGCACGACGGTCCTGTTGAGCGATCGGTTAGCATGAGTTGGTTGGGTGTAGGGACGGTGCTAACCAGAAGAATACGAGAGTGGCATCCGCATTATAGGAGTAGAATTGAATCCAAAAGAGCACCAGGTCAAGTCCTTGGGTGCCACTACTGATGGACGCGCCGGCCCGCACTGGACCTGAGAGCATCGCTGCATATTGTCTCTCGGTGACGGTCTGCCAATCGACCAGGTAGTGGATTTGCTGGATGAAGGATGCGAGGGTCGATGTTAAGATCAGCAACGAGATAAACAAGACATCTGTTGTGTGAACAAACCCGTTATATGATTAGCAACGGGGGCCACATGGAAGGAAATTTGGTTCATCAGTCGCAGGGAAGACGCACAGGATGTTCTACGCTCATATACCAGCAGGAGGTAGAAGAGAAGGCAGGCCAGAAAGAGGCATATAGCCGTGTAGATGATGACAATGATACTTATGATCTGAGCCGCGCCGGTGAGCCCGGTATACACCATCTTGACAGTCTCAATCCCAAGAAACGGAGGAGCAGTCCAAGTACTACGGCGCCATGCTTCTGGGAGTCGGTCACGAAGGTTTGTTCTTCTATGCCGTCGGCACCGCTCGTACTTGAGAAGAAGGAGAGACAAGCTCCTGCCACCCTCAGCTCGCCACCAGGCACATATACTGAGTGATATTATATATCGGCTGACCGCTAGCAGGGGCCTGATACATGATATCTGATGCAGGACGGAGGAAGCCAGGTACGGACGGCGGGAGGAGACTTTCGACGGTGGCGGTGGCCCATCTCGGAAATGCAAGGCAACGGTCCCAGCAGGATTGCACTCGTCGCGTGCAGGACTCGATGACCTGCTGCCCGGCCAGGGAGCATCGACTCGACGCACTCGGCAGACTCCGTGATGCATCGAGCGCAGGTGTACGAAGTGGGAGATGGGCCGTGGTGGGCCAGCGCTTTGACACCGCTACCCCGGGGCCACCACGTGCGTGAGCCGTCGAGGGAAGTTGCGAGTGACATCGAGGCATGGCATGGCATGGGCCAGGGTTCGCGCCCATCTCGATATCGTAGGTCTTTCGTCGGCTGCCTCCCGTTCGGGGCTTTTTTACGACAGCCGTCTGGTCTTGCCGCACTGCTGCTCTACCGGTGACAGCAGCTCGAAGGCTTTCATGCGTCAGCTCGGCCGTCCATCAACATCGGGAATGTGCCCCGGGGTACAGCTTACGGTGCTTCTCTGCCCAAGTCTCTCTCCTAACCGCACCCGCCCGCTTGCGTTGAAATCGGGTACTGGTTGGACGAGTTGGCGACCTTTCGGCCACAAACAACAGACTCAGAGGATGGGCTATATCCGAAGATTCTTCCGACGGTCATAGTCGATCCGTGTGCTTGTCGAGTTTAAGCCTTGTGGGCCACCAATACACCGGAGAGACCGGCCACCTGCCCCGGTATCCCACTTTCTGAGGATCCCGGGTGCGTCTTGATAATCAAGTCGGCCAGGGTGGTGAAACAAGATACAGCACTCGCTTGGGGGACGGGCGAGCGATCGAGTCCCTGGCCTGGCCTGGCCTGGCCTGGTCTGGTACGAAAACTGGGGACCCGCGACCAAACACGAGGAGGACCTTGGGTGTTCGGAATCGAATGCAATCAAGCCTTGCGAATCTTGGCTACCCCTCTTGGATTCAAACCAAGTGCGGGAGGGCCTGATCGCATCGAATCGAAGAATAATCTTCCCTCCCCAGACTCAACCCGTTGACCTCGCTGTCATGTGACCTTGATCAGCTCAACCGACCGACCTGTGCATTCGACATGGTCCATCACGATCATCGTCGATGGGCAACCCACGGCGTAGAGGACCCAGATACGAATCTCCGGACCTGGTTGATAATATACCAAAGTTGCGGGCAGTCGGGACCAGTTCGCGTGTGTCGTGCGGCCCGTGCAAGCCCATCACGCGGATCATGAGACATGGTTGAAGCTCCAACATCGAGGGGAATCTCTTGGTCTTCAAGGCGCAAGAATGCCAACATGGGAAATGGAATACGCCTGTGTCTCAAGCCGTTGTCCAGTCGCCATCATAATGTTCCAAGAGCTGGTTGAGCAGTGCGGTTTCTGGGGCCCTTATCAGGAGCGGTGCCCCTCTCCTCTAGCCATTCCATACCGGTTTTTCTTTCCTGCGATAGCCCCACAATGAGGTCGTTACTATATTTCCCTCTCCATGTGATGACCGTAGTTGCTCATGCATCTGGCCATGGGCAGAACGAAGTGTGCGCCTTCAATAGCCTGTTCGTCCAGCATTCCAGTGGCGGCCCTGAGTATGCGGCCGAGTTACAACTTCAACCGTCTCTAGAGACCGCCGATGAGGACATCCTCCGGCAGCTTGCGTCGGATGCCATCTCTTGCCGGAACGGTACCCTGTGCGATGCCCCAAGGGTCCAGAACTGGACTTCCTCGTTGCCGTGTATCAAAGGCATCTTCTCCGACGAGGAGATTTGTGTTTTCACCGACTCGAATTTTGCCCAGGGGAGAGGAATTTCGCTCGTGACGACCCCTGCTCGAGCACAGTTTATTGCGTCCCAGCCTGCCTTCACCAGTTCAGCCCTGATTAAAAATGTCAACCCCGATCGGGCCCACACGATTCCGGCCAATTACAAGATGAAGGAGATTCCGGGCAAGGGTATGGGGTTGGAGGCCATCCGCCATATGAAACAGGGACAATTAATCATGGCCAACACCCCATCGCTGATGATCGATTACCGAAGCTTCGAGTGGCTACCGCTGCAAGACCACCAGCTGCTACAGACCATGGCGGTTGAATATCTTCCCGAAGCCCATCAAGCGGCGATCATGCAGCTCTCGACGCATGACGATGTAACAGACATGCCCAAGGATGAGATCATCAGCAAGATAACGTCAACGAACTCGTTCGATATAACACCGCACCGAGAAGATCTGGAACAAGACTATAAGCTGTTTACGCTGTTCCCCGACATCGCCCGACTGAATCACGACTGCCGACCCAACGCGGCGTACCGCTTCGATCACGCGACCATGACCCAAAAGATCCACGCCCTCCGCGATATCTTGCCCGGCGAGGAGCTAACCTTGTCATATACGAACCCTTCCGTGTCGCGTCGGGAACGTCAGGACCGGCTCAAGCGCTTATGGGGATTCCAGTGCGGATGTAAGTCCTGTACGCAGAACGAACGGCGGGGCAAAGAGAGCGATGATCGTGTTGCCCAGATAAACTCGCTCAAACCCAAGTTTACGGATTATCCAAGCACGGCTACGGCGGCCATGGCAGAGCTCCTAATCAATCTCTCTCGCCAGGAAGGCTTGTGGGAAACCATCTACCTACCCTATACCTATGCAGCACTCAAGTATAACAGTATTGGGGAGTCATCGATGGCGGTGAAACATGCCCATATGGCTATGCAGTACGGCCTCCCATTGGTAGGTAACGAGCATAGCTACATGATCGAGATGGCAACGTTGGTCGATAAACCCTCGGAGCACTGGAGCTGGCGGACGAGCTTAGGGCAGTCTATCAACGTCGTCATAGAAGAATAGTCCATGAATAAAAAGATTCGTTTTTGTATAGGTTACACTTACTGGTAAAGCACCACAAAATCACCCATCTTGACCTTAGTTTGGTAGTGAATGTGCAAGGTAATAAAATACGTAATATGTGGGCTGCTAAGGTAAGGTGTTTATCTTTGATCATATTGCACCCTAAATATCCCCTTTCAATTCTAGCTCTAAATATCCACATTTTCTCTAATCTTTTCTCTCTAGATTCCATTCTTTGCATCCTTAATAAAATTTTACTATAACTTACCTCCTCTATTCTTAACTTGATTGTCCAGTAAATAATTGTTCTACTCGTCTCCTAAGTTGTTAAGCTATAACCTTGTGTTTTCGTCTCCTATTTGACCCTTCGAAAGCCATTGTCTAAGAGTACTCGATAGAATTGAAACTTAAACAGCGATATACCCCAAAAGTTTGGATGGTTTAATTTATGCTCATATTGTTGGGAACCTTACGCTCCTATCGTGTCCTGTTTTGCTTACGTCAAGTGGATCGTAGTGGATCGTAGCAGAGGTTGGGCATAGGCAATATCCTATGTTTTGGCCTCAGGCATAAGCTGACTAAACACATGTCAGCGTTATGCACACAAGCAAACCAATAGGATTCTTGTGTCGATCAACACAGCAATTCTATTGGTTCACTGTACGACAACCTAATCCTTTTCATTTAGACGAACCATGCGCCAACTGAGGCTGAATAACCAACCGGGATATTGATTGGTTTTAGATTGAGCGCTAGCCTCCGAGTCTGAAGGATGGATATTCCTAATACCTCTTACGAAGGTAAAGCGGTTAAGTATTCACAATGGAGACTCATGGGGGGCCTTACTAGTTTACGTGCAAAAACCAAGTAGTAGTCCATTGTCCATACATGAGTACAGAAAACAGTTAGTAATAATCGCTAGTAAGGGGAGCCCTGGCAGCCCTATTATGAATACTTAACCGCTGTACCTTCATAAACTGTAGTGCCAAGTGCGCTATTCTAACAGTCCAATATACCTAGGGCTATCTCTCCTGATACTACTAGCGCTGACAGTATCGATCTTAGTGCTTATAGATGCGTGGTTGTTATTGTATAAAGACCCGAAGCGCTTTGAAATCTAACTTCGAATTCCATCACCTTCCGATCGCATCACCGTCCCTAACCCCAGCTAGTCTATTACCTTGTATCGCTCCGATGTCTAGTAACAAAGCTCCGATTTTTTTGTTGGTTCCAGGAGCATGGCATAAGCCTCCTACCTTCTCCAAACTGAGGCGCTTTCTTAGCGATAACGAGTATGAGAGCCTTTCTGTTGCTCTTCCATCTACGGGCGGTGTGCCGGCTACGAAGACAACCGAGGAGGACGTCGAGGTCATCAAGAACATTATTGAGGATACAGTCTCTACTGGGAGAGATATTATACTTGTCTGTCATAGTTATGGCGGAATCCCAACCAGCGAAGCGTGCAAGTATTTTACAGATGCAAAGGAGGGCAGAGGTCGCATTCGAGGAATGTTGTTTCTTTGTGCTTTTGCATTTCCACCAGGAACGAACCTTGCCGTGAATGATGCGGAGTTAAGTCCTGGAACGCGTATTGAGGTCTATTTACCCCTTTCGCCTTTACTGCCCTTGGTCAACTTATCCGTGTGTTGAATACTGATACGATCTATCCAGGGAGATTATGTAGTGGTCGATGATCCTGTTTCAGGATTCTACAACGACCTCTCGGAAAATGAAGCCGTTGAAGCTGTCAAAGCCCTTGAAAGCTTTTCGCTTCGACGAGAATCGACGCCGACAACGTTTTCACCTTGTGGCATGTTTCCATCCTGGTACATTCTTGCAGAGCGAGATAACATGATTCCCCCTGCTATGGCGGAGGCAATGATAAATGGCATGAAGCAGTTATACCCCGGGTCTTTTAATGTGGTAGAGCGGATGGATACTGGGCACTCCCCGTTCTTGAGCCAGCCAGAGAATTTAGGGAAGATTCTGATTCGTGCCGCAAAAGAGCTTTGATCATATGACTGCTATATCTGGAAAGCAAAGGGTCCTGTCTTACTTATCATGTAAATTCGAATTAAAAGAGCGATAGGATCGTGAAAGTTGCAAGACTATTTAAAGCTAGTTCTATTTGCCGTCTTAACTTATGATGTATGGTTTCAACTTTTTACATAACGGGATTTTTGCCTTTGTGAAGTATTTTGATTCGTTACTTTGGATTGGACCTTTTCCTCTATTACTGTTTATGTTGATTTATCCTAAAGCGAAGATTCCACGACCCTTGTTTTCATCGATTGTATGTCTCCATATCATCTACTTTAGCCGATTTTATGGAAGAGGTATATCCTTCTTGAATTCAGACGATTATGCAATAATTACTGGTATCATGGAAATATGTCTTATAGGTCTGACTTACTTGGGTGAACTAGTTCATATTTGCATCTCCCAAAGAAGGGAAGGCTTACCATGCGAGTCTCACTTCCATTCGACGATCTACTCACGCCTTCAAGTTCTCCTATCATCTGAATAAGTACTATGGTAAAATACGGAAGCTTGTAGCTTTATCTGTTTCTAATAAACCTTTCTTTGGACCTTATAAAAGGAACTATAAGACTAAATATATTGTGTGCCTCTACGCCAGATTTTATGTACGGATGTATGTGGGGCACTTAATTCATTAAATGCGAGCTATCCATCTTGGTGTTTGGTACTTTGATAATGATATATTTAACCACTTGACTATTATTTCCAAGACAGCGTTTTATCTTTAAGGGCTATTGTTAGTAATCTATAATCATTCATAAGATTTCCCAGTTTTGTATAAAATTTCGCGAAGAATTTTGTATGGTGTATAAAATGAATATTTGAAGCAGCGATAACTCTCCAAGTTTTTCATAAGTAACATCAGTAGAATGACTAGCAGAATAATATAGACTTAGAACTATATTAGTATATCCACTTCATAATCATTGTCTGATTGGTCGAGCTTATTTAATTCTTGCTGTCCGATACTACACCGGTGTGGACATAGCATCATCGCGAGTTTGGTAGCACCTTACGGGAAGTAACGCCTAGTGGGTTGAGAAAGCTTCAGCTGATGTGAGTGGATGAGGAGAAATGCGCAAGCATAACTAGGGGTTGGCACAATCTGGACTGGCTTTGAAAAAGCTTAATTTCATCAATTGCTCTGACAGAAGGAATTTTGACCACCAATTATTCTAGGTCAACCCTGCTATTGGCCCTGCTACAAAGCAATCGCTGTTTCGGCAACCTAACAGTCATAAAATACCAACGTCCGCACTTCAATACTCTCCCTAGGAGGTTCGTTATCATGAGCTGGATTCGAAAATGCAGTATGCGGAGTTCGCCTCGCACGGCCATCGTCAACCGAATCATAACACTTAATGAACAGCGGCTCATCAGGGTGTTGTGCGTACTTAAAGTACCATCGATGATCCAAATTCGGCTTGACGGCGTACGTCTCACCCTCGCGGTCCGGATATATCAACGCAGCGGGAACAAGGTCACTCTCAGGCACGGAATGGGCGTCTGCAAGACAAAGCGGGTCTCTAAGGATAGTCTTAATGGGACGCCAAACCTGTAGTAGTGATGGCACGGTAAGTAATTATATCGTTTGTAAAATAAGAGAGAGAGTATAATGATTTAACTCACATTGATGATCTGGAAGCGCTTCTTAAGAAGGTCTCTTGCTTCATCGGGGAGGTGGTACTTGACGCGATTCTCGGAGGCCTGGTAAGACTGGTCGATATGAACTCTTTTTCCTGGCCCACGAAGCAGTGTGGTTCCGTCACGGACGTCGGCGGGTGCACGGCGGATTGTGTGGTCAAAGATGAAAACGCGAGTTGCTCCAGTCCTAGCCAGAGGGTTTAACACTGTCTGCGAAAAAGGGCTATACTCACGTATCTTTCAGGAGTTGTTCCACTTCTGAGTAGTATTCAGCTTTGATCTTCCTATCGTCAAGGAAATCTTTCTCTTTGCTTTCATGCTTCACGAATTGGAAGCCATGGCTGTCAAGGGTATATTTATCCTCGTCTCCGGCGATGTCGTGGATAATGACGCTCAATGGGACATGAGGGCGCTCAGAAGGGTTTGCATGACTGTTACTCATACTTGAGAATGATGGTTCCTGCCATTTGAACGAGACTCACCCAACATAAAAGGGAGCCGGTAAAGTTCCATCACCAGGGTCCTGGTAATAGTTCAGCTCCGTAAGGACGTTGTGCTTCGTAGGTTCATCTTTCTGAGCAAGATGGTCGACGACCTGACCCACAATATTGCCTGGAGGATTTTGTACAGTAGCACTAGCCATGATTAAATAATTCTATAGATATGGTTTACGTTTTAAAAAGAGGGTCTTTTGGAAGCTTCAAATACCTCAGAGGCCCTTGGCAAAGCTCTACTCAGCACATGGTTTTGCTTTGTAATTTGTAATCACATTTCTAGCACGCAATAAACGCAGAAAATATGTCATATCTATGATGTTGTGTTGGATATTGTTAACCTGCCATAATTTATCTATATGCAGGGACATATCTGTTTGCAACTTTCTTTGAAATCAAAATGAGGGGAATCAGCGCCGAGAAGGAACTTAATTGTATAAGCGTGTCTACTAATTGGACCAATTCTATTGTGCTACGTACTGAGAATATCCTGTAATATTATGTCGTTTAATCAGCGCTAAGAAAAAGTGTAGTCTATGTGTCTTGTATACAGATCACTGAGTCCGTTGCATTTGCTGAGTGAACGTAATCTAAATCTCGTCTGACATTAAGTTGTTTGTCGTGTGTCAGCTTGCTCTGTTGTCAATGTTGGTTTGAATCCTATAGGCACTTGTAAAAGTCGTGTAACTGTCGTTCCATCATCCAATATTGCTTCTATCTCCTCGAGAGTAGAGCTGGATCGGCGGGGCAACCACACTGTCCAAACATACCAATAACAAATGCCAAATACAATACTGTAGGCTAATTAGCTGTGGTTTGGAGCATTTGATATATCTAACTTACACAGCAGTCCCAACAAATGCGTAACTGACTTCGGAGAGATGTTGTCTCCAATTCAAATCTTCGCGTGGTATAAATGGTGCGAATATTACTGCAGTTGAGTGCAGAGCTTGAAGTGTGACTGCTGGGAGGAACGCTTTATATGGCCTTTGTAAATCCGATCTCTTGTATCGAAGCCATAGTAAGCCGAGCGAGCCAGCTATAGAGAAGAACTGTCCTGGATAACCTTCAACATCCAGGATAAAAGAATAAACATTGGCGGCCGGAATACTGATAACCAAGAATGAAGGAATATAATGTGTAACCAAAGCACCCATTGGTGCTCCGAATGGTTTTGAGGAAGAGATGAACTGCGAAAAGGGTAGAAAGCCTTGTCGTGCTATCTCTTGTATAACTCTTGCCTGTTCCATGTCAGAATGCGCCGAGAACTTAAATCAATATCACACTCACATGACTAAATGTGACCACCATTACATTCCCGGCAGCCGAGGTTGCTATTGCTAGTGGTAACAATACGCTTCCCAGTTTAGCACCGAATACTCGTTCGAAAAACAAGGCAGCGATTAATTCTCCAGAGCTTTTGATCTCCTCCATTGGCACAACCAAGAAGTATGCAATGTTTACCAGGAGATACAGAATACAGGAGGTTATAAGTGCAGTAGTGGCGGCTGACTTGAGGGTTCTGACCGGATCCTTGACTTCATTGAGAACATTGTTGACATTGGAAAGGCCGGCATAAGAGTAGGAAACCTTGAACATGGCGGTTGAAGTAATTCCCCAGTTCCAGACAGAACCATCCCAGATATTGCTCCCTTTGGTCCAAATTTGAATAGTGTTGTCTGTGGTCCCATTGGAACGAAAAAGAAGTACGAACAGACTTGTAAGGACCATGAAAATGGCCAAAGAGATTTTGACCCAGCCGAAAACATTCTGGATGAAGATTCCCGTTTTGAGAAAGCAGCTATGGATAATGACAATAGTAGTAAGTAGTCCAATAGCAAGAACTTTCCCTTCGAACTGTGACTGCTCTCGTTTGAATGCGTATAAGACATATTCCCCGAATACAATACAATTGGAAGCTGTAAATCCCAGAAGCACGGACCTGACTGCGATAAGGACTGAAGCCAGAAACCGTGGACGTCGATAGACAAACTCAAGATAAACCTTATCCCCTTGGTATAGTCAATACTATCTCACAATATATACTAAATGTTGATACTCACCTCCAGATCTTGGTAGCATGCATCCGTACTCTAGACTAATTGCTAAGCCCAACCAGGCTATCAGAGCGCCCGCTATCCAGAGCAATAGTGTTATGCCTACACTGCCTACTGAACGCACAATCGCTCCTGGAGTCGCGAAAATACCACTCCCTATAACACGAGACATAATAAGGATGTATGCACTACTCCATCCCAGGTTACGACCTAGCACGGCTGTTTCTGGAAGTACATCGTTCTCAACTGAGCGACCACGAGGGTTGCTGTTGCTATTAGTAAGGGATAGCTCCAGGTCATCGTTGTCAGATTTTGGTATGCTCTTGTAGCTAGTTATGCTACCAGTCGGAGAGTCGGAGCGCTGAATCAGTGGCTCTTGATCTGCGGGGCAGGACAATGATGATGTAGATGACATCTTAATCGGTTCAGCGAACATCGGCGATAGAGGTGTAGGTTATAAGAGAAGAAATCTGCTGCGCAGAACGCTATATGAAGTAGAAAACAAAAGAAAGATTTAAGCTCTGGTGGTTAGAGGGTCATTGTGGAAGATTCGATTCCCTGAAGAGTTAAGACACTAGAGATAAAGCAAGCACTTTTTGGGGACATAGGAGGTTTTATTATAGTTACTGGAAGAATTGCTGAAGTCTCATGAGATGCTGAGTGAGACAAGCAAGGGGGCCGAGATTGCGTGCGAGCGGCAAATGATGGTGGCATATCTTCGGTTGGATCAATAATCCAACATCTTGTTATGACGAATTGCTCAGTCTGACCGAATTTGGCGTCAAATTGGCATTCCGATGATTGGCTGGCTTTTTATGAAATGAATCCCGTAGTCTTTCGTTCTTGCCCTGATTCAAAGTCTCAAGATGTTTCTGGGGGCTTGGTTGCCTCGTGACTACTTCTAAATATATGAAAGTACTCCAAATAGAAGAAGGAGGAGATTATCTACTACTGGTAGAATTCTAATTCTTGATATAGTTTCACTAGTTGAGTCGAGGCAAGGCAAGCTATGGTTAGTCTTAAGGTAAAAGGTCGTTCAACCACAAAATGCCACTTCTTGAGCTTGTTATAGACAGTCTGTATCCTTATTTAATGCTGCGACGAGTTTACAGCTATTGTATGTTGAGAAGGTGAAGGGGGTGCGAGAAAGGAATGATTTCAAGGGACAAATTTGAAAAGCTGAATCAGTCGAGCAAAGCGAACTTCCTATCGTGTAGTGTTCCATCTCAAGATCAGTAGCCGGGTACAAGTTGGTTCGCAATGAAGAGATTCAGTACGACGAAGTGATTCAGGATTTGATTAAGGAAGCCAAGTGAGAAAGGCAAGGTATGATTCAGGTCCCTTCTACTAATAAGTGTAGGTATTGATGGGTACTACAAATATCACACGAGTTGATTATCATGACATGCTTCGCACCGTCTGTTTCGTCTTGGGGGCCCACAAGGAGAGACGGCTTTATTCATTACCGACAAAGACTCACTTGAGAGTGCAATATCTAAGAAAGTCAACACTTGGTTATCCTCTTAAGCTACGTTCAAGGCAGGGGCGACATTCTGCATTTGCCACTCAATTGCAGTGCCGAACCACCGCAATAATGTGTCCTGCTGCACCCCGAGTTCTGCCGCATCCTTTACTCTGCTAATCCGATCATGCTGCCGGAAGGCGCTTCTTGCTAGATCGACTATGTTGGCAGGTCGGCCATTCTCATCAAGCTTCTGTCAGGCCTGCCTGGAAAGATTGCATTATGCAAGGACGTTCTGTGCGGGCAATGTGGGAGGGCCTTAGTCTTCCGTGGGTTGTGAAGCTTGAAATATGCTATCCTTTTGTGGCAACCCTAGGGAACAATAATTATTGGATTTTGATTCGTGGATGTATCTCGAGGAGGGGGTATACCGTTGAATAATCTTCGGCTGCAGCATCAGAGGATAGGAACAAGCGGACGCATAGCGACTAACTATATCTGCTTGTCGTGACATAATGTCGAGCTGTTTTGCTGTTTTGCGAGAAGCGTTTATTGGCGAGTTTATTATTTGATTCTAATTCCTAATGAACAGTTCGCATTTTTGGCGATGGTGATTATGCCTATCATTAAGATGCAAATGCTCAACTGCTGGTGAAGGTAGATCCTGATCGTTTATGTCGTCTTACCTATTTGTATGTTTCAGAGATATAGCGGACAGGTATCATTAATATATTCACTAAGACTTAGTTTAACGGTTAAAAGTAGTGTTCCCTTGACTCTACGATTTATACTTTCGGTCTCTAAACCCCGCAAGAACCTCCACTGTTCCATCCCCAGCCTCGGCCCACCGCTTGGCTGCAATATCAGGATTCAGTTGCAGTGTTTGTTTCGCCTTGACCCACTCCTCAACCGTCACCGGCTTTTCGAACCGAGACTTCACCCCAGCCGCCTCTAGTACAGGCGAGTCCAACGGATTCAAAATCGTCTCGTTGTGTGGTCGCGCAAAGTAGAGCAACCCGGTACGGTCGTAGGTCCATTGGTCTTCAGGCGGAGTCACAACCCGATGAACTGAACTCTTGAGCCAGCCTCCGGTGAGATGCGATATCGTGTCTGCGAGGTTGACCGTGATAGTTCCAGGTTGGGCCGAGACCCACGTCCAATTCCCATCTTCTCCGAGGATTTGGAGGCCGGCAATGGGTTGGCGGAAGAGCAGGGTGACAGTACCCAGGTCGGTGTGCCCATTTCCGAGGCCGCCACCACTGGCTGCCCATTCTTCTGAGCTACGTTTGCGGTAAAGCATATAACGGAAGTGATCTTCGGATTTTTTATCATAGGTGTGTTGCTTGACAAGATGATGCTCGTCTGGCAACTGAAGTATAATAGCGAAAAGGTGGACGAGAGGCAGAATAACGTTGTTGTGTAAGGTCTTTGAGAAGTGCTCGATTTCTGGAAGGTGTGCTTTGAGTAAGTGAGGCTGCTGGTATTTCCCTTCGAAGTCCTCAGTGAATTTAGGAATGTTGTATATCTCGACGTTATCGAGACCCTTATTTTCAAGACGTCGTCCACTCCGACGCCATCCATTGTAGTCTGCTGCTGCATAGTTACACTCGTACTTGGCCTTTTCATCCACAGGAAGAGCAAAGAAGTGCTTGGCAAGGGTAAATTGGTTATCTACTTCCTCTTGGGTAAGACCGTAGTTCTTGACATAGAAAAATCCCACATGGTGAACAGCGTGTTCCAATTGTTTGGCCAGTCTCTCCTTTCCACCGTCTCGGCCGTAGTCCTCCAGATCAAGGGTCACAAGCTCGGCCCAGTTGAGATTTTCCTTCGTCTCGGGAGGGTGCACGTAGGGCTCAAGGTTTTCATATTCGTAATTGGAAACTCCAGGGGCTGAGTTCTCAGCTAAAGCGGTCGAAGCCAAGTTCTTGGTGGAAGTGGTAGTGGTGGTCGCCATTGCTGTCTTTGGGAGTTTGGTATGTATGGTCAGAAAAATCAGCGTCAATTGACATCCGCTGTTGCTTTTTATCATTCCTTATCACTCCGTGGCTTGGTTGCTTCATGTTGCCTATCAATATGGGGGAATTCATTTTGCGTCATCTGCATCCGGTATTTCACCATCGCGGTGCCTCCCACAAGCCATCTCAAGGCATCGAGACAGGAGTTGGTAACGCTAACCTAAGCGATCTGCAGATATTTGCCATTTGCGCAGGAGATTCGCCATCTCGCATCGTCTGCCTACAGGGTTGAGTTTTCGCAGGATATCCGCTGAATTCATTTCAATGTCGTCCGAAGCGCTATGGCATTCCACATCCTTAGAATCATCTTTTTGAGGGAAATAGCACTTTGGTCGGAACATAGGCTTCGACAGCATCGAGCAGACAAAACATCAAGCGAGCGGAGTAGAGACGAAAGGGTCGCAGATCCTAATGTTGTATTCCTCGCTGGTAAGGTCAGTAAAGAAATAAGATGGCATGGTACCGCAACTTGCTCCCGGCGATATGTGGTGTGATGGCGTAGGGGATGGCGGACCTTAATGGACCATGATGGAAGACAGACATCGATGGCGCAATCTGACGCGCGCGAGATGCAATGAAAATTCATCTTCTTATCGAAGTGTTCCTGACGAACCGTATAATCTGTCAGTAATATAAAGAGGCTAGGATGCACAATGTATTGAATTTAACTAACCAACCATCCTGAGCCCCGATGGCCGAAATCCCAGAAGCGGTGTCTTGGACACCCCCAGCCGCCACTGACACCGAAAATAAGAAGCTCGGACATTCAATCTCCCAAGACCACATGGAGGATTCTCATTCTTCCTTAGCCACTGGATCTCCAAAAGCTTGGGAGAAGCCCGGATTCAAAGCGAAGACCCTGAGAACTTGGCGCAACATTCAGCGATATATTTGGGATGATCCGGATAAGCCAGCAGTCGAGAAGAAATTCCTTTTGAAACTGGACTTTTTCCTCCTCTCTTACACATGTCTTGGCTATTTCTGTAAGAATCTCGACCAGGCAAACATTAGCAATGCATATGTGTCAGGCATGAAAGAGGCGTTGAATATGGGAGGTAGCGAATTAACATACATGGGCAATGTCTTCACCGCCGGGTATGTCGTCAGCCAACTGCCAGCTGTTATTCTCGCGACAAAAATTCGACCGAGTATCCTGGTATCCAGCTTGGAAATCCTATGGGCCATATTCACGTTTTCTTGCGCGGCAGTGAAGACGGTGCCGCAACTGTATGCCCTGAGATTTCTGATCGGGCTATGCGAGGGAGCTTTCTTCCCCGTTATCATCTATCTAATTAGCTCCTGGTGTAAGTCAGCCCTCACTCCCACCTCTTCCCAGCTAACAAGAATAAAAGATACCAAGGTTGAGCGTGGCAAGCGTGTTACTATCTTTTATGCTACTGCTACCATGGCTGGCATGTTTAGTGGCTATCTTCAGGCAGCTGCATACAAGAATCTCAATGGTGTATTAGGTCATGAGGGCTGGCAATGGTTATACATTATATGCGGTATCATTTCTCTCCCAGTTGGTGTTATTGGATTTTTCTTCAATCCCGATTTTCCAGAGAACAGTCGAGCTTTCTATCTATCGGCAGACGAAACCGAGCTTGCACGCCAACGACTCCTGCGTGAAGGCTATAAGCCGCTTGGCGCCTCCACTTGGGACAAGACCAAAATATTCCGAATTATGAAGCATTGGCAGTTCTGGGTCTTACCTCTTGGTTACTTTTTTGTTCAAAGTAGTTTTCCATCATCCCAGCCAGCTTTTGCGCTTTATCTCAAGGCAACGCATCGTACGGTCTACGAAATTAATGTCTGGCCAACTGGACAATCAGCAATTGGTGTCATCGTCCAAGTTGCAGCAGGCATGCTCTCCGACTCACCTCTCCTGAATGGCCGACGCTGGCAAGCCATTACTTTCATGCAAGCGGGTACTTTTATTGGTGTGGTGATCCTCATTGTATGGAATGTCCCGGAAAGTGCTAGATTCTTTGCATACTATATCTCCTACATGTGTGCCGGCGTACCCGGAATCTATTATTCTTGGTTCCCAGAGTTGATGCCCCATGACCATGAGATGAGAGGATTCCTCACAGCGTTTAGTAATATTGCAAGCTATGTCAATCAGATCTGGGTCGCGGATGCGGTTTGGAGGACAGTAGAGGCCCCAAGATTCAAATCCGGCTTCGTTTTTGCCGCCATCGCGGGTATTTGTCTTGTCGCGTTGACTATTGCGTTACACCACCTTCAGTTGAGCGATGTGAGAAAGAGAAAGAAAGAAGTAGGTGAAGCCGCCAAGATGGATGTGGAGGCATCCATTGTAGTTGAGAAGACATGAATTGGGATTCAACTTGATCTCGAGAAGGGAGCAGAAGCGATCCGTTAGAAGCCAACGTGCAACATGCTGGTCATTACGCTCGCAGTAAGCAATATACGATAAATGTCTGTACCACAATATGTCACTTAGTATAGGCTCAACAATATTTCAGACCATATCTCAATCCACTCCAAATTCGTAATGCTGTGGTTTCCGGTTAGCACCAACCTGCAGTAACAATGGCTAGCAATTTCGAGAAGACTCTATTGCTCAACAAAAAATACCATGGCGGTCTAAGCATGTACGGTATTGTTTTTCCAAATGACTGTTGACGCGAGAACTTGTAGGAAAATGGAAGCAAGTACTCAAAACGACGTTTTAATACCCGAGGCAACTTTGCGATGTAGTTATAGCATCTCCTTACCTGCAAAATTTTAGCAAGCTGCTTCACAGTCAGGAGTACAGCAAGTGGGCAGGAACATAACGGTTGCAAAGATAAGTTACGGTGTTTCGATATGGTCCTTCCAATGGTTGTACACATAGGCCTTGAGAGACGAAGGAGAGGTATAATGTTGCTAAGAACTTCAGCGGCGCGGTCGCTTGCTCTGGATCTCTCCCGATGTCAACGATGGTGACTCTTAGACGCCAGCCCCCATTACAACAATCATGCCCCTAACACCATGTGGTTATAACATCCACTCATCTTGGCTATCTTCCATCTTCCCAGCCGCGATTAATTCAAGCACCCTATCACTTCTCCATTGCACCCGAGGAACCTTCCACTCGGGGAACTCTTCCATCACCTCTTCGAGCATCAGTTCAACTCCTGCGATTTCCTCTCGGCAAAACCATTGATACCACATGATATGTTCCTCTGACCCGAGAGTCTCCGGGCCATGTCGATCACGTTCGTCCTCCTGTTGATCACATTCGTCTTCCCGGTTTTCCCCAAGCCAATAGTACGTTGCACCATCGACTATAACCGTTAAAGTTTCCAAGTTACTGCATCGACCAAACGACGCGGGGCGGTCGAAGAAAGGAGATCCATCCCATAGCTGAAGACGCTTCACGCGACTTAACTGCCGCATAATCCGGTCCAAGGGGTTTTCGCCGCCGCCAAAGTCTGCGTACGCCCACGTATCCACACCGTCCCCAACGCATATGACTTCCAGCTTATCCATGTCATGGTCAAAGTAAACCGGGTAGCTTTGCAAGTCCCCAAAATAAGAGCTATAGCGCTTCGTCCCGAGAAACATTCTACGAGACTCGCGGCATACGTGAAGAAGGGCAGGCGCCGACGGGGCCGACCGCAATTCTTCTCGCCCATGGGGCTGGCTGTTGCTGTCAGCGGTGGCACCGGTTGCATCAATGGTCACGCTGTCTCTTGACTTGATACGAATGGTGACAATTCGGGGTCCTGGCATGGCTAGAGCCCATATTTTGAGACGGATCTCAATCGGGAGGCGGGAGAATCGATGAAAGGTTGGTGTTGGGAGAGGCATCCTCATCCGTAACTGCTGAGAAAGGTGTTGCGTCCCGTAGACGCTGAATATATCCGGATGCCACAGCCAGGGGGTCCGAAGCTTCTTTATAGTCGTCCGTCTACTCCAGGCTGCTGCTGGCTGGTGCCTGACAGGGGGCCTTGGCGCAATCCAGATACGGGGCGTGTCACGTGTGTGGATAAGCACCGTATGCTACCTCGTCCATAAATCAGTGTTGTTAGATGGATATCTTACCTAGCTGGCGCTCAAGATCTTTCAGAAAGTATGCCTTAGTTTTAAAATTACACATCGAACCATTGGTACAAGAAATCGCCGGGAGATAATAATTTCGGCCGAGGTATGTCAACTAACCCGCTCCTGTGCTTTACCTGGCGAATCTTGAATTGACCGGGTCTGTGAGCCCAGGCCGGTACCAGTCTTCTGCTCTATGAAGCATATTAACGTAGCTGGGAGGTTTAACTTTAAAAGTGAGCTGTTTGTATGGTTCACCCAGCAGGAAAGTGATGTTCATAATCATATCACGGCATCCTCTGGTCGAGACTGTATGGAATTGATAAGCTAAACAAAACAAAGGGGCATATATAGCAATGCTTCCTCTTTAACCTTAAGTATATCAACTCCTCTGGACTGTTTGCAACAATCTTGACCTTTTTCTAATACATCTAGATTTGCAAAGAAAATTGTTGTCGCCGAGAAATTAAGCAGTATTTGGTTTATCTTTCCTCTTTCTGTGCTTTGAACCTAGGAATGCCGAGTGGCCTTGATGACCGGCCACACCGGTTTTGAACCCCCCCTCAAGTTGTATCCCCACTACTTGAAGTGATGTTTGAACTGACTGCTGGTGAGCACAAGCTTCTTCACAGTCCTCATCCTCGCTTCGCACTTCTTTGGCTGGAGCACCCCGCGCAACCCTGACAGCAACTTTAACAATCAGACAAAACCACGTAAGCATGACGCATTGGAGTAAGAGGAGAACACCCAAAAACGCCCATTTAATCTTGTCATTAAAACATACGACGCCTGCTGGATCTCGAAACGGTTCTAGTAAATGGAGGAGGCGGTCTGGAGCTGGGAATGGTCCCATTAGAGTCGGGTGTTTGCCTCGGTAGCAACCATACACAATGGTTCTAGGTATATCAACCCAAACCGAGTAACAGATCATTAAGTAAAACATGTGTCGCGACACTATCCAGGTGAACATGAAGACACCGAATAAAATGTCAACGATTGTGGTATACCCAAGATACTTTAGACACTTGGCCATCTAAAGAAGCATTCATTAGCTGAGTGACCATGAGAGGAGACGGAATAAATACGGGAAACAATATGTCAACGATATCCGTTGTGCATAGAATAACGTTAGCCACGTTTGTTTGGTGGTAGCAATAGCTAGCGAATAGAAGTGTAGTTGTCAAGAAGTGGTGACATAACATCTGCCAATAGTCACTTCTACGTTCCTCTAGATGAATGACTAGGATCTGCTGAAGCCAGAAAGCATATTGAACTAGGATGTACCATTTCTGCAGCCCGCTGACCTCTCTTCTTGGCCAATTAGTCCAAAGTTGTTCCATGTTGAGCCAGTATTTAGAGTTCTTCCAGATGTACTATGACCGTCAGCAAAATTCATGTTTACTGCCTTGAGTGAGGCAAGACTTGCCATCCCTAGCGTCCAAAATACCAAGCAGTAGGTCAAAAGCCACGCCTGCTCAGCAAACCTGCTTTGGTTTCTTTGCGATCTGACTCCACCCCTCTGTGCTATTGGCTTCAAGACGTACTGCATTGTGGATGCGCGTAAGCCCGTGAATAAAAGAACCCAGTATAGTACCATGCATGCATCGCTCCAGCCTATAGTGTATTCGCCGGAGTTGGGGTTGAAGTAGGAAAGACGGAAGAATTTGCGAGTATGTGGGCGGACTTCTGCAAAGCAGATGTGAGTTAGGAAGAGAAGAATTGTCGCACTGATTGGAATGACTAGTATGATTAACTTAGCTTAGCCCCTAGACATAGTCAAAGGTACTCATCTACCGATCTGATTCTGGGCTGCCCATCTGGAGAGCTTGTTAAAGTGATCTGTGGCTCTTTCTTCGAGCCTTCCTCTGCTTTCGGAGCGGAGATCTGGTAGCTTATCCACACGTATTGAACCCATATTCTGCTCCATCATAGTATCCCGTTGACCAGTTTGAGCAACGGCCCCAGAAAGGTTGAGATTCAAAATAGAAAGAAATTGTCTGGGACTCTCGGGGTGAGATTTGTCTGAGCAGGATAGAAAAACGATATTCTGGGCAGAGTTGGTTACGAGGTGGCTCAACAAGCAGGAGGATATTATGAGAGCACAGATGCTTGAGCTCGTAGTGCGTCAGCAGCTAGGCTCGGAATTTGTCTTCTCGGGATTATTCAGAAGCTTCCGAAGTTTGCAACGTACCCCTTATGTCTTTGCGGCTGCTTGCGCACGCTGGTCTAGAGAAATAAGTCGTTTGCCCTTAGCATCTTCCCTCTACCAAAGAGCCAGAGAGTCGGCTGGAGTTAGTGGAAGCATTGGCCTTTTGCCAGAAAACATGCGATTCTTGTCGGATGACGCTGCCAAGACCCGAGACTCCGAAACTCCGAAGCACCGAGGGACCGAAGTCCATCTGAAGATTTTCGGGGCCACGTCGCACCATTTTGGTGCTTCTCACCAATGAATATTGACCCCGGCTCCTTCCTATGACAGTAATCTTGATCTTCGGAATTGCAATGGAGATGGATTCCTCACGCCCTACAGCCAAAACATGTGATGTTTGCAAAGCTAGAAAAGTCCGCTGTTTAAGTGAGCACGACAAACGTTGAGGAGCATTAGGTATATAGCTGATCCTTAACTAGAGAGTGGTGCCAGTGATCAGCGCTGCACCAATTGCATTGTACGTGCAAGACTCTTGCTTTTCAGAGCTGTCATTCGCAATACCAAGGCCTTTGCCTCGATCTGTATTGGCGCAGCTAATGAGGACAGAAACGGGGTGATCTATGTACTTTCAGAAAAGTCAAGAAGAGACGGCTTCGAAATGACACCTCACACGCTTCTTCGCCGTGTAATAAGCCCCCTCGCAGTTCGCATTTCTTTCCACCACCTACTTACTTCCCATCAGGCCTAGCCCTCCCCGTTGCATTGACTCCTGAAACTTCTATAGAGCAGCGGAACGTCAATAGCCAACAGTTTCCCGGCTTAGACGAGGAATCCACAATTGGTGGTGGGGATGGATCTATCGAAGATCCAGCAGAAGCTTCTTACATTGACATCCTACTCAAAGACAGTCAAGCTACTGGACGACGACAAAATGAACTACTGCTTCAGGTTAGTAGCTTAACCATATTGCTTCAGAATCCAGCTAACGGAGGCTTTCAAGAGTGGTGAACGATATGGTACATGATTGTTCACCATTATCTAGTCGGCTGTTAATATGTGAAGCAGTGGACAGCTCCGGCATTGCTTTCTTCTCAAAAAGCAGAACAAACTCCCTCAATAGATTACTTGGTCACTCCAGAGTTAAGCAGCTTCTTAACAACCTTGAGACAATGGTACAAGCACGGGTTGGCGAAGCATATGATCCCCCAGATATACCCACGGGCTTTCAGCAACCACGATCTCCTACTTTCAAGCATTCGGCAAGATCTTATACCGAGTGTAATCTCTAGCGATTGTACTACTTAGGGGTCAAGATTTACTAACTTTGTCAGCGTACTTCCTACATATCCATCCAGTCTATCCCTTCCTGGATCGAGTCCAATTTGAACGCAGAGCATCAGATAAGAACCTTCCTGAGACTCTTAAGGTAGACAAAGCTTGGTGCGCACTCTATTTCACAGTTCTGGCTTTAGGAAGTCAATTCCATGATGAGGGCACGTTTGATCAAGGAAAAGGCAAACCGTGGAAACTCTTCCAGGTCGCCCTGGGAACGCTGCCTGAACTGATTCTTCCTTCAAAGCGACTGTTAAATGCTCAGGTAGGCTTATATTCCACTTAAGAGTTACAAGACTACCGCTAATGTCCTTAAGGCCGTTACCACTATGGTGAGTACCTAATATTCCGTTGAGGAATGGAATACTGGCACTAACTGCGCAGGCAATCTTTGCCCTAACCTTCTCCTGCCTCTCAATATTGGAAATGCTTGTGACAGAGGCAGTAAGAATTGCTACTGCAATGGACTTACATATTTGTGTTGGGTCAGATACAACCCATGTTCAGATGCAGAGAACGTTCTGGACAATCTATAATCTAGAGAAGGAGTTTTGTTTCCTGGCAGGAAGGGCTTCTGTAAGTGAACATCCTCATAAGATAGATACAACCTGACCTTGGGAAGGCCATTGCAGATTATGATATTGGATCTCCGGTCCCCAAATCCCCCCGAGAAGACTTGGGAGGGTTGAACTGGTTACTCATATTTGTCCGCCACTCTCGTATCTTATCCAAGGCCTACGAAAAGTTGTTCTCTATCAGTGCAACTCTAAACTCTACTGCGGTCTATTTGAAAAACATTGACACCATACGCGGAGATTTAGATGACTGGAAAAACTCATTGCCACCTGAAATGAGACCGGGCTCCCCATTCCGGCAGCGTTATGGTGATAAATCAGGCGACAGCTTTTTAACTTTGAAGATACATTTTGCGTATTATCATGCTGTGATAGCCTTATGCCGGTTGACACTTCATGTATGCAGAACTGAATGTATAGAGCGACTAGCGGCATCGGAGTCAGAACTTATACATTCGGCACGATCTGTTATTCATTTAACTCAAAACATCGACCTTGCTCCTTACACACCCACATGGTAAGCTATTATGGGACTTATAATGTTTAGTAACTCATTCGGAATTAGGATTTTAGGATATATCCCTCTTTCGGCACTTTTTATCCTGTTCGATTTCGTGATTCATAACCCTGCTCACCCTGATACGAGGAAGAATCTAGCCTTTCTCGACATAGCTGCTGGTTATTTCACTCGCCTCGAGTTTGCCACCGATGGTTCTCTTCAGAGCTCTTTACTTGCGGAATTCGCCCATATTGCAAGGCAGTATGTACAAGACTTTCAAAATGGCAAACTGCCGAACCCACAGGACAAAAATTATCAGACGCAGGGCCGATCTGATGGCGATTCGACCGGGGCCATACCTCCACCAAGAAACGCGGTTAGTATAACTTCTTAATCATAACGATATAAGGCGCTAAACTATTTCATCAAGTCACTATCATCAGAAATCATGGCAAGACCAGATCCTACTTTGTACGAGTCACCACAATATGAATACAACGACAACACGAGCGCGAGCAATGCAGAAGGACAAACGGGTTCTGACTTTATGTGTCTATTTGGAAATAGCCATACCGATATTTTCACTTCGGAATCGATGCTAAGTTTTGACCCCGCATTATATGAGTCTCAATATCTGCCTTGGGATTAGTTATTCAGTGGAAGCTCAGAATATGGAGTATGCTTGTAAGTATTCCGTCTTTCCTGGTCACGGACTAAATTGAATTTGATTAGTGAATTGTACTAAGTATTGCCTAATGACTAGGAATCAAGGAATAAATATCATTTACTTCCTATTGGTCGAACGAAACTGTTGGGACTAATTCAACTGTTGGGACTAATGCAACAAAAGTAGTCTTTAGATAGATATCAACATATACCTCATACAACTTGAGCGTGCTTTTGACCATGACAATCACGTGACCATTGGATATTGAATCGCCGTTGGATTACAGTCCAAGTGCTACGGTATTCAAGTATGGACTATAAATGTTATGATGATCTTTAGGGGCATCAAAAGGTCCACATATGCTGGGTTGAAATGAAATCAAATTACGGATTCATTTCTGCTGGCCACCGACCGAGCCGAGACATATTGCTTGCTAGCATGAGGCTCGGAATTTCGGCTTTTTGAAGAGTACTAAGCACCCTACAATGGACCTGAGCCTTTAATTACCTCCTCACACAGTCAACATCAAGATATAGCCTACCTTTGACCCAAAGTTCTCTCACGAGCATCGTTTGTGATCACTACCTCTACAAACGGCTGGAACACAATCTCAAGACTTATGTCTCGATATCTTAGCCTACCATAGTTTATTTCGACTGCAGCAATGGCTTCACCCGAACCCTTTCCACTTCTTGATGCCTCGACCAACCAACTCCAATCAACGGCAGAAGCTAGCATGTCACGACGATTTAAGAAGTCACCTAAGCATGCCAAAAGCCCTTCTCTCCTGCATCGCTGCGAACACTTCGCCATTAACCATTCGTGGACGTTTCCTCTGGTTATCTTGTTCTCCATCTTCTTCCTGTATGCCATCAATCCCAACCAATCGAACATTTTGCACCATTTCATCTTCCTATCCTACAAATTGCCTCTCGACGCCAGTACCAGCCCTAGCACGCCTCCACAGTATGGCAAAGGCCTGTGGGATGTCGCCTTTGTGTCATTCTATACTGTTCTCCTGTCTTTTACCCGCGAATTCATTATGCAAGAGATGTTGCGACCCTTAGCTCGCTACTTCGGTATCAAGTCGCGGAGTAAGCAGTTGCGCTTCATGGAACAGATGTACACCGCCACTTACTTTGTCTTCCTGGGACCGGCGGGAATGTACATCATGAGCCGAACACCCGTGTGGTACTTCAGCACACGGGGGATGTACGAATCCTTCCCGCACAAGACTCACGAGGCCCTGTTCAAATTTTACTACTTGTTCCAGGCTGCGTACTGGGCGCAGCAGGCCATCGTTTTGCTCCTGGGTCAGGAAAAGCGGCGGAAGGACTTCAGAGAGCTTGTAGGACACCACATCGTCACTTTGGCCCTTATATTCCTCAGTTACCGGTTCCATTTCACCTACATGGGCCTGGCCATCTATGTAACCCATGACATCAGTGATTTCTTTCTCGCTGTAAGTTCAATCCAGCTCTTGCTTCCTCTTAGTACTACGCGAAGACTGTTTAGAACACGACTGACGCGAAGCTGCTTCTATAGATATCTAAAACCCTCAACTACATTGGTAGCTCTATAGAAGGTCCTTTTTTCGTCATCTTTGTGTCTGTGTGGATTTATATGCGTCACTATCTAAATTTACGTATTATACTTTCGCTTTTTACAGAGTTCAAAGCAGTTGGACCCTACGAACTCAACTGGGAAACACAGCAGTATAAATGCTTACTCTCTAACATTATCGCTTTCTGGCTATTGTCTGCACTCCAGGTTCTCAACCTCATCTGGTTATTTTATGTTGTGCGTGTTGGGTATCGGTTCATCGTGTTTAAAGTTGCCCAGGATGACAGATCTGAGGCCGAAGATTCTGACTTTGAGGACGGCGGAAGGCAAGAGGGATTTAATGTTGATCCTGCGAAGGCGGTTGGGATACATTGTGTGTTGAGTGGAATTGAACCATCTAGTATTGACACGAAAGGCGGAATTAAATCCTCCGGCACTCCGACAGCTGCACCACCTACGAAGAGAAAAGCAGCTTTGTAGAGACTGTTTGATTTAAAATCTCTCTTTAGCACTAAAATTAATAGTTATAACCCTTAATTATAGTTTACGTTGTAAATGCCATCAAATTCTTAGACCAATTCTAACTCACGACAGAACTCGACTAAGAGTACTATGGAAAAGCACACCTCGTACCTACCCTCCCCGATATAAAAACATCAAACAAACTCAGGCTTTCATTGTCATAAGCGTTTGGACATTGCAGAAACTCCTCAATCCAGTGATACCCCATTCACTTCCAATCCCACTCTCCTTATGGCCCGAAAATGGAAGGTTTGGATCAACCACCATGTGCGTGTTGATCCACACATTGCCAGCTTCAAGTCGGGACCCGATCCTTTGTGCTTCTTCGAGATTCGAGGACCAGACTGAGGCGCCGAGTCCCATTTTGGTATTGTTTGCTTGGGCGACAACTTCGTCTTCATCCAACCATGGAAAGATAGGAACGATAGGGCCTAAGGATATCAGTGTCAGATGTGACTGAAGTGATTTTTTTCCTGGAAACCGAAGGGGTCTTTGACATACCAAATGGTTCTTCGTGCACGATACGTGAGGTTTCTCTTGGATTGTCGATAATCGTCGGCGTTATGAAATAGCCAGGCGACGAGAGATCATTTGCGCCGCCTACTACAACTTTTAAACTATCCTTTTCAATATCGTCAAAGAATCCTTGCACGCGTTTATATTGCATAGAGTTCTGGATCGGCCCTAAGACCACGCCAGGTTCAGCTCCGTTGCCTATCACAAGTGTCTTCGTGTGCGCAACCATGGCATCCCGAAATTCCTTGTAAATTGACTCGTGGATGTAGATTCGTTTCAATGCCAAGCAGATCTAAGATTTATTGGCATTAATATGTCTTATTAAGGACAATTTAAATCTCACCTGTCCCGAGTTGGCAAATGCTGCAGCGGTAATCTGACCAGTAGTTAGTACTTATGCTTCCGTCAGAAGATAAGGACTGTGTGACCGACCTTAGGCGCAACCTCTTGCACGTCCACGTCTTTGCAGATAATTGCCGGATCCTTACCGCCACTATAAATTATGCATCAGTACTCAAGTCGCCAGAATATGAAAGAACTTTCGCAGTATTGGCTCAATCCTTACAGCTCAAGGGTAATTCTCTTTAAGGTCTTACTGGCACTTTCCATGACTTTCTTGCCAGTTGCTGTTGAACCAGTGAAACTAATCTTGTCGATTCCCGGATGAGCAGTGATCCAGGGCCCAAGGTTATCGTCGCCACTGAGAGCTTGCACTACTCCTGGTGGAAAGAAGTGGCTGGCAAGCTCTGCAAGTTTAAGACCACAGTATGGAGTAAACGGTCTGCTGAGCGTCAGTTCATATCACCGTTGAGTGACAACGTGCACCTACGATGGCTTGATAATAATTGTGTTACCTGTCATAATAGCAGGGGCAATTTTGCCACAGGCTTTCAAGGCTGTTAGTCCTTGGCAGACACACGTGCGAGGGGCATTATAGCTCACCAAGATGGATCGGAACTATTGTAGCATGTCAGTTGTGTCTTTACAGAAAGGATATGGATTTTGTAGCACTGAACAAGTAGGGCATGGTAGGAAACTCAAACCTACAATTCCACGGCACGATGGCAGCAGCAACTCCTGTATCACTTTAGTTAGATCTCTCGAAATCGTAAAGTGTAGGATTCACGAACCCAAGGGGGTGTAGCGAATAGTGACCTTCCGGACCTTGTTGTCTTCAGCAACAACATCTGGAAGGCTGAGATTAGCCATTTCAAACATCCAGTTATATCCGTCCTTGACTTCGGCTCGAGCTGCTGCAAGCTGATTGTAATAATAAGGCGTTAGCATATATCACTGGATTGGGCTGCGGGGAAGTATATCGCTAAGAGCTGAGGGGATCTCACCGGTTTGCCTTGTTCCATTGTTAGCAACTTGGCGAAATCTTCTTCCTGCTGTTTCAATGCCTCTGCGAACGCAATCAACGCTGTCTTTCTCTCTTCAATGGAAGACTGGGACCACTTGACAAACGCTGTTCTAGCTGCCTGAACGGTATCATCCAGATCTTGCTTGGTCGCATTGGGAACTGGCGGATTGGATTTCTTGGTGGCAGGATTGATACCACAGCGGGTTGTCTCGGTGTCTACGGACTTTCCATTTACAGTGTTGGTAAAGGTATCAAACCGTAGAATGGGTGTGTCGTTATTTGCAGAAGGCATGGTTGATAGCGTTACGACAGTATGATGATCTGAATGAGAAATGATTTGAGAACCTAAAAGGAGACTTTCTAGACATTAGATGCGTCATCTATTGAAGTCCTCGTACTTTTTGTATCTCAATCCACAGACTGTCGGCAACCGCGCTTACAAACGTTCATCACCACCGGCTCTTAGCCCACGAAAGCAGTGTCAGTCACCCACGGTCAGTGTTGATGCTGCGGGGATGCGGGGGTGCAATTGCCGTGGCGATAGAACACTGCCGGCCGTGTCGTCGGACTCGAGTCACGCTGCGGTGTCAGGCCCGGTATCTCCACCGTGTCGCAATTGCTGTTCATTGAAATAGGTATTACAGCCAGATTGCTGGCAGCTGCCCATCCGGACCATACCACCGGAAAAGAATAGCTATCATTTCCCATCTGCTGTCTGTAGGTGTAAACCACCAGCCGCTGAGGATGGCTTGCTGTGCCGTGGCCGCTTATATAATTATGCGCATGATTTCGGTACACGACTCCATCAAAGCGCACACCAACAAGATCACGGGTGACAGAGAGTGTACCGAGAGCTGTCGGATCAAGATCACGGGAATCACCTGTCCCGCCTGTGTCGAGACGATCACGTCGACGTTACTGGCCATGCCAGGTGTGACGGAGGTCAAGATATCGCATATTGTTTCCCAGGCGCTGATCGTGTACACGCCCAAAGCAGTACACGTTGAGGATTTCGTCGCGAAAATTGAAGAATTGGGCTACGAAGCAGAACATTTAGCTGCAACTCAGGATTGGGCTGCCGACATCGATGAGGCCGATGCAAGAAGAAAGAGAGCCATCGATGAGTGGAAGACAGCTTTATATGGCGCGGGTGTTCTTACTATACTCATAATAGCTTTGGGTCTGTTCCCTGCACGTGTGAATAGCTACCTAAATCCACGCATGAAGCTCTGGATTGAGGCTGTCTTGTGTGCTATAGTGATAGCTTTCTTCGCACGTCAAATTCATTATGAGGCCTTCCGGGCGCTCCAGAGCAGGAGGTCCGACATGTCTTTGCTTACGTCCCTCGGCATGATATTATCCTTTGTCGGCTCTGTGTACGGCATTTTCAGCGCGAAAAGTATGGATGCTACTTCGCTTGAATCCACCGCGTTACTGTCCTGTGTGGCCACTGGGGGAAGGCTCTTGAAGTCCATCGTTGTGCGACAGTCGGTCTCATCGGTCTCTTCTCTTGCAACATTGGTCACGGAGACTGCTGAAGTATTGATTGGAACATCGCAAGAAGACGGAACTGTTACTATGGCACTAAATAAACTTCAAATTGGAGATCGTGTTGTCGTTAGTCCTGGGGATATCATTCCAGCTGATGGAAGAATTCTTGATGGGTGTGGAAATATTGTCGAGACTCATATCACCGGAGAAATTCTGCCAGAACTCAAGTCCAAAGGAAGTCATGTCTTTGCGGGATCAGTGGCTCATGATATGAACCTCGTCATTGAAGTTACTCGGGTAGGAAGATTGACGTGGCTACAACATACGTTACAACTCATGGCCGAAGGGGATACAAGAAAGGCACGAATACAAGAGATGGCTGATTATTTAGCTTCTCGATTCGTCTTCATTATTCTGACTTTTGCAGTCCTTGTCTTTGCCAAACCCCTTTTTTTCGAAGCAGTCTCTTTGTCGAAAGCTTTAAACAGAATGATAGCTGTGTTGCTATGTGCTTGTCCTTGTGCACTTAGCTTAGCTTCGCCAACTGCAGTTATGATTGGCTTGGGTAAGCTGCGCATTGATGACGATGACTCTAATGATGCTAATCGGTGAACTAGGGCTTGCCTCTGAGAGAGGTATACTTCTTAAGGGAGGCAGTCAATCTATTGAGGCGGGGTCTCATACCAAAACAATATTATTCGATAAGACTGGAACACTCACGACAGGAAAATTATCCGTGATAAATGCACAACTAGCTCCATACTGGAACAGTTCTTCTAGTCTCAAACTCAGCTGGTGGTTGACTGTACTCACTGCAGAGCGACTGTCAAAACACCCTATTGCTCAGGCAATTACACAGGAAGCCGAGCAGAACGTGGCTAGACTACGGTATACGAATCCTGGCCTGGGAGAGGATCAGACAGCAAGGATAGTCAAATTCAACAATTGTCTTGGATCTGGGGTGATATGCGACCTACAGCTTCCTCTAGTGCTTGATATTACTCGTAGAACCCGTCGTGTCCTTATTGGAAACTGGAAATTTCTCGCGTCAAATGGTGTGAGAGATATATCCAAGACAGATGGCGACGACTTCAGTCTTATACAGGGTAGAAACGACCCGAAAGACATAAATGCTATGGATTCATTAATCGCCATTGACAACGTCTATGCAGGCTCCATCCAATTAGCAGATATGGTGAGGCCTGAAGCCGTAGTTGCGCTGCGGTTGTTAAGGAGTCACGGGTATCGTATTGGAATGGTATATCTCTCCCTTCAACCGCTTCGAGTTCATTGGGTTTGGAAATTTGGGTATTAACTGCTACATTGTTAGATAACTGGGAGCACGGCATCAGTTGCCCATTCGGTTGCCCAAACAGTCGGAATTCACCCAAATTGGGTATATTCTGGATTGCTGCCCAAAGAGAAACTGGGAGTTATCACCAAACTTCGATCTCGGCACGGACCTGTAACCATGGTAAGTAAATTTTGTTTCATTTATCAGTAGCCCTTATCTATCTGTTGGGAGATACAGTGTGTGTGTGAAAATGGAGGCTGACTTCGAAAGGTTGGCGATAATTTGAATGATGTTCAATCAATGACGGCTGCAGACTTTAGTATTGCTGCTTTTGTGGATATCAACTCGCTCACAGCCATCACAGCCGACGCACTCCTCCTCGCGGATAATCCCTCTACAGCAACCTCTCACGCTGTGGAAGGACTGTTAAAGATTCCTTATCTCTTTAAACTCACCTCCAACGTCTACAATAAGGTATGGCAAAACCTTCTCTGGGCAATTGTTTACAATACGCTAGCAGTTGCCGCTGGGGCAGGGGTATTTGAAGGTTTTGGCATCACTCTTAGCCCGTAAGTGCGCAATATGTGATGCATGTAGAAAAGAGCCTGCAAAGTTGAATCCACGCTAATCAAAAGTGCTGTCTCAAGGTTTTATGCAGGGTTAGGGATGAGTCTGAGCAGTGTTTTTGTCATTTCCAATGCAATGAGGTTAGCGACGAATAATATGTTGTTATCGTAAATGAATTTGAAGACCGCTGTTCTCTAGAATATATCGCATCATCCATTCTAGCATTTTGATAAACACCAGAACATATTGAAGATAATAGAAACTGGGTGAGTTGCTGCGTATTGGTGCTGGCAGGCGATACTCGAAGAACTTCAGGTCATAATATGAGCCGCGATCCGGTTCGTCATATACGACTCAATATTACCGATCAAGAACGAAGCGATTGTAGCAAGAACGCCAAATGGAATACTGATATACCAAACCATTTTGAGTGCCTCACTATACGCCCACCTCGAACCCAAGGTCGCCGCAGCCAAAATCTCGGGAGTTACTCCAGTGATATTCTGTGCCATTGTAGGTGAGGATAAATACGCCGTGGTGAAATTTGCCAGTGACGATGCTGGAAGTCCTGCGCCGCTAGCGTATCGCATAACGTATTCTGGGAGCAGAGGAGTGAGCTTGCTCGTAAAGACATTGTAGTAGATTGTGAAGCCAATGGATCCGCCGATAACACGAATGGAAAGGGCCAGAGCCACGACTGTTGCAATGAGCTCATCAGGACTATAACCGCTGTTAAACTGCGTACTTCATCATTTATGTAGGAGCCCGGCGACAAACCTGACTGTGATGGCAATTGTGGCAGCAGGTAACAATACTCCGCCGACACCGAAACCTGAGATCGTTCCAAGAGCTGTTGCTAGTTTTGGATTGTCGGGCGTGATGCACGCAAGAGCACCACTAAATGCAGCTAATTATTGTCAGTATAGTGGTAGAAACTACGATAAAAGAGACGTACTCATAATAACACAACTGGCTACTAAAATCTCCCTATTGTGGCCTTTCCACAAAGACAATGCAACATTACCAATGGAAGCACCCAACGTAACACTAAATCCGTACCCCAGCCCCTTCAATCCAACCTGAACCGGATCGGGTTCATAAACGTTGGAGAAGGTCAGCGGAAAGAAATTCAGTAAAGAGTAGAAGTTCATCCCGGCCACGAAAGCAGTGCAGAAAGCCATGCCCATAATCTTCTGCCCCTGGAAGATCCGACCGGGCACCATGGGGAACTTGGCAAACTTCCATTCCCATAAAATCCATGCCACTATCAAGGCCAAGCCGATAATAAGAATGCTGAGCACGTAGGTAGTGTCCCAAGGGTGGGAGTAACCGCCAGACTGAAGCGCCACCAGACTTTCTATGGTATCAATGACCGTTGAGAGCATTCTGGGTGGAGAGAAACTTACAACAGAGTGATGCCAGTGATAGAGAGCATGGCGCCAACATAATCAATCTTCTTGGCTGTGGCAACCCATCCAGGGCGGACAATAGGTGTCTGTGATTCTGGAAAGTAAGTGAAAAACAGGCCAATGGTTCCAAGTCCGATAAAAATCCTATGGCGGAATTAGCTGTTGAATAGAACATGATTTGCCAGTGTCAACAAACAGACAGATCCATTGTCCCCAACGCCAAGAAGCCTCAGAAGAAAGCAATTGGCAATAGAGAACGTATGGGCAAAACGGTACAATGAAGAAAGTTACCATGCCTAAATAGAGCCCTCGCTTATTGACTGGGACAAGCTCTGCTGTTCTACAAAGCTGTCAGTGAAGCACACAGGGTATACAGGCGCGTAAGCTTTGCGGCATTCACATACCCAGCAAGTGCAGTTAGCTCACAAATAGCAGCTCCAGCGCCCGCCACACTCATTCCGGCCACACCAGCACCAAATTGGTGGCCAGTGGCCAGGACTACAATCCCGACCATAAGCAACACACACCCAAAAAGGGTGATGTTCCGCCGCCCAAAGATATCCTGTAGAGAGCCACAAAAGGGTGCTACAGCGGCAATGGCAAGAGTATTGGATACCGATAACCAGGAGATGGTGCCGGCGCCTCCAAAGTCGGCCGTCATGTATTCCAGCGAGCCACCGACAAAATAGAGAGGAATCTGAGATCCTGCACAAGACAAGCATTAGTAGACGTTCGGGCAACAACCCAGGAAGATGAACCTACCGACGTAAAGGCAAGCCAAGAACATCGAGGCCAATCTGGATTTGGTGCCCCATTCTATTGTTCCATCATTGCCGTCTGTGATGGCCCACTTGTTGCTAATGGGAGCATTAGGAGACTGGGTCCTGGATATCACATTCTCAATCTGGATTGGTGATTCAGGGTCTTTATCATCCATACTGGCCATGTTGGTGAGGTTATATAGAACTGGTGGTGAGCGGGACTAGAAGATACTTGACTGAGAGTTTGAGTTTTACAATCTATCAGCCAGACACCGATGGAGGACATATAAGTAGATTTATATATATGTACCATGCATAATATATACTTGATATACATATCTTGCCGCGTACTAGCTTGGAAGCTTGTGCATAAGGCCCTCCAGGTCCAAATCTGGGTTGCTTCTGGGGGGTTTGGGGTGTCGAACCTCGGGGAGTCTGCGGGGATTTAGGAGCGGGGTTCTATGGAGGAAATGATCTTGGTTACCACTAGGCATACTTTCTGAGTATTAGGCCAAATTGACTTTCTGCCGGGGCGAGATGAGTCGCTGTCACGCTGTCAGGGACTATGTACCGACATGCAAACAAAGACCAGCGCGGAGGCCACAATTGCCACAGTATGATAGGTCAGAAATGCGTGTTCATGTTACCCGCGGCTATTCAATCAATATGGCTGATAGGCATAAGTATATCTATTATTTAAGTACAATCGACGTCGAAAGCCAAACCTTTGCACCTTACTCCACCACTTCAATAGGCCCGTTCTCAGCCCACCCGTCTATATTTTGCTGATTTACCGGGAAATACTGCCACGAAGTACTATGACTGCTGATGCTTGAACAAAGCCGAGGTAAAGACTGATATATCGGTACATCGCCCTGAAACTCTGGATACTTGGCAAAGAAGCTTGAGTCTAGAGTATAACAACCCAAATCATTTGCCTGATGTAGGAATGTCTTGGAAAATTCGTACAGATTGGTGTTTCTATTCCGCACGTATGTATCCCGAAACTCATATGGCCAGAGGAACTTGATGCTCTGAGCAAATAGCTGCGAGAAATTGTTGCTGCAGTATCTCTGATGATTAAAAATGACGTGCTCTCGGAAGCCAGGCCTACAACTATGAGAATTAGGTCCACCATGAAGCTATTAGACAACCTACCAAACGAAATAGTCAATAACTACAGCATGGGGAACAGACAATTGACTCGGTCTACAGCCTAAAATCAGCCACAATAACAGCATATATACCAATGGTACCCGCCTTTCATGTAGGAATTTTGGTAGTGCCCAAAGACCTGCCATTTGGTCATCGGGAGAGCAGACAGACTAAAGTATGGTTAGTTTCAGACAAGTTATATAAACTGAATTACGTTCACCTTAAGTATGCGCCGCACTGTGTATAAGGTTACTAGCCGCTCCACCAACCCACTCTCACCATGGCATATTTCATCAACCTGGCGAAGCATGTTCCAGCGATCGTCCCATAATGGGGATCGCTCTGCCGAACTCCAACCTTCAGCAATGGCTGTGATAATCAAGTGGGAGTCTATATCGGGTCCATTTCTGTTCGCAAGCTGCGAATCGTTACGCGCACGGAATTGCTGTCGAGCGAGGCTAATATTGAGATTTGCCATTCTCCATACACTCTCACATTTGGTGCATGAGCGATCATATTCGGTCTTAGGCAATACCGCCGATTCGATGGACTGCTGGAAGGAGTTATGGCGGGACTGCATCGCTCTCGGAGGATCCCTAGATTCACATGAAGACGTCAAAATTGAACGGTCCCCATTTACATTCTCGTTTGTAAGGATCAATAGCGGATCAAGATAATGGTTATCAGAAGCCCGAGGTACATCGATCAATGGCACCGACTGCTCTGGGCGAAGAACTTCCATATCATCCCAGGAGAGACCATCCACGTCAAATTGAGGCTTGGAATATGGCGCGGCAATATTCAGGTTCGGCCCAACTTGAGGGGAGGCAGCTTTCATGGAAAGCTGAGATGGATTGGCATTATCATCAGACGACGGGCTGAGGCGATTCTGCTGTTCACAAGGTGGTGCCTGGTCCAGATCAGCCAGATCAGCTTGGAGAAGGGTTTGGATTTGTATCATGCGCTCTCCGTGACGATGTAGGCGGGCAAGATCTGCCTCTTGCTTCAGAACTAGGTGGTGCAGCCAACTCGGGTCATGCGGCTGCTCGAGGCTGTTTCTCAACCGGTTCATAGTCTCGCGATCCTTCTGCCGCTTGCGCCTCTGAGAAATGCGATCTAGCTCCCTTTTCCGAGCTCTCTTTTCACCTGTCTGTGCCGAACAAGCGCGGCTGGTTGGTGGTTGAGGCACACCGGCCTGGTCAACCGTGGTGGTCGTGTGCTCGGCATTAAAGGCAACCATTTCTACTCGTGCCGCCGGATACCACACAGAAGGGTACCTTGATGAAAACTTGTTGCTATGATGATTGCTCCTGACGTGATTGGAGTTATCGTCGTTGGTGTTGTCGTCTAGGTGTTGGTGTTGGCATCTCGTTCCCGGCCAGCCGAGTAGCGAGTAGCGAGGGAGCGGAGAAGTCTGGGGAAAGTGCGGGGACAGCATCTACCCACGGCAATATATACTTCCACTGAGTTATACAACCACGGTGCCTTTGAATTCCTACATCATCACAAACTGCCATTACTATAGCCTTACGGCTTTGAGGCCTTTTACGGGTCTTCAGTAAGCAACTGCTTTTACTACATGCCTACGTCGTTGAAATGGTAAACATCGACGGTGAATAATCCTCCCCGCCACTTCCATACCCCATTACCACGCTTAAGCAGCCCTGACACGACACGGGAGAGTCCCCTGCCGCACCAGCCAAGCCCCTCCATCAGTACCCCCCTCCCTGGTCCTGTCGTTGAGTTGAAGTCTGGTTCACGGAGAATGTAGACTTCTTGGCTCACACCCCTCCCGCCGTTCCCCCACCCTTCTCTCCGCATTGTACTCGACTAGTATGTCAGTCGAGACTGACCGGACTGACTGCCTTTTAAATTAACTTGAGCATTCTCTAGGCCGCCTGGCTCCCCATCGGACTGGTCATCAAAGTACCTTCAACAACGATTCAATTCATTGCTTCCCTATCCCTTTTAAAATGAGCGTTCAACCAAAGAAATCTTTCTCCTACTTGGAGACAAGCAAAGTTGGAAACTTTCGTTGGTCCGGTAGAGCATCCATTATTCCCATATCTTCGTAAGCCATGGAACTAAAATTCAACACAGATGTCTTGATTCCCGAAATGGCTGGGAAAGGACTTACCAAATCTTATTACCAGACCAGAACCCTTTTGCTATACACCGGAATATCGCTGGTCGGCCTCTTCCTCAATCAGACCTCGCAATCGCCTAAGCTCAAAGCCGCTGCTCTTGGACTTCTATTTCCTGGCGCTGGCTTAACCACGGTGGCCACCATCCCTGCTTTACTAGTTTTTCTTCTGTCGACGGCCTTGATACCACTTACTTTGTTTGCTTGGTTTTCTTGTGGCGGCGTCTTCTTTCCACTTTTCCTGTGGAGCGGCACGGCAGCTTTATCAGCCGCCTTGGCGCAAGAGACCCTATTTGAGCCAGCAGCGTATGCCTGGCCTTTTCTCTGCATTGTTGGTATAGGTTACGTCACCCTCAGTACCTACCGAGCAAACATGGCGGCTGAAATCGAGCGAAAGGCGCGGAATGAGTGGTTGATTGACCAAGTCTACCGCAACCAGACCGATGCATCCGAAGTTCCAGCACCGGGATCCCGCGAGCTTGACCTCCAGACCTTGCGGTTTGTGCAGTGGTTTATGGAGCTTGCCCTCACGGACGAAAATGATTGGTCATATCATAATATAATCGACCAATTTCAAACTTCTGCCATAAGATATCAGCTTTACGAAACGGTCTATGCCCTTGGGATGTACCAAGCACATTACGCACCCGGGTATCATGGTGCTTTGTCCCAAGCTCAGCGTAATGTGATTCACAAGAGCACAAAGCAGGAAGTCATGAAGTGAGTAGCTCTTATATATGCGGTGGGCCCTGATGCTGTGGGCCCTGATGCTAATGGTCGACTAGCTATTGGAAATGGGAGTCGCTGTTTGGAAAGTTCAATGTTCATGATTGGAACCCCATCAAAAAAGACAACATTGTAAGTTTCAATTCACTATTTGTTATTCAAGCCTACTTATGCTGCGGAAGATGGTCACCGGATACATTCTGCAAGCCATTGGGATCTACCAAAACAATACTGGAGATAAATGTTTCGAAGAAAAAGACTGTTTAGAATTTTGCGTGACCGATAAGGCCCGTTTCAAGGCAGACTTTCAATCTATCAATGACGCAGTCTACGACAACATGTCAAAGAACGCATATACACTGTATCCCTGTGAGCCAAATTGGCACTATACTCCCTGCAAGTGAGTGAATACTCTCCCTTAGGAATGATATACGTTCTAATCAGCTCAAAGTCTGGTTGCCATCGGTGGCGTCATCGCCAGCGACAGAGCTTTGAAGACAAACTACGGCTCAAAAGTTTCCGCTTCCTTTCAAAAGAATCTTGAAGAAGAGTTCACAACACGTGATGGCAGCATTCTTCCTATTCGGAGTGAGCTAACGGGATTTACCGTAAGGATATGAACGTTCCTACTTAGAAGCTTTGCTGATCTGGCCAGATTCCTGGCCTTTGCGGTGTTCTCACCAACGCCCATAATAGCTTCCTTTGCTCGGCCTCCTTTCCACACATTGCTCAGTATGTTGAAATAGCCCTACTACAAAACTTCAAAATCTAATATTGTAGTCGCAACTGGGCCCTGGCACGTCGTGAATCCGTTCGATATGAAGCCGATGGCAGAGGGAAGATCATCAACCTCGTCGGCGCAGATAAGATAGTGAGCTGCTCTATAGAAGCCAATACTCCTTCCTGACATCGATTCTAGGATCCCGGCAACTACAAAGCCGGCCATGGTTACTCGTACGCCGTTTTCGCTGCGTCGGCCGCTGAGTTTGGTGATAGAAAACTCAACCGTGATTTTCTTGCCCAGATCGACACAGAATTATATCCCGTCTATATCACCGAGACGGGTGCATCCCGCAATAAGGGCTTATCTACCATTGGACAAGCAACCCTTTTGCGCGCTCGCATGGGTGGCTACCAAGACTGGCACAACATGCTGAACGCTGGCCCTCCAGCGAGTGCCCTCAATGGGCCGCTACTCGTCGACGCAAAATTTCCTGACATCCTAGTTGCCAAAGCTTACAGTCACGATGGAAGGGGGTTAGAGCTAGTGTTGTATAATGATAGAGCCGCTGGTAGCTTCACCATCGGCTTGGATAGGTTAATGCCCCATGCGGCCTATCGAGGCCAAGCTGGACAAGAGTTTCATGCGTCTGCCCAGGGCACAGCAAGAATTTCTGTTATGATTGATGGTCGTACACGAGTTAACATCGAGCCCGTGGCTTAGGATAGCAATGGTAAATTTTGGACATATTGTGTTCTGTTCAATGACTAGAATGTATTTGTTGGGACGATAAACTCATTACACATTATTCGTGTTGTAACAATTGCATAATTAATTTATTTTACAGGAGTATAGTACTGTGCATTTTAATAATCATTCGGTCGGGTGATTTGTTCCCTAGCATACGTAACTATACTTGATAATATTTCCTCAGAGGTCCATAATTGAGATATCAATCACAACAATCTATCCAATATTGACTTGTTTGACAACTCATTAAGCATTTTGGTCCATCTCTGACAAAATATTAACTTTTATATATGCAAAATAGGTCGTTCTACTCTCTTCTTTACGCCCTTCTTCTATCTTGATTTTAATTGTGGCATCTTAAGTTCTTGGACATGTTAACATTATACTATGGAGGAATGAAAAAGCTTTCGTGCAACTGGTATCATGGCTTCACTTGATTGAGTAGTTAAAAGATGTAGTCTTCTGTGAGGCACTCGTTCTTTGGACAAAAAGCCTCTCTGTACTATAAAGCTACATACCTAGCTCCTTTAAGGTGTTCACGCGACTCTTCATTAATGGCTGAATCTTTGTACCGAAGTCCTCAACACCCTTAACAAAGTCGTCAAATGTAAGCATAACCCCCTTAATTGGCTGTGACGCTACTTCATCTAACATACTCGCCACATTAGCATACGATCCAATTAATGTGCTCATGCTACCATTGCAATTTGTCGCCATTTGAACCATTCTCTTGGCAGTCGAAAAGTTGTCGGCCTTAACATCCTTGCCACTCTGGTTCCTCATCCAAGCGAGAGCCTCCATATCCGTCCCCTTGTTGTACCATTCAAATTTGGCATGTGCAGCTTCGTCTGTCTCATCAGCAATTATCATGAACAGCACTAGTGCGCCAACGTCTCGGCCCTCCGTCTTAGCTGCCTCTACCAATCTTGAATTTGCTTCTTGAAAGGCGGTTGGCTGGTTGATCCCAGAGCCGCTGGTAAAGTTGTAGTTGCAATACTTGGCTGCAAACGTTGTGCCTGAGTACAATATCAGAATCTCCGTCTATGTTTTCTATATAGTCTAGGTTGGAAATATGTCATGTTGACGTACCTGGCCCACTCTGGCCTGCAGCGATGAGCTTAATTTCTTCTGAGGGCATTGGCAATAACCTGCAATCATTCATGGTGAAATGCTTCCCCTTGAAATCGGAGGAGCCTTTGCTCCACAAATCCTTCATGACCTGGACATATTCTGTTGCATATTCGTAACGGTATCTAAATAAGTAAAATATATAAGCCACTGTTTTGTCTTCGGGGTGATGTGAGAGGCGGGTGGTGGAACGAACCCAAAGTAATCATCACCAGGCCATAATCCCATCTGGTCATACTCCGCAGTTTGCCACCCAGTCACAATATTAACACCAAATCGACCTGGCGCAATGGAATCGATCGTCGATGCCATCCGGGCTACAACTGCGGGAGGTAGAGCAAGAACAGGGGTTGAAGCAAACAACTTGATTTTCTGGGTTACTGCGGCTAGGCCGGCCATCAACGTGAATGATTCAAGATTGTAGTCCCAGTGCTGAGTCACACCGCCATATCCACGCATTTTAATCATGGAAAGTGCAAAGTCGAAGCCATATTTCTCGGCTTTGACAACAATCTCTTTGTTCAATTCAAATGTTGGCTTGTAGGTTGGAGAGTTCTCGGATATAATCCATCCTGCAGGAAATTTCAAGTTAGCATGTAGTTATGAGTAATCTGGTAACAGATAGATTCGAAAACGGTAGTTAAAATCACATGGATATTTTAGCTGATCTTTGAAGACTCGAGAATAGAAAGGTATGCTGAAAAAATAAACATATCCAATACCATTATTTCCGATTGGGATGAACACCCCAATTTGTATATCCTTTGTATCCGACATTATGATAGATTTTGACTGGTGGTAGAAAACTGTAAGAAGGAAGCAGCAATTGGGCTGTGTAGATTATTCTAAGTATATATATAACGATCGCAACTCCGTGAAGATAAGGCAAGGATGTACGTCACCGCTGTCCGTTTACAGGTAGATATTGAAATTCCAGAGCAAGAAATATCCCACCCTATATGACCTGATTTCGCAAAGCTTATCTATCTCTTGTCTGCTTACAAAGGCGGATCTCTATTGGTGGTTAATTCTTATCTGTATTATGTTCTTTGCGCGATGCCAAGATATCGGGGTATGCTCTGGAGATATTTTACTATCAGATAAAGCATTCCAAAGAGTGGGATATACAAAGATGCATCTCTTCTCTTATCTGACACGAGTATTAAATGTTGCGGTACAGCTGACATACAGACTAGCCCAAATGAGTAGCATAAATCTCAAACGAATGATCACTCCTCTTCGTGCATGAATGAGTGTAATAACACTGAAACTGGAAATTTACTGGGCGGCACGTAGACTTTTATAAAACAAACGACATGAGTAAATGGACGTTGGATTAGATAGATAACAATATCTGTCTTATTCTAAATGGTAGAAGTGCAGGGGATAAGAAACTAAATTAAACTGGGAAATATTGGCCTTGGGGCAGCAATGATAAGAAGCTAACAAGAGCACAGTAGCAGTTCAATTTTAAAAGAGGTGTCCCATCGGTTACGATCCGAAAGAAATACAACATGTGAAAACAGGTTTCCAAGCGCAAGTCTTTGCAACGTAGCCTATCATACAAGATAATACGGGGTTCCGAATCGGCCAGCATTCTTGCTGTATGATTATCAGCAATCCATGTGTGTATCTCAGACGTTAAGAAAACAAAACAGGCAAAATTAGCTGATTATTAATGGTGCAAAGCTTTCTATTGTATGCAATCTGTAAAATTCGAAGTTCTTGCTGAAAGTAGTCTGTCTACGTATTATTTTCCGAGCTTTATACCACTCAATAAAATCACCTTCTTAAGCTTCTCTAGCCTTCTTAGTAACATGGGCTCTGAGGCGTTACTAGTAAAGTTTGTGATAAAGCATGTGTCTCACAGAATAAGTGGAATGTTACTCTATAAAAGCCACATATTTGACAAATGGAACAAGGTATAAAGGAACTCAATACTGCATTATAACAAATCTTTGTTCTATTGATAGTTTCAAACTTTAAGCTGGATAACCTTAAGCTGGATATTAATCAATCAATTTCTCCTTATCCCGTGAACCTAATCGATGAACTAAGATGTAGCTTCGAATATATACACACACACTCTCTCTCTCTTATCTTCGGAGTGGTAGTTACATCACCGAAAATGAGTCGGTTCACTGTTCCCGACACTTATCAGCCAATAATATCGAACGATAGCATATGGCTGACGGAGTAAGATCTCTACTTCTAGAATGCAGGTCTCTTTGAGTATGATAAGGTTATCTCTAGATACAAACCTTCTTGTATGCTACCCATGATCTTACGCTTCCCTTATCAAAGCGAAAGGATTTATGACCCCTCTGAGATACGGCTTGAAAGCTTGTGTATTTCATCATCCCCACCTTTCTTTTTCATTTCTTGTTTCTTTTTTCTTACGGCAAGCCTTTTGGTACTCCGCGTGATAATTTTCAAGATTGCCTGCTACCTGCACGGTCACAATGAATGAGATAAAAATGGATGAGAAGCGAGTTAGCATTGACAATAAGAATGCCATCGACATCTCCACTGGCAACGTAGAACCGTTTTTTGAGGGCCCCGATGTCGATTTCGAAGAAGGACAAGTCTTCAAGCAAGTGAAAGATGGCGTGAACTTTCGCACTGTAGGATGGCAGAAGGCTTCGGTTATCTTCCTCAAGGGTAACTTCTACGTCCCGTACCTCGCGAATTACTTCTGAATTAAAAATATTTAGTCATTTTTGCTACTGGTGTTCTCAACATTCCAACTGCAATGTATTCTCTCGGTATATGAATACTGTCGCGAATCTTCTTGACTTCAACATTAACCAAATGCATAGGGGCTGTTGGTGGAACACTTTCTGTTGTCGGTTGGACTCTGCTTAACACGTATTGCGGTGTCATTCTTGGAGATTTCAGAAATAACCACAAAAACTGTCATAGTATAGCTGATATGAGTGGTGTAATGGGTGGAAAGATCGTGCAAGAACTTGTTGGTGTTATATTTATCATTGCGTGAGCATTCCATTCACTAGGGACATCTTTAACATTATATTGACTTGACGGAACTCTGTAGCTATGTTCTTTCTTCTGGGTCTGGTATCTTGGGTGTTGCTGTGGCGCTTAACGCGCTTTCAGACCATGCGACTTGTACAGTATGGTTCGCATTTGTGGGTATGATCCTCGTTGCCGCTGCTGCCAGTGTACGAAAGCTTGAGAAGATAGGGTGGCTTACATGGGCCGGATTTGCGTCTATTTTCGTTTCGGTTTTCGTCGTAGTGTAAGTCAAGCATCTGAATTCCTAAAATAACTACTTTATGTTTTGAATCTAACTCAGAGGTTCAGTGTTGCTGTCGCAGTCCGCGAACGTCCTGCGTATGCCCCACAAACAGGACCCTACGAACTTGGCTATTATGTCATTGCTCATCCATCATTCTCCGCGGGTATGACAGCCTCTGCAACCATTTTTGGCGCCTCTGCTGGTACATCTGCTTTTTTACCAGTTATTTCTGAAATGAAAAACCCCAAGGAGTACCGCAAGGCGCTCTACGCCTGTATGGGCTTCGTTACTGTATCATACACTGCCTTCTCGCTTGTTGTCTACCGGTATTGTGGCAAGTGGGTCACATCGCCATCTCTAGGAAGCGCAGGTGGTGTTTTCAAAAAGATTGCTTATGGCATTGCTCTTTTTGGTCTTGTAATCTCAGGTTGTCTATATCTCCATATTTGTGCTAAGTACCTGTTTGTACGCATCCTTCGCAACTCGAAGCACCTGCAACTCAACACCACCGTCCACTGGGCTACCTGGCTCGGTTGCGTCTGGGGCCTTGCTGGGCTTGGATTTGTTCTTTCGGAAGCGGTGCCGGTCTACAACTGGCTTGCCGCGTTATCTGGTAGCTTATGCTTTGCACCTCTGGCTCTTACGCTTCCAGGACTCCTGTGGATTTATGACCACAAGCCCTGGATTAAAGGGTCATTGCCACAACAGTTAATGTATTGGTGTCACTGGGGCCTGGCTGCTTTGGGAGTTTTCCTTATGGTCGGGGGAACATATGCCACGGCAGAGCGGATCAAGAGTGCTTATGCGACTGGTTCACTGGGTGAGTTCAATGCTGAGAAGGACATTGTCGTTATATGCGCTGTTGTATTCACTGCTAACGAGCGATATTCTTATAGGTGCTACTTTCAATTGTGCTGATGACTCTGCTACGACTCTATGAAATGTTAATGGTATACTTTTACTTCCAGCTACGAATATAAATCATTCTTGCGTTATTTTATGCAACGAGAAGGGGCGCAACAACAGACACAGAAAACTGCGCGAAAAACAGTGTGGAAACTTGAAGTTTCTAGACTGTAGAGTTCAAATACTTGTTGGCTTGTCCTACTAGTTCGTGCATGTCTTTATTCAGACGCCTGTTAGCTATAGCATGTTCTGTTCAATGGATATTTGTTTTGATTATTATAAATAGCACGGTATAAGTCTAGGGTTACCATATGCATACATATATAGTCTTACTACAATTGAGAGTAACTCGAGGATTTATTTTCCCTCTGCTGCCATTATCTCAGCGGTCAATCTTGCGATTTCCTCTCTGGCTTTGATATCCTCGGGGTCTTCTGTAACTTTCTTCACTCCGACCCCTTTCACAGGATTGACCTGTGCCGCAGCGTCTTGTGCAGCCATCATCTCCATATTTAGCCTAGCTATTTCTTCTCTGGCTTTGATATCTTCTATGTCTTCAGCGCGAGCCGGAGGGGTACTTTGGGCCGTCCACCGGCTCAGCAGGAACCTTGATGCTACTCCTCCTAATATTCCACTAGATTCTACTGTCGCTTGTGGTGCCGCTGGTAATGCCGCTGGTGGTGGCTCAGGTGTCGTATTGACGATGGGAGGTTTAGTGGTTGCGATTTCTGTTGGTGGTTTTGGCTTGGGCTGACCCCAAAATCTAGAGTAAATTGTAGTACCCACTGTAGCTGAAATCGGTGATTCGTTTGGCTTGGAAGTTGATCTATCACTCATGTCCGAGGTAGTGGATATAGCTGAAACTCGGGTCGAAGATTCAGCAGTATTAGGAGTTGATGGTTTTACAACAGGCATCTTTGGACCAACCTCCTGCGTAGTTGGAATTGACACCGTGGGCGAGCTCCCCAATAAAGGTTTTGATACAGATGAAGAGTCAACGGGAATGGCAGCTTGTTCCGATGTCTCTGTTCCAAGATTTACAGGGGTTTCTGCTTTTGCTGGTTTGGACTTAAAGAATCCAGAGAAGAGCCCAGATTCTGGAGGTCCAAGCGAGGATGGAACCTTTAAAAAGGACATCATAGGCTTGGATTCTACTGCAGGAGAGTTGGCATTCGTTGGAGCCGCTCCACTCGCTTGTGAGATGTTTGAGAACTCAGGGATTGAGATCCGCGGTGTAGTATCCGTTACTGAGAAAGCATTGGCGTCTAATGAACCATCTGTGGTGGAAGAAGCTTCTGTAGCTATTTGGGGAGTTGTTGATACCATAACCCCAGGAACAATTTTAATTACTGTTGAAGCTTCCATTGGTCGTGGGGACTCGATCGCCGGCACTGTTTCAACTATGGAGAAAGCTTCTGCTACTACTGAAGGTTTTGTACCTGGCGGACTCTCAACAGCAGGAACCTCTTTGGTCGATAAATTTTCGATTGTCGATGAAGATTCGATTGCTGGTGGGGAATCAATAAATGGCGTAGTTTCTACGATTGAGACCTCTGCAACTAGGACATCTTCAGCTGATGAAGGTTTCATTTCTGGTGAGGCATCGCCAGGTGAGATGTCAGGAGTTATTGATGATCTAGCCACAGATGAAGCATCGGTGAATGATGAGGCATATGTCATGGATGAAATCCCGGAGACCGACGATCGTGAGGAGTCATCGTCGGATGACGCTGCGTCTACAGCTTGAAGCCCTTCTATCATTGGCGACTCTTCTTCTACCATCGGCGGTGCTTCTATAGATTCTGGCGCTGGTGGCTGGGACTCTGTGACTACACCACTTGGGGTGTGGTCCAATCCATCGCTAGGCAAATCCGCGGTAGTTGGCAAAGGAGATACAACTATAGCTGATATCGGTGCAGAAGTTTCTGTGGCTGGTATCTTATTTTGGGGCGATGATGTTGTAATTGCCGCTTGTGAGGGACCGTCTGCTGCTGATACGGGTGGTGTCACCATACTCACAGCTGTGGCTTGGTTTGCTGAGATTGGTGTCCTTAAAGCCAATCGCTCTCTTAGTGTCATAGCCGGTGAACTTCTAGCGGGGGATCCGTTGGGGATGGTTGATGTTGGGGCGGGCGTACTGTTTGGGGTTGAAGGTATAGAGACTTTCGGTGGTGACTCTATATTTGTCTTTGACTCGCTTGAGATTTCAACTTCTGCTGTTGAGATAGTCGATACATTGTTATCCTGGGAGCTTGATTCTGACTCTGGAACTACGGGTTCTGACACTGGAACTACTGGTTCTGACGCTGGAACTGTTGGTTCTGACGCTGGAACTGTTGGTTCTGACTCGGGAAGTACTGGCTTTGGACTTTCTGTAACTGGTACTCTACTCTGCAACCTATCTCTCCAGGACGATGGCGCTGGAGCTGAAGTCGCAGATTCCGGGGGAGTAAATGGTCTAGAACCAGCTGCTGAGAGTGGTGCTCTCGAATTCAACCTATCTTTGAGTGGCGTTGTTACGGTGGATTTTGACTCTACTGGAGACTCTCCCTGAGATGATGAGATTGACGCTCTAGAATTTAATCTTTCTTTTAGAGATGTCGACGCGGTCGATTTTGCTTCTTCTCCTGAAGTTTCGGTCCGAGGTACAGTGACTGGTACCCTGTCTTTGAGCCTCGATCTCCATGACTCTGCCCCTCCCGAACCAGATGCCTCGGAGGCATTGAACCGTCTGGCCACCGATACGCCTGACCCAAGAGCTGGTGCGTCGGATCTGGTCGTTGAAAGTGGTACTCTTGCGTTTAATCTGTCTCTTAATGACAAGGGTGCCGTTGGTGGTTTTGCTGGCTCTGGATCCTCAGGAGTGGTAGGTGATGGACTGGAAGGCAGTTCCACCTGCGGCGTGAACATCTGAGGCGTGAGCATTTGGGGCGTGGGTCGGAGTGTTTGATTTTAGCACATCTATGAACAATGTAGCTCTGGCTCGTGGTCGCTCTCCTTTGGCTGATTGATTGATAGATGGATATGTGACGCAATAACGCCCGGGGTGAGGAATGCCAGCCCCCAGTCTGTAGCAGCTGATGGGCACCAATGACAGCAGGTCTTCAGGTTTTCGGTGCCGTGGTATCTCAGGTTATGAAGAAACACTGCACCCCCTAAGAATAATAATTTTCAGTCTCTATTTCTCATCGATACCGCCCTGCTGAACCCGTCCCATTGGGCTCTACAATGTGCGTGCTAGGACGAAGTGTGCACTCCAGATATCGCATGGGTCATCTCACCCTGGAGCTGGTGCTTTCAAGTGTGCTCAGCTCGAGATTGTGCTAGTAGTAGAAGAGCCTTGGATGTTGATGGAGGCTTGATGTAGGATGGTTGCTGGATTATCAGAGAAATCTCAAGGGTGGTGAAAGATGGAAATGGTAACGTGGTGTTGCGCCTTGACTGTTTCCCATGACGATGTAACATCGGCCCAATCAATTCGCTTGTCTTGGTCGGAGGGCACCGGGCGACCTGATACATCTGATGAAACCCGTTGGAAGCTTTGAACCATCCGAGAGACTGCAGTCTGAATACGGATGTGACAGTCATAAGACCATCATAACTCCAGTCGCTCGTCGGTTTCGCCACCGATTGATTGTCGTCCTAAGTCGTGCTGGCGCCCATCGAAATGCCCCGGCACATTGGGTGAGATGGCGATGCGACATCTACATGGTGACTCCAGTGCAATTGACAGCTCATGGGCCAGGTAAGACCAGTCGGTTGGCTGTGGATATACTCGATCCAAGACTCTTGGTCTGGGACTGAGCGGTTTCCCCGAGACACTCTTCTGAGTCTGGCGGATGCGGATGCTTCACCGCCCGGGCATAGTTATTCCGTTCCGAACGGGCAACACCGCTTCCGACACCGATGCACAAGACGTCTTGGATTGATCGATTTTCATCTCCCATTACTATATGTGAACCTGCGCTGGGGCGGCTTGAGCAGTGGATTCCTGTCACCTAAAAGTAGACCTCGTCGTTGTTGACGTGCGTTGTGCGATCAATGGAAATGTCTTGCTGATTGGATCAAGGGTCATGGTCGGAAGCTTGATGCTTGTTGCTACATGCCTTTCCCTCCCCATTTGCTGCTGTGACCATAGTCAAGATAGACGTGACGGGTGAGTTGGGTCAAGTGACCAACTTTACTTAGCAGCCTCTAAAAGAAATACTACGCGCATGAAGGTTGGAGGATCGCCTTCTTTCTCAGTTCGTCCTCCTTGAATAAAACTGCTCTTTGATTGAACTAAGGTCTTTGCAACCTGTAACAATAGATGTGGTGCGGCCAATTAAATCTAGTCCTTGCAGCCCGCTTCAATCTCTTTGCGTCGCCGTGACATGCCTAAGCACAAGCTTTTGATGCAAGCGTTGATTATTCTCTCATTACTATCGCACTTTGTGTGAAGTCAATACACTCACCTCCTACGACCAAGTGACTTCTGGACGATGCTGGAGAAGTTACCATTTGCTTGCGAGTATCGGCTGGCATTATTTGAGTCATTGCTCCTATGACTATGATCTTTGAAGCTTAATAGCTTCATACCTCCCAGCTCTTCCTCTCATCCGCGGCAGGAGAAAGTATGCCAAGAATGCAGAGAACAAGATCAGAGCTCCAGCCAAGGTAAGTATCATGCTATCGATCCCTCTCTGACGAGGGGACACCTTTTCCTCTTCCTTGGGGGGTTCCTCTTCCTTGGGGGGTTCCTTTTCGACAGGGTCGACCCCTTTGATAGCCATAAGCTCTGTGTCAAACACTACATGCAAACCATTAGGAAGGAGCAGGTTTGGGGAGAATTGAACGACATACGTAAAGTACAATCCGTCGCACAACTACCAATGGCTCGGCCTGAACCGTAGGCTAAGCTTGGCGGGATGACAAGCTTCCTCTTCTCGCCGATACACATATCCATAAGGCCTTGGTCCCATCTATTGGCCATTCAGTATCAGCAAAGTCAACCATATCTATAAGACAGAGCTTCCGGGACGCAATCGTAGACATCTCTTAAGTGTCTTGATCACAAGCTCTTGCCGCCTGACAAAGGGCGCTCTTTGTCGGCGCCATGATATGAGAAGAAATGAAATAATAGAGACGAACCCAGCGATTACTTCACCCTTGCCCAGTCGAAATTCTATCGGATTATGATTGTAGCTGCTATCAAATACTTCAGGGTCATGGCCGGGTACAGTTGGGAGGGTACCGCGGTAGTGGACCGAGATGATATCTCCAGCGACCGTCTTGCGGGTACATGAGACAGCGTTGATGGTCGTGACCTCGAGATCAGTAGCGAGTACAGATGCTGCAACGGCGACGATGAATGTAAGGAGACGCATGTTGAGCGGCGAGGGGGTTGAGGTTAGAAGTTCAGATGATCAAACCGCGATGTGGTGTGAAAAGAGGTTGCAAAGGGGGTGATTGCCCGCCAGACTCTAATCTATTTATGTTGTCCAATCATAGCCCTCCTGCGTTGGTCAGCTCCAAGCACGTGATCTACCAAAAACAAGCCGCCGGAAATGGTTCATTCTAGAGAGCCATTGCGGTGCCTAAGGAGCTTCGCATTACACGTGAAATCTCTCATCGAGGTGTTCAACTTTTGTAGCTATGCCTGAAGAGAAGTAACTCTCTAGTGCGGCTTGTGCAAACACCCAACCAATTGCTGAATAGACGATCATTAGTACCAATGGAACGAAGGCATAGCAAGAATGCATTGTTATCAGTTTGACTATTGTAGATATACAAATGGGTGGAGCCTAAGCTTCATTCGCCAGATAGAGGTCTTGATCATGGGGAGGACACCCCCAGAGCTTGTGATTTCGAACTAATCTGAGTTTGAAAAGGATCCGTAGTGTTGCAAAAGGCCGGAATACCAAACTGCAAGATTTATCTCTCCAAATTTCGGCTTTTCTCCTCCAAGTGATTCGTTTCTGCAGACAAGCCTGAAGTCGACACCCATGTTGGGTCTAGGCAGACGTCTGTGCTTCACTTGGTATACCCCCTACCGAATTCCCTACTTTCAATTTGAACAATTATATTGACTTTTATTTATCATATGCTATTGATAAACTTTAAAAAGAGACAAAGATGTTTATTATGGAATCAGCAACTATATTCACTGACAGCAGTACTTCGTTCCTTTCACCTTGAAGACTGGTAATAACAAACCGTCTTTTCTTTGCGCGCCGAGAGTGACAACTACTCCCGCTTTGTGATCTTTACAAATATCCCAGATTGGTGGAAGAATCCGTTTCCTTGACTTTTGAATGGTGTTGTAGGATCGGTCAATGTCATTTCGAAACGTCGCATGAGCTGTATCATAATTAGGATTAGTAACAGACAACCAAACAAAGTTACGTCTTGACATACTGTTGGGATAACCTTATTCAACTCCATAGTTGCCAAATTCTTTCCTAGGCACCCATATCTACCATTACCAAAAATAAGCTCGTGAGTCCTTTCCATCTTCAACAGCTGCTCGGAGCCAGGTTCCAGTTCAAGCCATCGCTCGGGTCGGAAAACTCTTGCATCGTCGCCATAGACTTCTCTATTGTGCTGCGTCCCCCACGCAGACCAACCTATCCTCGTTCCGCCAGGAATAAACCTGCCATCTTCTAAAGTATCTCCCTCCGGAGGAACCCATTTAGTAGCAATACCAACACCAGGTGGCCAGATTCTCAACCCTTCTTTAATAACTGCTTGTAGATATGGAAGCTGTATTGCTTCCGCATCTGAAATGATTGGACTTGACAACTGATTGTGCTGTTGTGCAGCGTCAATCTCTGCACGCAGTTTCAGGTAGACTATCGGATTAGTCATGATGAAGTACATAGCCATGCGAATTGCTGTTGATGTTGAGTCGGCACCGGCCATAACCTGTACAAGACCTACGGGTACATATTAGCGTTGCCATATAAACCGTCATCCCCGAAATGTACTTACTTTCACCTTCAGCCTCCAACTGAGTCAAGCCGTGTCTCATGAAACTTCCTAGCATATCTTGTACATCGTCGGTACCTGCAGCATATCGCTTCGCAACCGATCCTTGAGCGGCGCCAATCATCCTTCCCATAGGGGAGCCATCATTCGCTGCGGGAGATATAAGTCTCTTTACGCGTGGATGATTGAGTATGGCTGCGATCCAAGTGATATTCGAATTTAGTTCCATTAGTGGCATGATTGGTGTAATTGACTTGTTATAGTCGTAGAGATCTGCATCTGCAGCAAGGAAGCCAAATGCAGAACCAAATGCTAGCTCTGTAATGACATCAAGGGTAAAGAATGAACATATTCCGGCGAGATCCAACACTTTAAATTGTCTCTCATTGGATAAGTATTTCGTCTCCATCAAATGAACAAGATAGAGGATATGGCTATCGACAGTCTTTTCGCGACCTGGCGTATCCTTTCCAGAGTACTACAGACAATAATATAACACGTTAGCGGTCTTCGCCCTCGACTGGATCTCCCATATATGTACCTACAGCATTAAATACTTTACGACGATACTCCGCATGCTTTTTCTCATCGGTTTCGGAGATACTGTTGTTTATTCTTGGATCGAGTCTTAATGCTTCGTTCCATTCTGACCGCGCATACGTAGATCGCGCCATACCAATCTTTCGAAGCAAATCTGCATCGTTAGTCATAAGAAGATTAGGCCCTACTCGCGCTACATTGCCTAGAAATTCGTGTTAGTTAGCCAAAAGTCGTGAGATATCGAAAATCGAGATAAAGACAAATCATACCGTATTTTTCATTCACATCCCGCATTTCAGTATGTATGCGGCTCTCCCAGGTGACTTTTGCCAACCACAGTTCCGTTACGGATGCCCAGAATGGACCGTCGAAATGTGCGAGTCGCCGATGGGCGCGATATTGTCGTCTACAATAGATTACCAAAAAGCTAAGCAGACCCACTATCCAGAGACGTGTTGAGGACAGGATTTCTGAAATGGTAGAAAGAGCAGTCATCTTTGTTGGATAATCTCATACGAAACTGGAAGACCGGGTGATGTGAGATGGGTGATGTTGTCAGAGAAATCAAATTGCACTTTCTCTTATCAATATATGCAGCAGGATACGGGAAGAGACATAACCCCGAATCGCCACAGATATGACTGGAAGCTCATTTCCTTCCAGCCGACCCATGTAACACCGCCCCAGACCCGCAGAATTTATGTTTCAAACTATGGCCGAAGCCACCACCTCAGGAATTATATTATAATTTTTTAACCCCCAAATTTTCGTGTCACTTGCCTGTCTAGCCTCAATAGTAGAAACTACAACCCCCGTTACTCGGGCACGTGTCGGAAGTATGCATTTGTCCAATGCAATATTATGCCAAGAGTTATGTTCATATTATGCTCTTGCAGCCCAGGAAAGAGGATCACAGACAAGTTCCTGTGACGAATTTATCAATCTGTTGAAGGAAGTAGAATGGGCCATTGGTACTACGTACCAATCAATCAATATCACATGCTATTATGCTTGAATACATCCTTTGCATATCAAGCTCTGTGAAAGCCGCCCTTTCAGTTTTCAGACCATTCAGATTTTGTAACAGTTGAAGTCCGCCTATAGGTGTCTAGTTCAGAGCTCCATATCCAAGTTTTGCTATGTTATTGGCATAAAGGTTTGAAACATATGTCTATTAATTATACTAATGACTGAAGGTTCTCCGTACTGCAGATAAATAACTTTGTTCCTGAGTTCATGCAATACAATCTAAAGGCGACCACCATAGGCTTTCGCTTCCCAAAACTGGGGGTTTGAAGACTGATCGACATTGTAGCTTGGTTTTTGCAAGGCTGGAGTTCCTTGGACAAGCTTCGTAACCTCCTTATAATGATGATATACAGACGCTTGAAGGATTTTCAAACACCTGCTTCTTGTTGGTCACGTGATGAGTGATAACCAGGTCACCAAAAGGATCCTGTGCTAATCAAGCCAACTGACCAGCGGAGGCATTCTACATCTGGTTGAGACTCCCAACATACGCCTGAGCGATAAATGAGATCATGAATCATGAAATGCCTCGTGGTTTGAGTTATCGGCCATTCCCTCCCCACTGGCAGGTCCATTTTAAGTTATGCCATCGGAATGTCGAAGTGGGGGCAAGACTGTCAATAAACATACCATTGGTGACAAAAGAGAGCCCCTTTACAGGGCGGAGGAGTTGTACGGAGGAGAATTGACGAATCATTGCGTCTATCACGATTCTTAGTAATTGATCTTTTGCACTGGAGCCATTGACGCGAAGAACCCCCCGGCAGGGAGGTTTGATCGTCACATCATTATAAATGTGCGATGTCGTCAGACAACCAAAGCTGGAACCAAGATCACTGGGGGTAGTATAGGGTGGTAAAGGATGTGGTTAGAAGAGGTTGTTGACTTTCCTGCCTTTTGGAAAGTCACGTTGAACGATCCGCTACCCATTGCATCCCTTGATAATTGTCGACCAGCTGCCTCATAGGCCACACTGGTGTGAGTGCAAGATTGCCATGTAGCTTCTACTTCCATTTCTTCAGAATCCCATCCGAATTCTGGCAATCAGCAGACGGAGAGTATAATTGAGACCATGTGGCTTGAACCTGGGCATAAACTAAAACGGCACCTACGCGGTGAACTGACCAATCCCCTTATCACATAGCATTGTTGAGGCGGTACCCCCGCGCTACAAACAGGCAAGATTCTCGAACCGGATCTAGATCTCATTCAAGAAAGAATATATGGGGCAGATTATGTACGGTGGCTCTAACAGTTTTAATCGGGTCTTGATTAACCCTTTCAAGAAACACCAACCTCTTCTGCAAAACTTCCTCAATCCGCATACCAAGACCGGGCCGGCCCGTACGAGAATTTGAATCCTGGCCTACTGAGGGTTTCAAAGACAAATAGGACAAGAAGAGTTATCTCTATAATACTCTGTCACAGGCGCTACAGGCTTATGTATAAATACAGTCAACAAGGCATGCTTTTAGCCAAAATAATCTCCTAAGTCATCAAGGCCAAAATTTATGTCCCTGTGAGTCAAAATATCCTAAATCTCGTTCTAACTTGATTCCTCTTCCCACTCTGGAAACTAAATATTGACTTACGTCGCCTGTGTACCCTTTGCCCATCTTGGAAAGCTAAGGGTGTCGATCCATTCTTTGGGTAGGCCGTCTATTTTGGTGATAGTATGATAAGAAGACTGTGGTTGTATTAATCCATCGTTGTGGTTCAGTGTGCTAGTAGATTGTAGGAGGTTTCAGTTAGTGCCAAGCGGAACTCTATCGAGAATTATATTCTGTATTCTTCTAACTGTGATGACGACACCCTCATCTGCCTTTGGGGGATCGAGGAAAACGTGTTAAAAATGACGTGGTGGCGATGATGGCGACTCTTTACCGCTGATCTGAACAAGTCTCTGACTCTGTATTTGTATAAAAGTATTCCGAGATAGCTATTTACAATACAATATCCAGAAACTGACGCAAGCCGCGGAGTGACTAAATAACCTATGAGAAACTATGGCAGATTTTATTCGTGATACCACTTTCGGACAGGTGGCACGGTACGCTTTGGGAGGGCGACTTTTCAAATTTCCCGAGGAGAAACCTGGCTTTCAACTTCCAGGGGACCACCGAAGAACATCAGAGGATTCCTCGACAACTCCTAAACTAATAAGGAATTGTGATAGTTGTATGCTACCACCACGAGTAAATATTCCAAAGTACGCGGCTTACAAGCAACAGCTAGCTATCCTCTAGATTCGAGCGGGCGTCCTCGAATCACAGCCCAGCAACCATCGTCGGGACTGGTTGTGCCAGCATTGGCTTCGGAAAAGATCATTCTGGTAGATTGGTACACCTCTACGGATCCTCAAAATCCTCGAAACTGGAGCACGCTCAAGAAAAGTATCGTCTACATCCAAGTCAACCTCTATACTTTTACAGTGTATATGTCGTCCTCCATCTACACATCAGCCGAGACTGAAATAATGCACGTTTTTGGAACATCGCAAACTGTTGCATCCCTTGGACTCGCTCTATACGTTCTTGGTTACGGGGTTGGGCCTTTATTCCTGGCTCCTCCTTCAGAGATAGCAGCAATCGGACGAAACCCTCCATACGTCATTACCTTCACTCTATTTGTGATTTTCAGTGCCCTAGCGGCCCTTGTCAACAACATCCCCGGCCTCATGATCCTTCGCTTCTTGCAGGGTTTCTTTGGTTCTCCAGCTCTCGCAACTGGTGGTGGGTCAATAGGGGACATCACTAGTCAGATGTCCTTACCTTACGGCCTTTACCTTTGGGCAATCTTTGCAACCGGTGGACCAGCCTTTGGGCCACTTATATCAGGATTTAGCGTACCCGTAGAGGGTTGGAGATGGGCATTGTGGGAAATCCTCTGGACTTCTGGACCGACTCTCATAGGCCTGGTAAGTCATCTCGTCCTAGTCCTATGTTACTAGGTACTAACCTCCGACAAAAGATTTTCTTGCCAGAGACTTCTTCCAACACGATTCTCTTACGTCGCGCCAAAAGGATCCGGAAACTCACAAACAATTCTGCGTATAGAGCTCAGTCCGAAGTTGACGAGGTGAAGCTCTCTGCCGCAAGAATAGTATCTGAGGCTCTAGTCATTCCTTGGAAGATAAACGTTCTTGACCCGGCTATACTATTCACGAGTTTTTATTGCGGCCTCGTTTATGCAATATTTTACTCTTTTTTTGAGGTCTTTCCCTTGGTCTACATGGACGTCTACGGTATGAATCTCGGAGAGATGGGCCTTGTGTTTCTATCCGTTATTATCGCGGCGTTTCTCAATAGCATACCATATTTCGCCTACGTTCACTTTATTCTCAATCCCGCTACACGAAAGGACTGTCCAGTGAGTCCTGAACGACGTCTTCTTCCTGCACTAGTAGCGTCGATGTTGTTACCTATCGGCATTATGCTATTTGCATGGACGTCAAGGAGCTCGATTCACTGGGTGGTACCGACTATTGGCGTAATGCTTACCACCGGTAACGTGTGTCTTATTATTCAATGTATCTACGTTTATATCGCCATGGTGTACCCGCGGTATGAGGCTTCATTATTTGGTGCCAATGACTTTGCGCGAGCCGTTGTCGCTTTTGCAGCAATTCTATGGGCGGAGCCTTTGTATAGTAGCCTCGGCGTTGCCAAAGGAAGTACGGTACTTGGCTGTCTGTGTTTTGGATGTGTTTTTGGCATTTTTGCGTTGTACCTCTTTGGACATTATTTACGAGCTAGAAGTAAATTTGCTGGGTGATGACACATGTACTATTCTAATCATTAATAAGAGTACCGCTGGTAAGGAAAACCGAAGCAGTATTCAATTTGAGGTTTAACCTTGGCGACGTCAAATACTAGTGTACATCACATAGTGATAACAATACGAGTAGACAATCAAATTATAGAAAAGGATATAGTGTAGATCTATATAAAACAGAGGATTTCTAGCAATCTCAAATTGCATGAGAAATGGATCTAAGGTTGCTTGTAAAGTGATCGCAAATGAGGAAGTTGGGTTACCACGTGAAATGTAGTATTGCTCTTCTCCTTGTATCTTTGTGCAACCTAAACTAATGATACATGAGAAAATATGAAAATAAGAGAACCTTGAAAGTTATCTGGTCAAGAGAGGTTGCCAGTATAAATATACAAGCAGTCATAGATGCCAAGGGAAATCTGTCAGGTCGTTTACGGATATTACTATTCTTTTCTTACCTTATTCGTTGCTTCTTGTTGATACTATAAAGGTACATACAGTAACTAGTTTGGTCAATATAACATCAATAGTCGTATACTAGATAATACATTTAATTGAGTTTTTAGATAGCTATAGACCTAAAAGTGGTCCACCAACCTTAACCCTCTTTGCCTATATAAGGTTTGTTGTCGGCTCTTAATTCTCGCCGGACTCTTGAAGACATCGAGGACAAATACATGTGAAGCAGAATTCGTCTTCCAAATAGGCCCTTCTCTCTTTCACATCTGCATATTTTGGCTCAGCCAAGTCAAAATAAGCTATTGAGAACTCTTCGCCAGCAGGAATGAATCGTGTTGCATGGAAAACCATCCGACCATTTCCATCTGGCTGATGCATTAACTACAAAATCGTTTTATTAGTATGATTTTCCATTGTAGAGCGAAATGAGCATAGAACTTACACTTGGATCGCAGGAATGATTCAAGAACGGTGTCCGGAGATACATTGTATATGCAAAGCAGCTCTCGGCTCGTTCGACAGGTTCAGCTGGAAGAGGATAGACACCAATGAGCTGAGTCCATAGATCATAGTGGTTGATTTCCACTTGGCACATGAGGGTCAACATCTCGTCAACACTAAGCGAGTGTCGAAGCATGGAATGCTCCCCTACGAGGTATCTCTCCGCAAGTGATCTCCAGCCCTGCACCTTAAGTGGCTGCAGTTCATCCTCATTTGATCGCAATCCGCGGATAACATTCCAATCACATGGGAAGGTTCCATTGGGCCCGGTTGTCGAGGTTGGCGGAGATGATAGTTCCAATTCGCGCTGGGCGAGAGTTCGGACTATCAGCCAGAGCGAGAAAAAGTCTGGTTCGATAATTTCCTGGCGAATGGACTTGGAGTGTGTCTTCAACCATGAACATTCGAAGTCATGTTCCGCCTTGCCAAGTGCCTGGCAATCGGCATCGCACCATACGACTTCTGTGACGCAATGACAAGATTTTGTGGATGCGCTGCTGAGGTCGACCACTCGGCTACACTGCAGCCGACTGCAGAGTGGGCGAGAATAGGGAGTGGTGCTTCCAGGTGCAGCTGTGGGGATGATGGAGTAAGGGTTGTCAATGAAGAGCAGCGTTCCTTTTTGCACATTGGCTTTGGATACTGTCCCCGTTCCTTTGAGCTCGTCGTCGGTAGTCAAGTACACATCCGGGTGCACGTAGAAGTTTGGTCTCTCAGGCTCCAAGGATAATATGACCGGTTCTGGTGTTTTAGTGAAGACCAAGGCCGTGGGGCTTGGGACGTAAGACATATTGACGGAGAATTAGACGAATGGAAATGATAGACACTTCGATTATTGGCAACGGAATATCAAACTGAACTACAAAGAGGCGACCTACGTTCAACGGAAATTTCATGCCTGTAATACTCGTCCCTCTTCGTACCCAGTACGCTCGGGGCCACCGCAAAGGCAATTATCACCAGAAGACAACTTTCTCCGGAAAGCAAGTGTAACGTATATCTCCCAGAGGAAACAAGGCTGAAAACACTCTCTCACTCATAATCGAACGATCTAGGCGCGAGGATACCTCCCTTCCCCAAGGGCAAGCGAAGCACCATCACAGGTGCCCCAAGTAATGGCGGTGTAACATAGATGAACAGTGTATGTTACTTTGTAAACAAAGCGTTGAGCGTATCAGTCGCGATGAACCTGAAACGAAACGCAAATGTAGAGAATCTAGAAACGGCGTGATCAATGCCCAACCAGACCAAACCATAGCACTGTTTCGTTTCGGGGTCAGCCGAACGATATCCCAAACACATCCGAAGTACCGGCAGCTTCCCTGGTGATATTCTTCAGCAATACATTGTGTCTTGGTATTTCTTTGCGAAATGATAATTTCAGATAATCGAACCGGTCGCTGTTGTGATGCTTGGAAGTGCATAGAGTGGCGTTCGGCTAACTGCGAAAACTTGTCTTGTCAAGATGGAGAAAGGCTCAGACCTGGTCACCTCCTCTAAACTGGTCGATATGCCGTCCAAGTCAGTCCTACTGCACTATGCCATCCTCGTGGCTGTGTCATGCATGTACTTGGGTGTTTACTGGAGTACGCACTTTTCAATCTAGACTTTCTCTTCCTTTGCACCCTACCGATATACAGCTCCTAATCATGAACCATAGTATACGACCTGCCAGCGGCCCTCTCGACGCCACTGCAGGCCTATCTTGCCCTAACCGACTTGCAATATACGTACCTTAATTCTTCCCTCTACATAGCCTTCGCCATACCATCCATCATCCTACCGTTTTTCTCGGGGTTCGCGATACAGAGATATGGCGCGAGGCTCCCACTGCTTTTCTGCCTTGCAGCTGTGCTTGGTAGTCAGCTGGGCTTCTGCATCTCGGTGCAGGTCAAATCCACAGTTGGGTTAGTCATGTCACGCATCCTGCTGGGGATGGGTGGAGAGGTGATGGGTGTCCTGGGCACCGAGGTCGTCACAAGATGGTTTCCGTAAGTCGGTCTAAACGGCGTGTATATGCTCTGATACTAATGTACTGCTGATAGAGGCGAGAAGACCGGCCTCGCAATGGCTATATACGAGAGTCTATCATCACTCGGCAGTGTCGCCAATTCAGGACTTACCCCGCGATTGATTGCGACCTACACCGTCTTGACAGCCACCTGGTTCTCGAGTATACTGGCTCTCGGGCTGGTTGTGCTTAGTACCATTTACATTATGATAGCGGATAGTACCGAAGAGACTGAAGAAGAAGAAGAAGGAAAGAAAGAAAAGTTCATGGCCTCTCTTCGTCGTCTTCCCCGGAGCTTTTGGTATATTGCCTTCATCTGTCTGAGTGGCTATGGATGTTTGCTTCCTTTCTTTAATTCGGCGCAGCGATTCCTTGCATCCAGGTTTTATGCAGATGATCAGACTAAGGCGGGACTTACTGTTAGGTAAAACTCCGAGATCTGTTTGCAAGATTGCTGCTGACCAAATATATAGCATTGTGCATTTTGTGGGAGGAGTTACCCCTATGTTTCTTGGACTACTGCTCGAGATCCCGGCTCTAAGGAACTATTCGCTTGCTCTCCTTTTCTCACAAGTCTTCATGCTCATTGCACATGTTCTCTTCTTAGCAGATTATGGTAGTGCAATACTTCCTCTGTCCTTGCTTGGCCTTGGAAATGCGCTGTTTTCCGCTGGGATATGGGCAAGTGTTTCAGTCAGTATTCTTCAAGCTGAAGGCGCGGAATATGTGTCGTTGGAACTAGAGTCGTTACGCATGGAAGAGCAAGAACTTGTTGCAGGTTTGGACATAGAGGAAGGAGGGAACCTCCCAATTTTGGAGACTGAAGTGGGGACTATGGATTCGGAAGGTCTACTAGGACTCGATTCAAAGCGGCCTGTGACAGAGGAGAATGAACATGACAATGAGCTGGTAATGATTGGGTATGGCATTATCACAAGTCTAATGTCTATAAGCATCGTGGTGGTTCCTATATTCCTTTCTGCTGCGGAAGGTTGGGCGGGATTCTCGGGATTGGAACTGGTGTTTGTAGTTTTAGCTAGTATCGGAGTTTGCACTTCTATAGGATTAGTGCTAAAGGAGAAAAAGTTAAAGTAAATTAGATTTGAAAGCAATTCCCTCGAACAGCAACGATTTAACTCATCCCTTTGATTCTGATATTCTGTAGAAAGAGATCACCTGGCAAATGTGTTGACGATCATATGACGCCGTCCTATGTCACAATCTCTCGTTGGGTATCCTCACAGAGGATAAACATTGTAGCACTGCATTATGAAACGGGCACCTTCGCGTTAATCACGATGAATTGATTGATGAGGGATAGATAGCATATTACGACGGCCTTGGCGCGAGGGAAAACAACGAAGGGAGACAGAGTGTAGCCTGTAGGGATTTTGTTTCGAAATTATTTACATTCACTAAACTTTCTAATATTTCTACATCTACTCTAATGCAGCCGCAAAAGTGGGTAGAACAAAGCTTGCACGATGAAGAGCAGCGCTGTAATACCTGAATAGCTGTTTTTCTTCCTGAGCTGGAATGAAACGGGCAGGCTCCTTGATATTGTGGTTGGCATCCTTTTTACATACCATGAAGCCAATCTGGCCTGATGGATAGGTTGGGATAGTTGTATAGGCGTAATGGACAGTTGGAAATATTTCTTTGCAGTGTGCCTTTAGCTCGGTAATGAGAGGCAGATCAAGCCATAAGCTGCCGGCTGCAAGTAAAATTAGCAAGTCGTTGCGATTGCTCGTAGCGAATTTAGACTTGAAGATACATAGGAGACGCCGATGAAGGGTGGATAAGGCAGGACGCAGAACCAATCTTCAAATAATGAGGAAAGCAATGGAGGAAATAACTAACCTTGTGTGGAAACCACACCACCCTCTTTAAGAGCATCAAATAGCAGCTCAAAATATCTCTTTTGAAATAAACTCTCCGCTGGCCCTTCTGGGTCAGAAGAATCAGTGATAATGACATCAAACTCATTCTGGTAGTCTTGGAGGAACTTGAAGCCATCTCCGACAACGACCTCGACTTTAGGGTGGCTATAAGACGCCGACATGTCTGGGAGATATTGCTTGGAGAGTCGAATCACGGCCTGCGTAATCAAGGTAAGCATGTACTGTTTTTGGATAAAAGAGAAAGAAGACTGACTTCATCAATTTCGCAGAGCACAACCTTCTCCACACATTCATGCTTAACAACCTCACGTAAAACACCCCCATCTCCACCTCCGATGACGAGGACTTTCTTCGGACTCAGATGTGAGTTCATCGCTAAATGTGTGATCATCTCCTGGTATGCAAACTCATCACGTTCAGTGCATTGCACGACGTTATCAAGAACGAGGACATTGCCATAGTCGGTGGACTCGAAAATCAAGACATCCTGATACTGAGACTTCTCGTGATGAAGGACCTTCTTGACTTTGAGTGTCATGGCTTGGCCAGGCCACATCTCGGAGATCTCGTGAAACCATCCATCTAAATGATAGCGCATTAGCGTGGCTTCTTGGCAATGATGCTTGGGGATAAAGTGACAGGCGGGAACTACCGCGGAAATATGCCCGACGGGAGCTTCACGACAAGCCAAGGAAACGACAGCAACGGGCAACAGGTGTCTGCCGGTGCGCCAAGGAGAGAATAATGCAGCAACCTACCCTTGATAGTGGGATGGGTAATCTCTGTCACCACCTTGGTCTGTAAGAACTTGGGTGGGAAGGAGAAGGCGGAGTTGTTGCCAGCGAAGGTCTGGACTACTACGTCGGATAAGGCCATTTGATGAAAATGCACTCTTATGGCGGCTGACCCGTTGTACGGTTGCAAAGTAATTGAATTTGGGCTGGATATGTTGAATAGTCTTAAGGCCTTGGCGCAACACCGATAAGAGAAAACTATAAAAGAAAATGCAGAAGGAAGTCTTGTGTTTGCCTTTCATGAAGGCGGCTCCATGGAAGTATCGGTCTGTATTAGGCCAGCCAGGTGCGATGTCGTCCTAGCAACGGAATGTCTGTTCTTGTGTATGGCATCTGATACGGTGGAAGTGGCTTGTCCTAGCACCGCCCGAGCCTCGAGGGCGTGTTTTGTTTAGGAAAAAACATCAGCTGTTCGCCCGAGCACGGCTGATCGCTAGGCCCAAACATGTCGTAGAACGCTGAGGTCGAAGCGACGATCTAGACAATCTGTCTGCCGGATTGTAAAACTAGTCTAGTGGGGTCTCCTATCGATACCGCAATCTGGGGAATGCGACTATAATTTATGCTTGTGGAGTTGCGATAACCTCGGCTGGAGGTGACAAGTCTTCCTTTGGTCTCGGTGGGCGACTCTGGAGGCCTCGATATTGGGTATATAGACCCGAGTGCTTATACAAGTGCCGTTCTTAGGACCCTATCGCTCATAAATCGTATGGCAATGAAGGACAGTGAATTTTCATGGTGGTCTAGAGCGCGACTCTCGGATCTGGAACTACCGTCTTTCATGATACGGGCATTGACAGAGCCTCGGCTCCAGCGCCATAGCTCTGTCTGTCTCGCAAAAAAACTTGATTCCTACTCCCCACTGGGGGATGGTGGAGATAATAGTAAGCAGATCTATACATGTGATTTATCGCTTCAAACTTCACGTTCCTCTTCGTCACTAGCCGCCCTACTGTGGAACACGTTTTGGAGTGATTGCCCAATCTAACAAACTGTCCTTTTCTCTTCGATTGTACCAGGCCCGGAGCTCGGGTTTGGCTCATCACACTTTTCGCTGTGCTGCTTGCCTCTACTCTATGTTCATAGTACAAGCGCTGCTTTGTGGTCTTGTAGTAGGGTTGGTTTCAGATTTCACCGTGTTCAAGATGGTCGGTACGACAGAAGGATTGAATATTGGAGACCATGAAGGTATATGTATGCGCTTCCTCAGAACGGGAGCATGAAGTCTGCACGATTTTGATTCATCCACCAGAAAGACCTCGTAGAGAACCGGTTATGAAGGGTGATCCATTTTCCGCTTTCATTAGTGCCAGCTGAATTTCTGCTCGAAGCTGGACTCGACATTTTGTACTCGCTGATTTCAAGTGTGGAGAGGGTTGGGTGGTGTTATGGCGTGGACTTATTACTGTAACTGTGACTGAGAATTTGCTTGAGATGAGAGTGCCTAGACGATATGGCACGGTTGATTTTCTAACGGGGTACTATATTATACGCCTTCTCCAAGACCTCTTCTCCCTTCAGCACTGAGAGCATCCAAAGGCAATGCGCCTTTCATCTTTCTTTCATTCTGTTTACTCAGCACAAGTTCACTCCCGGTCCCATCCAGATACTTGTAGTCATCTGGGGGATTTCCAGCTACCAAATCTTTCCAATGTTTTCGTATATAGTTGAGGTTAGATGGAGTTGATGGAGATGCGGGAATGTAGCAAACACTTGCAGGAAGGCGACCGTTATGTGTCGGCTCAACTGCGTGGCACATCTACACGAACCATCAGTAAAAGGACGCTGAGACTCGAAACAAAAAGGGGACCACTGACATCTGCATGCCACCACACGGTATCCCCGGGCTGCATTTCCGGGACACTTAGCAGCGTGTCTTCCAGAAACAGATGAGGATGGCTCGCCGGACTCAACAACTGCGAATCCCACCGATACGTGCCCGGAAACCACCCCGTCTCCCCATCAATCTCCCACTTCTCTGGATCTCGCCAATCCCCATCCTCTGGAGCTTTAAAGAATGGTCTTAGAATCATATATGCCGTAGCCGTCTTGATATCCGGCACGACCATCAGGCCACCTTCACCAGGCTTACACGGTGTCAAAGCAGTCCAGCCTTGGAACGCTCGCAGCACACTGCTACTTGGCCCACTGGGAAACATCCCTGGGTTGGCCGATTTGCGGTGTGTCATGTCGTACGGGTCGTAATCCTCCGGCTTACCGGACAGAATAGCCTCGTACGTTCGGCGATACTCGTCATCAGCCCAGCGCGAGAGCGAGCCTGCGTCGATGTGCGGCCCAAGGGCGAGGAACTCCTGGCCGGGCGCTCGAATCCGAAAGCCGTCAGGATACAGGATTGGTTCATACTCTGCCTCCAGCTCTTGGGGCGAGCAAGACGTATCACGCCACAGGGAGTTGAGTGAACGTTGCAAGGTAAGCTGGCGGGGGTGGGTCCGGAGCTTCAGCTGCGTGGGGCTGGAGTACAAATGATATATGGCGACACTCTTCGCAGGCCAACCCGTAACGGTCTCCTTGTTCTCTGCAATGAACACCTGGAGCTCTTCAAATTCTTGGGCGGCTACCTCAGTGGGAATAACCCCACGGATGACGAAGCAACCTGCTGCTTTCATGCGACTCCGAACATCTTCATTGTTGGGGGAGGTGGCCTCCTCATAGGAGAGGATCGGAATGGAGGCGATGCCGAGAGTCTGGATCCTTGCTGTTACACCGGCAAGAGCGGTGCATGTTTTGACCCAGGCGTCGTATAGCACAGATTCACCGTACTCTGCAATGATGCTTGCCTTCAGGTCCTTTGAAAATATATCAGAAAGGTCGTTATCGGCAGGCGTGAAAGATGGCCACCCTGTTGGCCAGGTTGAGGTTCGGGAGGGCATTCCTGGGTTCCCTAAGCAGATTGACGCAATTGCCTTGGAACAAGTAGTCGATTGATGGTGATAACAGCGTCCTACTTTATTTAGAACAATAAATGATCAAGAGCCTTCCAGCCAACATAGATTAAGGTGTTGTGGTGAACCTGCCAAGTAATTCTAACCTTCAAAGATGGGATGTTGCATTCAGGAGCACACAGCGCCTCCGGAGAGATTACCCCGGCTTTTCAGCGGGATAACCCGGTTAGATGATTCCAATACATGATTGAAAGATATGAATAGCTAGGAATGCTTTACGTAATGACAGATTTTAGAACAACTAGAAATGTTATATTTCTATACTATTGAATCAAGATTTTGTACCGAACAGTAGTAATGATTGGGTAAACGACTCTGTTATATAACTTAAAGACAGTAATAGCTAGAGATTGGTTATTCAATTACACACTCTATAATTGTAACTATAATGTAATTGGGTTACAGACCTTGACATTGTAAGGGTCGAGACAGACATTAATGACAACGACCTCGAGCTCACTCGCGGTCACCTGAGATTTGTATAGAGGAACATACGATAAGGCTCGTGTCGCTGAAAATGAATTCGCGTCCCACCTGTTTGTCCCTTTCTCATTGTGTTATTTAAGCTATCGGCTACATTTGAGATTCAGTCGTAACTAGTCGAAATTCGAAAGTGGTTACTATTCATAGGAGGACGACGTGTTAATTCCCCCAGAGGTGGGTTACATCCCAATCAAAGTAATCCGCCAAGATTGGATCGCTACTCATGACACCTAGGAACTGCTGATCCTCTGGTGGAAACAAGGCATTTTCAGGCTCCACAAAATTAATTGTACTCTGTTGATAGCGAAAATTTGGATCCAAGAGATCAAGTTCTTGTGTTTCTATCGTTGAATCTTGATATTCCAGATTCCTGTAAGGCATTCGAAGGTCCTGAATCGATGTCAGGATTTAAGATGAGTTCGATGTGCCTCAGCAATTGCATTCTGCTCTACCTACACAACACAGGAATACGTACCTGCATGTCTGGAATGTCGGTGCTTTCATCAGTTGGTGTAGAAAACGCTTCTGTTCGAGAAGCTTTTATATGAAACTGGTTTCCTATACCAATAGAGGTGTTCAAATGAAATGAATTTGGTTGTTGCACGTTGTTCTTCTGGACGAGTTTAGTGGCAACTTTGCAAAGCTTACTTAGCAGTTGCACAGATAATAAGACAGTGAACGGGCTATCCTGAGTAATTATTGGGGCCAAAAAAGCGACGGTATAACTCATCAGGGCCAGGTCAGAGTAGACATTTGCACTTTGAGGATTCTGTAGAATATTGGCAAAGAGTGTGAGCAGACCAGAGAGCGGGTAGTACAGAATTATCCTAGTCAGAACCACGTCAGTATATGACGATAGTATTTGGCTCCGATCTCAAACCAAAGAAGGACCTGACCTAAAAAGGAACAAGGCAATCCCAAACTATATACGTACCAGACAAAATTACCCGGAAGAGGGTGATCATAGTTGTCAAGGTACTGTAGAAGTTCGATTGAGTTCCTTGCAGCAGTAAGGCATATGGCCTGACTAGCATGAACTCGAGCCTTTATCTGCTGATCATTAAGGGAGGAGTCGTCTTGACTAATACAGTCTTTGAACGAATTATAATGAATAGCAACGCGATGGATTGTGGCCAAACAATTGAGATAGGCAAAATGTATCATGACCACATGCATCAATTGCTCTTCAGAGCATTTGATTTCCTCGCCTGGGCGGATCTCAATCGGCAGCTCTTCTCGCCACTCCTGAACTGCCTTGTCAAGTTGGGCAACTGATCGCAACCGCTCTATGCCACGTCCGTTTCGAGATCGAATCGAGTAAAGTTCAGACAAGATTCGACTTTCTACGATAGCCAATTGAACCACGTAGCGAAACGTATTGAATTTAGGCTTCCCATCCATCCCTAGTTCGAGTTGGTTCGTCTCAGGTGGAAGGTCAATACCTATTTCTTCATCCACAATGATGGGTGGATGGCCAATACGCAGAGCAAGAGATTTGTCGATACAATAAACGGCCCAGAGGACGGTACGTCTCTGATCCAACTCTGACGGGCTGAAACCGGCATCATCTATTCTACGATGAAGCCCAATCTTATAAGCAAGCCGACCAGCTGAAGAAACAAGGAAATAGCAAGGTTCTGGATCGAATGTGAGCTGTTGGAGAAACGCCTTGAAAGGTCAGCTCTTCTCTTCGAGGGGTCCATGTAATGTTATTTACCATCCCACATAGTGCTTGCACTGCCATGAGACTACTGTCTTGGAACAGCAAATCTGCGAAACAGCTGCACGCATTGTGAAAGAGCCCCCAGAGTTGCTTCTGACTCAGGCCATTAAGCTTGGTGTTGGACGCTTTACCTCTACGAAGTTGAGGGACCTGCGCTATCAACCCCCCTAAGCTAATTACAACGTTCAGCGTCGCATACCACCCAGCACCTTCTGGCGGGCTTCCATCTGTATACTGCGCCTCGTAGTATCGGTTGAATATTTCACGATCGTACAGTGGCAACCACGTGTTAAAAGACTCAAAGTAAGCTAGGGAAGCAAGTGTTAGTGGACTCGGCCGCCTAGTATTTATCTATTTGGCTCACATTGGACATATTGACTGGCGATGTCTTTTGGTGGCAGTGGTTCTCGATCGGAGGCGGTTTTTGAGTGCCACAGGTTGGTTGGGGTGGGAGCAGATACGCCTTTCGCTGACTTTGCCAAGTTGGACGTGAAATCGGTGAGATCGTTGTCACCAGTTCTCTCGGAAATCCATTGAAGGCCTTGCGGGGAAAACAGTGAGAAACCAGAGGAGGCTCCTATACAGAATGGAAATGTCAGTACGCACTTCAACCATCAAACACACAGTGTTGGTTTATATGGCACGTAGGGACTGAATCTACCAATGAAGTGTGAGGTTCCGTTGCTATCAACCAACAGACTTGACAAGCGGTCTCTCGAGTCTGTACCGACGCTGGGCTTTTCCACCGACGACTCTGCGTCAGGCTTTATCCCGGAAGCCACCAGAACAGATTCGACCTGTTGGATCCGGGCCTCAATATCTGCAATGTGATTCTTCCTGCCGAGTTGTTATTAAGTGCCTTTTCCGCTCACAATAGACAGGAAGTAACTCGAAAGTGTGGACGGGAGAAAGGTATTGTTTACCTCTTGTCCCTCGTCTGTCGTTTCCGTTTAACGAACGTTGTATCACATTTGGCGCGTCGGGCCAAACAGTGTGCACAACTTTCCCCTTCCCTTTTACACTTGATCTACATCATCACCATAGATACGTATCAGTTTTACGTTTGGGCAGTTTTATCCGGCGATTTATTATGAAGTCTCTTCCAATAAGGGCTCTACATACCTTCATCCGTTTGCACAGGTCGCACGAAGTCCGCAATGACCGGTATGGAGCTCCCGGAGACTCAGCGACGTTGCCCGGCGACGGCTGTTGGGCCTGTTCCGTGCTATCCATCGCACCCCTGTACTGGCTTGAAGATCGAGGTAGAGCTCGAGCGAAATATTCAGGTGCCGTCGCTGTTTGAAGCGAAAGGGAGAGTTTTCGAAGACCTATGTTTGACGCTAAGATGTTTACAGGGCCGGCCTCAAAGACCACGGGACTGAAGCAAATAGACCAGCTATCTTCTGAATACTACCAATGCCCATATTACTGATGAAAGTGAAGTCCACGGAACCGCTGATACTAATCAAGATCTGTTGCTGGATCCATTTCATGCGAGAAAGAAGTCGTCGAGCGCGGGAATGGCACGTGACAAAAGCTCTTCCGCATGGACTATGCCCAAACCAACACCTCTCCTCTATGTAGAAAACCGTCTATAGCACTTTTACATACGTGCATAGTACAGGTATAGTCTTATGTTGTGGGTGGTTGGACATCGGAAGGGGAAAGGGCATCAGGGTATCCATTCTTGTCAGCCGTAGCTCTCCAATATTCTGTCGACGTTTGGTGCCGGGACAAGAATGCCGTCTTGTTTTAAAAGACGACTTTTCACATATCATGCCGAGCGGTTCGCAGGAGTATGCAGTATCGAAAGCAAGACGGCTGCCCAAGTGAAGGTCGATCGTTCGCATGGACGAAATCCTCCAAGCCGGCGACCCGACCCGACCTGGCCAAGACTCGGTGGTGCGGGACAGAAAGCATGTCCGATCTGCCCAACATCGGTGCGAAAAAGCATGTCCGACTCCCACAAGAAATGCTCCCATGCTCAATTTATGAATACATGTAAATATGTATATATATCTGTTATCGTCCTCTCTAGATGCTCTATCTCTGCAAACAACCGCTGAAGATGACATCATCCGTAGGTATGCTCGGATACACTTCATACCTGCACCTTTATAATATCCTAACCACTCGATAGCATGCGCGACCAGCTCCTTTACCTATCCACCCGTTTTTGGTACCCAGTTCGTGGACCTAACTGCGAGTCCGGTCACCAATTTCTCCGTTACGACAGCGCAAGGAGATTCGCACTTTGCGAAGAACTTGACCAGCCTCAATTTCTGCAACGTCTCGATCACATATACCCATCCTGGCTACAATGATATAACCAACGTGCAGATTTGGCTCCCCGAACATTGGAATGGCCGTTTCCTAGGCACGGGCGGTGGTGGTTTTGCTTCGGGCATGTTCGATCCCTCTCTCGGCCACGGCATCTCCCAAGGCTTTGCGGCTGCATCAACTGATGGCGCTCACTCGATTGACCCTGCTTCCGCTGCGAGCTGGGCACTTCTGTCGCCCGGCAATGTGGATCTCGTAACGCTTCAGGACTTTGCGTCGACGTCTTTGAATGATATGACGGAGATGGGGAAGGCCATTACCGAGACTTTCTATCAGACGCCTCCATCCTACTCTTACTGGAGTGGCTGTTCTGGCGGCGGCCGGCAAGGAGTTATGATGGCGCAAAGATATCCGGGGGGCTACGATGGAATTCTGGCCGCTGCCCCAGCGATCAATTGGGCCAGCTTCCTCGTGGCCGAATACGATCCGCAATTTATTATGAACCTATTGGGCCAATATCCCCCGCCGTGCGAGTTAGATGCAATAACAGCTGCTGCCATCAAGGAATGCGATGCGCTTGACGGGATAGCGGACGGTATCGTCTCCCTACCTCATCTCTGCAACTTTGATCCTGCGATATTGGTTGGTCAACCATTCGACTGTGACGGGACTTCAGCTACCATCACGCAAGCCGGCGCAACTATCGCGGACGCGCTCTGGACGGGTGCAAAATTTGCCAACGGCTCTGATGAGTGGTTTGGACTGAATTATGACGCGCCATTGACTGGTCTGGCCAGTACCGTTTGCACTGAGGGAAAATCTTGCACGGGAATACCGTGCCCCATAGCGTCCGACTGGATCCAGTATTTTGTAGTGAAAGACGCAACTTTTGATTTGCGAAAGCTAACTCGAGCTGAGTTTGACGACGTCCTACACATGTCTAGAAGCCAGTACGGGTCCGTTATTGATACGTCTGATCCCAGCTTAGAACGCTTCCGCGATCTGGGAGGGAAGATGATTACTTGGCATGGACTGGCAGATCAGTTAATCCACCCTGGAGGGACATCAAGCTACTACGATCGTGTAAGGGATCGCGATCCATCCATTACATCTTTTTATCGGCACTTCGAAGCTCCTGGCATATATCACTGCTCGGACGGTCCCGGGGCATTTCCCGGCGAGGCTCTTCAGTCCTTGATTGCCTGGGTTGAGGATGGAATTGCGCCAACAACGCTCAATGGAACGAGCTTACCTTCAACTGATGGAACTGTTCTCCACCGGCCGATATGTATGTATCCGACGGTACAGGTTTACTTAGGTGGAGATCCTACTGTAGAGTCTTCCTTTGCTTGTGTGGAGGCTCAAACACATCTAATGAGTGAAGGAGAGACTGGATATCAAGGCCAACAGCAGTTTCAAGTACAATTTTAACGTACATCCCAGGTGGCAAGTCTAGCTAATTTGTATCGAGTTGATGTTGTATTGTAACACCAGTAGAGGCAAAGACTTTGCTCACAGATATCGCGGTACAGATCTGCCTTGGAAGTAGCTACCAAGTGGTGCTATTTTATCCAGTGACTGACAATCCGTCTTACTTACACAACACCTAGACAATGTGAAATAACCGAAATCTAACATGGCAGAAATCGACACATCGGAATGAGGCAACTTTTTGGCAGCGGCAGCTGGATTTCCCTTGATCCATGTCAAGGATCACTTGGCAATAGCACTAGAGCTCGGAACCGATAGATTGTATGCGCCGTAGTTTTCCGATACAGGAGGAACGAAATCCGAACAACTTTCGCCATCCTTCACCAACGCTTGTTAATGAAATCCGGTAGGGATGATAACATCCACTATCTGACCAGAGCCAAGGTCGTGCAATATGGAGAAGTCGATACCATTGGCTTTTCGTGTGCAGCACAGCACATGTATCGTTTATACTGCTCGGGCTGCCACAAACGAGTTTTCCTAGCGTGTAGGTGAAGCGGGAAAGCGCTTCCATGTACAAAGTGACATTGAAAGATCTTTGAAGCCACCTGCTCTATAAGACGACTAGCAGGCTTAGAACCCAAAGAGGGAGATTCTGCCTCGTGACGAAGCGTAGACCAGGCAGAGATATCGTCCAATATTGGATGGTAGATTTCGGAACCGATGTCACGATCACCTCATTTTTGTCGCCAAGAGCTATGCACTAAGCGTCGGAACCGATACTAGGAAAGTAAAAAGTGGTCTAAAACAGCGTCGGAGTGGAGAATGGGATTCTTGCGGGTTTGCTTGGGATGAGGAGATTGCCCCAGCCCTCTCCATGACCACAACGGTCTAAACCCCGCATGGGGTAGGTTTCAAATGGAACAGAAAATGGAGTCATGCTTTGTATATAAACATTGCGGAGTTCTCAGACTCGCTTTGGAGCATCTATACTCACCATCATCGAGTTGAGATTCTTCCCTATCTCCCTCATAATAACAACACCTTTCTTCGATTATAGAGAAGAGTCCACGGCCATGTCCAAGGAACATACCTCAGATAGTCATCATGAGACGGCCATCATGAGCACATCTAAGATCACTCCGAAATATGGCTGGCTTGAACGCAAACTCAAGCCCAAGACAGTCTCTGCTCGATATCCATTCAAGGGCAAGGCGCTGCTGTATACCACATGTGCATTCGGCAGTCTTGGTGATGCATTGTTTGGCTACAATTCTGGTATGGCGACTGACTACCTTTAAGGATTCTATGTGCTCGAGCTAATGATCGCATAGGTATCATGTCTGGTTTGCTCGTTAATCCTATCTTTGTATCTCGATTTTACAAGAACTATGGCGGCGCTGATGGTACCACGGACAATGTCAACGCGACCATCACCGGCATCTCAGTATCTTGTTTACAACTCTCTGCAGCCCTGGGTGCTCTCATTGCGGGACGACTGGGTGATATGATTGGGCGTAAAAAGTGTGTGCGCATTGGTGGGATCATCTACTTCTTCAGTGCTTTTATTCAGATCTTTGCTCCGGACTTTGGGACCTTTGTCGCCGGCCGAACCATCCAGGGCTTGGGTGTTGGTTTTTTGTCGATGACTGTTCCTATCATTCAGACGGAAATCGCTGCCCCACACGCGCGAGGTCTGATGGTTGGAATCGAATATACCTTCCTGATCGCCGGCTACATGCTGTCTTGCTGGGTCGACTACGGGTTCAACTTTTTGTTACCCAGCAACATGTCCTGGATTGGGCCTTTTATTATACAACTCGCCCTGTCGTTCATCCTGGTGATCATGTCATTCTTCCTCCCAGAAACTCCTCGTTGGCTTGCAAAGAACGGATTCGAGCAAGAGGCTCTCCAAACCGTGGCCGATCTCCACTCGGATGGTGATACCTCCGCCCCACACGTTCAGAGCGTGTTCAAGGAAATTCACGAGGCGGTGCGCTACGAAGAAAGCTTAGGGCAGTCTAGCTGGTTGGTAAGGCATGACTCCATCTCGACTTTCTACAAGAGCTGATCTTCTATTCCCAGGAAATGTTCACACGGTACCGCAAGCGAACCATTGTCGGAATTACGGTGCAGATGTTTGCGCAGCTGAACGGCATCAATATCATCTCATTTTACCTTCCGAGCACGCTGGCAACTGCCGGCTTCGACAACCGCAGAGCCCTGCTTTATACCGCCGCGAACGCGCTGCCCTACACCGCTGCCACAGTGGCTACTTGGTGGCTTGCCGACCACTGGGGACGACGACCACTTCTTATTCTTGGAGGTAAGATCCGCGACACACCCAGTTCCTGCAAATGCTGACTGATTGATCAATTGAAGGTGTCCTCATGGCTGCTTTGCTAGGCATAGTGTGTGCATTCACCGAGGCGAATCTTGGTATCCAGACCAAAGCAAATGGCCAGTACGCATTCGTCATGCTTTACAACATTGTCTACGGGTTCACGTGGGGACCGATGCCATGGCTTATTCCGGCGGAGATCTTCCCTCTCCGAAGCCGTAGCAAGGGCATGGCCCTCGCCACATTTAGCAATTGGATATTTAACTTCATTATTGGAATGGTCTCGCCCGACGCTTTCCGGGGTATTCACGGATACTTCTATCTTGTCATCGCCGGTTTCTGTCTCTTCTCAGCGGGCCTTGCGTATTTTTACTATGTGGAGACGGCGGGCCATACGCTCGAGGAAATTGCCGTGGCTTTTGGGGACAAAGCATTTGGGGACAATGACGAAGACGTTATTGCTTCGGCCCGGCTGGACAAGACGACTAGTCACCGACAGTCTTATAATGCACATGTATGAAAAAAAGAACCATGAGTCGAGGGGACTGGAGGCTACTAGGCTTCGGTTCGCTGCAAATACTTGAGCATAACTATATAAGTAGATATTCTGCATCGTGGAGCGCAATTTTACATGATGGAATCACTCTTTGGAAAAATACAATGTAGACCTGAGCGACGTTCTAGGACCTGCTCCCCCATGGATCTTTTTGGGGTTGTGTCCTAAACCATGCTCTCCTTAGATGCCATGGACGAAACATGAAAAGTGATTTGTTATTACTCAGGTGCTCATTATTATACTGTGAGTCCTATACTCGGATCGGTATTACTTATGAAACTAGTCAAACCAAGAGTAAATTGAGTCCCAAGTTAAGGGTAACGCAAACACTTAACTTTCATCCCCTTGGCTCAGACGTAAACATAAGTTATATCTTAAAATGCTTTCGATCCTCTTTATCTCACGGATCTTATTGCTCTTGCCATTGCTCTGGTCAATAGTCTCAGCAAGTTAAGCAAGACTGTGATTGACTCAAGACTGGATTGTGAAAGATTAGACGTGTGCGCGAGACGATCATCCCGAGCTTTTGTTGTGGCTACGGCGAAAGTAGAGCAGCCCCGGCTAAGTGTTTCTCCCGGTCACTAGTGTTCATGCCACTAATCACAGCCCCTTCTGCTGTTCCGGTCCACTTTTCAGTTTCCGACTACGGTTCCGGTCCTGCAGCACCTGACTCTTCTCTGCGGTCCCGACATCTTAGTGAAAGCTAGCGATAATACTGTCTGTCTGTCTGAACCAAGGATTTAATGTATTGGATTTCTGTTGCATTCGACCTTTGATGCATTTTACTGTCTTTCTGGATTTCTATTGCCACAGTTTCCTCGAGATTCACGATAATTACAGTTCATACCGCAATAACGCAAGGACATAAGACGTGCTGCACGAAGCCTATCAGGAACTGACTGAATCGATGCTGACCACAGAAGTAAATCAGCGTTCAACTCCCAAAATGGATTGGCAGACGGTATCTGAGGTGAGCCGCATTGTCTGTCCAGCGACGAATATTTGCGAAGGTTGCTAACTCCAATTGTTCGTAGGAAAACAACGTCTTTGTTCTAAAACAAAAAGGCGAGTTCGTATACGAAACACGACAGACGCCGGTTCTACCGTCGAGCGACCATGTACTCGTCAAGATAATAGCAACTGGAATCTGTGGCAGCGATGTATGTTCTGTGGCCTATAGTCTTCCCAGCCGTTAAAATTACCTTCAAATCCTAATTTCGTCAGGTCCATTACTGGAAACATGGCTCTATTGGCCCCTTCGTCGTCAGAGAACCTCTTGTCCTTGGCCACGAGTCTGCGGGTATAGTCATTCGCTGCGGCGAATCAGTCAAGACTCTCAAGCCTGGTGACCGCGTAGCTATCGAGCCGGGTGTGCCTTGTCGAAGCTGTACTTTCTGCCGTGGTGGTAAATATAATCTGTGTGACGAAATGCGATTTGCGGCAACCCCACCCGTGGATGGGACACTTGCAAAGTACTACACTGTCCCGGAAGACTTTTGCTTTGTACTGCCTACCCATCTTTCGATCGAGGAGGGCGCCTTGGTGGAGCCGCTGAGTATAGCAGTGCACTGTTCAAGACTTGCAGACATCACGCTAGGACAAGCTGTGCTGGTAATGGGTGCAGGGCCCATCGGTCTGTTATGTGCAGCTGTGGCAAGGGCACTTGGTGCTCGCGTGGTGGTTGTGACAGACATTGTGGACTCAAGGCTAGAGTTTGCGAAAACATATTCGGCAACGCATACATATAAGATGAAACCACAATCTCCAGAGGAGAATGCAAAGAGCATTATGTCGTCTTGTGACCTGGCTGCGGGTGCACAGGTGGTCATCGATGCGACTGGGGTCGAAAGTTGCATTGCTTCTGGCGTATTTGCATTACAAAAAGGCGGCACCTTCATCCAAGCGGGACTTGGAGCTGCGAATATCGTGTTCCCGGTTGGTGAGTTGTGTTCCAAAGAAGGAATATACAAGTCGAGCTTCAGGTACGGACCCGGAGATTACGCACTCGCATTGGAGCTTCTGCATTCCAGGAGAATAACCTTGAAATCGCTCATAACTCACTCGTACGACTTTGATCATGCGGAGCAAGCATTCGTTGAGTCGGGGAAGAATGGTGGCATCAAAAGTATTATTTATGGTCCTAGGGATTGAAACTTGAGGCCAGCTTGGAAACGCGGGTGTTTGGAGTTTTATGTAGATAAATTCGATCTCAGTAGTTGAAATCTTCTAAGTTCCACAGCCAGAATTGACCAAGATCTTCGACGCGGCTCGCGTTCCCATCAAGGTCAATGTAATCTGCGTCGGGCAGCACTGTTTGGCTCGAGCCATCCTCTCCGATCGGGAGGCAATTGGCATAGTCATGATGAGTGGAAGGGTCTTCTACGCTTCCATTCGAATGTCGTAAGATATGATTACCATGAAAAACTGCGGCCAATGTTACTGCTGAGCATTTGAGACTCATATCTTCCATCCTTTAACATACCTTGCTGTAGAGTGCGAAGACTCTGCTGGAAGTGCAATCCTACAAGAGAAGTCGAGTCCTCTCTGAGACCACCCGAGCCAGCAACGTATGCTAACGATTGGCCTGCCTCATTTTGCCGCACCTCCTTCTGCGCCATATGGCTTTGTGTGCCCTCTCCCAGTATTTCCGGTTCAGGTAATGTGCTTTCCTCGTCTACCGAATTCTCCTGTAGCATCTCTTCCATCTCCTTCTTCAAAATAAGTTGAATAAGGTCTTCAAGGATCGTGCTGCACTGCATAGACAAAGACGCATAATTCGCCAGAGCTTTTTGCATGTGAAGCGTCCTCCTCAAGCCCCGTTTAGCTTCCTGAGCAGTATCAGAAAGTGTGTCAGCAAGTGCACAAATAAACAAGACTACAGAGGCAGTGAATAAGTTCATCCCCAAAAATGAAACTAAATGTGTGGTTCGTGCGAGAGAAAACAAGTTTTGCTTGCGTCGGAGGTTTGAGATGCGAATGGCCGACTTGAAGCATCTTTTAAAGCTCGTTTCTCGCATGTCCTCAGAAATGTGAGACTCAGGGGACGTCAGATCACCAGCTGCCGTACGTTGTCGTGAATAACCTCGATCAGCCAACATCGGACGATTCAGCACAATAATAAGATTGTCATATGTCAGCTGTAATGACATAGCTTGCAAGCTGTGCATTTTCTCCTCAGCGGAAGAATGGAACGTCAAGTCATTGAGCTGATCAAGGCACAAGTGAGGCGGCAACGCAAGCTCCCATTCTCGCAGCGCTGAATTTGCTGTCGCTAGCATCTCCGGTAGTGTCGAGGATAGCATTACGTCGTGTGAAGTGCGCATGCCATAGATATCTTCGAGGAGTGGCGAAGCTATCTGATATACTAGGTTGAGCTGGGACTGATATGTAGAAAGACAGACATTTGATGGTTGCAGAAGTTGGTCGAAATGAATATTCTCTAGACTTTCAGAGGGCATTGCGACATTGCAGTCTTTATCGTTGATTCCAAAAGGTCTCCCAAAAGTGATGGTCGCGAATCGGTAAGCTGGTCAGTATTATTCTACCACAATCAATGGCGAATAACATACCTATCCCACGTATATATCGTCCACCAGACACGCTTTCGTTCTTCTCCATCCTCGACAGCCCATTTGGCCTCGTGGTCACGGTGTAGATCCATTGCCTGTGCGGTCTTGGTAGCTGCACCTAAAATTGAGAAGGAGGATCGCGGCCTGCCGTGGTACAGATAGAAGGATCCAAGAAGGGCACAAAGCTGCACAAATTCTAAACAATCCTGATCCATAAGATCCAGGAAGTCTCGTTGTACAACTTTAAGCAGTCGACTTCGTAGGGCATCAAGCTCTTGTCCGGAGAGCCCGAGGTCTGCAGTCTTTTCCTTGGGCGTATACCAACCACCCATGACTAAGACCATAAGAAGCAGCAACAGAAAGCCATGGTCAGACCGGCCCGCCAGCCCGCTGCCGAAGATGGCATTACACCGCCGTCGGAATTTTGGTTCATAGACTACTAGGGAGAACCAGTGTACAGTAGAGAAGTAAGTCTCCAGGATCTTGCTGCATATCTCATACGGTGGTAGTTCGATGCCTATGATCTCTGAAATGGGCACTAATGGGGTGGGCAAGTGGCTTGAGCTGTTCATACCGAGACTGGGCCGCCAGCCACCTCCCGGAATAGCAAATGTCGCGCGTTCCTTCAATGCAAGCGATTGCTGGAATCTGAAAATCTACCCATGGTCAGTCGTTCGTCTATTCATCAACTTCCGAGCCATAAATCACCTTGCGAGTGATTGCTAGCGCTGAATCGGCTTCGATGTCCGTTAGACCTGAACTTGCTCGTTTGAGCGGATTCTCAGGTGGTGGCATCTGGCTATCGGTCGAGGTTGATGCTACTGGGCTATTCCAAGCCATAGCAGCTTGATCATTTTGGATGTTTGCACCTCGATCTGATGAGAGAGCATCAGGGATTGATGCTGTCTGCATTTGCGGTGCCTGGGACTGAGACGAGGTTGCCTCAACAGTTTCTGTCCTACCAGGAAGCGCTGCGGACGAAGCATCTCGTCGCAGTCTCGATTTCCTGGATTGCGATGAAGAGTCAGTTATGGCCTTTGTTTTCACGAGAATGTCACAATTACTTCGCGACTGGAACGAAATCTGTCGTGCACTCGGTCCCAGCATGAATACAGAGGCGACAAGGGCGCTCAAAGTCACACTGTGCCGCGGTTAGTGGCATGTGGATTTTGATGCGTGACGCAGGAAACTTACTCGCTGCTTCTGCCTCTTACACCGGTTGCATGCTTTGCTCACTCGGGTTGGAAGCCTGTCTGCTCGATACATGTTTGCACGGCATGCAGGGGGCGACTCGGAGAAAGTGGTGACCGACGTGAATCGGGCCCGGCCTACGGAAAAACGATAATTCGGTTTGCACTACAGTACCCCACTACGCCCAAGTTCATCTGGGGTCAATTGCACGACCTCAGATCTGGGCTGACGGCTGTCATTTGATGCATCGAGTTAACTTGGTCGATCGTTAAATATGATAAGTCTGGATATTCCTCCCATTAGTAGATTGGTTTTAATATCCGAGTAAGACTTGACCAAAAGTAGGGAAATACATCGAATGCCAGATTTAAAGTAAAACACAAGGCCAGTTGAATGGATCACCTCATTGTAATAGCCCAAGTTAAAAACGTAGAAAGCAATATAGTACTAGAGACTTATTTATCCAAACTGTACAGCTTTACTTCACAACGCTTGCTTCCTTGTGCCTCATTCTTGTACTTTTTTCCTGTATCAGGAATTATAGTGTAAGCTCAGGTTTTTTGATTGAATAGCGGATTTGAAAGCTGAAAGGGCACGGAGTTGAATAAGGTTGATTGTTCCTTTGTTCATAGTTCCGCAAACCGAAGATGCTTCACCATGGCTGTCCTGGTCATCATATATTGATTTGARAGGGGGGGGGGGGGGCGGATTGGTAGCTCGGGTGTTCTGAGACGGGACTGGGATCTCGGGCGCCGTCGGGCCCGAGAAGGTCGAAGCCCCGAGCGTGGAGATGACCGCAGCCAATGCCGTCGACGGGATTCTGACATAATCAGCCCTCTAAAGCACGACGCCATCAACAGCCGCCCCTCTACTTAATATCTTAGAGCATCCGCCGTTACGTCCTTCTGTCTTTTAATCCTTCTAGACACCCAATTCCAAACCGCAGAAAATCCTGATACCAGAATGATTTCTCCTCGCAATCTGTCCCGAACTGCCGGCTTGTCATGAACAATGCATCCATCATTTAGTCTCGCCTTTCACACCATGACAGACAACTTGCCAGCAACGAATTACACTCGTGAGTTGCTGTGAACCTTTATATTGCAATCAAGCACCATTGGTAGCTTCGTCCGGTGTCATGGCAACGTCATCCTCTGCTCATTCCGTGAGTATGCCTAGCAAATCGACCTTTGCTTGTGTTCGGTGTGCGGAGCGGAAGGTCAAGTGTGACCGGCAAAGACCATGCAGTGCATGTGTCAATCATAAGGTGGAATGCATCTTCCAACCCCCGCGGACGCCTCAAAGATCCCGCCGTCGTATCAAAGACCAGATCCTGACCGATCGACTCCGGTACTACGAGACCCTGCTTCGAGATCAAGGTATCAACCCCAAAAAGTTGTCAGATACCCGGGGCTCAGATGCACAACGCCGACCGAATGAGACCGTGGCAGTCGCTCCGAAAGAGTCCCATGCGTCGACCCCTTCCGCCGTTGAGTCGGAGGCCAGTGAAAGCGTCAGCAAGACGCAGGTAATACAAGGTCAAGGCCGTGCGATGTTCGTTGATAAGTGAGTCTATTCGCTATCGGCATGGCGAGACACTGACATCTCTCTAGTAGCCTTTGGTCGAGAGTGGTAGAAGAGGTGGGTTCCCTCAGTTGACCCCCGTGCTTCGGTGGAGCGCTCGTCAGCGAAGGACTACTAATAGCATCATTAGTTTCGCGATCCTGACGATCCTTTGGATGACAGCGTGACGGATTCGAGTGATGCAGACGCATCCGACGACGAGTTCAGTTTTGTGCTCGGTGGTCGACCAAGGTCCAACCCCAAGTCTCGCCACCCGCCGCCTCATGATATACTTCAGTTATGGCAGATTTTTATTGAGAACATTGATCCTCTAACAAAGATCGTACATGTCCCCACCGTACAACCGGCAATCGAAAAAGCTGCAAGCAATATCAGGGCCATACCACGGAGCTTTGAAGCCCTCATGTTTGCCATCTATGGCACGGCTGTCATGTCACTGAACGACGACGAATGCCTACAAAAACTCGGTGAGACCCGAAAGACCTTACTATTACGATACACAACCGCCACCAAAGCCGCCTTGTCGCGGGCTAGGTTTATGGGAACGACGAACCTGGTTGTGCTCCAAGCGTTGGTCCTGCATCTTCTCTACGTACGAGATATCGATGAACCACGTGCAGTTTGGTCCTTGACCGGTGTGGCAGTTCGTCTCGCACAGGGAATGGGCCTGGATCGTGATGGAGTAGCTTTGGGCTTGTCTCCATTTGAAACGGAGATGCGGCGACGCATCTGGTGGATGTTGAAGACTCACGACTTCCGTATTGCGGAACTCTGTGGCCGCCCCAAGTTTTTAGATCTCGACATGGGTCCTTATGGTACAAAGTGCCCGACCAACATTAACGACGATCAGCTTTATCCCAGCATGCCTTCACTCCTACCGGACTCGAACGGGTTGACAGACATGACCTTCGTTGCGTTGAGGTATGAACTTGCCAGCTTTGCTACGAAGCGTGTCGCCAAGTTTCGCCAGGAAGGAAACAGTCTCAGTGAGTGGGAGCGGGAGTTGACGTCAAAAGGCGACAAAGTATTGTCGGACGAGACTTTCCGGGAGATCGAAGGGCTTCTGGAAATGAAGTACCTACGTTATTGTGACCCCTCACAACCGTTGCACCTCATAACCATGCTGATGGCCCGGTCTTCCATGAACACCATCCGCTTCTTGACTCATCATCCACGCCGATGGGCCAGCTTAGAGCAGACTCCATCTTCCGAACGTCAATTTGTTTGGGAGATTAGCATCAAGCTTCTCGAGCAGAACAACATGCTGCAGGCCGATCCTCACCTCAAGCAGTTTGCGTGGCATGCCGCCTTTTCCCGGCAATGGCACGCTTTCATCCACGTACTTGATACTCTCCGAGCCCAGCCGCTTATGGCGGACGCCGAGAAAGCCTGGGAGCTTATTGGCAACACTTACAAGAACAATCCAGCGTTGGTTTTCAATACGAGAAAACCCATCCACGTAGCCGTAGGCAGTCTCTGTTTGAAAGCGTATAGTGCACGCGCATCCGCACTGCGGCCGCACGGGAACATAGGTCCACCGCCCACACCAGAATTTATATTGCAGCTACGCCGGCAACGAGAAGTCACCAAAGGGAAGAAACATGCACGAGATGCGAAGAACCGTCAAGGTGAGAATTCTGATGTCCACGGCCCGGCTAAACCTGGGGACATGGGCCCAAGGCCCGATGCCGGCGTCGTCTACTCGAGCGATACATTGGGAACGACGCATCTTCAGCCGGGTCTAACATCACACCCACTCGTTCTGGCACCGCACGACAGTAGTGGTGCTACGGGTGAGGACTCATTCTGGGTCCTGAATGGCTTTGATGACAGCCAACTCGGTTGCTTCAACGGCGGGATAGACATGGACCTGGATTTGATGCTGGCTCAGGATCCCAAGACCGGAGACCATGCTCAGCAGAGTATCACCTGGGAGCAATGGGACACTTGGCTGGCAGAGTCCAGCGCGATGCTCCCGCTCTCGTCTGGTCAAGACTTGCGAGCGGGCACTTGATGTGGATGCGGGGTTTCTTAACACAGGGCCACGCAGTTCGAAAAGTCATGTTTATTCTATACGATAGTATTTTGCTCTTCCCGAATTCTCGTCCAGCCAGATTACTAGTTCGGATTGCTTGAAGGGGTATTCACGAGCTGAAGTGCATATACATATTGCTCATCAAGAAATATTGAAAAGCACGACCGATGTCCTTTGACAGCATCGTACGTGGCCGAACAGCCCATGGCTTGGACGTTCTCCGTAATAGGCATAAACTGCGTTTGGAGTTATCACTATGAAAAAGCACGGACCGAGTCTTCATATGAATTGGCCTCTACTGTTGACTTTGAGAATCGACTGGAGATTCGTGGCTGGTCTACAGTGACCGATGACTGAGCAGCTACTGGTTGCACTGGCTTGGAATGTCTTAGCCGTTTTATTGCATATCATTGCGGTTGTATAGGCGCGACGAACGTAGAAAGCATCGCGAGCACAAGCCTTCGCGGCATCAAAGATTTCGTTCATCCGTATTTTCTCGGGCAAGCCTCGGCGATGCTGCATCCATGTCCCAGACGGCGAGGACTGTATCAGCACGGAGCATTCCGCGGGCATGCACCGGACTTGATGATCTCTCATTTGCATGCGGATTGCTAAGCCTCGAGGGCAAACTCTAAATGCATGACTAAAGCACCGGGACCATTCCGTCCTCCAGCTACGGTACATGTTGGGTCATAGCCCTGGTACTCGGGCAGAGCTAGAAGGGCCGTAGAAATTGAACGATGACGGCAGCATGACTGATGGTGCCGTGCCCGCGGCAAGTAGACGACGGGAGAAGCACGGGACAATGTGGAAGGATCGCGGTGGAATGGGCAAGATTAAGCATAAGGAACGTTGCGCTCGTCTATGCCCCTTCGAGAAGGGCCCGGCACTTGCTCAGGCGATATTCCGGGGATCAGCCCATCAAGGCGACGGGCCAGTCAGGGCTGAGCATCGTCATTCGACGTCGTCGTAGTACAGGCATAGTACCGCCAGTATTACCATCACTCGTATGGTGCGTACAGATTCGGGGCTACAGCTCCACTTGCGAGCAGCTACTTGGATGGGTGCGAGAACGGCATGGCTTTTTTCGGCTTGACTGATCGCAATAAGAACCATCTGGTGTCTGTCGCTGTGCCGGTGGCCAACCCAAGCTTCATTCCACTCTTTTACAATGCATGCTCCTTGTGTCGCCTTCCTCTCCCTCCTCGCCGCCATACCTGCGTTGGCCTACGACACCGCATTCGCCTTTGCCGCCAATGCGACTATCGAGACTCGCTCCATCGATGAAATCTACCAGGCCGCGCTCGCCGAAGGGGGCCTCGTCACCCTGTGGCATGGAGGAGACGAAAGCAATCAGCAAGACTCGCTGAAGACGGCTTTCGAGGCCAAGTTCCCCGGCATGACTTTGAATGTCACCGTGGACCTCTCCAAGTACCACGATCAGCGCATCGATGAGCAGCTCGCAACCAACAGCCTGTACGTCGACAGTGCCATTCTGCAGACGGTGCATGACTATCCCCGCTGGAAGCAGGAGGGCGCCTTGCTCAACTACCAGCCTGCCGGCTTCGAGCAGATCCACCCGGCCTTCAAGGACATCGATGCTGCCTACTACGGCATGTTCATCATTGCCTGGAGCAACACCTGGAACACCGACAAACTGAACGTGTCCTCCATCTCGAGCTATGCCGACTTTCTGCGCCCGGAATTCAAGGACAAGCTGGTGTTGACCTACCCCAACGACGACGATGCGGTGCTTTTCCAGTTCAATACCATGTAGGTGCCATCTGATATGCGAAGTGTTTTTGAGAAAATACACGTTCTTGATAGAGAGAACTTAGCTGATACGACTGCAACAGTATGCAAACCCTTGGTAAAGGCTGGTTCGAGGCTCTCCTGCAGCAAAACCCACGCTGGGTTCGCGGGACGGGTACCCCCGCCACCTTGGTTGGAACCGCCAATAACAGCTATGTTGCAACCTTCACCTCTAGTATTGGCCTGGTTCCGTCCCTGCCTATGAAAATCGATCACTCGACCGACGCCTTCTTCACATCTTGGCCTCAGACCGGCGCCATCTTCCGCGACGCCCCCCATCCCGAAGGAGCCAAGCTTTTGCACAACTTCCTCATGAGCGTGGAGCATCAAAATGCCACGGGCACTTTCAGCTCGAGAATCGATGTGGCCTCTGCGGGCGGTTACCCTGGTATCTTCGATATGAATAATACCAACCCTACCGCTTTCGGGGAGTGGATGGGCGACCGCGCTCAGGTCGAGAGATTCCGGTTCTGGATTGAGGATAAGATCGGTTCGGCGCAAGGCCTTAGTCCTCTGATCGATGACTTGTAGACGACTACTGTGCGAAGAGGAACGAAAGGGAGGGGAGATGAGCTATGTTCGCCTATGTTGATCAATCAGCTTTGGGTCCAACTTGGGGAGAAGAAAAATGAAGAGTTAACGTTGTCCCAGCCAGCAGGAGAAAGCTGGTATCTTTTCGCTTTCATGTACATATTAGAAACTGCTAAGGGTTGCATTTGAGCATGTTCATACAAAATAACTTAGCAGTGCTACGATTTGTGGCTTTGTATTTAAGATTGCCGAACTAAGTAGTACAACAAGAACACTTGGGCAATCTGTGAACAACATATCTTCACTCATAAGTGTATAAGATGATTATCATCTCACTAGTAAAAGCCTGGACAGGATACTAAATAGATACAAAAGCTAATCGAGGACTTCTTAGGACGGTATACATTCTATTCTCATCCCATCCAATTGACTACACTATGATCGTAAGATAGCGGACCATTTCTCTTAATTCATTTCGGCATCTTGCTTCGGCTGCTTAGAAATCGAAGCTTCTCTTTCCACCACTCCTTCTTCGCCCACTATCACCGGGGCTTCGGAGATTTTCTCGAACGCCTCCGGTACCACCACTCCGTTCTCTTTGCCGTAGTTAGTGTTGGTGGTGTTGAGATAGGCCGACGTAACCGAGAGGGCAAGACCCGCCATCATCAGAGAAAAGAAGGCCGCCGCCTCGGTCAAAAACGGAGTCAAGTGCGAATCAATACCAAAGGCCGTCGCCGTGCCCCACGCTTGGAAGCCTTTGAAGTACCCGCTGTATCGCGCAAGGACATGAGGCTCGTTGGAAAAGGTCGAATAGAGCCAGTGGTGGTAGTTTTGGAACAACGGGTAGCAGGCCCCGAAGAAGATGTAGATGACGAAGGGCCCCGCAAAGGATGTGCCGTCGGTCCAGTCGATTCCCCGCGAGCTGCCGGATCGGTCAAGGCGGTTGTGAGATAGGAAAACTAGCATGGCGATGAAGGTGCCTCCGATGACTGTCGCTACTAAGCACCCAGCGACCATTGCTCGCTTGCGGCGGCTTCCAATCCATGCTGCGTCGCAGACATAGGCAATCAGCAAGGCGCTCAAGATCTGCATGATCCAGTAAACAAGCTACAAGTTGTGTCAGAAATCACGGAATATTGTCGTTGGACTTTGAGTTGCTTACGTTTGCAAGGGCTCTGGTACGCGCGTTGAAGTAAAAGGCGTTGAAGGAACCCGTCATGGACAGATAAAGCTCGCTTGAAAAGATAGCCAGGGTTACCAAGGCCATTTTCGGCTCCAAGATGGTGGTGAATAGGGAGGCGATTTCTTTCTTCCATGGAAGAGGCTTGAAGTCGGCGATTCCGCGGCCGTCATTGCGGCGAACTTTCGATGGGTCCATGAGCAGTGAGGCTACGAGAATACCGCAGCACTCAAGGCAGATGAAGGTTATGTAGATCGAACGGGGCACGCCTGAAGAGCTTTGATCGTTCACTGTAACTCCTAATACCACAGCTTGAAGATTTATTTAGCGACTTTCCGAGGCTGTAAGAACAGATGGAGCACCTACCAGCGCCCACCAATGAGCCGGTTGCATTTAAAACCCAGGATGTCGCTATGTACTTTCCTTTTTGTCGCTCATCTGGATATGTGGTGGTGATATATCCTGTACAAAGTCACTACTACCGCCATTTACCATTGAATTCAATGGCCGGCTTACCTTGGGTACCCCATAGAAGCCCCGATGTACTTCCCAGACAGAATCCTCCGAAAAGGGTAAACCACGTTCCATCACCAGCATCAATGTACCTAAGAAACATCTTTAGCAACAGCATGAGATGTCAAACTTATAGCAAGAAAATGAAAACGGGCAGTGAGGCCAGAGGAGAGATATATGAATCGACGTACCATAGAGATCCAGCGTAGATGGAGTATCCCACAGCGCCAATCATGAGGGTATACTTGGGACCAATTTGGTTGATCAAGCTGCCGGAGAAGAGTCCCGATGCACCAAAAATGCAGTAGGCAATGATATTGGCCTTGTCTGCCGTAGCAGTCTCGTCTGCGCGTAGGCCACCAGCACCCAACCCCGTCATGGCCAAGTACGTACCGGGACAGCAGAACAAGACCAGACCAACGATAATGGTTTGTACATAAGGCCTGAGTCATTGTCAGTCACTAGTAGTAAAGCGAACCTAGATGATGCGTGGAGGAACACACGAGTTGTATCGCCATGTACTCAGCTGCTGAACGGGGGCTTCTTTAGTCGACATGGTTACAGAATTTGTTCTCTAAGGATCTCGTGCATTGCAGTCATTCCTCCGCTGGGAAATGCGAGGTATTTACAGCCATAAATTCCGAATCCCTTGAGCCCAACTGCCACCACATGTAAAACGAAAATGGCTTCTTATCTTCATCATCGACTTGGAAGCAGAGTGCCGGCGCATCTTACTCCAGTTTGGTGCTAGCGTCCAGAGCGTTCTGTAGGGTTCATGGTAGTTGCAGTGAGCAAGCGGAGAGCTTCTCAGGGGAGAGCCAACCGGGTCCGACCATCCCACTCCTACGGGTTGTTCTTGGCCGTATCTTACCCACTGATACTGCAATCCCGAGAGGAGTCGACGTCAATGCCCACAACACTCTGTAAATGGGGGATGTTCTGGTTGAGGGAGATGCAGGGCTTGTCCAAACGCTTAACCATCACGGCGGTTGGAAGGAAATACTATGTTGTAGTACATCCCACTTGTGAGCAACTTTATAGTAGGTTTCGCCTGCCCAACCCCCATGACTTACGAGAGTGGGGTGCCACTTCTCCGCCTTTGAAGGACATCACTGTAGGCATGGTTGGAGAAGAGACCAACATCACAGTTACCGATGGGTCGAGGCACTTGGACAAGAACTGGCTGTGTTACATGCAAGAAGCGGCGCAAAAAATGTGACGAATCAAAACCGAGGTGAGCTTCTTGGACTGATGATGGCGCGCCCTTTTAGTCTTCTGTGGAGTCTGCTGAAGCTGACTGTCGGCATCCTCAATTTACAGATGCCAGAACTGCGAGGGTTTGGGCCTGACTTGTGAAGGATATAACAGCCTGTGGGCAAACTGTGTTCCCCAACGTCGGAGGCGGTCACATGCAAGCCGACGCATCTCTACATGCGACTTATCATTTGTAGCTCCGTTAAGGGCTACCCTGTCTGATTCAGAAGACTACTGCCAACTGCCTACTTCTGGAACTGCCACTCCTGTGGCAGCGGGCGAAGATTCCGAGCCATACGATGATAGTGAGAGATGGCTATGGTCGAATGAATTGGCTGCCATAAGTGTTGCATCCACATCTCCCAGTCGAGATACTGTCTTTTCAACAGAGCGGCCGCCCATGGAGAGGGCTTCCACAATTGACCCAACATGGTCTCCTTCGGCTAGCTCTTACTTTGGAGTTTCCTCTCAGAGCCTCGTCTTTCTCCAATACTACCTTGAGCGCCTCTGCCCGGTTCTTGTTATGATGGATGCGCCAACCAACCCTCTACGATTTCTACTACCCCAATCCGCTCTCTCATCACCAATGCTATTGCATGCGGTTTGTGCTGTATCAGCTTGCCACATGCTACAAACTTCGACTACTACCAACAGTCAGCTTGGTCTCGACGCGGTGGGCCATTATACACATGCTCTGAACGACTTGAACAAATCCTTGTCGAATTATAAAGGCTTGGGAGGCAGGCCTTCCGAGGACATCTTGCTAACTACTGTGTTTCTCTGTAAATATGAAATTGTAAACGGCAGCACTAAGATGTGGAAGCAGCACCTAGTAGGGTTGGAGCGCCTGGTAAATATGTGGCAGAGTAAATTCCAAGAGGCGTCAGAAGCTGGCGCTTTCGTACAAGGCTTGTAAGTCGATTGAATATACTCTCTTTTTCATCCTTCATTAATGGTTGGATTTTGGGGCGTTCGAGACTAATCTGAGAACAGTATAACCTATCACAGCAATATTGCAAAAATAACTGATCTTGCAGTTGATGAGATGGGCCACATGAATGATAGTTCACACATTGAACAGCCTGATAAGGATAAGAACTCGCCTCGTGCACTAGATCCCTATATAGGATTCACCGAGTATTTACTTAAAGCCTTTGCCAGTATATCCCTAATCTCACGACGTATTATTTCAGCGAGATCTTGCACATTGCAAATCCACGAGGATATCAAAACCCTGTAAGCTATAATCTCTCCATTACTTCCTCCCGATATATCCATGAAATCTATTGACATCGGGGTTTCAAGCGAGAAGAAGTTGGCGTCCTGGAAATGGTCGCTTAAATCGTACGTGGTGCCCGATGGCGTGTCTCCTAGCAACCTGCAGATGCTTGAACGTGTCGCGGAAGCATATCGGTTTGCAGCCTACATCTATTTGCATTCAACATTAAAGACAGTCAATTCGGAACAACCCAACCGAAGCGGAGCATACGGAGATCTGCTACGTGCGAAAGACTTTGGATTGCCGTACTCAGTCGAATATGCTGTCCAACAATGTTTGGACCTCGCGGGGGAGATCCCCAGCGGTCATGGGTGCGAATCTGCTCTGCTATTGCCTTTATTTCTAGCTGGTTGCGAGACCAACAATGTTACTCATATCTCGGTTGTCGTGCAACGGCTCATGAAGATGGAGCAGACCATTGGTATAGGAAACATCAAACGCGCAAGAGAAGTTGTGCAAAAGGTGTGGTGCTCGGCTGCGGAGATGGGAGGGAAGCGGCATTGGAAAGTCATTCTGAAAGATCTTGGTTGGGACTTGATACTCACATGAAAGCATATGGAGTATATCCTGGTACAAAGTGCGTCGCTTGTCGTCCCGAAATGCGTTCCGAAGGAGCAGGATTACTACTAGCTGCATGCAAAAATAAATATCCCTGAAATATAAACTAGTAACAATTTATCCTCTCTGACGTGTCTCGAATGTATGTTGTAGTTTTGCCATAAAGTGGAGTATGCTACAACCAGTTCTTATCGTCTTGATGATCCACAGGCGAGAGGTGGGATGGCCCCACAACAACGTGCTTGTATTGTCTGGCGGGACTTTTGCCAAATATGTACTAGAGGAATCCCCAGTTATCCCCCCCCTACAGCTCAATTTCGTAGCCTCGATACAGATTTAATTGGCTCGATAATTGTGTTGTATGCCTTTGGTCATAACGTTGTATGGCTTGTGAGGATTTATAAGAAGTTACGAAACATGGAAAACCTGATGTTCCCCGTCCCTTGGCTGTCTATCAGCGGCGTACAAAGTGAACTTCATTTGTTCCACGTCCCAATTTAATCATGGAGCTTCACCCCTTCGATCCAGTTACACCCTATGAAATTGAGAAAACCGTCTCTATCTTACGGAGCGCTTTTCCGCAAACCGAGCTTCGATTCAAACTTGTGGATATCAATGAGCCAATCAAAAATTCCGTTATTCCTTACTTGGAGGCTGAACGATTGGGAAAGCCACTTCCACAGTCGCCACCGAGAGTGATACAAGTTCTTTTCCATCGTAGGTCATCTGAAATTTCATGGAGCTACTTGAGATATTGACAATTAGCAGGTCTCGACAATGGTGCCTTTATTAAAGCGCTGGTAGCTGTCCAAGCTAGTAAGATATTGCTGCTAAAGACACTGCCCAAAGAGGTGCAAGTCAGTATCAAATGCCAAATGGGTTTATCACAATCTGACTATTCAGGGTCCTGTGGATATTGACGAGATGATTGATATCGAGCAGTTGTGCCTCAAGCATCCTGCTGTTCTGGCGGAGATCGAGAAGATGAAACTCCCCGAGGGATATACAGTCTGCAACGATCCCTGGATCTATGGAACTGACGATGCCAATGAATCCAGACGCCTCTTCCAATGTTACATGTACATCATGGAAGTTCAGCACGATGAGACAAACCACTATTCTCTTCCTTGCTCATTTTCACCAGTCTTTGATGCATTGAGCAAGGAGCTTGTGAGAATAGACTATCTTCCCGTTGGTACTGACGCGGCAGTGCTTCCCACAGCTCCTTGGAAAGTGATGAAAGCTGTTGAATATGCAGCTGATCTTCATAAGATACCAATGAGGACAGACCTGAAGCCGTATATTGTGAACCAGCCGGAAGGACCATCTTTCACGACAAGTGGTAACTTGGTAACCTGGCAAAAATGGCGCTTCCGCGTTGGTTTTAACAGTCGCGAGGGCATGGTTCTTCATAACGTGACATATGATGGACGGAATGTCTTTTACAGACTTGCTCTGTCGGAGATGGCCGTTCCTTATGGCGGTGAGTCAAACACGATGCACTATTTCAACTCGCCATCAATCCATCAGGTGAACATAACTTACTGATATTTTGATACCTGGCAGACCCAAGAAGACCCTACCACCGCAAACAAGCCTTCGATGTGGGGGATGTTGGACTTGGAATTACGGCCAATCAACTTTCACTTGGATGCGACTGCCTGGGCCATATTAAATATTTCGATGGTTTTCGATCGGATTCAAAGGGCAACCCTGTGCTTTTGAAAAATGTGGTATGTCTCCACGAACAAGACGGTGGCTTACAATACAAACATACCAATTATCGCAACTCGACCGCAACGGTCGTTCGAAACCGGCAACTGGTGGTACAAATGATTTGCACCCTCTCAAACTATGAGTATATATTTGCGTGGACTTTCGATCAAGCCGCAGGTATTGAATTCGAAGTTAGAGCCACTGGTATCCTGTCAACAATGCCTATCGCAGACGGTGTCACAGTTCCTTGGGGTACAAATGTTGGCCCAGGGGTGATGGCTGCCTATCACCAGCATATGTTTTCTCTGCGAATCGACCCCGCGATTGATGGGTATGCTAATACAGTTCTCTATGAAGACAGTGTTGCCCTTCCAGTAGACCCAGACTTGAATCCGTTTGGCACTGGTTACACAGCACAAGAGAATGTTATTGCGGTAGCAGGCACCGCCAATACTAACATTGAGGCCGGCCGAGTCTTCAAGATTCGCAACGATAATATTATCAATCCGATATCGCGCAAACCCGTCGCCTACAAGATAGTTCCCGCTCCAAGTCAGATGCTCATCATGAACCCAGATTCATACAACTCTCGGCGGGCAGCCTTTGCCAGCAAGCCTATGTGGATCACGAAATATCAAGATGGAGAGCTTTATGCCGCAGGGGAGTTCACGAATCAAAGCACACAGGATACCGGCCTCTCCTCGTGGGCGGAAAGAAATGATGCAGTGGTAAACGAGGATATCGTCGTTTGGCACAGTAAGTTATTTACCTCCCGACCTCTCTGGTGCATAGCCTGAAGCTATGTAACGGTATAACGCAATGTGGCGATCAAAATCAATTGACCAAACAATCCAGCTTTCGGTCTCACCCATAATCCACGACCGGAAGACTTCCCCGTCATGCCTGTCGAGAAGATTACAGTCGGCTTTAAACCGAACGGATTTTTTGAGAAGAACTGTAGGTTTGAACTTTTCTACGGCTGAACTGTGCCCGGAAGGCCAGAGACTAACATGCTACCTAATCCAGGCGCATTAGACGTTCCTTCGTCGAAACAGTCGATCAATAAATCAACCTTGGTGGAGGATTCATGCTGCGCAGGATCGTCAGTAAGGGGTGGAGCGAAGCTATAGCAGACCGGGCATTTGATACTTGCAAGGCAAAATAGAAATGGCTACGCAGGAAATAGTGCGCCAGATAGAATAAATGGAGTCCTTTGCTGTACTGATAAATGGGGGTGAACACGAATCAGCTCTCAGCTGAATGCATGTACCACCCCCAAGATACGCTTACCCGAAAGAGACAAATTTGCGCGGGAGCTCGTCAGGTCCCAGGTGCTTGCTCGGGCCCAACTGGCTCCCACCTTTGTTCCTTGGCCTGTCGGTACTGATAAATTCAAGTATTACCCTGATAAAGAATGTATCCTACGTACAGGTTTCGTCCCAGCATTTCCGTATATCTTCATAATCTTTTTTTTATATCTCATGATGCTGCATAATGAGGTTGTCGGCAATGTTACCTCAATCAACCTTGTTGGTGCTACAATTGACCAACTGAGCCATGCTTTGGCAACGAAAGCCATCACGAGTGTCGAACTAGTCACTCTGTATCTTAGACGCATAGCTTATTTCGACCGCCGTGGTCCCTGTCTGAAATCCACGCCGGTTCTCAATCCAGATGCACTGGCAGAAGCTGCCGAAGCTGATCGCCAACGTGCACTGGGGGCAATATGTGGTCCGCTTCATGGCATCCCATTCACAGTGAAGGACAGCTATAAGGCAAAGGGGCTAACCGCAGCGGCTGGGTCACCTGCCTTCGCAGACTTGATTGCTCAGGACGATTCTTTTGTAGTCGCCGCACTCCGAAAAGCCGGTGCCATTCTGCTTGGAAAAACCAATATGCCTCCCATGGCGATTGGCGGTGTCCAACGAGGATTATATGGACGAGCCGAGAGCCCTTACAACCCGGATTATTTGCCAGCAGCGTGGCATTCTGGCTCTTCTAGCGGATCTGGTGTCGCTGTTGCTTCAAATTTATGTGCATTTGGCCTGGGCGAGGAGACGGTATCGTCAGGCCGCAGTCCTGCATCCAATAACGGCCTGGTTGCCTACACTCCATCGCGTGGAGTAATTTCTATTCGAGGAAATTGGCCACTTTTTCCACTGAGAGATACAGTCGTGCCTCACACCAGAACAGTTCGAGATATGTTACATGTTCTTGACGCTATTGCTGTCGAAGATAGTGATACGAGAGGTGACCTTTGGCGTACTCAAAAGACGGTTGACTTGGCCTGCATTAGCAGTGTTTACCATGGTACCTTTCTGGACCTAGCAAAATCTGGTTCTCTTGCAGGACGACGACTAGGTGTACCAAAGATGTATATTGATAAGGACAACGATAGCTATGAAAAGATTAGCGTTCGGCCATCGATTATATCCCTTTGGCAAGAAGCAGCTGCAACTCTGGCTACACTTGGAGCGACGTGTGTGGAAGTAGACTTTCCAGTGGTGACTGCGTATGAGAAAGGCCGCCCCGGTGCTCAAGATTTATACGATCGTAAAATGTTACCGGAGGGGTGGAACGATTTAGAGATTAATGATATGGTTTCTGCGGCATGGGAGGAATTCTTACAACTCAACGGAGACCCTGAGCTTTCGACGCTCGGGGATGTTGATCCGTGGACAATCCATGCTGACCCTCCGGATGCGGTAGATACCCGTCGCAAAACCAAAGCTCACCCAGGTCGCGATAGCATCAACTACCAACGTATTGTTGATCGAGCAATTCAAGGAGGAGGGAGTCCACAAACATTTCCTCAACTCCCTGAGGTTATGGAAGGCCTGGAACGTGCACGGGTTGAACTTTTTGAAGATTGGCTACGAAAGGAAGGCTTGGACGGTGTCGTGTTTCCTGCGAATGCAGATATAGCACCCTCGGACTCAGACGTGGATCCTATCTCCTCCGCTCATGCATGGCTTAACGGAACTGTGTTTTCAAACATGAACCACGTAATGCGCCATCTTGGAATCCCAAGCACCACTGTAACGATGGGGGTCATGGAAGATACAGGAATGCCAGTAGGATTGACCTTTGCCGGCGCCGCATACACGGACAGGACTTTACTCAGTTATGCATACGACTATGAAATGGTCTCCCAGAAGCGTGTGGAGCCGGAATTCGCACCACCTCTCTCTCATGAATCCATTAAAATTTCCAAAATGACTTCCGATTTAGAGCGCAGATCTCAATTTGGAGAGATTGGCATGCTGCCTCAGATGGAGATTTTTGCAGAAGGAATTCTGAAGCGCTCAGGCGATGCTCAAGTTCAAGTGGATGTGACTTTAGGGCAGTGCCAAGTTCCACTGTCTCATTTGGTGCTACGAATTTATATTGATGGGGTAGAGATCGAACATGTTGATGGGAAAGGGAAGACAGAGGTCTCAGCTCAAGTACGACGTGCTGCACGACTTGCTTCCTCGCTGGTAATAGCTACCGTGCAAAATGTTGTAACTGGATTAATGGCAGGCAAAATGTTAGAGGTTCGGTATAAAAAATAGCAGCCATCGTTAAGGTAGAGAAACTAGTTGTTGAAATATATACTCATACCCACCGTGGGTGCATAGCGCGGTGGAGGTCGTAGAGACTTGTCTTAGAAATTGTTTTCATATATTGCTCTATAAATAGTTGCTTTACCTACGAAACGACATTTATCATCGGCACCACACTATCCTTCCGCTGGGATCCATATACGGAAAAAGTAAGGCAAACTACTGATATGTATCATGAAGATGCTCCATACATCATGGTTGAAATGTTTTTGAAATATTGGATCTACTTATTGCCAATTCCAGTGCTCAGTCACCACGATATTGAAAGGTTTTAACTATGGCGGAAACAGTTTTTCCGACGAGTATACTAGAGTTGCCATTGATCTTACTTCCACACTTTCCTCATAATAATTTCTATTAGCTTAAAGATATTTTACTTAATTTCTAGTCATTATTTTGGAATAGGAAGTCATACTTATAGTTAGAGCTAAAAGCGCCATACAATCTTTCGGGGCAACTCAGCATTGTGGCGAATATGTTTGGCGTAAGCTAACACTACTTGGGACTAGCGCTTCTGTGGCTAGATGATTAAGTCAACCCTTGGCATTGTGAGCGCTCTCTCTGGGAAGAAGGGCATTGTCCTGTCTTTAACTTTAATTCTTTCTGTATTGCATCAGTCTACCAAGTTCTCTTTAAGATTCGCACTAGTTGTTCTTCGTTCCTATGGCCACCAAGCCTTTTTTCGACTTGGATTTCGTTACCCAAACAGGAAATGCTCCTAACGACAGAGCTACTCAAACACGTATTCGGAGACATGTGATGAGGGATGTCAGCCGCCTTACGCGGAAGGATGGGAGCACCCGTTCCTTGCAGTGGGAACTGGCAGTTCCTGAGATATTGGAACATGAGCCTCAGTCAGGGCTATATGAGCCAGCAGATCCTACTCCTAATATTGGTTTCTCAACAGGCAGTCCAATTGGCCGCGACAATGCTCTTGGACGTCTCTTTCCGTCACATGTAAATAATAGTCGAGGAGAGCAGCATATTTCTATCGTTGATCGACTAGGTGCTGGCCGCATGGACCCGTTTATAAAATATCCAATCGAGATGACAAATCAAACATATCAGCTCGTCGATGACTGTAAGGAACCATGCAATACAACACACTAAGTAAGGCCATTGAAGCGCTAAAATGTACGACATAGTTTTTGACGACAGATATGGCAACCTAGCTCCATTCAGAGATACGTATGTGCTACCTGATTTGGCTTACGTTAAAAGTTTTAAAATGGTTATTTCCGGTGATGGGAACCTGAGCGGCAGTACTAACCTAGCTGATTAGGTGGTTCCCAGTTGGGTTAAATGATGCGGCATCTTTTTACCAGGTTTTATCTAATGCGGCGCTTAATGTGAACAACGTTCGGCATAATACTACCGGGGCAGAATCTGTCCACTCGTTGAAATACCACACAAAAGCACTAAATCTTGTGAGAAGGAGAATTTCTGATTTGGGAGAAGCAACTTCAGATGGTCTCATCAGTACAATCTGTGGCTTTGCTTGCTACAAAGTAAGCCAAGTTTATGTCCCGTCATTTCGCTTTCTGTATTCCCAGCGTCCTGAAGTCCGTTAATTGTATAACCTCTTTTATTCATTCACTGATTTTGCACCCCTATAGCACGGCGTTGGGGACCATGGTGCATGGAAGATACATATAAAAGCATTACAAGACTTGATTGAACTCCGGGGAGGAATTGAAACTATGAACACAAACAAATATCTCAGGCTACTCCTATTTTGGTATATCCTGCTATCCCACCCCACTTTGTAGCGCGCTCTGCTTATGAAAATATCCCACAGTAATGATTTATCAGGATCAGCTATAGACGATGTCGAGCCTCGGTTCCCACTGCCTTTACTGTTCCTTCCGATACAGCCTGTCTGGTCTCTTGCGCCAGTACCATTACAACTACATCGAATCTCCGTCCTTTGGCGTCTTAAACATCCCGAACGTTGTAAAATAATGGATCTAATTGAGGATATAATGAAATTTTCCGGATATGTCGCAAATGCGGCTCTTCAAACCTTTCGACGCATTTATAAAGATCTGGAGTTTAGCTTTCAAAACCTCATTCCTCTCGTACACCGGCTTCTTAGTCTTTCTGCTATGGCCTTGGATATTGAGGACGATGGAAGCATCATCCAAGAAGCAATCCGATTGGGTTGTCTTTTATATATAGCGGGAATCAAACGTATCTTTGGAGTCATTGATATTGGCTCTAAGGCACATCCACAAAAGCTTTGCTCCTTACTCAAACAAAATAGTATAAATTGGGGGGAATTCGGACTGATACGATCGTGGTGTCTGGCTATGGGTGCCATGGAGGTCCTTGGGGATGACAAAAAGTGGTTTCTCGAATCACTGGAGGAGTCATTGCAATACCAGCGGGTTGGCGGTTTAGAGCAGGGAGAACAAATGCTAAGAGATTTTGGATGGTACGAAGAGGCACATACCAACTTATACCGTCACACGATAAGATGGAAACCCATCGACGGTACCCAAGGTTTAGATAAGGCGTCCTAATAGAAACTTGAAGATCCGGAGTTTGCCTAACGGTTCATGGAACGACTCTTCGCATTTGACTGTCAAGGGTGAGTAGGCAACATGGAGAGCAAGGGGGCGATGGAAAATTCAGCATTAAATCCATCTTTTCCATATGATCTTCGCCCTGTTGCTCATCTATCGATACGTTGTCCACCCAATGTTCAGACAGGCAAAGCTGCTTCTCCAGGCACAATTGTACCATTCTCAATGGCCGTGAGATGGAAACGTGCGAGCATACCCAACGTGGGAAAATAGTCGTCGAAATATGTGAGCAAGTCTCCGGAATATGGACCGCGCCAGTCGCGCATCAGCTCACCCACGATTCCAAACAGGGACGTGACATGCACGCCAGCTGTGCGCATGATATCATTGGCAAGGTCGCGCACCATGGGTGTACTAGTACCAGACGCCTCGGCGTTCGCCCATACACTGTAACCTTCATCCCGGAGAGATTGGGCCAAGAATGCAGTGCCTAGTATGAATTAGGGGCAGAACAGGAATGGGATTTTTGCGGTACGTGGCTGAATGGGGGCATCTTACAAACGTCTGTGAGAATACCACCGATAATAATCTGGCTCTTATTTTGACTTCGCACTGCTGCGCGGAAATCGGCATTGTCCCAGGCATTGACCTCTCCGCCTCGAGGAATAAGGGGCGCATTCGGATACATGTCGAGAATCTCCCTCGGGAGATGGCCATTCGGACCTAGATGGCAGGGCCGCTTGTCAGTGCTGAACCTCTGGTACGAACTTCCCGTGGATTTGAAACGAACCTTCTTGGGCGGAAGTGGTCATCACTACTGGTATATTGAACTGCTCTGCAATTCTTGCATGTGCAATCAAGGAAGTCTTGAAAATTAAAGGCTCGAGGTCTCTGACGATAAGGAACAAGCCGACTTGCATGTCGACAACAAGGAGTAACTAAACAAAGTTAATTTCTATGGAATCAGTACGGCAGTTTAAGAGTCGCACAGCATCTTCCCTGTTAAGTCTCTCATATGGAGTCTCTGCCATGTATAGAATCAGCCTCAGAGGATGGTAGGTCGAAAGATTACTGACTATTGCTAGTAGTGGCAAGCACAGCATGGAACAGGAGCAAAATTGGGGCAAAGAGCCCCACGTTGAACTTCATTGTCGATAGTTTGGAGAGGAAGGATTTGCTGACTAGCTTCTGGAAATAATGAAATGAATCGATGGTAGACAGGCTGTGGCCAGAATGTAGTCGGAGCGAGGAAATTGCTCATTATTTATACTCAATACTCGTACCTTTACCATGCCCGGCACCGATAAATTGCCAATAGAGCTAGAGTATATGAATACGAGGTTGTTCTGCACGTAATCTGCTTTTGAAGATTGAGTAGAATGTTATACCTCTCCTCAAATGACGGATTGGGGCAGCCAAGCATGAGCAGAAGGGCTGGAAGTAAAGCCCATGGCAGAGCAGCTATAGGTTGTATGTACCGGGCTTACTATGATGTCGAAGTACAGTCCGGTATACTTACTCTTGGCTAAATGGAAGCTAAGCTGAAAATATATAATGGCAAGGACACAACGCCATGTAGGTAAGGTAAGCATGGCGCATAAAGACTAAGTCATTCAATCTATATCACATCTGTAAAACTACCCGAGAGAGATATTTATACCGAGAGCTTCATATTTGATCCATAAGACCCCACAGAACGAACAGCTTTAATTCTCATTAAACCCATCAAGCTCCGATCTGGAATCGAGTAACTCCTTTATTACTACGCAGTCAATATTATGACCGAAAATGCCACGGACGGAAGTATAGAGTTGCCAAAAGCTAGATAAACATACACATTCATCCTTGCTAGCAGAGATCTTTTCTTATAATCATATCTAGCCTTGTCTACATGCAACTCTACGATATGGCCAAGACTCATTAATACCCCGAAGTCTTGTCTTCACCTACAATTGACCATAGCAATTTGAAGTGCATTTGCGCTAGGACTATAAAAGCTTATGGACCCCTGTAGGTGCATGAATGTAGTGAAGTTGCGCATGGTTGGCTGCATAGAACGTGCAGGAATGAAGGTGTAACCCACCACTTACGGTGTTAGACGAGCAGCTTCCGGGTACCATTCTTGCAGCCACCGCTTGCATTTATTCCGTTTACAATAGCATAACTAATAAATCAAATAAGCTAAATTCCTTCCTATATCTACATAAATACTTGGTCTCGAATCACGAAAATAATTAGCAGCTATAGTGTCTTGATAGCGTCCATTTACTGGAATGACTATTTTGCGCCTACCTTGCGCACTAGAAGTCGGCTTATTTATGAATAACTACTCAACTTCGAGTTAGAACTCCTTCAATTTTATCTGAAACCTTCACTGGTTATTTTGATTCAAAGTCGTTAAATTAGATGAGTAAGATAGTCAATGGCAAAGCTATAGAATGAAATAAGGAAAGTCTGTTCTTTATCTGCTTATTATAGACAGAGTTCCTAGCTTATATATCCAAGAAAATTACAATTAATATCAAAAATATCAAAATGGATGAAGTCAAACCTGTAGGTGAAATTTCAAGCATTTTGAACAAAAACAACCAGCACTGCAGAGAACCTGTTTATGTATATCGTCAGTAGGACTTTATATGGCTATTGAGGTGGACTCACGCTGCTGTGGCCGTGAATATACTTATCTTGGGATGTGCGGCATTGGTGAAAAACACTAAGGCCATGGAAAAGAGCGCTGTGAAGCCAATGATGTACAAAATACGGATGCGTATACTATCAACAGTCGAGATAATATATATTCCAAGCGTGGGCAGGAGGCAGGCAACAATGGTAGCGACAGCGCAGGTGAAGCGCAGTATTGAGTTCTCTGAATACTGCGTGATTGAGTTCTAAGATTGAGTGACGTTAGTTATCCACATTATATATATTTGATAAAACGGAGGGAAAATATTTACCGGAAAGTTATTGGATCCTGGAATCCAATTACCCATTTCAGTATCTCGATCTCCTTTGACTTTTCCTATAGTTTTAGATTCGGGCCTTTGTTTGTGCCAGAACGGGATCCATTCCCGGACTACCCATTCGGTGAATCCATCTAGCTTAGTAGGATCTTTTATTGCAACCAGGCGAGACTTTACGGGAGGATGTTTCTCCTCAGTTGGTTCCAATTTCCAAAAAAGTGCTCGGAGGACGTGTAGTAGGTGTGGGATCAGACTTTGATTTTCCTCCTCCTTCCTGAAAATTTCCCCCCAAGTATCCGCTCCAATTCCCACTATAGAGTGATTGTTCCCATCTGTCCTCTTTAACCATAATCTTAGATTTTCAACTGTCTGTGGATTAGGTTCCGGTAAAGCGGCTATTTGCGATACTTGAAGTAAAGCCTTATCTAGTGAAGGAAGAGAATATGTTAGGTCAGGTTTATTCAGAAATATCAAGATAAACGCTTTGCGTACTATATTTGCTAAGGAGCTTTTGTATTCTCTGCACCAGAATCCACTGCTTTGAACTTGTAGCCTCGTCTTCCGGTATTAATGAGCCGAGGTTGCGCGCAAACCGTTTCGTCTCTTCGTCTCCGTGGTAGTGGTCATGTCTTTCTAGGAGGTCGAGCTGTCCCTGGAGCCTTTTGATCTCCGCTTGGTAGTACTATAGGCTGTTAAATTCGAGAGCTATTTGGGCCAATCCGAAAAAATAAAAGATCTTAGTCAAATCCATAATTATTCTCTTCTTATATGACGAGGCTGAAAGTCCATTTCTAGATATTCACATACCAGAAGCATTTTGAGATTTAAATCTTCAAATCGTGACAGCATGGCGAATTCCGGTACTGCCTCCATGAGTTTTGCTAAAAGAGGCCAGCCTTCCACCGGATAATTGGAATCCCCATTGGAAACAGGGTGAATGTCTGTCTGCGTCGTCAATTGACTGTCGGTCGAGGCTGGGCTATCCAGAGGGCTATTAAAAGCAGTTGAAGAATCACTTGAGCTGTCGGTGGTAGGAGTAGGAGTAGGGTTCTGCATAATGAAAAGTAATTTTGTTTTTCCAATTACAAAATGCTAGAAGTGAATGAGAGAGTTACGACCCAAAATCAATGAGGGATTATTTATCAATACTTGTCCGTATGAGGTTCAGGTCTCATTGCATACAAGGAAAGTGGGAAAACCCAGTGATTGACAGTTCTGCATGCAAGTAGCTAAGCCCCCTCCAAAACCAAACCTCTACCAGTTGAGAACATTTGCACCTAGGGTGAACCATCTTAAGTGGCTGCCTACGATCTAGTCACTGGCGTAAGGAGGCTTTGGTGAGGCCATTGAGAACACATACCTTGAGCATATTCCTCAGACGAATTCGACATATTCTATCCTTTGCAGTACTCTTCTTGTAACTAACGTAGCTCTATCCTTTAAGTTTATATGTTGACCGCTAAAAGTGGTTCTTGAATATCGGGTTTGAGTCTTATCTTGATCAATTCTCAATCTTTGAAGCTCTTCCCTCTACTGTAGAAGGCCCATAAATACAGAAAGTTGAACTTGTGGTTAGATTTAAATCATGTCAGCTTCCCATGAATACTTTGCGCCTGTCTCCCGTCGGCGAGCTGAGTGCTGACCGATTGCTGACTGCATGCTGACTGCCTCATGTTTGCAACCGGGCGATAAATACTACATCAGTTGCCTAGTCAGCCACACACCGTTAGTTTTAGCAGTAGGAAAACAATCCTGCATGCACAGTCTAAGCCATCCACACTTGAATAAAAGCAGGCACAAAGATAATAAGGCTCTCGTGGTGGATGCAACCAACACATCTGCTGCATCAACGGGCTGAAAAGCACATGCTAGATTAAGTGATGCGGACAAGGCAAAGCCACAACTAAGCACAAATTTCAAGAAAAGAACATGAATCAGGTGAAATTTGATGCGAGGCTACAATGTACAGTTTATTTTCTTTCTCTCTTGGCTTGCAACCCGTCTAGTAATGATTTGTCGCTTCTAAAGCACGAAGTGGAATTCAGAGCTGCACGAATTTTCCTTATCGTGGAAATCTCATGATTTTAATTCAAATTTGCATTTTTTGGAAAAATATGGGTGAGCTCATGCCACTCGGATTGTAGAATGTTTGCACTGATAAGGACTACAGAAGCACGACACGGGACCAATCGGAAAAGAAGCCACCAATGAGCCTACAAAGTGAACGAAGTTTCCCAGAGGTATTGAATCGAATATTGCAAACCATATACTATATCCATCTGTTGCTACACCTGCTCTACAAGTTGTATTCGCCAACATAAGATATAATCACTTTATCGGCTGCGGTAAATTCTCTCGAAGTGAAATACCTCAGTCGAGCCGGAATATAGTAAGAAAGTTCTTTCACTCAGGTACGCAACTGAGAAACCTTCCTAAAGTAAAGTAGGATACGAAACGGACACGTGATGGTATTCTAGTACATTGGAGTTCTATAGCATTTTATTGAATCGTCCTTACAGAGTTTCTATGATATTAAGATATCTTTCGAAGACCACTTGGGGCTTAGAATACATCAAGGACTGACAGACCGGTGTTTGGAGTCAAGCGTTCTAATAAGTTACCGGATCCGGGTGAGACATACCTTTATCAACCTAAAGACCTCACGGAGATTTTGGAATGTCACCAGGGCAAATATAGAAGGATTGAACTCAGGATGGATGTGCTGCTATCGACACCTCCAAGTCAGACCGCCCCCACTACAATGTGGGATCATTGAGGTCTTCTACGGCTGAAGCTGAAGCGTATAGCTCGTTCACCCCCCTACGAAAATCTAAAAATGCTATATTGGTTAGCTGTATTCACTCATACCAAGCCACCACCTCCCGCCCCTTATGAGAGGCATTGAAATTTCAAGTGGCACTCAAGGTTTGTCCTCTGTAATCTTCTGGGAAGATTGTGTCTGCCTTTCCTACATTCTTTTCTGAAAGCTGACAGTCTCATGACGTTTTCCTTGCTCTTGGGTTATCGCTGCCTGTTGTACCCCGACCAGCGTCACCAAGTTTGGAAGTTATTCTTCTCGTGTGATTCGAAATACGCCTTGAGTTTCTATCTCTTGGGTGTTTGGGGGGTTGGGGGCTCTTGTGAGATGGGGGCAAGATCACAAGGCTGAAAGGTCCCACGAGGCATCATGGGACCCCCTCCTAAGTCAGGATTCTGCTGTAAAGGCTGATCCGGCTCCGAAATTATCTATAAAACACCATGAAAATCCTCCATTCGCTCACTGAATACATAGAGTTCTATAGAAGAAAATTTGCTCTCAAATTCTGCTCTGACTCGGCAAGAAACGCACCTGCAAAGAGATTCGCCATATTACTTTACCACAATGACCACTCCGTTGACCATAAATGGTATGTATCGATACAGCTAGGCTTGATTGCTGCTTTGATTACCAACTAACTTTGGGAAGTTGATGCTTGCGAAGACCGGGGAAGAAGCAACGGCTTTCTCTCCACAACGTTCAAAAGTAATCAAAAAGGCGAGCAGCGACGTCTCCACTCTGTTGCTCCCTCAGAGAAATCCCATATAACTTTAGTTGAAGAGAATTCGGATATACCAAGTTTGAAATACTCCGGGTCAGAGAAGGATAATCAGTTTGAGAGACAAAACAAGTCTTCTAAGAAGACCCTTATCTGGAACCATCTACGACAAGCAAAACGCCACCTCGGTGAGATAATTCGAGTCATCTTCACAAATGTAGCACCTATTGTTGAAATTTCCGAGGCAGTCGTCTCAGATCCTAACAATGGCTTTGTATGTAGTTTATGATCTGTCTGATACACTCAAGCACTAACTAACTACGAATATACAGGCAACGGCCAGTTCGGTTTATATCCGCAGTGTATATGTACTCTCTACTGAAAAATATGACGAGCATCACTTCCGTCCCAAATGTTGTCGATGCATATTCGATACTGGGAACCATCAAGGCAATGTTGTTTCCAAGATGTTTTTGTTAGAGAGACTCGGGTATACTGAGTCGGATTTCTTAAAGCTCACGGAGACAGAGCAAGCAAGTGGTTTTGGCATTACCAACCAACCTTTTGTCCCCCTAGGTGCGATCCGTCTTACCTGGTACCATGATATGAGCACCCGGCTGTTTAGCGACATGCGCTTCCTTATCTCGCCATATTCACACACAGATCTAATCATTGGCGCTCAGTCCATTGAGCAATATAATATTCTCGGGAAGCCAAATTTGTATTGCCACACAAACCCAGAGCGCAGTAAGTCTCACCAGCTGGTTTTTCTCCCGCATGATAACAGCAACTAGAATGGACTAACCCTTTTTTTTACCGACAGAGCCCGTAAGAGCGGAATTGGAGCGCGAAAGAGGACAACTCGAGCACAATATTGCTATGTATGAAGAGAAGGAGAAGTGTAAGGATATGTTGACGGATGATAAACTCAGCTCAATTTTAAAACTCAAGAAAAAAGACCAGGAGAATCTTGAAAAGGTTAAAAATGACCTTGAGAAGCTTAACGATGAGGAAAAAGAGAGCAGGAAACGCACAGGGTAAGGGTGCGCTGGACTATTGATCGCTTGCAGAAGATGAAATAAGAACGACCAAGGGAAAGACTCAAGATTGAACCTAAGAGAGGTTGATCATCCAATCTACCTCTCTGGGGCTTACATAACAGGAACTGGATATTGTTCGAATATTAATCTTCGCGGGTTGTATCTCACTCATCCTCCATTCTAACATTAACATAAACCCCTCTCCTTTTTCGTGTTTCAAGATTAGATAAGAGTATTTTCCGTCGGGTTTTGGATACGCTTGTGTTTAGATTGAAGGGTCTCTTATTGCTGTTATTAGTTTTTGGCTTGTGTTCTACGCCCTACTACTTTTTAGTACCATTTTTAAGGACAATTTGATTCTTTTTTTTTTTAGGAATATCAAGGAACCTCAGCACATTTCAGACAACCTAATCTTCCATGAACTTGATTTTCTTTGACGGGCTGTTAGAGTGAAGCTTGTAATGCTTGAAACTATTCACGGTAATTATTCAAGAGCATTAAGTTGTTGCTAAAGGGAAGAGAGTCTGAGATAGTTATGTATATCTACCAAGTCTTTAGAACGAGGTTTTGAAAACTCGAAGCCTCAAAAACCCGGGTTATACGGGTTTGGTACATATGTTACTCGATTGAGATCAAATAATCATCGCACGAGATAACCGTAAGTTCAATACCCCGGAGCCCTGTCGTCACCTACCACCGTTCCTAGGGATTGGAGGTACAGCATACGCTAGGACGATAAAAGCTTGTGCATCCCTGCAAGTCCATGTGGTGTGGCTACTCATGCTTGGTTGCCAGGAGAAATGCGGGCTTTCAAGGTGTGACCTACCACTTACTGTGCTGAATAAGCAGTCTCCGAGTTTTATTGCTTTTATAGCCACCGCCTGTGTTGATTCTTTTTATGAAAATGCAAGGAGTAAGTCAAATAAGCTGATAGGTATTATATATACACACAAATACTTTATCTAGGGTTATGAAAAAGTCTAGATATTCTAGTTTTGTTTACAATCGGGTTAGCAACTGTCGTCTATGTTCGATGATTCACGAAATATTTGTTAAGAGTGCACGATTGAGCTTAAACATAGAAATGACCTCTTTGGAAATGTTTGAAATTCTCAAGTTCTAGGCACAAGTCTTAAAATACTACTTCCAGGTACAACTACATAAATTATATGTCCTCGGATTTGAATCAGGCAACCAAGTTGACTTAACCAATAAGTAACTAGTATATTCAGTTCTACAGGCGATGTTACCAGTACTCATATTATACATTTAAGTATTTTCATTCATAAATAAAATGCTAGGCTCCTTACGCGGAAGATATCGGCCCAGAATTTCGTACATCTAGTATATACTTAAAGTATAGCATATAGCACAACCTTATCACCTCCGTTAACTGAGATTTCAGATCTATTTTTTTGCAACGCGCTACCGGATTCAACATAGATTTGCTGGATCGAAGGGAGTTCAATAATGCCAGTAGTACCCGCTGGAGCTTCTACTTCTAGCTGAACCCTTGACCCATTCAATAATTTCCAGCTGGCAAATATGCTTCCACCTGGCACAGGAATAACACCTTCTGCAAAATCCAGTTCAAGGCCGTAAAGGAGCGGTTGAAACTTCCACTTTTTATACCCTGCTTCTAATGAAGAAACACCGAGAACATACTCTTCCAGGACGTACGTGGGGGCTGAACCCCATGGATGGGCGAGAGATGTGAAAAGATCTATGCCGGGAGCACCGTTAGGGTACAAGTATTCCCATGTGGCTCCAGAATAGTATTCATTCTGGGTGACCATCATTGACCAGAAATTGTCGAGTAGGTCTTTCGCTACCTCCAATGTAGGGACTGACAGGGTCGTGTTGGCAATAAAGAGCGACTCCAGAAGGAATCCGAGGATGTTTGGCGACAACTGCGATGAATTAGAACCTGGAGCAGTGTTGTCGGTCAGGTACCCGCACCCATACTTTAGTGCTGATAGGCTAGCGATTGAAAGACTGGCTTGAGTCGTGTTGGCAATGCCAGAGCGGATAGCAAAAGCTACACTTGCTGCGGAGATATTGGTAGGCGCGGCAAGAGAGTATGAGTAAGAGCCAATCTCCTCGTTCCAAAGGAGGCTATTGACAGCGGTGCTAATATTGGCAGCTGCGCTCTTGTACTGAACGGCCGTAGCGGTGTCGCCTAAAGCTTCAGCGACGACCACGAGTTGGTTAAGCGCGATCACCATAAGTGCACTTGGTGCAGTCCCATTGACAGCACCCGAAAAGAAATAGGATCCAGTGTCGCCCATTAGACCAGTAATGGGGTCAATCTTGTCCAGCATAGCGCTCGACAACAACTTTGTCTGATTCCAATACTCTTTAAATAAATCCAAATTTCCAGTGGTTCTGTAAAGATCTCCAAGACTGACCATGAAGAAGATTTGGTAGTCATCAATAGCGTAATTGACTGGGTAACGCAGAGTTTTGTAGGAAGGTGAACTTCCCATAGGTGCAGATGTTGGTGTGTAGCCCGCTCCAGTACCAGAGTCAATCTGAAATGCGAATTCAAAATCAACGACTCCAAAAATGTGGTCAGTCCTGTTGGTTGACGCGAGGACTGTACGTGCTGTGTGCACAAAGTCCCCAAGCCACACTACACGATCTCGCTTCGAACCGTCCAAACAAAGTGGTAGTTGATTCGGAGCCACACCATATTCTTCTAAGATTGAAGTAGAGGTCATCGGATTCTCATAGAGAATGGTACCGTTAGAGGCAAAGACAGAAACATCTTTCACATATGCTACCTGGTCTTGAAATGGTCCAAAGCCCCAGGTGCCTTCGACGGCAGAGGGTGGCCCGAAAAGAGCGGATGGCCATGTCTCAGCTTCATCGTAAGAGATCGTAGCGACCAGAGTGCCATTAATAGAGATCTTGTAGCCATTGGATGAAATGGTAGTATTGATCTCATACCATTGGTCCTCATTAATAGTCATATTCAGAGTCTGAGAAGTAACCGGTCCACTAGTCAAGGTGGTTTGGTTAACAAGACTGAACCCATAGCCAGTCACAAGGCTACTGGGAGGAAGAAGTTCCGTATCAGTGTTCAGAAAGCTAGTATCCTGAGGATAATTACTTGTAAGAACAAAATAAGGCCCGTACGGTATGATGGAAGATGCTACACGCCAACCAGTGCCACCACGGACAATCTTGGTAAGAAATGACATGGTGTAGTTGCTGAAATTTACGCCAATCGCCGATTGAGCCGGTTCTTGTCCATGAAGAAGAACGCCCTGATCTGTGACTTCCCAAGTAGACACCAAGGAGGCATTGTCAACGCAGGCGGCTTGGACGGTTTTAGCTCCTAGCCCCCAGATGTCTGAATAAATCGATTTCGAAGCATTAAAGAACCCTGGAAGCTGGTCATTGGGCAGGATAGTCGTCTTGGTATCCAGACCGATTTGAGAGAAGGTAACAGTGGTGTTCGTAAGCAGCTTGACCGATTGCCAGCGAAGACCCCCTTGGAGGAAGTAAGACGCATACGAGCCTGGCTCTGTGATGTTGAATGTCTCGGTCCTAAATGTATTAGACAGCCCATTGGCAAATGTCCATGGTCCGTCTCCATATTTGTTATTCAACCCAGCAAATTCTTCGCTATACTTGAATTCAAACTGGCTGGGTCCAGATACTGCTACAACATCAAAAGTTGGTGTCCCCAGGACCTCAGATCCATAATCAAGTGTAAGAATTGGAGATGTAGGCGATATTGAAGCATTGTACGCAAATGATGATAAATCGGAAAGGGATGGCTTAGATCCAATAGCAGAAGAAACAGGTGGAACGAGTGTAGAAGAAGTTCTGTATACGTCGTCAGCTCGGTGACTCTGGACTAAGTAAGGGCCACTCACAAATGACAAAATAACGTTACTGCACAAAGCAGTGACACCCAAGAGAATGGAAGAGTAGACATAATCGCAGTGTACCAACGGCTGCGGATAAGGATCGAGACTCTCAATGATCTCTGACTCTCTTATGTACGTCCATGTTTCTTGGACTTTAATATGAATAAGGTACGATTGGTTTGTGTACAGCCATGAGCGATCCACCTCGGCTAGGATGATGACGAGGATAAGCATAAACCCTTGGCATTATCTTCAATACTTAATTCAACCCGGGAGGCCTCGGGGGAAGTCACCCCGAGCAGAATCTACAGAGCGAAAGCACAGGCAATCGGTCATGAGTAATGGCACGCTAGGAAAAAATCTCCTCGTGGCCATGAAGGACACTAGATCACTAGATGATGAGTTAGCGGGGTACTTTTAATTGCTCGGTTCAAAGGACGTTCTGGTCCATGGAAAACAAAAGGGTTGGAAAAAGACAGGGGATATTGAAATGTTTGCGCGTCCAGCAATTACACACAAAATTGCTCCTTTTAGACACATCATCTGTGCATCACGTGTATGGCTCCAGACCACGACCCAAACAACTTACCACTGGGCTTTCCATCAAGCAATCATTTGCGTTGCACAAAAAGTCCGCTAAGACTGGTTTGGTCTACTCCCCGCCTGGAAAGTCCGAGGTCGCCTAAGACCCACTCCCAAACCCTATACAGACATCAAGTTTACTCGCCATGGGGCTTACAATATGCAAGAGACAGTGACAGAACGACCGGATCAACAGGAATATTAATCTCTCACTCCCAGGTGGTGGAGCTCACAATACAATACGGTTAGGAAACCCATGCGCGGTGGTCTCAACTATGACATTGCTCATCTGAGGCGAAAGACCAGGTAGGGGTTTGTTTCACCGAGAATATTGTGCAGCATCACGGGATACAGCCCCAGGGATCTAGGTTGCTTTTGTTAAAGTGCTGTTACACTAGGACCGCCGATCAGTCTCTGTAGACTTACATAGGATGAACGTCTATACAAGTATTATAAGGCTTTGTCTCCCTGCAAATTAATTTCTTTACACACCGCAAAGGGGTTTACCGAATAGTGCACCGTCTTCATGGTAACCTACATTTCTAGCCAATCAGCCTTCAAGTAATCTTTTGGGTGAAGATTGTGCGGACTTAATGGTTAGTAGATCAAGTGATAAGTAAGTTTTGTACCCCAAAATCAAATAGTTACTGGTTCAAGAAGTGTGCTGACTCACGAAACCCTCGACAATCAACTTTGTAGTATTTCCCAGCCTAGAGAAAAATCACAGAGTGGGGCAGCGAATAAGAGAAGATCCAAGCGATGCTTGGCTTCGGATGAGCGGAAATGTGAGGTACATAGAAGTAGGATGGTTGAAGAGCAGGAATACAGAAGGACAGCCAAAATTACCGGCCAGTTGCTCTATGTCTACAATATGTCATGCTATTTAGTTCTTGGGCAAACTTGTCTTCATAACAATTGAAAAATACACGAGGGATTGTTTTAACAATAATGTTAAAGGGCTTAATATATTTACGGAATTACGTGTATTGTATGAGGTGGCTTGATTTACCGATGCAGTAGAAGGGACTTGAGAAGCGTTTCCCAGTAATGCACGAATGATTTAAATGATACTGAGTCGCCGTATACAACTTCTAATGCATATCTTGAACTCATTATGTATTATCATTACCAAATTTTGATGTCTTTTAACATGTAAAGCAGCATTCTCGACATTTGGATTATTGCGGACGTAATACGGTGATAGTCACGTGGCTTACGTACATATCTCCGGAATAGCTCTCATCAATTGTGGACCTTTATATAAGTGGGTCAATTGAACCAACAGCATTATCGTCATCAAAAGCTTCAACAACGATATAGTATCGTATATAGATTACGATACCAGTGCTATGTTGATAACCTGGGAAATCGACAGTCACAATACATGGATTATTATACTAGTATGCAAAGTCTCAAGCTGTCACGTGCTTCAAGCAAGTATGACTTTGATGTGCTAAATCAATTCACATAGTCAAAAACTTCTGAGACCGGCCATTTTATGAGTTTTCACAGTCCAACAAAATAAGAAGGTGAACAATAGATCAATCCTTGTCACCTAATACCTCTCTCATGTTGTAGTAATCCTCCCGCTGCCCCTGACAGATAGCGCGACGCAAGAGTGGGATTCTCTCTAATCCGCACCGATAAGGTGCAACTGCATCTGCCATCAACAATACTGTATCATGCGGTGGTGGGGTATGCCCCGCCGTACGGAGTTGTCATATACTCTAGTATTCTAGTATCGGGATGTTGAAATGGCTCTGCCATGTAGCGAGATTCAATATCGACGAAGGACCGGCTGCTGGACATGCAAAAGTATGGCCATTCCGCAAAATACCTTGGATAAGTACTTATTGTAAAATAGGGAAGCACGTTTCATGCACAGAAGAGAGACCGGTATGTTCACGTTGCTCAAGGTTGAATTTGAATTGCTCCTACGGTCTTCGCCTCTTGTGGAAAGAAGACGCCGTGCAAAGAGGTATTTCTTTAGGTCGAGAGGGTAGGTGCCCATTAACTTTTGCGTAGATTACATTGGTCTTTGCTAAAAGATTTGTTAGGAAAATGGTCCAAGGGACCCCTAAAGATTAAGAAGCACGCGAAAGGCCAGCCATTTCAACCCATCAATCTTGATCGGTATATCGGCAATTGGATATTCCTAAACATCACCTACGACCATTTTGGGAATGAGATTATCAATCGGAATCCAAACCATGACTTAGAACTTGATGACGAGGACACGGATGAAGAAGTCGTCTCTACTTCCTGTTCCTCATCATCCCTAGTTCCCACCATATCAACGCCAAAAGTCTCAGATTGCTTCTCCGTAAATGATATTTTCGACCCTTCGTCCTTAACTATACCATTCTCTATAAATTCACCTGTCCAGATGTTTTCTTCTGTCGAGGGCAATCTATTTGATTACTTCGTTGCTGCAATCTGCCCAAGCTGCTCATTCAGCTATTCGCGAAATCCATATTTAACTCTAATCACGCCAATGTCTCTTGAATTTGCACCTTTGAAGAGCGCAGTACTAGCCGTTTCTGCGAACCAGCTGCGGTTGCTGAACAACAAAAGATTCGAGAAAGAGGCGCTATATCATAAGTCTATGGCCTTATCTGCAGTTCAAGGGGCCATTGATGCTGGGAAAGTGGACTGGGGTGTGATTGCTACGGTTTTGATGCTTTGCTTTTACGACGTGAGTACCTGATTCTTACTCAGTTCTTATATTTGCTAACCATTTATTGGATATCGGATGGTTGTAATGCGTCTTGGGTTACTCATTTACGTGGCGGCTTAAACCTCCTTGACCATATATCAACATCAGCTACCTCGACAACCCACTCTATGCTTCAAAGGTTTCTACGGATGTATTTCGTGGCGCATGCAATAATGAGCCGGACGGCTCTAGAAGATGATCCAATTGAGCAGTCGTACGAGTGGGACGAAGATGATAACCTTGATGAAATTGACACCTCGATGGGCTGCTCGCGAGCGCTGATGCTTTCAATCCGAGAAACAGCAGTCCTTGCGTCTAAAGTCTCCAAGGTCCGTATCAGACTTATATCTGCAGCATTTTGAGATGCTAATTATAATCCACATGTTAGATTCAACAAGATCGTCCTCTAAACCGTGCCGAGATCGCCACCTTCTCCGCTTCTCGGGACACAATCGAGCGCACTATCCATGGCCTGCGTCAAACTCTTCCATCATGCACCAACAAACCCTCAGAGCTTCTCCAGATCGCGGAAGTCAAACGTCTCTGCGCCTTGCTCTATCTCCGCGAGCGGCTGGGTAGTATCCCTAACTCGAAAACCACGAACAATATGCCCTCTACGACGCTGGATGCTGCCAGCATTGCATACAAAAGCAACCTTACATCCAATATTACGTGCCTGCTATCAACACTACCGGACTCTTCGACACTATTGTGGCCGTTATTCGTGCTGGGCAATACGCAGCTGGATGAAGAGCAGCGGCGCTTTGTATCGGAACGCCTAAGGAGTATTGAGAAGGTGCGGAATCTGGGTAGTGTGCGGCAGGCGAGGCTGGAGGTGGAAGAGGCCTGGAAGAGAAGTGATATGGGCAGCGATGCGAAGCGATATTGGGGAACTAGGACCGGCGAGAGACCAAAGTTGATTAGCTTGGCATGATATATGTTTGTTGAGGGGGATTTGTGATTATTATGAGGTCTTTGGAGCTAAGAGTTGGTATTTGAACCCATGGATACAAATCTGGGTAGCTCTACCGACTACGAGTATATGACTGCAGCTTATTTTAAAGTCATTGTGTACCACCTAATCTACATGAGAATGGGGTTTCAGTGCGCACCTGCCTGGGTCTCTTCAAATGCGGCCAGACTTCCCGCAGCCCTCGGTATATGCATTTGAGACCCAGCCGTTCCGTTCGTCTTTGCCACGCCATTTTGTAACAACGGTGAGCCCCATCCACCTCCACCGGGAGTATGGATAATGCACCGATCTCCAACTCCCATAGATACCATGTTCTTTGGCCCTAAGCTGACCCATCTGTCTGAACCGTCTGGATTACGCTTCACCCAGTAGTTTGCACCACGTTCGCCGTCGTCGCCGCCACTATGAGATTTGTTAGTCATGTGTTCAACCAAATCAAGTCAGCTTCCTTCGATATACTTACTTAAGACCATACGGTGCAATGACTCTTCGCTCGGTAATGACACTGAATTTCAACGGCGCTCGGCATTCCATATCGCGGATTGTGCCGTCTCCACCATTGTGGAAACCCTTCCCTCCGCTACCATCACGGATGGAGAATTCGCGTAGCAATATCGGATACCTCTTTTCCAGACTCTCCGGGTCGGTAATTCTAGTATTCGTCATATGTACTGCCACAGCACTGGCTCCATGCGCGGTCGCCGTAGCTCCAGATCCTCCGGCGATAGTCTCGCCAAAGGCATAAGCATGGCCCTCCAGCTTCTTGCCATGCTTATCAGTACCGCCTTCACCAAAGAAGCCCAGGCAGTTCATGCAACCTTGAGAGCCGGCAGCAGCTTGGAAGGCTTTCAAAATGATGTCCACGACACGTTGGGACGTTTGTGTGTTGCCCGCGCAGACAGCTGGGCCAGCGGAGGGGTTGAGGAAGCAGCCTTTGGGTATGATGACATTGATTGGCGCCAGACAACCTTGGTTCATAGGAATATCAGTACCTATGAGGAGGCGTAGAGTATAGATAATTGCAGAGTAAGTAATTGCTGGGGGTGCCTGAATAGTTAAATTAGCCTTATTTGCTGATGCTATGATTGGGGGTTCTCTTACATTCATATTGCTCAACATTTCACAGGCGGTGCCAGTGAAATCAAAAGTTGCTCCTCCATCATCGTTTATGTCAATTGCAAGACGCATCATAGAACCATTGTCCATCTGGTCGATGGCTTGGAGTTTGGATCCATGGGTCTTCAATGCTTTCATCAGATATCCTCTTACGGATGTCTCCGCATTGAGCTGGATAGCTTTCATGTACAGCTGGACGACCTCTTGAGAATATTCTTCCATCAGTGCTTGGATGAGGGTAGCCCCCTTGTTGTTTGCTGCAACCTGTGCTTTGAGATCCGACAAATTATCCTCCAATCGTCGACTTCCAGTGCAGCCGGGATACTCGCCAGGCTGTAAAAGGATCTTGATGATACCTTCCTCGTCGAACTTATCTGCATGAATCAGCTTGAAGGAGCGAATAGCCGCACCTTCTTGCCATAATTCGGTTGAGTTGGGAGGCATGGAGGTTCCCCCAAAGCCACCGATATCAGTATGATGTCCACGAGCGGCGACATAGAAGGCTATCTCTTTGCCAGTCTTCTCAAATACCGGTGTGATAACTGTCAAATCAGGTAAATGCGTACCGCCGCTTTCTGGATGGTTTGACAACAAGACATCACCCGGTTTGAGTTGTCCCTTGTGTAGCTCATGTTGATACTGTACGGCAAAACTCATTGAGCCCAGGTGAACAGGAATATGAGGTGCATTGGCAACCAGACCGGCATCTGGTCCGAAAATTGCACATGAGAAGTCTAGTCTTTCTTTGATGTTCAAAGAGACTGCAGTCTTCTGTAGAGTACGACCCATTTGCTCCGCGATACTCATAAAGCGGTGACCAAAGACTGATAGTTGAATGGGATCAACAGTGATCGTATCAGCCACTACTTGCTCTTTGGGTCTTGAAATGTCAATAACGACATGAGAAGTTAAAATTCGTGCCTCAGCATTAGGAATGATGACCAATGTTTGTGTATTGTCAATGATCATCGCTGGACCTTGAATTTTAGTTCCCGGAGCCAGAGATTTTAGAAGGTATACTGGTGTTGATTGTCTTCCTCCAGTACCGAAGTAAGAAGATGTCTGTTGTAAATTAGTGAGACAACTAATCATATATGATAGATGGAAACTTACAGATCGTTCTGCTTCCTCTTTTACAACTGGCGTGAACTTCATCGATTCAAGTTCTTTACCAAGTAATCCTCCATCAGCAGCGTTCGTTCCACTACGTCCAATACCTCTCACTCTAGCATCGTCCACCAGAATGGCCTTGCCTTCTGGGAAAATAAAGCTGAATTCTCTCATGTGCGTTTTCAGAAACTCCGCCTCGTAGTCGCCATTTTCTGGTTGCAAAATCATTATCGCGGTTTCCGTGCCTTGGTATCTCATATTCAGGTAACATTCAAACTGAATATCCTTCTCTTGGATTCCCTCCTTCTTTAGCTGAGCAGCAACCTTAGTCTTGAGAGAGTCGATGCGTTGGTCAAGACGAAGCCTTGACTGAGTTCCATAAACCTCATTTGTTGGTTCTTGAGCTTCATTGACAATATTGGCGAGAGCCATTCCGTAGGCTGAAAGGATACTGGAGTATTTGTGAATAACAACAGTACTTATTCCGAGCTTTGCGGCAATGTCGCAAGCATGTTGACCACCCGCACCACCAAAGACACCAAGACGGTGATCTGAGATGGCATAACCTTTGCCTTCAGTCAAAGATCTAATTGGTCGACACATAGCTTCATTCGCGACGTCCAAGAAACCATATGCGACCTCTTCGGGCGTCATATTCTTGCCCGACTCATCATTGATAGATTTGGTAAGTTCGACAAACTTCTCTCTCACCACATCTTCATCCAAGGCTTCCTTCTCGGTTGCACCAAAGATCTTGGGGAATAAATCTGGTATCAATCGTCCTAGAAACAAATTGGCATCGGTGACAGTTAATGGTCCACCCTTTCTATAACAAGCGGGGCCTGGATGAGACGAGGCACTCTCTGGTCCGACTGTAAACAGTTTATTGCGCCAATTCAACATCGAGCCGCCACCAGCAGCAACTGTGTTGATATCTAATTGAGGACTCTGGATCGTGACACCTGCAGTGGTGCTTTCGAAAACGTGCTCCAAAACCCCTCCATACCGGGAGACATCGGTGGATGTTCCACCCATGTCGAAACAGACAATCGGAATTTTGCTGTCATCTTCATAACAAGTCTTGGCACATCCGACCACGCCACCTAGGAGTTGTCAGAGCAATGTAGATGGAAATAGCTTTCGCAGAAACTTACCTGCTGGCCCGCTAAGAATACCCTTCAAGCCACTGAAGTTCTTGTAGCTCACGAGCCCACCATCAGATTGCATGAAATCAACCCGGGCATCATCAAGATGGCCGCCTTCAAATCCTTTTACAAATCCGGAGAGGTAGGATTTGATTTCGGGTGTCAAATATGCATCTGCAGATGCCGAACTGCCTCGAGGGACCATCTTGATCATACTGGCCGCCACTGTAGAAGACAGGGAGACGTGCTTAAACCCGGCTTCGTGTGCAAGTTCACTAACGCGCTGCTCGTGTAGGCCAAAGATATGAGAATGTGTGAAACAAACTGCGATAGTGTCGATGCCGTCTTGTCGCAACTCGGAAAGGGTTGTTTTAACTTGGTCCTCATCGAGAGGCTTTAGAATTCGAATCATATCTCCACTCGACCCACGCACAAGAACACCGGGTATCTCCTCGTCTGCTTTCATGATGCCATCCACATCTTCGTCGAACCCTTCAATTGTAATCCGTTCATCGATCTCACGTACTTCGGAGAACAAAACTTCCGGCTTTGTGATGTTCAGATCAAACAGCCTTGGGCGACTTTGATAACCAATGCGAAGAAGGTCGCGAAATCCTTTGGTCACCAGAAATGCGTGTCGAGTGCCTTTGCGTTCCAGCAGTGCATTTGTTGCTACGGTTGTTCCCATGCGAACAACATCTAGGTCGCGTTTCGGCAGAGGCACCCCTCGAGGTATTTCAGCTCCGCCATATATCGAAAGAACACGACGGATTCCTATCGCAGTCGGTACTTAGTATAGCTCCCATGGAAACCCGTTATAGATCCTTATTCTCATACCTTCGGTTGGTGCATCGCTGTAGTTGCCAGGATCAACAGAAAGCAGCTTTAGAACAATATCCGGCTTCCCGGGAGCAGAAGCCCAAACATCGGTGAAAGTTCCACCACGATCTTCATATTTGGATCAGTATCGTGCCTCAATGTATTGTCAGAGAGCAAGCATACCAATTGCGATTTTGATTTGTCCATGCATGCTTTCGTGGGGTGTTATGGAACCCATGATTGAAAAATTGAGCTCAAAATGAAGACCATCAAGAAAAAGGCAATCTTGTGTCGGATTGTGCAAATTTGATGTAGGACAGGATATATAAATAGTAGAGAAACAAAGCTCTGAGGAATTGCCTAAGTAATTTATTTATTTGACTATGGGGAATCACCGTCAACATCTAGAAATTCTCGTGTCACGTACCCCACCTATACACTGAACTGCTATCGCCATTAGAGGGGTATCAGAGTGCGATAAGAGACCCTGCATTTGAAGGTCGACACGATCCTCCATGTTACCCAATCTGCGAGTCCGTAAAATGGCCAGGTGATCCAAGCTACGATTCGATTGGATTGGATCCCAACTGATGGGGAAAAAAAAGAGGGGATGGGGATGGACACATACTTGCATCGTTCGACTGATATGGAGAATTGACGTGGGAAGGTCGTCACGACGAGAACCCCAGTGGAGAAACCCCACCTTTCGGAGAACGACCGTCGTCACGACCTTACTCTTTCATCTATGCGTATCTGCCAAAACCAGCAGGATATCCTATTGGTGCACTCGCAGGTTTGGATGTGCCTATCAATCGTCCCATTTTGCCTCATCGCCTGGAGCTATGCTCTTGACAACCTCCTGTAACCCAGTACCAAGGTCTGTGTTCATTTCGATACTGCCCGTAATCTTCGACTCGTAGAACATCCCACTTATGTCTTATCAAAACTTAAACATGATCGCGTGTCTTATCTCAGGTATCTCTGTAGAAGATTATAAGATATAGCGCTGTGTATGAGCTATTAAAACGCTCGCTACATCCTCTGATCTCTAGCCTTTGAAACCTACTGCCGCACAACATTCAATACCCACTAAGCAACTTGACTCTTCGACCTCAGGCAGAGATCATCGGAGACTATTGTTTCGAGGCGTATGCTTCAATAGACTTTGTTCACGTCCTTCAAACATGTCCAAGTCCCCGACAAACGAAAAGATGGATACCACTGATGCCGAAGTAATGGATGTTGCCGTAGAAAGTGCCAAAGTCGATTCTGTCGACACTAAGCAAGCCGATTCAGCAGCCAACTTTCTGCTCACAACAGAAAACTATGCTTCCCTCACTCCAGAGGCAGAGAAGAAGTTGAAGAGAAAGATCGATTGGGTTATGATTCCCATGGTATGTGATATGTTCGACTATGATCAGCAGCACTAATTCTTGTACAGCTGTTTCTTGTTGCTACCCTTGGAGCGTATGTCTTTTAACCTTCTATGGGAATGAACCGTATTAATACAGCCTTCCAGCGTTGATAAGGTGGCTCTTGGAACAGCTGCCCTCTACGGCCTTCAGAAGGACAACGGGCTTGTTGGCCAGCAGTACAGTTGGCTGGGATCTATTCTTTCTCTTGGTGCAAGTATCCCGAGTGACCCACCATAATTCTGAAACTAATGCGTTGTATTAGGCTGTTGTGGGCATGTTTCCATCTTCCTGGCTGATCCAGCGTCTACCAAGTGCTAAGTACTTATCCGCTTGCTCCATCGGATGGTCTGCTATGTCTTTACTTCTGCCGGCCTGTCACAACTTTGCAGGACTTGCAACAATACGATTTTTCATGGGTGGGTGATTTATTCGGATTTTCTTGTTGGTGTTGAATCTGACATGATCACAAGGCATGTTCGAAGCAATCATCGTGCCCGGCATCTCGCTCATCATTGCCGGGTTCTACTTGAAGAAGGAACAGCCACCTCGCAATGCGCTCGTATTTGCAGCGGCCAGTTCTATCGTTAACGGTTTCCTCTCGTGGGCAATTGGACACGTTCCATCTAGTGCACCTCTAAAGATTTGGCAATATCTTTTTATTCTAACAGGTTAGCCTCGCTCAACTTGTATCTAAATAGTTACCGACTAATATCAACAGGATCTGTCTCCATGGCATGGTCAATTGCTGCCTTCATCTTCCTGCCAGAAGCACCAATGGATGCTTGGTTTCTCACACCCGAAGAGAAAAGTCATGCGGTTCAACGCCTCGCTGTAAACAAGACTGGTATCGTGAACCACACGTGGAAATGGTACCAAGCAAAAGAAGCCGTCCTTGACCCCAAAACTTGGATCTTATTCTTCTTTAACATTGCCATTAACATTCCCAACGGAGGTGAATTTGATTGTTGCTTTCAACAAGAGATATGCTAACTAATGGGTCTAAAGGCCTGTCCACATTCGGAGGACTTATCATTGCCGGCTTAGGCTTTTCTGGAGTCAATGCATCGTTGCTTTCCATGCCTACTGGTGTGATGTCTACCCTTGCGGCTTTCGTATTCTCCCTCGCCTCGGCAAAGTGGCATAATCGAAGGTGCCTTGTTACCATTCTAGCATGTATTGTGCCTATCATCGGCACTGCAATTGTATACTCCCTTCCCCGTTCCAACCAGGGTGGACAAATGGTTGGTCTGTATCTTCTCTACACATATTTTGGTCCATACGTTGTTGGTAAGGAAAACTATAAGCGTCCACTGAACCTTGCATTTATCTAATACACTTAGGCATCGGCTTGGCTCAAGCAAACACTTCGGGCCACACCAAGAAGACAGTTGTTTTCGCCATCTTGTACATTGGCTACGCTGTTGGCAATCTCATTGGACCTCAAACGTTCCGCGCTAACCAAGCTCCTGCTTATACGGGAGGCACTATTGCTATGATCGTCTGTTACTGTGTGTGCATTGCTCTGATGGCTTGTTACTGGGCTTTGGCCACTTGGCAAAACAAGAAAATATCTGCTAGGCCTCCGACTAACGGAAATTCCATTGAGTCATTCTTGGATCAGACGGACATGGAGCAAGAAGGATTTCTTTATACTACGTAATCTTGAAGTTGAGAAGCACTTCACGATAATAGTAAAATAGTCTTAGCCGTTAGTGGTAACCTTGGTATTGTAACGAGTAGAGAAATCCTAAATTTTGATTTTTGGGCCCTAATTAGTATGATTCAAAAAACTGAGATCGCTGATAAAATCACAAGTCCATCTCGCGAAACGTGTATATGTCTTTTTGGACAACGAAAGACCAAACGTGAAATGCGCTGATAATGTATGAAAAGAACATGCGGTTTGTCTGCAATTCGTTTAAGGTTATGACAGAGATTGGACACTATTCTGTACTAATAATTCGAATCCTGTCTAATTGAACAAGGATGCACCTATTTTGAACCTGCCTCGAAAATGGGGGTGGTCATTAGTGCGATCGTGTCGACCTTCCTGAGTTAACTTCGTAAATTCGGACGACGTTATCGTCACCATCAACCGATAACAACATCCCACGAATGAGCTCACATTGAGAAGTTCGCAGTACTTCAAAAGGATGCCTCCTTGTTCTGCTATTCAATTTCTTGCTCAGTCAATCAACTCCACAGACAATGGCTAATCTTCCGTCCAAAGATGCGTCAATCTTGATCGTTGGCGCAGGAGTTTTTGGACTTTCCACTGCTCTCGAGCTTGCCCAGCAAGGCTACAAGAAAATCAAAGTCCTTGATCGTGGTGCCGAGATACCTTCAGCTTACTCTGCAGGCTGTGATTTAAACAAGATTGTGAGGGCTGAATATGAGAATTCTTTTTACACGGATCTTGCTTTGGTATGTATTCGAACTCCTCCTATTCAACAATACCACGATGCTTCAATTCACTGACATTGTTCTGCGTAGGAATCAATAAGACAATGGCAATCTCCATTCTATGCCACCTGCTACCGCCATCTTGGTTATGTCCTTGCAACATCGGCAGCATCTCCCCAAAAAGCTCGTGACACGCTGGCAAAAGCATTTTCTTCCATCGAAAACCATCCTGCATTTCCAGATGGCTCATTTCTACCCATCGCTTCTGCAGCTGATGTGAAAGCCTTCGCTCCGCAGCTGGATGGCCCAATGATTGGATGGGAGGGATATATTAACAAACATGCGGGCTATGCTCGGGCGAGCAAGGCGCTGACAAAAGTCTATGAGGCATGTATCGATCTTGGTGTCTCCTTTGTAATGGGTGATGATGGTCATGCAACTGGAGTGCTATACGAAGAGAGCGGAAAGAGCAAACAATGCATCGGAGTGAAAGCGAAAAGCGGTACGATGCACTTTGCTGACAAAACCATCCTATGTCTCGGCGCATATATTGCGAAACTCGTACCTACAATTGCAGCACAGATCACAGCAAAGTCATGGGCAGTCGCGCATCTACAGCTTACGCCCGAGGAGGTGAAATCCATGATCGGCATACCCGTGGTAAATTGTCGGGATCTGGGGTTCTTTTTCGAGCCAGACGAGGAAACAGGACTGATGAAGCTCTGTGCACATAGCGCTGGGTATACTAACTACGAAGGCGGTGCTAGTGTTCCATCAGAAGGGCCCAACGACCGCATACCAGAGGAAGATGAGCGCAAAATACGACAGCTGATTATTGAAACCATGCCGCAGTTCGCTGGGAGACCCTTAGTGAATAGGTTTATTTGCTGGTGTGCCGATACTGTGGACTCGGAATATATCATTGATGCTGTGCCAGGGTGTAAGGACCTGATGGTGGTGGCGGGAGATAGTGGACATGCGTTTAAGATGTTGCCCATCGCTGGGCGCTGGGCTAGGGCATTATTGGAGGATGGGGAGCAGAAGGTACAGCGATGGAAATGGAAGACGCAAATAAATGAGTCTTCAGAGGATATCTCATGGAGAGTGGGGAAGCTGAGAGATGTTAAGGAGGTTGCAGAATGGGCGAAAAGCTCGAAGCTCTAGAACAGAATACAATCGCTCAATCACCCTATGAATTTACTACATCTATCCTAACTGATCAGCTGTTCTATGGAGAGTGTCCTGTCACTGTTCATTTTGTTTCATGTGGCATCGTTACAAGGACAAAGGATGAGTCTCCAAAGAAAAGAAACACCTTTATTCTATGGCTTCATATCTTTTATCATATACTTTCTAGCTAACGACTCGTAACCACGGATGATTTGTATGCATTGGGCGTTAAAAATTTTAATGTAGGGATAAATCCTTAAAGAGATAGAACGAGCTCGCTTCAACGAAACAACAAGAGACATGTCAATTGTAAAACTTCTGAAAGGTAGAGGGATTTTATCAAGACAGAAGCATTGACAAAACGTAAATAGTACTACTGAGGAAGTTGACTGACTTATAGATTTGTAGCCATCGATTCAAATTTGGCTTGTGTAGCCTAATATTAATACAGCTTATGCTTGGATTTGGAGCTACCTTATGCAAACCTTCAACACCCTCTAGTGCTACTTTCTTGCCGGGACAGTGACCAACTTGGCAGGCTGCTAGGAGTTGATGGGACACCACCTTTTCTTTCTTTCTTTAGAATAAAGTCAGATAAAATGCTCCAAACCTTTTGTAATCCTCCATCAGTGAGCTGATAGAAGCTTGCAACAATGAAAGTTAGCCGGCGCCAGATCAGTGAGATGACAATGCATGCTTGGAAAAGCTACATATCCATGATGGTAAGCACATCTTGCACTGTCGGATTAAGAAATACCTCCCGGATACCTCCAAACATGTATAGATCCATACGCCAGCTGGAAGAAGACCACTGGAGGCGATAATGTCAACTCCTGTCAAGGACGAGACAGCAGCGATAGAGATCAAAGAGTACCGTGCCTTGGGCGTTATATTATATGCAAGTATATTACGCCTACAGTATCATTTGTACCTGCGAATTGCAAACATTCTGGATTGCGTGCTGTAACAACACAGACGTCTCCATGGTGGATGATTCCCTGAGCAAGGAATTTCCCAAATTCGGTTAACGTTCTGGTGACGAAGAAGACGCGAGGCATGATGAAGTTGTATACCCTTTTGAGTAGACTGTGAGAAGAATTCGGTATCAAATAATGTTTAAGATAAAATCGTTTTCGAAGGTAGTTACTTCGGCATTGGTTGTGTAGCTCTGCTCTGCGACTTGAATTTCGAGGGGATCTCATTCACGAGGGATTTCATTCACACCAAGCATTACGTGGGCCGATGATTATTGTTTTCATAGCTTCTTGCTAATCAAAGCGTCGGTCATACCTGTTGTTTCCATGTTTTCGGTTTTATCGGCGTTGTCGGATTTATCTGACCATCGCGGTAGTAAGCCTGTAATACTGCAGGCAACAGAATCTGCCCGCACAGAGAGGCGTCATGGTTACACATGCATTATACTGACGGGAATATCGAGCATAGTCCGGACAATTCCGACAAAGTACGATGGTTAGTTATTGGTAAGGCCCATATGAAAGAACTCGCTACGCACCGGAGATGTTATAGCATGGCTGACATATTTATCTTATTCTCACGTGTGAAAAGTCTCACGTTTTTCCAGTACAGTTATGAGGCAAAATTTGACAAGTGACGGCGGGTAGCTCAGCATAGAAGTTAATGTTTTCCTGCGAGGAGAGCTGAAAGGGAAATTGTGCGAGATAAATTAACAAAGATCACAGCATTCATTCATTATCCTCTAGGTTACGTTTATGCAGTACCATCATCTACAGGTATCTATCTATGATATTTACTACTTATATGATATTTAATACGATGATGTTAGGCCTCTGCGATTGATATCGCAATATGGTAAATCTCGAGACGTTGTTCGGCTTTAGGCGACGGCATTATACGCAAGGGCTGCTTCTTCGGCCGAGGAGTCACATCGGGTGAAGGCTGCTGCAACTCTGACGCCCTTGCGAGGCACCATTGGTGGTAAATAGTGGGGAGATAGACATTACAAGACTTGCCCTCAGGTGATAACATGAAGCTGCAATGCGGCATGGGAATGCGTGAAAAATATTTTTCTTCTTGGCCAGTTGCGGAAGAGGGATGGTAAGGGTTGAATCGCAGCAGCACTGTAAGCTTACTTTGACTCGAATACGTTGCTTAGGTAAGACCACTGAGCGATGTGGTGTCGTGAACTGCCGTAGCCAGAAAGCTTAATGGCAGCATGGCCCTGCTCTTGGCTTGTAACAGCCGCCCTGCCCCTTTATCTCTAGCACGGAACGAGCGAAACCAGCCGTCATAGAGTCTTATCTCCGATCTGAGCCCATTGCATACATGCTTGAATCGGTGATAATGGAAGACCAGTCCCCACTTAAGTTTGGCAACGGCATGGCCAGGACGGTTGGGACGTCTACGTCACTGTCTGCGATCCGGCTCTAACAGCGCCTCAAAATGAATCAGGCTAGTCATTGCCTCGGCCTCTTCAGATCTCTGCATTTCTCGCTGAAGTATAAGAGACACAGTGCGCCCCCAAACTCCCGTCGAGATCACTTTGCCAACCACCAGTCTCTACTACCGCAACTGCAACTACTTCACACCGCACTATCATGGCTACCGATTACAAATTTGAAGGATGGCTGGGCAAAGACCCCGAGTCCGTTAAGGGCAACATGGTATGGGGAGAGTTTGAGCCTAAAAAGTGGGAAGAGACGGATGTTGATATCCAAATCACGCACTGTGGTTGCTGTGGGTCTGATCTCCACACCCTATCGTCTGGTTGGGGTCCAACTCCTTACGGTAAGATTCAAGAATCCAAACACATTTCGCTTGATGTACTAATAAACGACAGTATGTTGTGTTGGCCATGAAATCATCGGCAAGGCCGTTCGCGTGGGCGAGAAGGTCAAGCATGTCAAACTTGGCGATCGTGTTGGCGTTGGAGCCCAGGCGCTGAGCTGCTTGGAGCCGGACTGCCCGGACTGTTCGTCAGGAAAAGAGCCTCACTGCATACGAAAGAACATAAACACGTATGGATCAGTGTATCCGGATGGCTTGGGCAAGTCTTATGGTGGCTATGCCGACTACAACCGTACCAATGGCCACTTCGTGTTCCCTATCCCCGATGGGTTGGATTCGGCCGATGCTGCGCCTATGCTTTGCGGCGGTGTGACCGTCTACTCTCCACTAAAGCAAAATGGTTGTGGCCCGGGCAAGACTGTTGGTATTGTTGGCGTAGGCGGTCTCGGACACTTTGGAGTTCTCTTCGCCAAGGCACTGGGTGCGGACAAGGTGGTCGGTATCTCACGAAAAGCCGGAAAGCGAGAGGAGGTTCTGAAACTCGGAGGCGACCAGTATATTGCAACAGATGATGATAAGGATTGGGCAAAGAAGAATATCCGTTCGCTCGATCTTATTGTTTCCACTATTTCGAGCGAGAAGATGCCCTTGACTGACTATCTCACTCTTCTCAAGACAGGTGGCACATTCATCCAAGTTGGGTAAGCTCTTCTCCATTCCAAAACGGAATCATGATTTTAATGATTTATTTAGGGCTCCAGACGGTGGTAATTTGCCCCCCATCAATGCTTTCACTCTTATCGGCAATGGCATAAAAGTTGGAGGTAGTGCGATCGGCGCACCATGGGAGATCAAAGAGATGCTCCAACTAGCAGTCGACAAAAAGATAAAGCCTATGGTTGAGAAGAGGTCCTTGAAGGATGCTAATAAGACGGTTGTTGACTTGGCAGCCGGCAAGGCTAGGTACAGATATGTCTTAGTTAACGAAAAGCATCTTTAGGGGGAGTTTAGTCACTATGAATTGCCCAATTCAGGTTGGTTGCATATTTTTGGGTCTAGATTATTAATGGCAACAAGCTTTATTAAAAGTAGTAAAGTGGCCCTTTCCAAACGTGATCCCCAATGCTGGGGCGAGGGAATGCTTCAGTCGGCTAGGAAGGTATAAACAGGTTCAGTTCTCTTGGTCACTCCTCATCTTCTAATTCTTGTGTTATTATAGCATATTGTCCTTGTTAAACTTTAGTATGCTACTGTCGTTCCCGTGTCAACTGGTTTGAGGTTAGTACATGTATAGTTGTCTGAAATGTCCAATTTTGCGTCAGAATGTTCCATTGGTAAGTAAATCTCAAGGTTTCTCTGTTTAGATGTTATATTACTCTTGCGTGAACCAAATCGGGTAAATGCTGGACCAGTGAAGTCACTCCAAGGACTTCAAAATATCACTAGCTAGTTCAAATCTAACGGAAAGTATTCCTGAACGGGATTTCTGATTCCCAGCGGCTGGAGTACTGACTCTCCGGTCTCAAAAACAGAAGTCAAACGGAAAAAGGTCACTATCGTCCGAATCCGGCACAGGCATTGGTTCCAAAGATTTCGGCAGGGACAGGTTGTCATTTTCCTGGAACGGAACTTTGCCCACCGGCCAGCTGTCGTAGCCAAAGTCCACCCCGACCGCCGCGAATGTTGCGGCCACGTCGTAGTCATCGTCAAGAAGCTGCTGTATGTCGCATCTAATCTGCTTGAATTGAGGAAATTCGCCTTGTGAGACAGCTTCAGCAAGGTCAAGCAAACCTTTCGCCAAGCGCAGACGGGCGTTCCCGACCTCGCCGGCAAGATGTAGCGACGTAATGCTGGGAGGAAGAAGCTTCATTAGGCACCGCAAGTCTGCGGGCGATTCTTTCCACGATGTACCGAACACTTCGCTCGCGTTGATGAATAAGTGTTCTAGCGCAGTAAAGTCTGCGAAGTTGAAGACAGGCGTGACTTGCTGGCCTTCAGTAAGAGGGGACCATCCCCGCAATCGGAGATCAAGGTGTACTGACTTGAGGGTGCGGCTGTGGCGGCGAAGATATCCTACCGCACTGGATGGCTGGAAGTGGTCTCCACCATCAAGCATCACGCACTGTCCTTCTAGCTGATTACTGGCAGCCTCATAGACGAAGGTGCATAACCCAGGGCAAGCAGAAAGAATTGCTTCGAGGTTCTTCTCGCCAAGCCTGCTGTACATAATACATAGGGTTCGAAGATTCGACAATGAAGGGACCACGGCTATGCCATCGCACATGTCGTGCTCGAGTGTCTCTAGGCTCAGATACTCTAGCATCGGCAACTTAGCGATTAGAAGAGGAACCAGAGTACTACCGAACACTTGCTGCCAGTTCTTGAATTCCAATGCATGTGATAACGAGGCGGTGACTCTGGGTCTAGATTTACATTCTATTTATGACTCCGCTCGTGGTACTTGTCGGCTGGGCCTTAGGGATTGAAAATATGGATCTTCTATTTAGTTCTTTTGAAGTTAGATTGTTATTTCCAGCTGTATTAGTGGTACAATCTAGCATTGAGGAGAATGAGACATGCTGGTAAGCTATGTTTGTGAATATAGCTGCAATTCCACTTGCTAACTGGAGAAATAGGCTATCCGGATTTCTATCGTTTTCTACGTATGTAACTATCTCAATTGCTGCATGGTATCAATAGGACTACTGGGTATAAAGACCTGTTCTTTCCTGGACTCTTCTCAGCATCACCTCAAACTATGCCAGGATACAACATGGGCTATCTCGGGCTTTTTTGTCTTTCATAATACAAAAGCTATAAGTATATTTCAGTTGGGGATGCATAAGAAAGCAACATTGGTGATAATAACTGTCCCATCATCTCAACAATCTTTGATTTTCCCCTGGAAACACTTTACATCCCCTAACTCATCGGAGTAACACTAAGATCAGCTGGACTTTCAAATCAACATTAACTTCACTCCCCTGTTCTGAGGCAACAGCCTCTAAACCTGAGGTATGAAACCACGACATATTTTCTGCATATTGGGTTCTTCCAGTGGGTCAAACACGAGCCCTCTTTGAGAGGTTGACTTATCCATCACTTCTTAGTCAATGGTGCGTCACCAAATGTCACTCATGACTCTCAGTCAAAACTGGTTTTGAAGTGTTGTTCGTATAAATGAGTGTTGATATAGACTAAGAAATTGCACAGATCGATTGCTCGTACCATCTGAAGTAATGAAGGACCAAATGAAAAACCCTTAATTTGCTCCAAAGAACAGAAAAAATTTGATTTCATGTTTTCAAGTGAAAATAAAGTAAGGCCAACTGTCCTTAAGTAACCATAACTTTCTGCCCAAAGCTAGTGCTACTACGTGCGATGTCTTGTTCGGTTTCAAGACTTCTTTTTCTCATCACTGATCGTGTCTGTCTTGGAACTGCCTGTAAGCGGTACTCTATCTTGTTCAGATGTATCATCAACTTCTTCAGAATCTACGGCAGGATCATTCTTTGCTTTCTGAGCCTCCCGAAGACCCTCACGATCATTTATGAGTTTATCCAATTGATTTTGATATTTTTCTTTCAATGCTGGCGTGGGGGCAGCGTCCAGACTACTTTTCACTTTGCTAATTTCTGTGCTTTTTTCGTCAATTTTACTTTGCAGATCGTCTTTTCCTAGATTTGTGCACACAGAATGATTAGCCATGAAAATTCTTTACCGAGAATAAATAAATACCTTCAGGAACGGTCTGCTTTGAAAAAACTCTACCGTCACCGTCGCCAAATACCAAATTAGGGATGCTTAGCAGTCTATCTTTTTGAATTGACCGAGCACCAATAATCAGGTCGTAATCCTTGATCGGTGATATGAGAAATCTCATATTACGGAATACTCTGGTACTTTTCTTGTGATACCAGGTCAGATATACAGCACCAATTGGGATCAGGGTATGTCCTGTGACGCCAGTTCCTCCCATCTGTTCTTCTTCAGTCAGGCTATGAAAGTTGGCTTTCGAGTATTCGAGGACATTTTCAACAAAGTCTTGCGATACCAAGTTGCCCTGTTGATTGCCAGTATCGATGGTACATTTGGCTTGCTGCGGCAGGCGATGCTTGTCAATATCCATGCGTGTGGAAAGCACAAAGACAGGTAGGACCCATGGCGAGGTATGATCCATTTCCTTTGATTATCAGTTCTTTACATCAACCAATGAAGTTTGACTTGTATACTTACGTTTATAGCTTCCAGAACCTGGGTCTGTATGTATTTCACATTCGCCGCAGTATCTTCCTCTTGGTTTGTCTTGATACAGAAAACAGCCTGCAGATGTTGAAACCAAGTATATTTACGGTAATAGATCTTCTGAACAGCTTCATCAATCGCCTTCAACTTCGCTGCCTGATAAGAAGCTGTGTCAGGATCGTCTGCCACCAGTGTGATCCGAGATCTACTAGATTCTACCGACGTGTCACGAGGGTTTGGCGTCGAACCCAAGGAATCAGGCGAATGTGAGGGTACGAGGCCATGGCCTACAATAGAGGATAAGCATGGGGAATACGAACAAGAGGCCCCAAAGGCTATCTAGAGAGTTGCCGTATACCTGTTGATATATTGGAAATAGTCATGGTAATGGATCGATGAATGTCAAAGTTTCCACCAAAGTAGTAGCAGTAGGACTTGCAAAGCGCGAACTCTTCGTGAAACAAACTACGCCAGAGATGCGACGGGGCGATTTGGGCTTGTGTGTGTTTTATATGTCAGTACTACAGCAGAAAGGGTGATGCGCAAAGGTGCGAGCATCCAAGGGTGCCGGTCTTATCGCAACAGCGGCAGAGGACGCTTACAAGAGTAGTCTGCCTTACCACTACACACCCTTTTCTCTCAGCCAAGTTTTGGTGATGGTGTTTTGTTTATGTCAGTTGCGTTCAATTTGAGCAATCGTGTGGTTGCATGCCATAGATTATCATTGGCGGAATCCCTCTGGCGAGACGAGGGACTATGGACATCCAGGCCGCCGCCAAACGATAGCCGCCCCTTCCGTCTTATGTCAAGAAGACATTGGTCAACCATGGTCACATTGACCGGCCATGGCGGTGAGTTCGGGTGTTAGTACTGACATCACCAGAGGGTGTCATCCAATGCTCCATGGCGCCCACGAATATATGTGGCAGTCTTGCTGGTGAATGAAACAGGGGTTGCCGTTGAATACCTGATGGGAGTCACCCTATCAAGCCTTGCTATGTGTACTTACGGCTCCGAGGCTGCCACGAAGAAGATTGATGCAAGGCTACCAAGCCGCGGTTTCTGCGTCCCCTCGGGACTCGAACCATGGGGTAAAGTCTCAAGATCATCATACAAAGAGCCGCCGGTTCATCGCTCGTGGATCATTGTTCAAAGGCTAACGTTCAGTGTAAACAAGCACCAGTGAAGATGATGCATTTTATCGCTTGTACGCCAGCGATTTTCGGTAAATAAGAACGAAGCACGATTCGACGATTGTTGACATATGGCCAGTAGTAGCTCAGACAGTTCGCTGCTTGGCAACCGTGAACGACTACTTGGTTATTACTGCTATCAGGATTGGTGTCTTGGATCCTAGGAGCTTAAACCATGGCCCGAGGTCAACAAGTGGCACCTTCTCGGTGATATATATATATGGTTCAGAGCGTTGTCGTCATCGAGGTAGTAGGACAACATATTCTGACACCAGCCTCTTTTTGTGGCCTATGCGTTTTGTCGCATATCCATCCGTCCTTCATCTAGTGTTGCAGTGTGCATGCAGATTTTGCCTAACATACGCTCCACCGAGCAGAGGCCGATGATAGGTGCCAGCGCAGCTTGCATTCACTTTGCACCGATGGACTCAGCGTGTCACAACGCTTCCGTATTGTTCCAATCTGTGGGCGGCTTTCTGATCTTTTTCGGCAAGAACTAAACTTAAAAGAGTTACAGAGCCTATATTTTGCACAGCACCTCCTGCCTTAATCTTCGACCTGCAACATATAAACAAAGAATAGGCTCCGGCTTATTAGCATGAATCGCACGGCTGTTTCGGACGCACATTGGCAGACATTGCATGCATAATTCTGAGTCTCACCAGTCTGCACTGCTCTACATTCGCGTACGCGGCTCTTCATTTGCGGAATCGAATCTATTGGCTTTATGAATGTCGATTTACTTCATTGGACACCACTGGTGGCATAATCTGCTGAATGCAAAAAACGATTCTGGCCCATCGCCCCGAAAATGCCAAAGCCCTCACGAGATAGGCTCTTGCCGCTTGAATACTTCGAGGCTTATATGTTTACTATGATCTGCATTGGAGTTCACAGGCTCCGCAGATTTCCAGTATTGAAACCACGCTTCGTCATAGATTCAACTTGCAAACTAGGCTTTGCATTCTTTATCATTACCCGACTTGTCCCAAATTAATATTACTATTCCTTTCGACTGTTTTATCGTGGACGATACATCGCACTATTAAGGAAATAGTTTCTGCGCACTGCCTTTGTGGCTCATTTGCAGAATCGGATCTAACCACAAATACAACTATTGTAGCATCTCTAAGCATAAGCACCTCCAAAGAAATTCTTTACATGAGTTCCACTACAAATTCGTCGGACGGAAGAGATAATATCGAAAAGAAAGTGCCTGGGTGGCCACAGGTGGCCAAGAACATTTCAGAAGAGCCATGCTTCGAGGCCTTTGAAGCATTTAAAGACCTCCACATCAAAAGCTTGCTCTATTACCAGGCTGAGATTTTCTATATGAGAGACAGGCTACACGAGCTCGAATGGGATGACAATGAGAAAAACGGAGACGGGGATGATGCCACGGCTCGGTGTCTAGATATATTTTTCAGATCTGGGGACAGTCCTGACCAAGATGGAGATACTGCAAAACGTCAAATTCGGTCAATGAGAGAAATTCGAAAGGTCTTGAAAGAGTATGGTGAGTAATGTTCTTAATTTTAAGTAGTCAGCCATGCAAGGTGATCATGCCTAACTGTCTGTCTTAGATGAGGCACTCCTTTGTTACTCCCAAATCTCTGAGCTGCCGGCCGCGAATCGATATAACGTCAACACTCTGCACGAGTGCATTAAAACTCATTGGCGGGAAGAAAATCCATCATTGGATTGTCGTAGTGTAAATGCATGGGATACGGGAAAGAAAGTAGGCAACACACCGAAGTCACTATGTGGACACCTTCAACAACTCTTCTGGCCCGAGAAAGAGGGAAAGAAGCTGAATCTTGTTGTTCCTCGCAAAGAATGCAAAGTGGATGGTTTAACTTTATGGATAGCAAACCATTTTATACCATTTTGGCATGGCATTTGCAATCAGTGGTTGAGAGAGCCCTATCGAAAGACCTCTGATGCTCAAAGACCGACAATAAACTCAACATTCTCCAAGGTAGGACAAAGCATGTGTAGCATTCTTCCGTGCAATCGCTGCCGGAAGCCAACGAAATCAAATAATAAAAAAACCGGGACGGAACCAAATGATCTACTCACAAAGTACACCGAAAGTGGCATGCTACGATTTACCTCTTGGGTTGCTACTATTGTTGCCTGCCTTCTTCCAATCATGGCAATATCAGTTCTATCCAAGCTTGGTTCACAAGATGAGCTACTTGGGGTCATTGCAGCTTTTACGGCGGCTTTTGCCATGGGTCTTATGTGTTTGACAAATGCATCAACATCTAGAGTGGAGATCTTTACCGCAACAGCTGCGTGAGTTATTTGCTTTTCCACCACTATTGAACTGAATATTTCTCCATTTCCATAAGATCACTCACTAACTCACTTATCTTTTTATGTAGATTCTCTGCCGTCATGGTTGTGTTTGTTCAGAACAATTCATCACAAGCTTGCACGGCTGCTTGCACTGCATCCAATTCAACCTCAGCTGTGACTTGATCAGATCTTCTTAGGTTAAGGTCACCTTTAATTTGGATGTTTCACGGCACATAGCTGTGAAATTGATATTTATTGTGCCTTCAGCTTTCCTGGGACCTTCAGGGTGTTTCAGAATTTTTGGAGTTTGGGACAGCGAGGGGTGTTCAAGTCTAAAAAGTGCTTCTGGCAATGGTTAGTTTGACAGGATCGGACGGGTTTAAAGGCCTCCCTTTGATTCTCGTTGCTAGTTTATTACAGAATAGCTATTTGTTTGACCCATCAACAAAGTACAACTCATCTAATTAGTAGAGTAATCCGAAGGCTTTTATCTACATCCGTTATGAGAGGAAAGAATATGTAACATTACAACAGATAAAATCGAGTCACTTCTAGCCCATTTTCCTTCCTTATACTTTGAGGCTCAAAGCCTTGTTACTTCCAGCGCACTCATGTCAAGATATGTAGGGTGTTTCTCTAAATTAGCAACGGCGTTTGGGTATTGAAAGGGCTGTATTAAATGATGTTAGAATGTTGTCTATCGGTGAGTAAGGCGGGGCTTTCGAGATCCCAGACCAAAACTATCCAGGCTCCGTCCCACCACTTCGCACACCGCACAATACACGCATACACGACACTGAGGCTGATTGTAAAGACTCCGTGATGGTTGTGAAGCTGCGGTTGCGCACTCGGTGACATATTCCTTATCCATCATTGGGTAATCAGATATGAGGGGATAAATCTGCCTTCGTAAGCGGCTTCAAATGCAGTCTCAAATGCAGCCTCGAAGGCAGCCTCAATAGCAGCCTGAAATATGGAGGACATTATTACTCCACTATTGGCATTCTCACGCAACCCTCTTGATAGCTTATTCCTTGTAAGCTGAATGCATTCTGCGCCATGGAACAGGCTATATGGAGTGCCTAGCATAACTCGTGGTTCGCCATTTTTAAGCCACTCTGGTTCTGCATTCTTGTGCAACCCACCAAGATTCGGTGGCGCTACATATGATTTGTGGTTTTACGAAACGATTTATAATCTGCAATTTTGATCATGAGAATATGCCGCCAAGGTCAGCCAGCTACGTATACCATTTCCCAACATCTATGCATGCTTATGTGCTAATGGCAGCGTCACTCAGTCGATGTCCCAGATAAGCTCTAGGCTTCAGAGTTTCGAAGGTCATGAGGCTTTTGTTATTTGTCCGCTGGTTTACATAACGAAATAAACAATCCCGATAATGATGGCGAGGCTGGAATTGATATCAATGAGCACGTATGTCCACCTGTTTGTTCGGACAACCAATCGAAAGAACTTTCCTTTTCAATTGAAGGCTTCGGAGCTATTCTCATGTTCTGAGGACTCTCTTTCAATTATGAAACTGTGCTACCATCTACGTCATTTACTTGTTTCTGACAGTTTCCTGTATTCAGCCTTGGAGGATATCAGTGCCACCCCAGAAATGGGGAAAGGTTCATTCATCAGCAAATCCACATCTGTTTCACGCTTTTCTGCCTTCAACCATGACCCAAAATGAGATTGTCTAACTTCGTGGTTATTGCTTGTAGTAGGATGTAGATTTGCAGAGACTGCATCTAGTTTCGTCCTGTATTTCGGCATAAAATGCTAATATAATACCCTCCTATCCACACCTGTATATCATGTCCAAAAAGCTTGTGAACAAGCTCAACTTCGTACTGAGGCTATTAGTAACTATTTTGAAGTTTGCAATGATACTGTCAGTTTGGAATCTTGGCTTCACATGAAGCAAGCATGTAAGAGAAGCCGCGATTAAGAAGTATAGATCTTGCTCTATCATAAATATTTGACGATTCTACGAAACCCAGGGCCGTAGTGGACTTTCTGTAGCGGAGCTACCGAGACTGAATTCCAACTGAATTGTTTTGGTGAATTTAGATTAGTATAAAATTAGTAATCGTGCATGGGAGATAGCTATCCCGAATATGTTCATAGCGCTAAGTTAATATCCGGCAATATCGCATATCACTCAGTCATCATGCTGTAATCTACACTTCATGGGAAAAAGTCAAAGAGGAATCAGATAATTATATCTAGGATTCCAGGTCCTTATCCTAAATGCTTATATCCTTTACTGATCATAATCATTTCATAAAAGGTCACAGGTTCGCTAGCACAGTCGACTCGACCATGGAATGAATTGAGAAAGAGAATAACAAGCTCGTGGAAGTTCCACCTTGTACCATTGATATACCCTCTCAAACGAAGATGGCTCAATTTTACGATGAAAGTCGATGATTGATCACCAAAAATGACCATGGTTTTGAAATAGTCTTCAGATGCGATGGAGTCTTCATTCTTGAGGGAACTCCTTCTCTCAGCTTTGAGAACGCTCCAGAGACATCCTAGAAACTATATTATAGAAAAAGTCTCGAGATTCTGGTTTGGTATCCAGTCGATTACTTTTGATTATATCATTTGACACAAGTATCTAGGAAACCCCCACGTCAATCCACTACGGATAATCGAGTTGAGTTTACTTACGGTCCGAAAATGGAATGTTTATTCCAGATCCAGAGATACGATAAGTCCAGTAATGATTGCTGATCGCAACGTGTTTGCATCAATGGACGATGCATGAGGTCATCCCCATGCAAGTGGCACTTGGCATCGGCCGAAGGAGATACCCAAGACCCCGAAAAACACATACAAGCACAACATAGCCTCTCTCTATTCCCGAAGATCTGCTCGCCATTCCGCACCGCGCACTTGGCAACTAGAGAAGTTGAGTTTATGGATCTTCGAAATTACCGTCCCATTGGCTCGAAGTACCGGCCCTAATCTGCTGCAATGTAAGGAACCATCATTTCGGTGGAACCGCAGTCTTGGCTCACATATTATCCTCTGGTCAATTGACCCTCCTGCGGAACTATGGACAATGCTTCTAGAAATACATCTGCATGATGGTACAATTAATTGGAAGTTGCCAAAGTATAAGAAGGACATCTCCAATCCTGTTATCTACAACCATTGCTCTTTCTTTCCCAACTCCGCTTGCCTTATCTTCAGCCATGTTGAATTCAACCATGATGCGAGCTGTTCTGTGGAGTGGTATACCATTCAATGTGACCGTAGGAAACTATCCAAGGCCGACTATTCAGAATAGTACGGATGTGATTGTTCGCGTCACGGCAGCCGCAATCTGTGGAAGTGATTTGCATTTGTATCGAGGCACCAGAACTCCACCAACTGGGCCTACCGATCCCGTACCTATCGGCCATGAGGCCATGGGTTATGTTGCAGAAGTCGGTGAAGGCGTCAATTTTCTGTCCGTTGGAGATTTTGTGGTTATACCTGATCGCACTGACGAAGGACATCTCCTTATGGAGCCACATTCATATACAGCATATGGTTCTGCCGCACTACCTGGATCTCAAGGTAAGCATCATTGAGAATATAATATAGAACATAACTCTAATCCCCTTGCAGCGGAATATGTCAGAGTTCCTTACGCTGACAACGGACTCATTCCCATTGAAACTACGAACGGGACTGAACCTCTTATCGACTACCTCTTCCTCTCGGACATCTTCCCAACGGCATGGACTGCACTTGACTACTCAGGATTTCAATCTGGAGACACTGTAGCCATTTTCGGAGCTGGCCCTGTCGGCCAACTCGCTATACACTGCGCCATGCTTCGCGGCGCTTCTAAAGTCTACTCAATCGACAGTGTCCCTGCTCGTCTTGAGCTTGCCGCCAGCCAAGGAGCCATTCCAATTTCATTCAACACGTCAGATCCAGTAGCCCAGATCCTAGCCTACGAGCCCAACGGCGTCAGAAGAACGGTTGATTGCGTTGGCTACGAAGCTGTCAATTCTTCTATGCTGCCCCAAGAGAATGCTGTGCTGCAAAACATGATCAATTCCACTTCAATCAACGGCGGTCTTGGCGTCGCTGGTGTTTATCACGTTTATGAGCCCGAAGCATACAGCATGCCGCTCTCCTTGGGAGCTATCTGGGCTAAAGCGCTAAAGCTCTCATCCGGCGCCGTTAACCCCATGACTGAAGCACCCCGACTTGCGGATTTGATTGCTACGGGTAGAGCACGACCAAGCTTCATCATCAGTGCCAATATCAGCATTGAAGATGCTCCGGAGTATTATGCTCGCTTCGAACAGCATAGAGAAACGAAGGTCGTCATCCAGTTCCCAATGGCTTGAGCTAGGCGTGACGACGGTTTAAAGATGATGAAATCTAGGCGGCACTGAAGGGAATAGAATCCGCCATTGCCATTTCTATTTCCTCCATAATTACTAGCTATTCCACTCTCTTGTTCTCAAACATGACTAGATCAATAGATCGACGTAGATGAGTTGGAGGTTGGAGGAACTTATGATTGATAATGTTCGTTGGAAGAGAAGAATAATGTTCAGTCTATATACCTAGATAGTATTCCTAGTTACTAAAAGAAATTCGGAATAGTAGTTTTCGTTATGCTATACTCATTTTCGAGTTGCACTTGGAGTCTGCGGAGACATATGTAAGGATTTGCATAGCGGTGATTGACAAACGTGTGATTTCTGCAAACGGAAGAAGGCAAAGAGCATGGGCTATCTGAATTCTTCGTCTTGAACAAGCCAAATAACTTTCTTTGAAGATAAAATTGTTTCGGCATTGCCCCGCACGCTATGGCCACATGCAAGTTATCGATAAGGCTCCCAACTAGGTAACTACTTACTTCAGGACCATCGTAAAAACTGCAACGGCAAGGGCAGAGTCTAGTAGACTTGTCGCTTTCCCTTGTCGCATGACTAGAGTTTTGTATTCAGATTAACAAATCGGAGGATGATCCTCCACAATGTATATAGCGTGCAATGTAGAAGCTCTTGTATAAGCGGACTTGATCTTCTTGTCACACCCTCCAATCACAGGCAGGCGGCTTATTGGGCTACATAAGTGAATTTAATTGGGAAAGAGAACCGGTGTTATTTAATCCTCACCGTCCCGCCTCTCCTACCTAGAACTACCCCGCTCCGCACACCACGAATGCAACGATACTAGACGAATGCGATACAATCTAGCAGTAGGACCCAAAATCCGACAGACAACGCAAACCTAACGAGGAATGGTACGTCTGTAGAGTCAAACCAGAGCTCCAGTCGCAGTGATTATTACCAAACTGGGTGCCCGTAACGAGTAGCTCCGGTGGGCTTGAGCCTCCCCTTGGCATGGCTGGGGCCAATATCGCAGCTGAAATGGTGAAATGGCCCTCAATGTTACTCTTGAATGCTTCCTATACACCTCTAACAATATTGCTCACAGTTCGGAACCGACGTGTTTGATGGTAAAGACGCCACCGCGGATAAACTCCCAGCCTCTTATCATCACCATGTGGAGCTCGAGAATGGGAAGAAGGTGCGCAACGTGTCCGATCCCAACAAGAACATAAAGAGCTTTTTAAAGACGGAACTATCTCTTGGTCACTTGGATGGGATGCAGAAGCATCTCTGGTTTGCCGGCGCCAGGCATAGAGCTACGCAACTGCACTTTCAGATCGCCATAGGCCGCGAGATCGTCATTTCTGACCGGATGGATCTGCACCTCCTATGGGACAACAGAAGAGTTTTCCTCAAACCGATCCCCAGGTTCCTCCTCGATCCGGCTTTTTGGAAGTCAAACTTAACGTGTCCCGCGACCTGCACATGCCAGAATGCACAGCAGGCGAACCCGAGACCTCAGGCTGGGAACCAGGAACAGCCGCCTATGAACCATGAACTACCACCTATAAACCATGAGACGCCGCCTATGAACAATGGACAGCCACCTGCAAACCAGGAACTGGTGCCATGCGTGGATACGTTACGCAAAGTTGCTTTCGGCTTCCTCTACAGTTACGTATGTCTCATATCCTCGGAGAGCGACTTCTTTGTTGCCAATGAAAAGCGCCTCTTACCCCGAAATGAAGACGACGCGACAATCAAATGGGCGAATTGGCAGATACTGGCCAGGGAGCTGATCAAAGTGTATGACCCAGACAAGGTCCACCCGCGCTTTCACCGTGCCGAGCTTCGACTCCACCGTATCAACATCATCCATCGCTTCACCCAACTCCCGCTCTTCAATCCATACCTCCGGGAATGGCGCGACTACGGCAGCCTCTTCCGTGAGAATCTCGCCTGGATCGCTACGACGACAGTTTTCATCGCCTTGGTCTTGACGGCAATGCAGGTCGGCCTCGCCACGGATCAGCTGAAGGACAACCGCAGCTACCAGCGAGCCTCGTACGGCTTCTCCGTCTTTGCCATTCTTGGACCCCTGTGCGCGTTCGGCACTGTGGCCCTGGCGGCGCTGTACAATCTCGTCAAGGACCTACCATGGCTTCTTGGGGGTGGTACGGCCTCGTCAACAGTTCATCCGCCGGGTGATACGCAACCAAACCAGGACACCCAGGCGATTAATGGAGTGGTTCTACAAGAGAGAGGGACCGAAGGAGACGGAGGCATGGTATAAGCGGTACTAGATTGTTCAATATTAATCATTCTCTTCTTTTTCCCTTTTCATGTCCCTCGTGTTAGGTCTTTGCAACAACCGTATCTAGTTCTATAATCTGTGAAAGTTATGTTTAATTTTGATCGTACGGGAAACTTTAAGGCTCCTCTTATTCTTTATAGTTTCTCCGGCCCAAGAAACACCATTAACAATCCATTTAACCTCAAATGTCATTGACCACTTTACAACCCTCGTCACGTCGTGATTTTCAGCAGCAGATATCAGCAAGTGGTAGCAGCTGAGGATAATAGAGGTCGCAGGCTCTGGCTTTGGTTTGGCTTGTAGCAGTGTGATACCGGCACTCTGTACGAAGGGAGTGAGTGGTAATAAAAGTGATGATGAAAAGAACGATGACCACAACCTTCCCAGTTGAAAATACTGTGTATCAACGAAATTTGAGGCTTGGATAAGGCGGACTTCAGAGTTGAGGAGGTCGCTTCGACAGAGACTGTAGTTCTATCGACCAAAGCAGGCTAGTACAAAGCGATAACTCGGGAGGGTGTGCTTTCTATACTTAAAGTACCATTTGCCCAATCTTGATATGCTATCTCTTGGAAAGTATAAATTCCAACATACAAGTAGTATTGTCCACGCCGGCTACCTATCAGACTCGGATGTTAAGAGTTTGAAAATACGAAAGAGAGGAAATATGGAAAGTCCCATCGAAGGCTTTACGGTACGTCCATGCTCTGCAGAACTCTCTCCGTCAGCTGTGAGCTCTATCATTGAGTCCCTTGTAGTTGGTCGCAGCTGACTCGGGTACCAGATAAAGAAGCCGATCATGACCAGAAACATTAACGCCGCATCGAATACGTATGTCGGCCACTCGGTGTTTTGAAGATAGCTGTCCTTGCCCATGATATACTCCACCACCCGATAGATATTCCGCACCAAGATCGCCAACGATGTCGAGTATAGCATGTTCAGGCACGCTTGCCAAGGGACATCGCTGGTAGCCCCCGACTCAGCCACGTGGGCGCGAAAGCGCGAGTTGAAATTCAGGCAACAGAACATGAAAACAACGAACATCAGGACTTGGAGTGCTAGTCCGGCAACGATAATGTAGGTACCGATGGCGACTTGTTTTGGGTGAACCAGCAACCCCGAGCCGCTGGATTGGATATTCAGACAGGTCCAATCGCCCGACACAAATACGACGGTCGCCCAGCGGGGGGAGATGAGGGAGAAGCTGTCACCGTGAACGGCTCGGACCACGCGAGAGTATACCATGTACAGCGATGCGGCGAAGCAGACGGGAGCCAGGAGTATGAAAATGGCTTGAAAGATGTAGGGTATCAAGGACCCTGTAGCATTAGTGGCGGCAGCTCGAGAAATATAGCCGATGACTTCAACTGTTCGATGATATCTTGTTAGTGGCAGAGCCCAGGAACTCATCAATCTTCGTCGCGACTTACAGATGCCACCAATCAGGAAAGGGATGCAAAACCACGTCTTGGTCACGAACATCTTCCAAGCATGGGCCACGCTTACAAGACAAAATAGAATGGTAAAGACAATAGCGAGAGGCATATTGGGCACATAGTGCCACAAAATGGTTCCAAGATAGGTTTCGAGGGTCGGCATTTTGGCTGGTTGATATCGCAATTGAGGTTGTAACTGATGGAATCACGAAATGCAAACGCAGGCAATGTGGTCTTCTTGAAGTAAATGCTGGCCGGACTTCAGGTTGCAAAGTCGAGAGTAGAGACAGAACAGGAGTTAAATGCTAGAAGGTGCAGCAAACGAGGTTGGCAGCATCTCTCTATAAATGCTACCGTGGGACCTACCTATACTGCTCCAGCCCATCTTCAAATCATCACAGCAACTACTGCAGACACGCGTGTTATCATAACCGCCATGGACAGCATCGCATCGCAAGTTAGTGCGCTAGGCCGGCGCCGAAATAGGCTTAGCACACGCGTGTTACATAAGCAGAATGCCCTGCCACGAGCCAATGCTGCGGCTGTGCCTCGGTCCTGCGGCTGCCCTTGCCTGGAAACCCTAAGATCCGCAGAAGCTGATTTGCGAAGCTCATGAGGGTAAATGCCTTCGGTCGGCATAGAGAGCCATAGAGCCGGTACGAGGACGAGTTCTCGTTTGAGAGCCTCTCCTTGTAAGATATCCACCATTGACGCAGTCGCTGCCAACGAGAGCAGCGGGCTCGACTTCACCGGCACAACTAGTGTCCGCCCTGTCAGCTATATTCCGTAGCCCGACCGCCAGACTCATCCACGTCTCCCGCGTGGATCCCACAATATGCTTCGTCGCAGCCATAAGAAATCATGGGGCGGTTGTCTCCAGTGGTGAGTTGTCCGGCAATGGCTTGAACCCCCTTGGCCTGTGCCTACTTCTGTTTCCCTGAGCTACGGCTGACTTGGGTTCAATGAGTAGCAAGCGACGACATGTCAAGGTAACGCCTTCGAAAGACACCCCGGTTTTCATGACTGACTTCAAATCTTCTCTAACCCTTAGTGCGATGAGGGTCGCCCCATATGCCTCCTATGCACTATGTCCGGGCGGGACTGCAGCTTTGCATCGCAAGCCCCGCCCCAGAAGCTCTCAGCATCCGGTGTCTCTCCTCAAGCGCCGTCTAGAAGCCCAAGCAGCAACCCCAGTCAAAGCGGTGTCGCCACGCCTGATGCCGCTCCTCTAACTGCCCCCAGCCTGTCTAAGCTCGACTTGTCGGAGCGCTCAAGTATCAACAGCCAGCAAGACCCAAGTCTTGATGAACCCATCAATCTCAACCACATGGAACTCATGATCCACTTGACGCTCGATAAGGATATGTTCAATCTTAGTGACGGCATTGGCGACTTCCCCTCCAATTTTCTCTTCGGCATTCACAAAAGCCTCGACTCGCCATATCTTTTATATCAACTTCTTGCCTTCTCCGCCCGCCATCTAGCCTTCCTACATCCCGAGTCTTCGGCCTCCTACCACTACCAGGCCGCTGCCCTACAAACCCGTGCCGTCTCGCTCTTCAACGCGGCCTGGACAGAGGTCAACCAGTCCAACTGTGTCCCCATTCTTCTATTTTCGACCATCCTAGGGCACCACTTCCTTGCCGACACGCTTGCCCAGCGGGATCCGGGCGGGCTAGAAGGTTTTATAACCCACTACATACAGTGCGTGGAGATGCACCGGGGCATCTACGCCATAGCCCAGACCGCATGGCCACTGTTGATGGAGTCGAAGCTTGAGCAGATCTTATCCTGGAGCTCAGCATTCAACACGCGGCCGCCGAAAGGCAGTCACTGCCAGCGGATTAGGGAGCTGATAGACAGCTCCGACACGCTAAGCGAGACGGATAAAGAGGCCTTTCGGCAGGCGATTCAGTACCTGCAACTCGGGTTTGATGTAGTGTTGGCGGCGAAGGAGGAGCCGGGCAACCGATATCAAATGATCTTTAAGTGGACGCTATTGGCACCGCCCGAGTTTACAGGGTTGTTGGCAGCGAAGCGGCCAGAAGTTCTGGTGCTGTTGGCTTATTATGCGCTATTACTGCATCACGGGAGAAGCATGTGGCAGATTGGGGATGCTGGGGTGTACATACTAGGACTGATTGTGGACTATCTCGGCCCTGGATGGGATTATTGGCTCGAGTATCCGCGACAAATGATAGCGAAAGACGTCGAGCAAGCTCTTTAGTTGGGTTCTAAGGAGCTTCTCGACCTGTACCAAACCCAAGCAGATCAAAGGAACCAAATACTAAATATAGAGCATAGACATTGAAACGAGAATAAAGATACCAGATACTGCTACAATTTATTTAAAACTTTAGGTGAAAGCTGCTGACATGGCAAGCTCTAAACTACCCATACTTGGGGCTAATGGACAATGTATTTCTAATATTTATCAGAACTTTAAATGCTTTACTTTCAACCTCACTCTGAAGTGCTGATCCCCCGTAGCCATTCCGACAAAGTTTTGAGGATGTTGTGCACTCGCTACACTTTCTATCCGGCATGGCCATTATGTCGGGCTTCCTGCCTTAAGCTCCGATCTTGGCCAACCCCCCACCTTGCTACTGACGACATGCGGGGTTGGGGTTTTGAGCATGCCGACGGGTCCTGGGATAGTGCATGTTACTCGAACTGCTTCTTCTCGTTTTAATGGCTTGTATCAACTTTCTCTCATTTCTAACGGACTGCTATTCTTTTGACATTTCCCCTAGCGGGATTATCTAGCCGTATATCCTCCATCTACTGGCAGACATACCCCCGTCATCCAAGACGCATCGTCACTTGCAAGCACCACCGCCATTTTCGCAATATCATTCGGAAATCCAGGCCCGTTAAACGGATGTCTCCTCTTCAAGTCCTCCAGCGGGTTCATATGGGATGTCGTCTCGGCAAAGATAGCTGTTTGGGTAACTAGGTTACTAGTCAGCCTGTAGCCTCCCTCCTTATAATCTTTGCAACAGACATCCAGGACAAAGTGCATTCACATGAATTCTATACTTGGCGTAATCTAGCGCAACTTGTCTTGTTAAACTACTGACAGCACCTTTCGAGGCGCAGTATGAAGCTGGGACCTTGTCAGTTTTGTGTAACGCCGGAAAGAGAGGTGGGCACTCACGGTTGTCGTGTCCGGCAATGATCCCCATGATGGAGGACATATTGATGATCCACCCTCGATCTCCTGACACATGTGGATCCTGATTCAGCATCTGTGCCGTGGCATACTTACAGCCCAAGAACACCGACTTGGCGTTAATGTTCATGGTCGCATCCCATACGTCCTCGTCCGTGAGGTGGCACAGCGCAGGATGGCGCGCTTCGAAGCTGACCCCAGCATTGTTCACCATGCTGCTTCCGTCAGGTGAAGTTCGCGCGGGAGATCAAACAACACTCACATATCTAGTCTTCCAAACTCTTGCACCGCAGCCCCGACCAGAGACTCGACATCCTTTGCCTTGCCAACATCAGTCTTGACGAATATGGCCTCCCCACCAGAGTTCCGGATTGAGTCGTGGGTGTTCGAATCCCTCTCCCCGGGGATAATGGCCCGAGCAGTAGGGGTTAAATCCGAGCAGACAACCTTCGCTCCGGCGCGAGCATAGAGAAGAGAAATCGCTCGGCCTAGGCCGGACGACGAGCCGGTTACAATGGCGACCTTGTTGAGAAGGCGCTGCGACATTGTGGAAATGAAATGAGTTAAATGAGGATTTGTGACCTGGATGAGAAACCGCTCACGGATATATACTCAGTCATGGTCACTAACGATCAGGTCTGCATACTGAGTTGTCACATGTTGGACCTCTATTCAGCCGGTGGAATGTGCAGGATAGCCGAGAGGATATCCATACAGTGCTCTGCAAAACCAGCGCTTTTGCGCCAGCGAAACTTAGAATATGGAAGGCAAGTGGGCCGTGATTGGTTGAATGAATATAAACTTGTGACTCTTTTGGTCAGGTAATTGATGGGTGAGATAGTTGTCTTTGGGCTTCTGTTAGAGACGTCTGAGGACTACGCGATTGAATCCTTAACTTGGTTAAAACATAACTTATCACAGGAGCTTAAGGTAGTGACATGAACAATGTATTACTAAGCAGAGGAATTGCACTGAGTATCTAAACCCTAGCCATTGACTTATGATTTCGTCGTGCTCTTGACTTATTGAAGTCTCAGTATTACAATGCTATTCACTTGCATTTCTTTTCCTCATTATTCGGACTTCACGTGAATTAACTCCGATTTGCTTACGAATCATTGCGGCACAGGTTAGACATTTTATCTCATAGGAGTTGAATCTCTGGACCCATATCCACTTATCTATAAACATGGCCGAAACAAAGTTCTTTGAGAGGACCATCAGGCTCTCGCCTCAATCCCAGCCTGCAGGCATTGAATTCCCAGCAAAACTCGCTTTCAGAACCTTTGGCGACGTCTCGAACCCCGCTATTTTACTCCCCACCTGTTTTGGTGGCCAGCTCGAAGACACTTTGACATTTCTATACTCGAACGAGCATGGATACGAGCCCGTCTTGCCGCTGTCGAAGTACTTCATAATTATTGTCGGCCTTTTGGGCGGCGGTGAGTCATCCTCGCCCAGCAATACACCAGCGCCCTACCACGGTCGCAACTTTCCACGCACAACCTATGAAGACAACGTGCGTTTCCAACATGCGCTGTGTCTGAGTCTCGGAGTCAAGAAGTTGTTCGCGTGCATTGGCTTCAGCATGGGTGGACAACAGGCCTACCACATGAGTGCACTCTTTCCGGATTTTATACAGAAGATGGTGTGTTTAGCAGGGAGTGCGAAGACGAGCTGGCACAATTGGTGTGTATTAGATGGGCTCAAGCACACACTTATGAATTCGCCGGACTTCCATGACGGACTTTACACCGAGCAAGCAATTAAGGGATTGCAGGTATTTGACAGGGTGTATACCTCTTGGGCGCTATCCCAGGCATGGTTCCGGCAGAATTGCTGGGAACAGCTTGGCTTCAAGACTCTGGAGAAGTATTTGGATGAGTCGTGTTCTGGCTCGGGCGATGCAAATGATGTGCTGCTGATGTTATGGACTTGGCAGCATGGCGATATTACCTTAAGCTACCCTGAAGATAGCGGGGATCTAGCGAAGACACTGGGAAGGATAAAGGCTAGATGTCTTATCATGCCCTCGAGCACAGATCAGTTCTTCTCGTCTGTAGACAGTGAAGAGGAGGTGAAGAACCTCAAGCATGCGGAATTTCGCTGTATAGAGTCTGTCAATGGTCACCTCGCTGCTGGCGGGTATGGAACAAAGGAGGATACTAGTTACCAAATCACGGAAATAGGGCAGTTTCTCAGTTCCCATGCTAGTTAGACCAAAGCGATGTCCTGACTTGTAGCCGCATTGGTTAGCTAAAGGAACATTTTAAGGTATATTCTGGACTTCATCTTAGGTATCTCATAACCCGAGGCAAAAGAGGTGTAAAAAGAAATCAGGCACTACTTACAAGGATGGAAACTTTAAAACCATAGCAAAAAGACTCAGAGACTTGACTATGGACTTTATAGAATTTAATAATATAATGTAAATTACAGCATGTGCTGATCGCCAGCTATGCAAATATAGTAATTTGCTACCTCGTATGTCAGGCGTCACAGCGTCCTTACATGCGGCGCAGCTGCAGAACTTGGAAAGTGATAAAAAGTACGCGCACCATGCCATAATATGCAACCATGTCCTGTACGTACAGCGAAGCAGTGATAAGGCTACTTCCAATTGTCTGCTGAGCTTTTCAAGATCAAGCCAACTGCCTTCTGAAACGCTGGAGACATTCATTTGAAGCAAAACTAACCAACTTCCATCATTCATCAACATTCTCATTATTGTTCAAAAGGATTGTCAAAGCAAATAGAGCCTTCTCGTTCATGTCTTTTCAAGCCTAGATTTATGGCAGAGCCTCGTCCGGCGCACCAGTCAGAACAATCCAGACAACCCCTTGTATTTCCGTACCATCACGGATACCGGTAACTACTGTCGTTATAGTGACGTTATTGCCTGTCTAAAAACACCCCGGCAATAATGGAGGAGCAGGCTGAAGGGGTCCAGCTCGGAATCGTTGTAGTATACGACACTCCGAGTTCATATATCGAGTTGGTCAGCCGCCGATTATAGTAGATCCAAGGGCTAATCGTACGTCTGTTGCTAGTATCGTTGCAGTGCACGGTCTTGGTGCCGCACCAGAATGGGCTTGGGTCAGGAAAGTGATGAGAAATGGGGAAGAACGTAAGGTCAACTGGCTCGCCGACAAAGATCTCCTTCCTTCAGTGGTTCCCAATGCTCGGATCATGACTTTCAATTATGAATCTAAGTGGCATAACGGTGCTCCTTGGACACGACGTTCTCTATGCGCTCTACAATTGCTTACAGATCTCAACAACAAGAGAAAAGTATGATAGAAGAAACTTCTCTAATCTATAGGTTGCTGATGAGTGATAACAGGAAAGAGACGATAATGAGAATCGACCAATAATATTCATAGGTCATAGCTTTGGCGGCATAGTCATTGAAGAGGTAGGTCTAACTTTGGTTCGAAGTATGCTGTGACAGTTTGGCTCATCTCTATAGGCTATTAACGTAGTGAATTCATATCCGCCTCAAGACCGGCACCTATCATTTTCGACAGCAGGAATTATTTTTCTTGGGACTCCCCACCGCGGCACTAAGGCCTCAAAATGGGGAGAATTAATTGCCACTTCCGGCAAAATGCTTGGATATAATACTGAGGATTCCATTCTAGAGGACCTACGGGAAGACTCCACGGCCTTGGCAGACGTATTACATCAATTTTCGTTATGGCTCTTCCGATTCTCGGTCCCGACTGTTTGCTTCTTCGAGCAATACGAAACAGACTACGGAAAACGAATTGGCTTGAGTTGGAAACACATGGTGCGTGTCGGAGTGATATCATATACAGTCATCTAATATGTAAATTTAAAGGTCGTCAACGAGAGATCGGGGTGTATCGATGGGCATAGAAAACTTCCACTGCCGACAGATCATTTCAAGATCAACAAATTCGAAGGCCCAGACGACATTTCCTATAAGAGAGTCTCTAGTGTGATAGCTGAAATGGCCAAGGAAGCCAAGGCGAAAGTTGAAGCAAGACTATATCGTACGTAGCTTCAACCAGTGATTTTGCTTCTCAAACTGACCTATTTCTCACAGCACGCATGATTCAAACGGACAACTCCAGTAAGCTTACCGGTCATATTGAAGTTTAACTGTGTACTAAGATTTGTAATCTAGTCGTCCCTGATCGAAATCTTGAATGCCTTCAATCTTTGTTTCTAACCAATCCTGTAGATGACCTGGCAAAGATTCACCGCACTAAAGGTCAGAGCATCGATGGCACCTGCGAATGGCTCCTAGTCCATGAAGATTATACTGCTTGGTCAGAAAGGGATGATTCGAACTCTCTTCTTCGGTTAATCGGCAGGCCAGGAATTGGCAAGACAATGATCAGTAGTTTCTTGGCCCATGAGCTAGAGCAGAAGGCGGAGATGAAGCCATCAATGACACTCGCTTATTACTTCTGTGATAATAAAGACGAGAAACGGAATACTGGTCTAGCAATACTTCGAGGTCTGCTCTCGCAGCTTTTAAGGCAGCGCCCTAATCTATTCAAACATATCCAACCAGATTATGACCAGCAACAACAGAGCTTGGTAACCAATATTGATGCTCTCTGGAGAATTCTGAAACAAATGCTCGAAGATGCTAAAGCAGGTGATGTCTATCTCTTGATAGACGCACTAGATGAGTGTAGAAAGTCTACGCGCAAAGAATTCCTTGCGCCTCTTGCAACTTTATTGGGGTCTTTACGACCAACTAAAGGAAGGCTCAAGATATTGATAACGTCTCGGCCAGAGTCAGACATCCAGGAATATTTGTCAGAACTTGAGATCCAATTGCAAGTCGATTCCGGCAAAGTCAACAAAGATCTGGGGAAATTTATAGATGTCAAGGTTGACGAACTTTCTAACAAGAAGAATTACTCGTCAAAATTGACTGAACAGGTCAGGTCTACCCTAACTACACATGCCGGCGGAACCTTTTTATGGGCTTCTCTTGTTTTAAAGGGCCTAGAGGAGACTAAGATCAAGTCCCAGGTCCCTGCCAAGCTTCGTTCACTACCAGCAGATATCAATGAAGTATATTCACGAATTCTTGATGAGGTGGAGCCCGACTGCCAAGATACTGCAAAGATTGTCCTTCGCTGGATTATTGGAGCAAGAAGACCGCTTACTGTCGAAGAACTTGCCACAGCTGTTGCTCTCCACTATCACGATGAGGAAGGCACAGTGCCATCCAATGATGACATATCTGAGTTTGAGGATGTCTTCGAAAGTTGCGGATCTCTGGTAAACCTTGATCCTACGACAAACACACTTAATCTTGTCCACCAATCTGCAAAGGAGTTCTTTATAGGCAATTACCTTTTGGGAAATCCCCTTTCAGAGTATTGGATTTCCGAGGACAAGGCTCAACTCTTCATATTTGAAGCATGCTGGAAATATTTAAGTGCCGAGGAATTCGAGTATGGCTTCAACATTATACAGCGCGATGGGGATTATCTTCATGAGGTCAACATGTCTGACGACTATTCTTTTTATAAGCTCCTCCAATATACAACTGAGGAATGGAAAGAGCATGCAGCCTCTGCAACTCACGCGATTTCAACCGACCTCGATTGGGAGGGGTTGAATTTGACTAGCGTAACCACACTACGCGATAGCTGGCTGATAATAGCGGCGACAAGAGGACTTGAGGTGGAAGTTAGAGAATTGTTAGAAAAGGGGAATGCTCAGCCTAATTCGAGGGAGTACATGGAGTACCCTTTTGAAAAAGGCACGCCACTTTCAAATGCAGCCCAGGGAGGGTACCTTGAGGTCGTCCGGCTACTACTTGCGGCCCCTGGCATAGAGGTCAACTCAAAGGATAAAAGTTGCCAGACACCACTTTCGTATGCAGCTCAGAATGGATATAACGAGGTCGTCCAACTACTACTCACAACCCCTGGTATAGATGTCAACTTTCCAGACTTTTATGGCCATACACCACTCATGTTTGCAGCTGAGAATGGATATGAAGAGGTCGTCCAGCTACTACTTGCAGCCCCTAGTATAAAGATAAACTCCAAGAACTTCCCTGGACGGACGGCACTCTCATATGCAGCTAGCTGGGGACACTCTGAGGTCGCCCGGCTACTGCTCGCAGTCCCTGGCATAGAGGTAAACTCGAAGGATAATACTGGCCAGGCACCACTCTCAATCGCAGCTAGCTGGGGACGCTCTGAGGTCGTCCAGCTACTGCTTGCGGTCCCTGGTATAGAGGTCAACTCAAAGGATAACACTGGTTTGACGCCACTCTCGCATGCCGCTGACAATGGACATGACGAGGTCGTCCAACTACTACTCGAAGTTCCAGGGATAGAGGTGAACTCAAAGAATGCTATAAGCCGAACACCACTTTCATATGCAGCCGAGAAAGGATACCTAGAGGTCGTCCAGCTTTTTCTCGCCGGCCATGGCGTAGAGGTCAACTCAGAGGATGGCACAGTCCGGACGCCACTCTCATATGCAGCTGAGAGGATATAAAGAGATCGTGCAGCTGCTACTCGCAGTCCCTAGTATAGAGGTCAGCTCAAAAAACTACGTTGGCTGGACAGCACTCTCATATGCAGCTAGCTGGGGACACCCAGAGGTCGTCCAGCTACTGCTCACGGCCCCTGGTATAGAGGTCAACTCAAAGGATAACGCTGGCTGGACGCCACTCTCGCATGTAGCGGAGAGTGGACGTAACGAGATCGCCAAGCTACTACTCGAAGCTCCAGGTATAGAGGTCAACCCAAAGGATAATACTGGCCGAACGCCACTTTCGCATACAGCTGAGAATGGCTATAACGAGGTCGCCCAACTACTACTCGAAGTTCCAGGTATCGAGGTAAACTCAAGGGACAATAATGGCCAGACGCCACTTTCACATGCAGCTGAGAATGGACATGATGAGATCGTCAAGCTCCTACTAGAAGTTCCCGGTATAGATGTCAACTCAAAAGATAACACTGGCCAGACGCCACTCTCGTATGCAGCTAAGAATGGATATGACGAGGTCGTCTGGCTACTACTCGCAGTCCCAGATATAGATGCCAACTCAAAGGATAATACTGGCCAGACGGCACTCTCGTATGGAGCTTTGCATCAACACAAAGAGGTCGTAAGGCTGTTGCTTGAAGTGCCAGGTATAGAGGTTAACTCGAAGGATACGACTAGCCAGGCACTTCTCTCGTATGCAGCTGAGAATGGATACAAAGAGGTTTTCCCGCTACTACTTATAATTCCACGCATAGAGATTAACTTAAAAGGTGTACTTAGCTAGATAACACTCTTATATATAGATGGGTGAGGTATACAGATTAACTTAAGAGTTGTACTTAGCTAGACACCACTCTTATATATAGATGGGTGAGGGCACGAAGACGGTTTGTCGTAATTAGAGAGGTGTTGAAGCAAGATAATAAAATTAGCCTGCTCCGTAGGCCAGTCTCAGTATTCCTTGTCACGAGGTTCTTCTCCATGGGTACAGTTATTAGGCTTCCAGGCATGAACTTCACCTATGTAACCATGGTCCATGCCTGGCGGGTAAATATCCATATATAAATACCGAAAGGAGTAGATTAAGTCCTGTAATACTACGGCCGTTATAACCCCTACCTAGCACTATCTTGCAAGAAAGAATGCTTTCCCTTCTTGTTCTCCTTGAACTTCAGCCAAAAGAAGCCGCTGATCACCGCCGCCCAGTACAGGTTGTAGGAGATCACACTTCCATACGTCGCACTGTTCTGCCAACCCAAAAGCGAGTTGAAAACACCCCACCACCCACCGCCCGCGAGCTGTGGGTTGCAGCAGTTGACATGCCACACGCTCCGGCGAATATCATACGAACCCGGGCCCGATCCGTTCTCCGCGGCATCGCCGCCGGTGATCTTGTTCCATTGATCGGCCTCGAAGAACCAGACAGCTCTCGAGAACAGGCCGGCGGCGACATGGTACAGGAAGCACGTGGTGATGGCGAGGAAGAATCGAAGGGGCGCCATGTCGCCGCCCTTGTAAATCAGGACGCCAATGATGCACCCAGCTGCAATGCCGGTGATGGTGGGCAGCGGAACGGCACTCGCGGGGGTGCCGATGGTCACGCCGCCGACAAACACAATGCCCTCGATGCCTTCCCGGAGAATGGTGATGAAGGGCAGGATGAACAGCGCGTTGCGCTCACACCACAGCTTGAAGCGCTCGCCCAGGGTGCCGGTGTGGATGTCGCGGACCTGGAGGCTCTTGAGCAGCTTGAGGCGCCATTTCGCTTGCAGCTTGGAGATGCGCAGCATGGTCACGCCCATAATGGTGATAATCACCGACGCGATCATGCCGAAGACACCTTCCCAGATGTACTCGCTGTTGCTCCATTTATCCACGCCGAGGATGTAGAAGGCAGCAATGAGCAAGCCGCCCAAGAGAAGGCAGATGGCGAAGCCAATGGTGGCGCCGAGCCATATCTAGCACGAAGGGTTAGCTGGATGCGCGCACCGCGATCCCGTCAGAGATCTCGCGAGATCGCACCTGTTTGCGCAGTCGTCGATAGGCGTCAATGTCGTCGTCGTGACCCAGCGTCTGTTTGAGGTTGGCCAGCAGCACCGACACCACGACGGCCGTCTCCAGCGTCTCGCGAAAAACAATGAAAAAGACGGGGATGTCGAAGAGTTCGGGCATGGTGAGGGATTCTACGCCCGCGCGGATGAGGGCGTGAGGGACAGCGTCAGAAGGGGACGGGTGGTGGTGGGCATGCGACGGAAGTCTTCACGTCGGGCGTGAGGGGTTGAGGGGAGCAGAGCAGAGCAGAGCAGAGCAGAGGAGCACCGATTAGATCAAATCAAATCAGATCAAATCAGATCGGGATCAGGTGAGGGCAAATCAGGTCAGATGGACGAAAAGACGGAAGAGGAAGAAAAGGAGCCGGTATCGGTTGGCCACGACGGCGAGTGACATGCTGCCGCCGTTTTATGTCGTCGCCCTCGACGTCCCGCTCCGTGGGCCGACCACCGCACGCCGGACCTAGTCGTCACAGAGAAGAACTTTGCACGGCTCGTATTTGCAGCCGTCAAGCTATCGAGGCTATCGGGGGTCCTCTAGTATCTTATCTGATCATCTAATCTGATCCTCATTGGTGTTGCCGTCGCCCACCGACCGGGTTCTGCGGCGGGCGTTATTGGACCTGCATTTTTGCGCATGACTTTTCTCCTTCGCTTGGCCTCCAGGGTTTGGCGTCGGACATGCCTCACGTCCGATCACGCTCATCCCGTCTGTTTCTAGTCTCCTGCTCGTCGTGTGGAGAAGATTTCACCATGCTCTGCGGCCACTGCACGTGGAAGACTTGATCAACTTCGTCCATGCGCCGACGCTTCCATTCTCAAGGCTTCCTGTTGTGAGAAGAGTGTTCGTTGCTCGTCGCCCCCCGATTGAGCGCCGCCATGCTTCCTAAGTGTGTCTCCATCTGCTCCCGCCTCTGGACATGCGGCATCTTCGTCGCAGCGCTGGCCGTCGCTGAGACCCGCGTGTACGACTTTGAGATCGGATGGGCGAACCGCAATCCAGATGGCCGCCACGAGCGACGGGTGATTGCCATCAACGACCAGTGGCCCCTTCCCACTATTGAGGCCACGGTGGGCGATCGCATTGTGGTGAATGCGCACAACCATCTCGGCGACAAATCGACGTCTCTGCACTTCCATGGCCTGTTCCAGAATGGCACGAATCACATGGACGGCTCGATAGGCGTCACCCAATGCCCCATTCCGCCGGGAGCTTCAATGACGTACGATTTCGTCGTGGACCAGCCCGGCACGTATTGGTATCACTCGCACGAGACGGCGCAGTATCCCGATGGCCTACGAGGACCCATGATTGTCCATGACCCCGACCATCCATATGCAGAATTATATGACGAAGAGCTGGTCCTGACGCTGTCGGACTGGTATCATGAGGAGATGTCCCAGATTATGAAGGATTTTCTTACCGTCACCAATCCCACGGGAGCGGAACCAGGTAAACGAACTCGTGCTGGGAGGATGCCTCGTTTGGTTGCTAAAAGAAGTGATTAGTACCTCAATCCGCGCTGCAGAATGACACGCACGATTTGCAGGTTCCCGTCACGCCCGGGAAGAGATACTTTCTCCGCATCATCAACTTGAGTGCTTTTGCGAGCCACTACTTCTGGATCGAAGGCCACGACTTTGAGATCATTGAGCTGGATGGCGTCTACCACGAACCCACCAAAGCCGAGATGCTCTACGTGACCGCGGCTCAGCGGGTGGGTGTGATCTTCACGGCCAAGAACGAGACCTCTCGCAATTATGCGATGGTGGCAGCCATGGATCAAGAGATGTTTGACGTGATTCCGGATGATCTCATCCCCAACGCCGTCTCACACTTGGTGTACGACGCCTCAAAGCCACTGCCGGTCCCCGAGCCGGTAGATGAGTTCGAACCTATCGATGATTTCAATCTAATCCCCACCGACCGGGAAGAAATATTCAAAAATCCGGCTCGAACGATCACTTTAAATGTCTCTATGGAAAATCTGGGAGACGGTGCTGTAGGTCTCCTGATACCCATGAAATTTATATTGCTTTCTTTTTCTTTTCGGCTTGCCGTATGAGCCCTTCAAGACTGACACGTGACTAGAATTACGCATTCTTCAACAACATTACTTACAAGACCCCAGTGGTACCAACCTTGTTCACGGCCTTGAGTGCGAGTGGCGATGACGCCATGGATCCTTTGATTTATGGGGATTACACCAATTCATTTGTGTTGGACCAGGGCGAGGTTATTGAGCTTGTCCTGAATAACAAGGACGACGGGAAGGTATGTACAACAGTCAAGCACGAGAGAGAAAAGAGAGCGAAGCACTGACATACGTCTTTTCGTTACAGCATCCATTCCACATGCACGGTCATAATTTCCAAGTCATTGTCCGATCCGAGGAGAATGCTGGCGCGTGGGACCCTGCCGAAGCCGACGACTTTCCCGAGATCCCAATGAAGCGCGACACAGTAATGCTGCAACCGCAGGGAAATCTCGTCCTGCGTTTCCGCAGCGATAATCCGGGGATCTGGCAATTCCACTGCCACGTAGAATGGCACATGAAGCAAGGATTACTTTTGACCTTGGTAGAGGTATAGCAACACCCTCTCCTAATATTATCTGCACGCCTTCTCTAACATCAGCAACAGGCTCCTCTAGCTCTGCAAAAGACCCTGAATATTCCCGCCGACCATTTGGCGGTGTGTAAAGCTGCCAAAATGCCAACCGAAGGCAACGCGGCTGGAAACACGGTTGACTGGCTGGATCTTACCGGGCAGCCTTCACCACCAAAGCCTCTTCCCGATGGATTCACGCCGCGTGGAATTGTCGCGCTTGTCTTCTCGATCATTAGCGGGTTGATTGGTACGGTGGTGATTTTCTGGTATGCGTATGGCGACATTCCAGATGAAAGTGAGGAAGAACAAGCCCTGGGTGGTGATGATAGATCTGGGTATGAGGGATTGAGTAACGGCAACGGACATAGCTTCGAGGAGGACGAAGGTCCTAATGGTTCTAGAGTACCGGATGAAACTGCTCGTCTCTTGAATTAAACCATCCTGTTAGCAGGTAATGGAAGGACACACATAAGTTAATAGATACCATAATCTTTCTCGGGCTTAGACTTAGGTCAAGTAAGCAGAACATAACGATGAAACATGAAGTCATATGTGGAATGCATGCAGTTTTTAACGGTGATTGCGAAGATTGGCGATGAAACAGAACCCCCGCAATCGATGGCACAGAGTCCTCAGCGGCGCTATAAATCAGTAAGAAAACTTTTCTATGCTTTAACGACGGAAAACACAACACTACACTTCACGATCTAAAAACCGACGTGATCATAAAAACCCGATTCCTGTAGATTGTGCTACAAGTCCCAACCCCAACTCCTTGAATGTACCTATACAGATACAAAGATCTCGAAACTAAAAAAATACCCTCAAATCAACTAAAGTTCCCACATGCATAAATCTAATCGAAAGCTCCATCAAGAGGCTACACAACCAAAGCTCCCACGACTTACGCCCCATTCGCCTCATCCACCGTCAGCTGCATCGCGGCGCTGTCCTGGCCCTTATACTCAGCCTTCTGCACCCAGCTGTACGAACTCCCGGCCTTGGTCTTGGCCGTGAACGTCGCCTCGGCATTGACGTCGATCTTGAACATCATGAAGCTCGCATTCGCAATGCAGTATTTCTTCGCCGGGCAGCTCAGCGGGAACGCCGCTGTCGTGGTCTTTGTCTCAGATGTCAATTCCTGCGTATCCTACATCCGATAGTTAGTATATTCTTCCCAGCGCGGCTTCCTCAATTGGACTTACGGATGAGCCTCCCACCGACCAAGTGGCCGTAGTAGTGACTTTTGTCTTCGCAATAAACGGCATGCCCACCTCCGCCTCGGCCGCCACGCTGCCGCCGACCGACCAGGTGGAGCCCGTGGTGATGGTACGGGACTGGGTGACGGCGTTGGCGGTGGTGAGGGTCATCTGCTGCTGGATGCTGGAGTTGCGGTTATCGAGGATCTGCGAGCCGACGCTGAACTGCGAGCCCACGGCCGTGGGCGCGAGGTTGTTGGTGAAGCCCGAGTAGGTCATATTCGTGATGGAAATCGAGGCCAGCTCGTCGAGGAAGTCGATCCCTAGGTTTCCCATGATCCCCACACTGCACATAGTGCCGTACATGCGCGCGATCATCCCCGACCCGACGGGCAGGGAGGTCTTGGTGAAAGTGTTGGCCGGGTTCTGCGTGATGGAGGAGAGCGCCTCGTATGACTGCCCAGCATCCGTCTTGAACGTGAAGCCCGAGACTTGCACGTCTGGCGTCTCCCAGACGATGAACTCGGTGAAGCGCTCGTTGGCTGCCAGGGAGAAGGGTCCCGGCGCGACCACGGTTTCGAGACCGCCTGCGATATCCGTGGTGTTGCCTGATAGGCCTGTGAGTTTGAGGCCGCGGAAGTTGCTGCTGCCCATGGTTGCTTCCATGCCGATGATGGGGCCTTCGAACGACCACGCTGAGCAATTGGTCTTGTCGCTGTCGGGGACGCCGCCATAGTAAGAGAGGAAAGCACCGTTGGAAGAAAGGCCGCGCGCGGGGGCAGCTGTTTGCCGCGCCTTCAATGGTGAGTTTGTTGCGTTTGTGGTTGCGGTGGGTTTGGGTGGTGCGGATGAGAGCAGGCTTGCAAGGAGCTGGTCAATGGCGTTCTGGTCCAGGGAGCCGTGGTCGGTGATGTCGGGTGTCATGCTCGCTGGGGGTGATGCCGTTATGGTAGCGCGGGGGTGCAGTACCCGGGCAGGAACACGGTCGGGCAGAACTCGTGTGGGTGATGCTACCACATGTTGAGTAGCGGACAATATGGCCAAGGTGAAAAGTGCTGCGGAGTGGACCATCTTGATTGAGGAGGTAGTTGTTAAAAACTGAGGTTTGCTGCAGTCCGGGGCCTATGGGAGTATTGAACAAGATACGCAGACAAGAACAAAGAGAAACAAGACGAAAGAGTGTAGATTCAAGCTGGTGGACTGAAAGAATGACTGGAGCACTGAACGATAGTAGAGGCAAACGAGAGAGTGGATTGCTGAAGATGGCAACGACCTGTAGACTTCAAAGGCCTTATATGCACCGTCTTCTCCATACTTCCAGCCTCTCCCCCCTCAGTCAACATCAATGGCATCAGACATTAGGTTCAACACCTGTATACGAAACAAACAACCAAGAGGGTAATATTTCTCGGGTGGAGCAAACTGCACCAAGCTCATCGCGAGGCAGAATCCCTTAGCTAGCAAAACAGAAAATCAGCCTCTGCAATATCTCTAGCTAGGAGGATGGAGGAGAGGCTGAGCGGTTGCTTACTTATACGATCGCCGGTCCACCTTGGCAGTGGGCCAGAGCTTTGTCGACGTGACCGACGCATCGTATTCTCAGTGGCTCCGGGTCTATCTGCTGGCATTAAAATCGTGACTATACCATCGGATTTCGCGGGAGGATCTGATATGCCGAAGATGACATGCCGTTCGGTCCTAGCTGAACCTAATCGTGAAACAGCAACAGGGATGGCCGGGTGCTCGCTACCGGTGCATTTCAGCATGAACACGAAGACGGGCAGGGATCATGATGGGTCTTTCCAATCCAAACGCGTTATCAGATGGTTTGTTGGAGTCTGTTGGAGTCTTGGTTGTTCGTATTGTCAGGAGAGACTTCCCTTCTACACCTGGCGGGGGCGGCATTGCGTTTTGTATAACGTACACGGTCCTTGGCAGGCACAATTATAAGCACGATGGCTTGTTTCAAGCGACTCCAAAGACATGATAGATGCTTACGTTCATCGGATCTACCATCAAGGTTTAGTCCCCAGGGCTGTCCAACTAGCGGATAATTTAGCGTTGTAGTAGTATGCACAACACACGAGTTGTAATGCACAATGCATCGGACGTCAATATCGCATGGGTCTGCTATATTGAAGCGTGGGTTCCACAGCCAATGGGAACAAATAGTTTAGTGAAAGTACAGCCACCCAAGCTCAGGCTTTTACGGTAGGAAACACAATAGTACATATAACAATCCAAACTGATATGAGTATAAAAACTTAATTCGTGTAGGTTATATTATAGATTCTAGCCCTAACTCCTTTGATATATAAATATATCAAGGTCTTAAACCTAGTACCTCCTAAATCTAAATAAAGTTGTATAAGATATATGAGCGCACAAGTTTTGAGTATTTGGCAGTGACATCACAGCTACAGCCGTAGATGCTGTGCCGGCACCTCGGTAGGAATTGATCACATTATGACTATGGATTCTAGTCCGAAGGTATCTAGATATTTTGGCCTGCTTGAGCCTGCGGTTAATGATGTGCTTTCGTCGCGGCGCTCATCTAGAATGCATACACCGAGCAGCAGTCTTTTCTTCAGACGCTTGTGCCTTCGCTAAAGCAAAAGAAGTCGATATAGCTCGATTCTTTGTCATTCATCGATAGGACATTGTTCCGTCCCACATTATGTTCCGTTTTCAGAGTGTCGTTTGCGTTCACATGCTTCATAGACATGGGTGTGTGCAGCCAGCACCACTTATTCAACGGAGGCTTATCGAGTCGAGCCCAGCCTCTGTGAATAATTGAGCACTGAACCCATTGCTGACACACCATGTCAAGGCTACACTACTTACCGGACAAGGTAGACTGACACTTCACTTGGTTTCACACTATGCCATCGATAAGACTGAACCTCCGTAGGTAGCCAGGCTAGAAGGCGCTGAGCGAATGAGTCGCGGTTTTCACAAGTGTATGTATATTCTAGTGGTTGCCATGAGGCTGCCCTTCAATTGGAGTTGATACGATCATTTGTTTAGACTGGCTAAATTCGAACCACACCGAAATGTAAAATAATGAACGCATATTGCTTATTGGTTCGGAGTTCCATGAGTGGGGTAGTACATACGGCTGATATGCTGCACTGGGCGTGTACACGTCACGATCTGTCGAGCAATCATTCACGTTTAGCCAAGCCATGCTCTCAACAGCAAATTCGCGCATCAAGACACCAAAATTCAGCCTTGGCACTACTCGAAGGGAGCCGTTTAAGAAGCCTCATAAATGCCTCTTGTATGTAAGCCTTCAGTGTCATTGTCGTTGACGCAGTATCTGATTCTACTCCGTTTTGCCATGGCTCAACTGGCCAACTCCAAGAACTGGGTCTTCGATGTTAGCGCTCTCATGGTGCTTATCAGCGAGGACGAGGAGCTCAAATACCGGCTCTCTGGTCGGTCCAAAATCGAAGCACTCTGCGCTGCTCCTGTAGCTGGCCTTCAGACATATTTGAAGTCTTATGAAATATTACTTCAAACCACTTCATACTCTTACTTCTCTCCTTATGGATGCAAAACTGCATCACTCAGAAACATGACCCTTGATAACGCTATCAAGAAAGCTGGTCTCTTGGAGGACGGCAAATGTACCTATTTTCAAATACCTCAATCGAGCTCGAAATCCAAAAGCATTTCCTCTCAGTGGATATGGGTAACATTTACCTGGCTGTGTATGGGGGAACTCTTGGTGCTCTGCCAACTTGGGCCAGGGACAACATGGATTGGGTTAACCAACTGCGTGGTTATAACTGGGTGGTCGGCGTTCTTGCGTATCATTGAGAGGATCATGGTCAGACCAGCATCTGGAAATGAGTCGCTGGTGACACGGCCTGATAGACCGGACTCGGTCGTCATCCTAGGGCGAAGCCACTCGGCTGTGATCATCTCAGGCAGCAGAAAAGACATCAAGGCCTGGACTGCTAATGGGCTCATCTACAACCAGAATTCCTCCAGGACTCTAAACTCGGTCTGGCAAGCCTTTACCAGAGTAGGAACACTATTTGTCCTGATTCTCGCCTTTTCCACAAATCCAAATGGTTCGACAATGGACCAAGTCATCTTCATACTGTTGAACGTGCTTGGGCAGCTGAATACACTGATGGGCCTGTGGCTAAATGCCAAATCTTGTCTGAACTTGTTAGGAAAGATGCCCGACAGCGTAGAAAATGTACCTAGTCGAACATGTATATATGCGTCGTTGATACGCCATTTCAAGGATATCAAGGACAACGGTTGGGTTGACAAGGTAAACTTGTTACCGCAGACAGATGTATGGTCTGAGTGGAGAGACCGCGTTGCAAGCGATACCAAGACGGACCCAAAGGAATTATACAATTCTATCAACGACGAATACACAAGAAGACCTCGGAAACAGATGCCAATCGATTCCACAAAACCATCGTTGACTGAAAGCTCAAGTTCCGACGCCTGACAGATCAGAAGAGCTTCAAGTTTCAAACAGAGTATTTCTACAGAAGTGGGTTCATTCTGGGTTGCTCATTATATGGGTGATAGATACGAAGTGGTTCTTAAGATTATTTTATACTTTCTTTAAGCTAGATATTTACTATTGCTATTAATCGTTTCAAAGTACATTCTCGTGTATTCTTCTTTGTCGATATGTATCTCTCCTCATGAACCTCTTCACGTATGGCATCTACATCGATGATACGACAGTGCAAGCGATGAGATAAACAAATTTAACTACGAAATAGTAATCAAATGGTTGATATTTATGCTACATATCCAAATTATATCTATACTAGGGCAGGGTATTAATTAGAGTGAATAATATATTAGAGGCTCATACTACCTATAATAAGAATACTATATAGTTTTTGTACCAATTATCCTTATCAGAGTTATGTAGATCAGGATTATTCTTATTAGAATCATTCTTATAAGAATCATTCTTATTAGAATCATTCGCCTCAAGAGAATTTCGCCGATAATTTGATGAGAATCGTCCTAGGCGAAACTACAGGGCATGGGTTTGTTTATCTCAGCTATGCTGTAGTACCAATGGTACGAACCCCTGCTTACATGATACCGTCTAATGTGCGATACATTTCCTGGTCTTAATTCTTTTACCATATAACTTCTAGTAACTTTAGTATCGATACCAAACGTGAGTAGCGTAAAAGAGGTGTAATTATATTAATCTAGCCCTGTTTGACTATCTGATACCTCTCAAACGACTTATCTCAATAGAGCAAGACGTACCTTACGCTAGTATGCTCTTCGGATGAATTTTCAAAGATAACTTATATTACGCCTGCTCGTAAAGGCCAATCGGCACAGTGAAGTGACATAAGTTCAGTTATATTCGAGGTCATAGCCTTAGCTAGCAGCCACAAATCAAAATGATGGACCGCATTGCAAGCAAATAATAGCTCTCACATATGCTCTCTACCCTCCCTCCTAAGGCCATGCTTCTTTTCCATGCAGGTTGCCACGGGGGCTGGTAGGTTGAGGTGTGTTGTAATCAATGTGCAGATGCGCCCCGCCTATATGGAGGCTGTGACCCTTGAGGATAATTTATTAGAAGTAAGACGAGGCTGCAAGACAAAAGCTTCTACTCAATACCAGCCATATTAATATGTTTCAATGATTTAACTATTGAATACTCATTTGTATCCGTTTTTGTTTTCTTCGTTGAAAATATTATTACATGAATTATTTACATCTAGAACTTTGAGGTATAAATTGAATAACAATATTCGGTTTATAATTTATGTGTCGTGTTATTTGAGCACGAGTCACGTTTAGAGAAACTTACAATGCAGTTCTGAACTCAGCAAATTCTCGGAAATAACCGGCATCAACAGGCCTGGAAGGCACCATTGCGAGGAGATCCCCTGTAAGGGAGAGTCCTCCATCAGCCCCAGTAAGATTGCCTGATAGGAGCTTCGGAGAAGGAGCAGGAAGGCGAGTAGCCTTACTAGTGCGAGTTCTGCATATCGATGTCGTGATGAGCGTCTACTGGGATGTTGATAACTATATGTTAGGAAGCTGTGCTCATGGCGCAGCACACTGATATCCCCCGCGGACACATAATGCGCTACGAGCAATGCAAGATGGACTAGCGTAGCAATCTTTCTACCAGGGATATGGCTAATCCCAATACTACTATAGTACGACTATAGCAACTGCTTTTGTCAAACTATTTATCACTGGTACCTGTCGCTCAAGCAGGAATAAGGTCACCACACATTTCAAGAGTGCCGCGTTTCCCGCTCAGAGCGTCGACAAGACTATTATCAATTCATGTTCCCCCTAGGCAGATTCGTTCTTATCAGTTAGTTTATCCGTTATTGTCTAGACTCAATACTACCTTGACTATTCATAAACCTTCTAGCTCTCGAACGACATGACCTGTCCTATCGGTAAGGCTGGCATTATTGGATCTGCAGAGGTTGTCCCAAGACAGAGCCGATTTAACCTCTACAGCGGCTAATAATAATAGGATAAAATGCGTGGTCCATAGACCAGCCACTTAGGCAAGGCTTCACAATGTTATACAGACAGGTCCGGGTTACTTTAAACCTATGCAACAAGGGCGCTGAGCAACCCCGGTTGAAAGCTGAGAATCATTCGTCCTGATCTGACTCCAACGCTTCATGGCGATAAGGTTGTGGGTCGGCTCGAGCCATGGATTAGGTTATGACCTGCTTTTGTCGGACTGGAACAACTAGTTGAAGCAAACCCCGGGCCTTTGGAGGACATTCTCGGATAGCACGATTGGTCAACTCTAGTGTTTTTGGCCACCAGCTGACCACAGCTTGTCATCAAAACCACCTCCTATACCTAGAATAGTAGCTAAGATCTAAAACTACTATAAATGAGGCTACATTGATACGGTGGCTTGGGTTCCTTTGAAGGATGGAGGCACAAGATCTCCAAGTTCGACGAGGCTATCCTCCCTATGCTGGCACTTATTTCCGTCGCTTGTCTTGTATTTAAGCAGAGCCTTTGGATTTACCCAAGCAATACAGGTATACGAATACAAGTTCTCTGTGTTGACATGAACATCACATTTTATTTTGCAATCCCAACATCTCTTGTCATCTCAATTATTAAGCATCTAAGCGCTTGGAACACAAGCGCGAATCCATTGATATGGCTATGTCCCGAGATTCGAAGCAATGGGGCCGCAGAAACGTCGAGTCAGCTCGAATTGGAGGTCGCGACTTCTGGCTCCTCCCGAGAGGCGAGGACGGCGATAGATTTCTGATGCGCGAACAGGAAAAGGCTCCTGAGCCAATGAGGTTCGAAGATCCTGTTTTAAAAGAGGTCCCGAAATATGAATATACTCGCCTGCCGTCGGACAAGAAGATGATTCGGCTGCTAAAACTCTACTCAGGTGAAGCATCTGGCACCGAGATCTATTGCGAGCTAGTGGAGGTTGAATACGACACGGAATTTCACGTTCCGACCAGGATTCAGGAGGAAAAGGGGAGCGCGAGTGAGAGCAGCGATAAAAAAAGCACCAGCGACAAGAAAGATGACGAAGGCGAAAGGAGCGATCTGGAGGAGCAGCATAAAAGCAGGGATGAGAAGGAAGACAAGAAAGAACGAGTGGAGCGGAAGAAGCGAATGGAACGCCGCGCACTGCAAAAGGTCGTCGACGACCTTGAGAAGGAGAAACAACGAGGAGAGCAGGAACCCCGCGGAACGGGAAATGATGCCGACAACCGCGAGGAGGGTTTCAGGGAGCAAAAAGAGGACCCCGAACTCAAACGTAAATTGCAGGCCTGGAAGGATGTCAAAAGAAGAGAAGAGAAGTACGAGGCTTTGTCCTGGTGCTGGGGAAACGAAGAAGAGGACTACGCTGTGCTGATTAAGAGTGAAGGGAGGACGTATAAGAAGCGGGTTCGAAAGGAACTGGCGCTTGCGATGAAGTATCTCCGCCGCCCTGGCCAGGAGAGGACCTTATGGATCGATGCGATCTGCATAGATCAAACCAACCCGAACGAGCGCAACCATCAGGTACAAATGATGTCAAGAGTCTATACCAGAGCTCAGCAGGTCTGCATCTGGCTTGGAGAAGCCGATGCCGATAGCGACATCGCGATCGAATTCATCAAGGGCGAGATGAAAGAACTTAAAAACTTCGATACTTTAACATCCGATGAGCAATACAGCCGAAAGTGGCAAGCATTGATGTCGCTTATGCAACGAGATTGGTTCTTCCGCCGTTGGGTTGTCCAAGAGATTGCCCTGTCTAGCGCCGCTATGGTCTACTGTGGCCATCACTCAGTCCCTTGGAAGTCCTTTGCAGTAGCCGTGGAGCTCTTTGTCGAGGTCGAGACTGCAACGCACCGTCTTTCCGAGGTCATGAAGAGAGACGAAAAGTTTCGCCATGTGCCGGGCTGGTTTGAATATGTTTCGGAACTCGGGGCCAGTCTCTTGGTACAGGCTACTGGAAAAGTATTCCGGACGAAAAGATCCCCTATGCAGCCAGGTCCTGGTGGCTCTGATGAAGGGACTGAGTTATATCACAGCCAAGAGAAACAAAAGGAGGATGAGGATGAATTACTAAAGAGGCTCATGGAAACACAGACCATTGATCCATTGGAACGAAGGAGTCTACTCAGCCTTGAGTACTTAGTGTCAACCATGTTTATCTTCCAGGCTTCTGAACCTCGAGATGTTGTTTACTCGCTGTTGGCTATTGCAAGGGACGCATCTCCCTTTGCTCCGGCTTTTTATGGCCAAGAAGATCAGAAACTCTTTCTTGTCATGACGCTCTTAGATCGATTTCTCGCCGAGAAGCCATTTATAGTGGATTACAGCCGACCGTATTCCGACGTAAGCCGAGATTTCGTGGAATTCAGTATACAACGAATGTATAAAATTGACCCTTACCAAGCTCTGGATATACTTTGTCGCCCATGGGCACTAGACCCTCCTCGGGGAAGATCAAAACGGCTGAGAAAACCCAAGAAGGGTGAAACTAACACAGTTGTGGAAGAGCCGTGGTTGATGCAGAAACGTAAGCCAATGGAGTGGAAAAAGTGTGAAAGAAAGCTCGAAGAAAATAAAGACGGTTTCTGGGAAGAAAAAGAACGAAAGTTCAAGCAAAGGTACAAGAAAGATGGCAATCTCAAGTGGGTATCTGACTCTCAAACTACTACCGAACAGTATCGGGCGGCTGCACTGAAACTTGCTAAAGCGAAGTGGGAAGAGCCTTGCAAAGTTGACGGATGCACAAGTGAAAAAGAGGCGGATTGCCCTCTACATTCCTGGTCAAGAATCAAAACGAGATACTTTAGTCAGACACCTGGCTCTAACAAAACTGCTGAGCAAGTTTCGAGCGATATTGATCTCCCATCATGGGTTTCTCGAGCTTCACAAGCCCCTTTTATGCTTGATCATGCACCAGGGATGGAAATGCGCAAGACTAGTCGTGCAAATGCAGACCCCCTTGTTGGAGCGCCTTTGGATGGCCACCGGAATTACAATGCCTCAGGCTCAGAGAAACTAGACCTTGCGGCCCTATATTTCAAGAAGAGACCGATAATGAACACTTATAGTCTCTACGTTAAGGGCTTTGAATTGGATATTGTCAAGGATGTGGAGGATGCATCGCAATTGGGGAGCATTCCAAAGGCCTGGCTAGATCTTGGAGGGTGGGAAAATACAGAGGAAGACCCACCGGACGAGTTTTGGAGGACCATTGTGGCAGATCGGGGGCGGGACGACCGAAACCCCCCATATTACTATGCTAGAGCCTGCAAAGAATCGGTCCATAAAGGAAGCCATCTTGGCGGCAGTGTCAATACAGCTGCTCTTATTCACGATGAGCAGAACTCCATCGTCGCTGAGTTCTGCCGGCGAGTCCGCGCTGTCATTTGGAATCGATGCCTATTCAGGACCGAAGGAGATCGGTTAGGACTTGCGAGCAAGGTGAAAAAAGGCGACAAAGTGTGCATTTTGAATGGATGTACCGTCCCAGTCATTCTCAGAGAAGTGAAGAAAGACACCTCGACGCCCTTTAAAAATGGAGAAGCAACTGGACTGACTGAACTCGAATTAGAATCCGAAGAAGATAGGATTGAAACCCTTAAGGCTTGCATTCGGCGAGCGGTAAGCAACCGTAAGCGCAAAGCGAAGTATAGGCCACAGAAAAATAAATACAAGGAAGCAAATCAGTGGCAAAAGAAAATCAATGCTAAAATTTCGGGAACAAAAGGAGGAGAGGATGTCACATCAGACGTGGAAGAATATAACAAAAAGATGCAGGAGACAGTAGACGAATGGCAATTAATAATGGATGCTAAATATACATATTTGGACAAGAAAAAAAAAGAAGACGACAAAGAAGACACGCAAAGGGTTAAAAAAGGAAAGGAGGATGAAGAAAGGAAAGAGGGGGATGATTTCAGGAAGGGCCTGGCGAACGAAATAACAAAAGCCCGGGACATGAAGAAAGCTGCAGAAAATACCAGACTGATCGCGCAAAAGACTAAGGATGACGCGCAAAAGGCCAAGGAAGACGCCCAAAAGGTTCATAATGGCGATGGCAGTGCTGGTAACAAGATCCCTGATAAAAAGAGCAAGGAATTGAATGATGCTCTGCAAAAGGCCACCAAGGACCTCGAGGAAGCAACTACTAAAGCAAATGAAGAGATAGCCCGAGCCGATGGGATAATAGCCCGAGCCGAGAGAAAAGCCGATATTGCTGCCGAGAAAGTTGCTAAGAAGGAAGCCAACGAGCATGCTTCCCTTGGCATCCTCAGCGGCTTTCTCGGTAGTAGCATCCTCATCGGCTTCCTCCTTTGGTTTGGCATCCTCAGCATCAACATCAGCGTCGGCATCCTCGGTGTCGGTATCCTCAGCGTCGGCATCTTCAGAGGCATTTCTCTTAGCCTTGGCATCCTCAAGGCGAAGATAAAAGCCCGTAAAGATGCCGCTGCAAAGAGAGACAACGAAGGAGGGGCTGCCGAGCAAGATCTTGGTGACGAGTCGAAAGATTCGAAATATTTCTGGTACGAGTTTAAGGGCGAGTGCTATCTGCATGGGATGATGGACGGAGAGGCAATTAGGGAGAAGTTCTATAAAGATTTAAGAGACCGTACCTTTGAACTACGGTAATGATTAGTAGCCCGAGTATAGAAATAGTTCTAGTATAACGTACGTGAATAAGCGGAGAGTATAGATAAATAGATGTATCGTATAGTCCCTTTAAAAAGTTACTACCTTTACCTTAAGCTCTTATTTTCTCTATAACTAGTTATAGTAACCTTTTCAAGCTCTCTATAGAGCTCTGGAAGACCTAGGTAAACTAGAGAATATAAAGGTCTATATAAGTAGATAGATATCTGATAATTATAAGAGCTTCGTACTTATCTCAAATTAAGTCTCTTACTTATAGTAACGTCTTTACTAGACCATCTTTGCAATACACCTACCTCATCCTGTTACTCTAACCTCTCAGTACCATACCATCGAGGTATAGCACCGGCCGTTACAGGCAAGCACAATTCCATGCACGATGACTTGTTTCGAGAGACTCCAAAGATAGCATAGATGCGTATGTTCATCGGATCCAACATCAAGGTTTGGTCCCTAGGGCGGACCAACTGGCGAATAGTTTAGCGTTGTGGTAGTATACACAACACACGAGTTGTAATACATCGGACGTCAATATCGCATGATATCTGCCATATTTGGGCATGAGTTCCACAGCAAGCGGAAGCGAATAGCTTGTTAAAAGTAATAGTTGAGGTCGATATGATAGAAGCACCCGTTAAGTCACTGACATAATCTAAAGCCTGCACGTCTAGCGCGTCACATATGATGCATCGCTCATTTTTAATCTATCCAATGGCTTGGTCACCGCTCATAAAACTCATTGTGTTGTGTAGAGCCATGGGTCTCGAAATCCTTTGGATGGGCAAGATGGTTCATCCCGTGCTCCTTTTCTGCGATCTGCATCGATCAATCGCTACGCGGTTCCACCACCAAGCCTACAGCCTAGAGGATCGAGCGGTTTTGTGTTCGCGCTGTTCTGTATTTGTATTGTTGTGTGCTCGTGACCAAGAAGCTTTTTACCTTCGTCTCTTGTATCAAGTGTGATATCAGCACTAGGGAGTGAGCTCCTCGCCCCTTTCTAACACATTTGCAAGTGTAAACGCTTGTTGTATTCCGGTCATCCGTCCAATCAAACGACTTTGGCGGATGACCCAGTTTCGTTGAACCTCCGACTCGGTTACCTGCCCGGCCCTGAGTAATGGCCAGAAGAGGAAGTAGACGCCAGCGGTGGAGGGAATCTTCTCCGTAGCGGGAGTATTCGGAAAGTGGAGAGGTTCTGGCATTACATACTCCTTGGCTGTCAGAAGGGAACGCAAATGCAATAATAACTGGCTGGAGTATTGAGGTACACTAGCGCAAATATCGAGACTCAACTGCTGGATAGTTGTCACTGAAAGCTGGTAATTCGCGGCGGCGTTAGAAATAGGCGGCTGAGGAAACAAGAGAAGCACGTCCTTCAACTGGTTGGCAATCTCCTCATGTAGAAGTAATCGACAAGTGCGCAGGCTATTCCAGATACTTGCCTCCCAAAGATCTGGATACACATGATAGTATGTCCCGAAGACGAGCTCCGACTGTTCCTTCGTGAAAACTGTTTCAAAATGCCATTGCACCGACATCTCTTGTTCAAGCGAGGTGAACTCGGCATCTAATTTCATAGCCGCGTCAACTATGCTAAAATGATCGCACAACAAGAGTTCTTTGATGTCGGCACGGAGTGCAGCCAATTTTATAATGACATTGGACAACTTCCATGCAGGGTCGTTGGTGTCAAGGTAGGTTTCCGCATGTCGGCGCAGCTCAATGACTTCCCGGGGAACCCGGATGGTTTTATATATGCATTTCTGCAGGATACCTGAACACAGCTGCTGCAGTAACTGTAGTTGGCTGCGAGTCTTCCACTGGCGATAGCCTCGAAGTTTGATAATCGTTGTTGTGCCACCGCTATGAAGAGCACAGTCCGATAATGACTGTTGACTTTTGCAAGTGAGGATCGAGAAGGTGCCGAAAAGCATGATGGAAATAATAGTGCTATCCTTGATCGCTTCTTGACTTGATGACAATGCGTTATTGACAAGATGGAGGGCTGACACGAAGAGCCGGCGTGCTTCATGCAGAAGATCTGGGTACTGGAAGGCATAAGCGTACGCTGTAAGTGCAACAGCGTTTAATGTTGTAGACAGCGTTATGTCGGTTTTTGGGTCACTGCGGAATCCAGGCAGGTATTCGTAATATCCTCGAATAAAACCAGAGTCACGAAAGGTATGAGCCGAGAGGAAAAAGTCAGTTGCCCGGTCATTCATAGGCTGGACAATCTCTTTTGGGAGGCCAATAAGCGGTGCATGTGGGAGTGCTGAGATTGAGGGGTTAGTGCTATTGGTAATAAGTGGCGCCAGGGTAGATTGAGTTCAGCTCACATAAAGCTCCAGAGAAACCCCGGCTGCAAATCTCCCGGCCTTCTTGGTCTGCGAATCGTTCAAAGTCTTGTATATCCCGATGCTGAAACATTCTCTCCAGAGAATCTGTGTATTGTGGACATGTCCAACCAGATTTTCGACACTGACTACAAGCCGGTATCACTTGGTCGCACTGGGACTCCTATTAATGCTAGGTTTGACAGATCGGGCTACATGACCGTACTTTAATTTTCCGTTTCCTGCAAGTTTGGCACCCTTTCGAGAGCTTCCCGTGACGGACCATAGCGCAGTATGCATAAGCCGAGAGGTTGTAGCGCAGGACGAGGATTTGGACATGGACGGGAGTACAGCTCTGGCATGTCCTTAAGGGTTGTTAATTCGAGGATGACTGGCCTGACTGAACTTGCTGTCTGCCGTTCGACGGCGGAGGAAGATGTGGTGTTGAAACTGCTGCTGATGTAAGCAGGGGGATGACATGCCAAGATTACGCTAGTCCTATTGAGAAGTTATTGCGATTCAGCCAATCACTAACAACCATTTAATGAAGCGGGGACGGCTTCGAAGGCATAAGTATTTATTTACTACCAACTCAAGAGTGATGCTCTGTGTGACAATCAACGGCAGGGAGGACCTTCTTTCGACCGCCGGCTTGATATCAAACCGACGGCATGTTGTTTGAACGGACAGGATGATTTAATAGTTGGACCCTGCGTCCTTTTCTACTCGTCGTGCATTCTAGTTCGGTATACTTTCTCGGGTCAATAAACACCACTTCAAACATTTACCACTCAGGCAAAGCAGAGAGTCGAAAGAAAAATGGCCGGCACCAAACAGAAAGTCCTGATCACCGGCTGCTCGGATGGTGGTCTCGGGTCCGCCCTTGCCGTCGCCTTTCACCAAGCCGGCTTGCACGTCTACGCTACCGCTCGAAATCCTTCTAAAATGAAAGGACTGGCTGCTCTTGGCATCGAAACTCTTACATTAGACGTGCTTGACGACTCCTCCATCGCTGCCTGCGTCAGTCAAATATCTGATCTTGACATCTTAGTCAACAATGCCGGCGGCATGTATCTCATGCCCGTGTCCGACATCTCGATCCTGGAGGCCAAGAAGCTGTTTGATCTGAATGTGTGGTCTTACCTCGCCGTCACCCAGGCCTTTCTGCCCCTGCTCATGAAGTCGCCCAAGGCCACCATTGTCAACCAAACTTCCATCTCGTCGTCGGTTTCCGTCCCATTCCAAGCCGCCTACTGCGCCTCCAAGGCGGCAATGGCACAGTTCTCGAGCGTGATGCGGCTCGAGCTGCAACCCTTTGGTATCACCGTGATCGACTTGAAGACCGGGGTGGTCCGATCCACCTTTATCAAAAACACCGTCGCGCAGTACACTGAGTTGCCCAAGGGCTCCATTTATGACCCGGCGAGAGAGGTGGTAGAGAAGGCGCTAAAGCAAGAGGGGTTCTCGGATTCTGGTATGCCATCGGATCAGTGGGCGAAACTCATTGTACAAGACGTGTTGAAGAAGAACCCTCCGCCGTTGATTTGGCGAGGGGAACAAGCGACGTTGGCGCGGATTGGGTCGATATTGCCGTACGGAATGCTCGATGGAACAACGAAGAAGCTGACGGGGCTGGATATTGTGGAGCAGAAGGTTCGCAAATGAGAATGTATGATGTTTTCTGCTTCGAAGAGATTTATCGGGGATTGAGAATATAATGGAGTTGGCTTTGTGCGAGGAATATATGTGTAAGCTAGTAATCTCAATCGTACTCAAAAAAGAATTCTTCATTGAAGAACTATCCTTCTCGGGCGGTAAGTTCGGCAAAAGTACTGTTTTAATAGAAGATGATTCTAACACTCTGTAAGATCCTATGTCCCTGAGTCACTTGGAAAATTGTGAATTTTGGCATTAGAAAATCGTGGAAAGTTATTTAATACGGGTCTGTGTAACTCGAACTATTACCTATCCTCCGTTACAACTCAGGACTATCCCCAAAGCATTTGGACAGCATGGCAGGAGGATATCTCTGGCCTTTCGCGCCACCAACCTTCTCGATCTCCTTTCGGATCTCCAATTCCTCTTCCTTGCTTAGTTTAACATCCACGGCCTTGGCGTTTTCCTCAAGGTATTTGACCCTCTTCGTGCCCGGGATGGGGATGAAGTCCTCTCCTTGAGCCAAGACCCAAGCCAAAACCAGCTGACTGGGCGTCACGCCCTTTTTCTTAGCTAGTCCTGAAAGCGTTTCCACGAGCTTCAGGTTCTCGCCAAAATTCTCCTCCGAGAAGCGTGGATGGCTGACACGCGTGTCCTTAGGATCGAAGTCATCGCGGCTCTTGATCGTATTCGTCAAGAAGCCCCTTCCTAAAGGCGAGTACGCTACGATCTTGACACCCAGCTCGCGAGCCGCCTTGAGCAGATTGGTCTGGTCAGACTCAATCTCCAATGCAAAAGGCGAATACTCTAGTTGCACCGCGGCGATGGGATGAACCGCATGTGCTCTCCGCAACGTACGCTCCGAACACTCGGACAATCCCAAATACCTAATCTTGCCTTCCTTTTTCAGCTCGGCCATCGCCTGCACGGTCTCTTCAATCGGCGTGTTCGAGTCCACGCGATGCTGGTAGTACAGATCAATGCACTCGACGCCGAGTCTCGCCAGGCTGGCGGCGCACGCCTCCTTCACGTACGGCGCATCGCCTCGCACGAGCATCTGGCCATCCTTCATGGTATTGGCAAACTTGGTCGCAAGAAAAATCTCCTTGCGGCGTCCTGTTTCGGCGAACCATTTCCCCAGAAGGAGCTCGTTGGTATGTGGTCCGTAAATGTCGCTGGTGTCCCAGAAGGTAATGCCGTGGTCGGCAGCCCACGTTAGCACTTCTAGCGAAGCAGCGTCATCGTAGCCGCCGTACGATGTGTACCCAAAGGACATGCCCATGCACCCGAGCCCGAGGGCGGATACCTTGTCGTCGCCAATGGTTCTCTGTGGGAATGGCATGGTGAGTTTTTCTATCTGGATTGCAATGGGATTAATGGAGTTTGTTTGGGGTCCTAAGGGAGATGGATTTGGTGCGTACCTGCGGAGGTCAAAAGTGGAGAGAGATTCATCGGGACTAGTTGCGAACGACGTCAACGACGTGCCATGAACGTCACATCCTCTCCCGCGCGCCACGGCGTTGCTTCCGAGGGGAAATGATTAGTCAGATCATGACTGATATTTACATGAGTAGGGCGTGGAAGATTTTTCAAGCAACTCACCACGTGAACACCGGGCTCATATGACCCCATTTGAAGCAATGCGATGAGGTAGCTATACTTGAGACCGAATGCTTCTACATATTCTATACGGAGGTAGATTTGATAGGATATACTTTGATTAGTCATCGCGGATGGACAGGAACTAGCCCCCACGTAAAAGATGGTGCAAACTCAAAAACACGAGCGGTTGCCATGCGGCACGCCCTTCGAGCTGACTTGACTGTTCTATGACTGTACTACTGACTAAACAGTCCCGCCCTTTATAATCTCAATTTGCCTAGCATACAAATCCCGCTGTCCAAGTAGTTTCTCACCATGACCTCCAACCAGCATTCCATCAATGTCCTCCTTTATGGATTCGGAGCGTAAAGTCCATGCTTGCCCTACCTCTGCATATATCCTCTTACTTACGCACAACCAGGCTGGGCTCCTTCTATGCCTTCATTCTGCAACAATCTCCTAACGTCCGTCTCACAGCGGTCGCTCGCTCCAACTACAATGCTGTGACCGCCCGGGTACACGATGGTCACGTCCCATTCCCCCACTCTAGGGAAACTAATGTCGATATAGGGAATGAAAATCATAAGTGCCAATCATGGAGAACATATCTTCCATCCTTATAAAGGTATCCGTCCCTGTGGCTCGGTCGTTGTGGTACATGGCCAGTAGATACTCATACTCATTTTCCGTATAGTCGTCAAGACCCTGGCCGAAGCCGCGGGTGACTACGACTATGTGGTCTGCGCCAATAAAGCAATCAATCAAGATCAGCTTGCGGAAAACCTCCGAGGCGTCGTCGGGGACGGAACGACCATTGTCTTGATCCAGAATGGGGTTGGGAATGAAGAGCCGTTCCGGCACGTGTTCCCGCGAGCGAGCATTCTAAGCTGCGTGGTACGTTTTAGCTTCTGCTACCAGTAATGTCTTAGGAATAGAGCATCAGGAGCTGATGAAGACTTGGACTTGGATTAGGCATGGACAGGTGGCGTCCAGACCGAGCCCGGCGTGGTGCATCACACTCCGAGTGAGCACCTGTATTTGGGGCTGTATGAAAACGAGGGGGTTGAAGAATCGGTCGAGCAACATCGACAGGAGGTATTCGCCGCCCTACTTGCGTACGGCAAGTCCCCATGTACGGTATGGGGAAGAAAAGAGATCCAGGTACAGCGTTGGGAGAAAGTCATCTGGAATTGCGCGTGGAATGCGTTGACCGCGCTGACGAGACTCCATACGCATGCCTGGCTTACCTCGTCGCCCTCGGCGCTTCCCATGACCCGTACTCTGATGAGCGAGGTCCTTTCCGTCGCCAAAGCATCCGGCTTGGAGATGAGGGACGGGCTCGTGGATGAATTGATAGCCAAGATACAGGCCATGCACAGTATTGGTACCAGTATGCTGACTGACGTTGAGGAGGGAAGGAGACTGGAGCTCGATGTTATCTTGGGCGTTCCGGTCAGGAAGGGGAAGGAACTGGGTGTCGCAATGCCGGTGATGGAGGTGGTCTACACGTTAATCCAAGCGATTGACGAGGGCATTAAAGCAAAGATTGAGGGCAGCGCAAACTGAAGTTGGCAATAAAAGTACTGGAAATTTTGGGTTACTCCAAATAGATCTTTGCAGATATTGAATAATGACTATACCAATAAGTAACGTGCGTGAACTCGGGATATTTGATGATATTGGATGTTGATACCGATAACACCCGCACGAACTGCGGCTGGCAATCAAAGCACGAGGAACTTCAGGATATTCCACAGCGCAAATGCATTTTTTGAGGAAATTGAACGATGATACGTCTTTGAAGACATTGGCTGATGATGATACTGATAAGCAACGTGCACCAACTGAAGCTGGCTACCGCAGCGCCAGGAACCTCGGGGTTTGCAACGAAAAATAGATCTTGGAAGAAATCGGACGATAATAGCGATAAGTAAGGTACGCGTCGCTCCGGCCGTTCTAGGTTCCATGCAGTCACAAGTATTGAACCGGAGTTGTGCACCCTGTCTCACTTTTCGACCAGGGACTTTTATTGGAATGAAGTCGACAATAGATTTGAGGCCGGCGCGGAGGACTTGATCCCAGACACGGTGAAAATTGCAGCGCAACCAATTTCTCGAGCTGAGAAATCAGAATACTGGTGCCAGCACGTGGCTCTCCTGCTCCACAATATCATTGTGTTACGAGCACAGTCACCTAGCTTGGAGGTTGACGTTGTGTCTTGGCTGCTTGGCGCAGGTATGAGATACGAAGAAAAGTCTCATCTGGAACCCATGATATGTCGGAATCCCTGTCAGGATGATCGACCGCGTATGTGACTAGGGACCCTGGATGAGTATGAAGGATGTTTCCGGAGATTAGAATAGAAAGCGGTATGTTGACTACATTTAGACTATACGTAGGCTATACAGCGGATCCATGAACTCTTCGCGCTTAGCATGTATTTCTTACTGTACTGAATGTACTAAGCAAGAAGGTGGCATTAGTAACCAGCTATTGGTAAACAGCTAAGGCACAGTGATTGTACCAGCCGCGTGATTATCAGTCATGTGACACATATCGTTATAATCAGGTGATGTAATCTCTCCTCGAGTTAATCTTGTACCTCGAGCTATTCCTGGAATAAATAGATGGGGATAAAAAGGTACTTTAGGGAAGTAGAGGCTACTTTATTAATTCTGTAAGCAGTCTGGTAGTTATTAGATAGTTGAAAGTCTGCCCACTGGTCTAAGTTGGGTTACGTGACTTTGTTGATTTGGTACGTAACGTATCGATAATCTAGTTAGAACCGACTACCGATCGTCTTAAACGCATGATGCTCCTCAATTAGCTATGCCCTGTGTTACTAATCGTTGTGGTCTATGACGCGTTCGATCCAGTAAGTACCAGAGTACTCCTTCCACTTCCCGCTTCCTTCCTTTACCCTCTTATACTCGTGGATAGTTAGCGAACTTGGCAGGAGCTGATGATAGTCGAGGGGTTATTGCTTCGTGTAAACTGGATCTTGATCTTCTGCGGGATACAGTAGGCCGTTTCCGACGGCTGTCCATTGTTCTGGCTAAAAAGGTTGGCCAGTTGCATTCATCCGGTTGGCTAGCAAATTAGATATCAGCCTAGGGCCAAACTGCGCTATCGCATACACGTTTAAGCATAATGAGGGAAGGTTATTTTGAGTGATGCTATATGCCTTTCAGTCCTGCTGGGTATAAGAGCCCCTCTGCGACTCAAAGTGCAAATTGAATGATTACTAAGGGCGATGCTGCTGTTGATTATATCATGCAGACAAAACCCCCTGCAGTTGCATATTCCCTCATCAGTAGCCTTTCGTTCAGTAGAACCCCGCACACGAGCTTGGAAAGTAGTCGGTTTAGGAAGATCTTTTGAAAGTCTGCCTCAGCTGGACTTTACAACATGCAGACCTGCACTTGGGGGTAATTCATCGCCGGCACTAACAGAACACATGGCTTCTGGTTTGTTATAGCTGTATGCTTATGCAAGACCTTATCGGATTCAGACCAGGGTTGTGATAGGGAGAAGGCCAGCTTCTTGCGCCCGATGGGATATTCATAGTCAGCGAATCGACGCCGGTTGCTACACAGTAGCAACGCTGTGTCCAGCCTTACCTGAGAAGGATATTCCTTATCGCCTTATATCGCAGCCTCAATCATGTCTCAGAAGGACCTCCGCCCCCAAAAGCATGAAGGTCTTAAAGATGCTGGTCAAGGCATCTCTGACGAGGTTCGTGCGAAGGCTATATACTTGAGGCCAAAACAATGGCATCTCCAGTTGCTGCTCCAGCGGAGAGAGACTTGCCATTTACACCACTAGACCAGAGGCTGCAGGCTGGAGGAGCACCTGCTGGCACTCGTTTCGAGAGACACGTCAAACCTTCGTCGTGGAGAGCATTCTCTCTTCGTCGCCCCTACTTGTGCTTCCTTCTAGGACTCACTTTGGCTCTATTGGGGGGCACTGAAGCGTTGCGCCAGGTCAGCTACCAACAGCATGGCTTGCAACACCTGGGTGGTTTAAACCCAACCGGTCTGACAACAGGCCAGAACATACTGTACTCCTATATCCCGACGGTCCTAGCGGTCATCTACTCCACACTATGGTCCTACATCGACTCAGACACCAAGCGGCTCGAGCCGTATATCCAGATGCGATCAAGTCGATCTCCAGCGAGTAATCTCCTGTTAGACTATGTTTTTGAATCAGCCTTTGCAACACCAATCCGAGCTTTGCGCCGTCGGCACTGGACTCTGGCCGCGGTATCCTTCATATTCCTTCTGATTTCCCTCCTTCTTCCGGCTTCGCTAGGAGCCCTCTTCGGAATTGATAATGTCTCCTACTCGGTTGACGATAATGCTTTCGACCTCAGTCACAGATATCTAGTATCTGGAACCCTACCAGGTGGGGAATTTGTGGACCAGGCAAGGGCAATCAGCATTCCAAACGGGTCGGAGTTGCCAGCTTGGACAACTGCGGACTATGCAGTGAGTGCTTTCTCGCCAAAGACGGAAAGCATCGGCGGAAATGAGACTTGGACAGCTCGTACTGCTGTCTACTACGCACAACCTAGCTGCCGCAGGTTCGATATAGAAAGCACGATGCTTTTTAATGGCGGAGGGTCCGGTCTTATCATCGGAGCAGATATTCTACTGCTCAACGATTTGCTGCTGCTAGCAAACTTATCGGTCGCAGATACCCCGTCCTGCAACCTGACGGTCGGTATTATGATTCGAATGGTTATACCACTAAGCCAAGATAATTATCTGTTCCCCATATTCACCTACGAGTTTAATGGAACCGTGACTACCTCCAGTATTAGTGCTGTTTTGGTTCATCCACCACAGCCAGGGGATGCTCAATACAAGATACTCCAAAATAGTCCAACGACCATATATTGGCGAGAGCCTGATTTCTCGTGCCCGAATCGGGACCGTTTAGCAGGTCTAGTAGCGCTGGACTTTAGCAATTTCAATGGTTCATGGGACAATGACCTCTCTAACATTGGCTCAAGTCTCGTATTGTATACTTGCAAAGGAGAGTGCAGCTGGGCTACGGCACGCGTCACCGTGGATTCCAATACTCAAGCTGTTACCAATATCGATCAGCTCGCACACCAGACACCATATTCCGACAGTGAATTCAACGTCTCAGTTTTTGAGTCGTTTCTGGAACTAGGTCGCATCCAGCCCGAAGACATCTCCGCCGCCAATGCTTCGGACCCCGGTTTATGGGCCATTGTGCATACCCAGAGTCTTGGTGATGTCGTAGTCAGTAATTTGACCTCGCAAGTGAGCCAACAGTCTTCTTACGACTCCCTCCTCTCCGATAATCAAGTCGGGGATGCTTTCGAGGCAGGTTACCGGTTGGTCTTCGCCCTCATGTTCAACGGATTTCTCCAGCTCCCGGCGACTCAAGACACCGTGACGGGCTCCGTGCATGTCGATACGTTTGCCATTGTTGTCGTCCCGGCCTTTGCCATTATGTCAGAGGCCTTGCTTGCTCTCGCAGCCGTGGCGCTAATGGCGTTACTAATCGGCTACCACCGACGGACGAGCATCTTGCGCAGCGACCCCGATTCCATCGCCGCGCAATGCAGCATCATTGTGGATGAATTCAATGACGTCGGGATCATGCGTTCCACAACGCGGAAACTTGAGTTACTGTCGACGAAGAAATTGGAGGAAGAGGTCCGTGGCTCATATCTCGAGTACAGCGAACGATCCGGCTACCTGAGTTTGGTGACTCCAGAACAAGAGCTGGCTTCCATGACGGGTCCTTCGACAGCCCGCACAAACGATACGGTGATCACTGGCGACCCCTTGCCGTCCTTCATGAGCAAACGAGGGATTGCCCTGACCGTCGCAGCTCTTGTCGCCCTCCTCGCTGCCCTGATTTTCTTGGCTGCCTGGTCGCACATTCACCATGGATTCAACTATCTGACGAACTCGCTGTCCTTTCGCTCTCAGCTGTTTTGGTCCTTCATGCCAACCTTGATTGCAACGTTCATCGAATCGAGCTGGGTGTCCCTGCATCGAGATTTGTGCGTCCTGGAAACTTGGGTCGCCATCCGGAAGCATCATACACGAGCTCAAGAGAGCTTGTCTCTGCGATACTCCTCGCGACCGCCATCGCTGGTGTTTTTGATGGCCTTTAAACGCCGACATTTCATCCTATCTTTCGTCTCATTCCTATGCCTAACAACCGGCATCCTCAACATTGCAATGGCTGGCTTGTTCCTGAACACCATCGAAAACTTCACCTCATCGGCCGAGACGGTATCACAATACACTTCTACGACGCTACCGGGGCAGTGGTTTGGTCAGAACGATGTCAACCAGGCTTTCAGTGTCTTGCGGGCTGAGCTCAGCGATGATGGAAACCTGCCGAGTTGGACCACTCACGATCTTTCCTTCGTCCCAGTGCTGTCTAATGCGTCGGCGAACGTTGGCAACGAGGTCTTCACGTCGACCACATCTGGCATCGGAAGTGTTCTTGAATGTGTGGATCTCCCCAACCAAGCTACCCTCAACAGCTCGGGGCCAGGTATCTACAACGACAGCCAAGGCGTCCAGAGCGTGCGCTATAAACCAAACACGCCTGATGTAGGTCCCAACCAGACTTGTTCGGCAACGTACGGCTTCAGCAACACCGTGACGTCCATCTTCTTCCAGACGATGGACCTTCTGAATCTCACGACCGGATCCACCTCAAGTCTTGGTCTCGAGGGCTGCAGCAGCCTCATGCTGCTCGTGTCTGGAGACTCGTCAACGCAGACGATTTCTCTTCAAGTCTGCTCGTCTTCGATCTCGGCCTCGGACTGGGAGGTCCAGTACGATGCAGATCAAACCATCATCTCTCAGCAAGCCATTGGTACGGCGCCACGGGGGACGGCGGTCCTCCGCAACGAAACCGAACTTCTCGCATTTTACCGACGAAGATTCCTAGAAGCTGCATCTCTCTCCCTCGCACTCGGCCCCACGACACAATACGACTGGCCAGGGCTGCTCATGACCCGAGTGCGCAACAAATCAACCATCCGCTCGATCCCCGAGCTCGCAGGCAATGTCTGGCAGCGGCTCTTCGCCATCTGGTTCTCCGTCTACCGGAACAACCTGCTCACGACCTGGAACGCAGGCGATGCCAGTTTCGCGTCGCCGACCAGCACGGCCATCGCGCGCCAGCCGCGGATCATGCCCTCGATCCCGGCGTTTGTGGTCTCGATCCTGCTCATCTTCCTCTACCTCGGGAGCTTCGTCGTCGTCGTTGGGCGGCGGCGCCATCGCTATGCCGGCCCGCGGATGCCCAAGACGATCGGAAGCATCATGCCGTGGGTGATCCACAGCCGCATGCTAGAGGATTTTGCGGGGGTGCACTATGTCAGTAGTCGGGACCGGGACGATGCGCTGCAGCGGATGGGTCGGCGCTATGGGTTTGGCAGGTTCCGGGGCCGCCATGGGAAAGTCACCTTAGGGATTGAGTATGAGGAGTTGTTGATGGCTCAAGGGGCGTATGGGGATTTTTGAGGCGCGCAACAAGGTTTGTAGCCAAGAACTGGTTCTAGTGTCGTAGCCAAGACTGGTTATGGTGGCGGGTAATATGGCTTTTCCCAGGCCCAGGGGGGATCAAAAGTGCCTGCACTTCTATCGATCGTGGCGTCCACTAACAGCCTCTTGGGACCCCTGGCCGCTAAACATGTACGATCTCGAACCAATCGTCCTTCTAGAAGAAAATGGGAGGCGCACGACCTTTGCACTCACTATCTGTTGGTTGTCACTGATGCAAGAAGATTGATCAACTGTAAGTACATTTTGCCTCGACCGCTGCGGAGATATATACAAGGGTCCGAGATGGTCCGATAAACTAATATGTACCAGGCTACTTCTAAATCTTTTATTTTTATTTACGCCAATCGCCTAGGGCTTCGCTTGGACGGCATCGTTGATGGCTATAGCTACATATTCAACGTTTTTAGGGGTTACTAGCCAAGTTAGCCATCGTCTTCATGATTCGGATCAGATCAGTTGAACTTACGACCCGAGATCGAGATGCGCCCGGATACAAGCATGTATATATGGTACTTCTCTCTCAAGTACTTAATCTGGGGGACGGTCAGGCCCGTGTAGGAGAACATTCCAATCTGGTCGGCCCGTTAGTGAATTTCTCTCGCTCACGCCAAACCATACTAACCTGATTAACAATGTGCGTCCAGGTGCCGGGCGTGTTCAGCTTGATCAATTCATTATAAAGGGATTCTCGCATGGTCTTGATGCGGCCGCTCATGACCTGCAAGTCATCCATCCACTGCGTGGTCAACGCTTCACTCTGCAAGATAGTCTTGACAATGCTGGACCCAAAGCGGGGGGCCATGGAGAACTCGCCCCGGATGATATGCGACAAGCCGGCCACCACCCCATCGCGGATTTCCGCCGATGGCGTGCTGGTAACGAGGTGGAAGGCGCCCGCGCGCTGTCCGTACAACCCAAAGTTCTTGGAGAAGGATTGGGCGACGCACATCTCGATGCTGGGCTTCTGCTCAAAGAAGTACTGGATGCACCAGGCGTCCTCGGCTGGATCCCCCGACGCGAAACCTTGATAGGCGGAATCAAAAAATGGGAAGAGGCCCTTTCGCTGGCAGACCTCGGCGATGGCTTTCCATTGCTCCTTTGAAGGGTCGATACCGGTGGGGTTGTGGGCGCATGCGTGGAGCAGCACAATATCATTTCGCTCGGCTTCCTCGTCCAGTGCCTTGATCATGCCGTCGAAATCAAACGAGCAGTCCGAGGCCTTATAATACGGGTACAGACGGCGCTCCACGCCAGCCAGCTCCCAGATGGTGTGGTGGTTGATCCAGGTGGGGTCGGAAATCCAGACGTGCTTGGCCTTGGAGTGGTGGGCCAGGAAGAGGGCGCCGACGTGGTTGGCACCCGTGCCAGAGACGGTCTGCACCGAGGCAATGCGCAGCTCGTCGGTCTTCTGGTCCGCCCAGCCGCTCGCGCCCGATGCAAAGACCAGATCCCGTGCCAGCTTCAGGAACTCCTGGTCCCCGGCAATGGGGAGGTACTCGTGGCGGCCCGGGTCATTGGCAGCCTGCTGCAGCTTCTCGGCCTGCTCGACCGAGGCCAGCGGCCACGGCTTGCCGTCCGCAGTGCGGTACACGCCGGCGCCGAGATTGACTCGCTCGGGATACGCATCGGCCAGGTAGGCGCCGATGAGGTCGAAGACCTCATCGCTGGCCACGGGGGGCAAGGATGCGAACTGCGAGGCCAGCACGGCCTCCGGGTTGGTGTACGACCCGGAGTCGTCCTTCGCGGTGTGCCGGATAACCATGATGGGGGATGGATGTCAGTGGGTAAGGGAGCGGGGGGCTCAACAGAGATGGACGATACGGGGGAGAGTAGTGAACGAACCCGTCAGGACTCTTTAAGAGCAAGCGTCAGGGCAAAAACATGCGATGAAAATTGGGTGGGGTGGGTGATGGGCGAGGTTTTCAGGGGGGACGGATTTTCCGGCCAGGCTCGGCTCTTAAGCCGCGCGCCGTCGTCGTCGGGATGCCTGGACGATGATGGCCCTTCCCCTCTCGGCGCTCAACGTCGACCCGGCGGCGTCGGCTGGTGCTGGGTGCGGAATGGTGCGTCCGTCTACCTTTGCACCGTCGCATCGCTTGTCGCTTGCCGTTTCAGCCTTTTGCTTGTCAGGTAGTTGGCCCTCAGCCACATCGCAATCCTCCTTTTTCGGGGCGGATCATAGGGGGGTTCCCCAACTGCTGTCTCTCCTGGTTGGAGCAAGTTGGCCGTCAACGTCTGCTGTCAATTTCTTTCACGGCGAGCGACATCAGCCTTTTGTCCACGTGTACCTGGATAGTCGCATATTCTGTGCCATTAAGCAACACAAGCGTTACATCCGCGTGGGACTCTTATCTCGAGTGCTTAAAACAGCACTGATCCACCGAGACAGTTTTCAGTTCGTGTGCTTACAGCACCAAAGATGTTTGCTTACTCTTCGTAAAAGTGACCGAATTCTGCAAATGCATATTGTATTGGATTGTTTTCAGTTCCAGTCGTGGTATCTGATTAAATTTAGCCAAATAGGCAAAGTGTAAAATGCCATAGCCGTTGGCCAGTAGCCAGTAAAAAAACCTTGAGGTTAATTCAATAGCGTGAATTGCGCCTTTGGCCCCTTCGCCAGCGACAAACCTAACAATAAAATCCAACAGCGTAAATTGCGAAGCCGTCTCGGAGTTTGTGCTTATCGTGCTGTTGGTTTGGACTGAGAAGCTATGCTTGTAGAATCATTGGCGTGAAATATGACAACCTACTTTCAAGAGAGAGAAAATTAAAGAGAGCAAGGGGATAGCCTGCACGCTTCAGCCCACGCAAAGCTCAGAAATCTCGATGTGGAGAAACAGTCCTTTCAATCACTACATTTATAATTACGAACTGTAGAATAGAACTTACAATGCCGAAAACCTCAAGAATTTTGCTGAATTTGGGCGTGATTTGAATAGAGTATCTTTAAGAAGGGGGGTCATAATAAAAATAAGAATAGTCCCCTCAATGAATTTATCCATGATCATGAACGATAGATCTCAAAATTTCTGAAAATCGCAAGACTTCTTTTGGACTTGTGTGCGAAGCAATACAGCATTTTCAGTTGCAGGGGCGCATTTCACAGTTTAAAAGAGAATATTCTTATTAACCACTATATCTATCATTATGAACTGCAGGATTTAACTTGAAATGCTGAAAAACTCAGGACTTCGGCTTAACATTGATTTGAAGGGTAGAGCGTGGGGGGGGGGGGGGTTCGCAATTGAACAAGTACAGCACCATCAATCACGATACCTATGATTATGAACTATAGCATAGAATTCAAAGCACTAAAAACCTCAAAAGAATTTTGGGGGCTGGGATTTCGCAATTGAAATGCGTGTAAAGTGCGTTACCAACAACAGCCAGCACAACCAAGAATTCAATGGAGCGACGGATACAGTCGGCATTCCCAAACACCAACACCTCAAGCCTCCATAAGAAAGACTCCACACCGAGGGCATTCGGCCCATCCGAGCCCGCGCATCGTAAGGTCCCCTCTTGAGATAGAGGCCTGATTGTTCGGAAGGCGTGTTGGGGTCCCAGCACTCATCCACCTGGCCAACTACGTGTGGAGGATAGCGTGATTAAAGTGGACTGAGTGGTGGGTAGAGCAGCTCTAATTCCGTGCCGTCGACCTGAAGGAAGCATGGCAGCCAGAAACAGAGCGCAAAAGAGCAGTGGAAGCGCAGATTTATGTTGAATCCCTTGTTCGCATGCTGATGGAAGGGCGCGGGCGGGTGGCTAGCATCGGCTGACGTCGGCGAAGGGCAGCTTTCCGCAGTGGAGTCGCTCGTCGGTGCTGCTGCCGGCTAAGCGACCTTCCTCATCGTCGTGAGTCTGGTTGTCCTGGCCCGTACTATGGATTTTTTTTCATCCTGCATCATGATGTATACTGGGATGGCTGGGTTCTGCGTCCCGTATATAGAATGTTTGGCCTTGGGGCTCATCGGCTGTGATGTGGTTCACGGTCCATTCCCTACGTTCACAGTTAGTCAGTGCTTCTTCGTTTGCTCAGAACCTCACCCGTCGCCTCTCGCCTCTTGCGCCACTGATTGTTCAGATATCATCAGTTTGATACACGTCTCAACGACTTGACTGAGTGACTATGAGCAAACCTTCTAACGAGACCGAGTCTCACGAGATCCACGACACCAAGACATGCAATACATCATGCAGTGCCTCGTCCACGTTGTCCGAATTGGAAGATGACAAGCCTCTGTCATCACTGACTCGAACTTCGACGCATGCGACAGCCAGAGCAGCCGACGACGATGATCTGGAACTCCCCTACTTGACCATCACCCATCCAACCCGAAATACGGTACAGTCGGAGCATCCTTCGTTCGAAGTGACTTTTGGTCATGACGACCCTGAGAATCCCTTGAACTGGCCAACATGGTACAAGGCCTACACAATCGGGGCCATGAGCTTTGCATCGTGCGTGGTGATTCTCTTCAGCACCAGCTATACCTCAGGCATGCCGGGGATGATGGCCGAGTTCCATGTGACGAACAAGCCGGTCGCTACCTTGGGCGTGACCTTCTATCTGCTGGGCTTGTCAGTCGGGAGCTTGATTCTGGCCCCGTTCAGCGAGGTGTTTGGTAGGAGGCCGGTGTACTCGGTCGCGATGGGGATGTTCTGCATCCTCGTATTGCCCTGTGCACTGGCTGGAAATCTGGAGACGGTGCTGGTGGTGCGATTCTGTGCGTATGTAGCTCCCTCCCATTCCGGATGCTGTGCCGCGGTTTGGGGCCAACCCGCTAACCATGCCTTGCAGTGCGGTTGTAGGTTCGGCCATGATGGCCAATTCACCCGGCACCGTCGCAGACATATCCTCGCCCACATACCGAGCATTGTGCTTCTCCATCTGGTCGCTAGGTCCGATGAGCGGTCCGGTTCTGGGGCCCATCATTGGCGGATTCGCATATCAGTATCTGGGGTGGAGATGGACCAACTGGATTGTAATGATACTCGCGGGACTTGCTTGGCTGATGGTCTCCAGCGTGAAGGAATCATACGCTCCAGTGATCCTCAAGCGAAAAGCAGCAACGATACGGGCGGCCACGGGCGAGGACCAATGGACGAGCCGCTATGACGAGCCAGTGCCTGTCCTGCGGCTGCTCGCAACCAACCTGCAGCGGCCCTTCGTGCTGACCTTCACGGAGCCCATCCTGTGGTTCTGGGACCTGTACGTCGCCGTGTGCTATGCCACCTACTACCTCTGCTTCGTGGCCTATCCCATTGTCTTTCGTGACATCCGGGGATGGTCGGCGTCCATGTCCGGGCTGGCCTTCAGCGGCATGGGCGTAGGCACGGTGCTGGCCATCGCGTCTGAACCACTGGCGCGCCGGCTTATCAACCGCTACCCTCGGGAGCCGCACTCTGGCCGGGTCGCTCCCGAGGCGTGTGTCAGCATCGTGTGCATCGCGGCAGTCCTGACGCCGCTGGGGCAGCTCTGGTTCACGTGGACGGCAACGCCCACGTCCACGCACTGGATCTGGAGCATTCTGTCGGGCGTCCCCTTCGCGGCGGGCCAGACGTTGATCTTCATCTACGCCAACAGCTACATCGCCAGCTCGTATGGGCTTTACTCGGCGTCGGCGCTGTGTGGAAACCTCGTGGTGCGCTCCGTGGTGGGCGGCACGTTGATACTGGCCGGGCAGCAGATGTATCACACCATGAGCCCCCATTGGGCGGGCACGCTGATTGGGCTGGTGCAGGTGGTGTGCATTGGCATCCCGCTGGCCTTCTTCAGACTCGGGCGCTCGATTCGGCAGCGGAGCCCAGCGCTGCAGGAACTCTTGGCTGCGCAGAACATTACGCGCGACGACGCCGCTGCAGAGAAAGGGGCCTCGGCCGCCAGCCAATAGCCGTGGGGGGCGACCATCGCGGGCGCATGGAATAAAAATGAGGGTGCTTGGCGATGAGGATGACAGGTCCGGGTGTGCAAACAAGCTTATGCGCCACGAAGCCGCCGAGCAAGCAAGCGACCAGAACGAACACACGTGGGGCCGCCATCCCGGTCCACGCTCGACGCCTCGCGACTGCAATTCCGCGTCCATTCAATATATGGACAACCTTCCCGATTCTGAACGCGGATTCTGCCTGGGTGCGGGCTGGGCGTTGTCTGGATATGTCTGCCACGCCGGCCCAGCGTCTTGGCGGTTCGATACAATGTCAGCCTCGAACGGCGACTTGTCGATGGCGTGGACCAGCAACGAATCATGGACAAATCGTGGCCCGGTGATGACCGTGGTGACTGCAACCTTGCCCACGCTGCGCTCTCCCGTGCTTCTGGAAGAAGTATATCTTGGACCTCTCCCCGAGCTGCAGCCCGCTTGCCTTCTCACTGCATCACGCCTTCGCTCCTTAGGACTTCTCCTTCCTCTGCTTCGCCCTTGGCCCCGAGCACAGCATCTGTTCTGATCTCTGTCCGCCGTCGCCATGTCCACCAACCCCGACGAGGCTGCCGCCATCAAGGCCAACACCACCGCCGGTGGGAACAGCGCCTTCCACAACTACAACAATGACTTCGCCCACGTCGCCGACCCCAACGAGCGTCGTCGTCTGGCGCTGGCCGAGATCGACAAGGCCCCCTTCGGCTGGTACCACGTCCGCGCCATCATCGTCGCCGGTGTCGGTTTCTTCACCGATTCCTACGACATCTTCACCGTGTCCTTCCTGACCGTCATGTTGGGCATAGTGTACTTCCCCCACAGCAAGGGCGCCATGTCGACCGCCCAAGACACGGCCATCAAGGTCGCAACCTCGGCCGGAACCGTCATTGGCCAGTTCGGATTTGGTATCCTCGCGGATCTCATCGGTCGTAAGAGAATGTACGGATTGGAACTGATCATTATCATCTTCTCCACCCTCGCCCAGTCCTTGAGCTCGGACAGCTCCGCCATCTCCATTGTCGGTATCATCATCTTCTGGCGTGTGGTCATGGGTATCGGAATTGGTGGAGATTACCCTCTTTCTGCCATCATCACCTCTGAGTATGTTGCCGTCGGGTCGTTTGGAACGGAGCGTCCATGCTAATGCTTAGGAAAGATTCGCAACCACCAAGTGGAGAGGTGCCATGATGGGCGCCGTCTTCTCCATGCAGGGTTTCGGTCAACTGACCGGTGCCCTCGTCATGTTGGTCGTCGTCGCCGGTTTCAAGGAGTCGCTCTCCACCGCCACCAGCTACGCTACTTGCAGTGGTGTGTGCGGTCTGGCCGTTGACAAGATGTGGCGTGTGCTCATCGGTGCGTCCCATGGCCCGCATTCCCCTTCCCACGGCTAATTCGTGACCCAGGTTTCGGTGCCGTTCCCGGCTGTATCGCTCTTTACTTCCGTCTCACCATCCCCGAGACCCCTCGTTACACCTTTGATGTTGCCCGCGATGTCGAGAAGGCTGGAGAGGATGTCCAGGCCTACATCAGCGGCAAGCGCGAGGGCAAGCCTGATGAGCTCAGCCACGCTCAAATGATCAAGCAAGCCGACCAGCTCACCGTCCCCAAGGCATCTTTCAAGGACTTCATTGCCTTCTACAGCAAGTGGCAAAACGGCAAGGTCCTCCTGGGCACGGCCGGATCTTGGTTCATGTTGGATATCGCCTACTACGGTCTGGGTTTGAACACGGCCACCGTCTTGACCGCCATCGGATATGCTGGAGGCAAGACCGTTTACCACATCATGTACAACCTGGCTGCCGGTAACGCCATTATCGTCTGTGCCGGTGCCATTCCCGGTTACTGGTTGACGGTGGCTACCGTGGACACCATCGGCCGCAAGACCATCCAGATGGGAGGTTTCATCATCCTGACCATTCTGTTCATTATCTGGGGATTTGCCTACGACAAGATCCACCCCAAGGGCATGTTCGCTCTCTATGTCTTTGTGCAACTCTTCTTTAACTTTGGTAAGTCTTGACTCCCCGAACCGACGCGGGGAATTCTAGCTAATCTGTGCTCAGGACCTAATGCCACCACCTTCATCGTTCCCGGTGAATGCTTCCCAACCCGATACCGTTCCACCTCCCACGGTATCTCCGCTGGTTCCGGCAAGATTGGTTCCATCATTGCTCAGGCTGCCATTGCCCCTCTCCGAACCCGCGGATACCACAAGGGTGACAAGAGCTCCAGCCCATGGTTGAACCACGTCATGGAGATCTACTCGGCCTTCATGTTCGCCGGTATCTTTACCTCGTGGCTCATCCCCGAGACCAAGCGCAAGACCCTCGAGGAGCTCTCCAATGAGTACGAAATGTCTCCCGCCGACCGCATGGTGGAGCAGGCTGCCGCCGGCAAGGTTGAGGGCGCTGCGGAGCCCGAATCCGACAAGTCGGTTTAGAGGATGGACCACTGAGAAGATTTTGCATTTCCTAATGGAGGTTCGCTGTAGATTGGTTATACCTGGATCGTAAATTGTAATCTTTATCTTAGTTTTAATCAATTCAACTCACACTGGAAATCAAGCCGAGGTCTGCCTCTCGCCGTGCCTTGCAAACCTGTCTATCCAATCCCAACCATGTCAGTATGGCTACTCTGCCTCGAAACGACGCAACCAATATCTTGGCAGTCGTCGCCATTCGTTACCTCCAATTTGACCCGGGCGCACCCAATTTTATGCACGACCATGGCGGGGAGGGAGTCAGCGATAACGAAACCCAAACCGTGCGTGGTGCGAATAAGCTTCCCACCAGAATATGGGCGCACCGCCGGCAATGCTTGTCGCCATTGGCACGACTCTAGTGAAGTTTGGCAACGGCCTTGGAAAAGGCTTGTCGGCGATGGCAAGATTCGCCGTGGAATTGGCACCGGTCTTGGAATTGCTTGTCCGAGCACGACATCCCGTCGTCGTCGTCCTCACGCGATATACCGTCGTCCAAGCGATGACACCCCGGTCGGCCCGACCAGCATCACCCGATATATCTGCAGAGGGGGGCTTGACGCAGCAGCGTAGTCTGGCCAGCAGCACGGCTCCAGCTCCCCGGGGCTGAGGCACCCGTTCAAAAGGCCTCGGCCAGCCTTGCAGGCGTGGGAGGTCCACGCTGGGCCAGTCGATCGGCAACGTGCCGCAACGGCGCGCGCTGACTGGGTGGTGGTGACAGCGGGAGCTGGCCGCCACGGCGTCGCGACGATAAGCTGAAGGAGGGCTGCTGGGATGTTGCTGATCTTGGCATGTACGGGGGACCCCTTCCTCCACAGTGAGGGTACGGGGATAGGCTTAACAATTAGGTTGCTGGTAGTGGTTCGGGCAGGGGCGCAATTACGCGCGCTGGCATCCTTGCTGCGTCGCTACGGCGGCCCCTGGGCCGTTACCAGCGTGCGTTTAGGGAGTCGAGGGTGTTGGCCCATCAGGTGGGTGGGTCGCGGTTGGCCTTCGTTTGATTGGGTCTTGTGCGTGCAGGCACGCTTTTGAAGACGACCGCTGGGGGTCTTCGGGAGGAACATACATATGGTTGTGTCACCCGTTCGACACCCCGTTGGACCTTGGGAGTCAGTGTTCGGAGATGCCTATTATGGAGGGTTTTGCAGGATACCTTCTCTTTTCTGAGCGAGGGCCCAACAGCTGATCCCATCTAGCTGGCGGTGGAGACACTCCTTGATGACGAGGAGATTGAGTCGCCGCGGATGTTTGAGCCCGTAAAAAAGGATGGGTTCTTCCTGAGGATGTATGAGGATGTCGAATTGCGTGGTTTAATTGTTGATCAGGTACAAATTCGGCAGCGAATTTGCCACGCAAGTCGATGAGCTGCATCCAATCGATGTCGATACTCTCGGCCAAGACTACGTTCTCGGAACCACGCCATCTCGTTCCAGTCCAGAGCTGGTGGACAGCGAGTGTCCAGCTATACATGATCTCTTCCATCAAGGATATCACACTGTGTCTATTTTGATCTCTCATCTCGATGATGCTCTCGGTCTCTCCTAGAGGATATTGGCGTCTCTGTGTCATTTAATTTAGCCCTCCGGCGCCGGGATCCGACTACTACAGACATCTCCTAACAGGACTGAATCAGAATGGACACAACTACTCGCTCTCGTGGGGATTGACGCGGTTACTCTGCTGTTCAATGTGGTCGGGGGTCTTTCAACCCTCCCATCAGAACAGGCAGGGTCCTTGCGGTAGCTGCGCTATATCTAAGCTGTTTTCTACCATTTTCACGGAGGGATCTGATTCTGCAAACCGTAGTACGATGTCTTCCAGCCGAATCTCTTCCGTCTTCTCTGTTCTCGGGCTTCTCCTCGCTAAACCACATCTCAGTTGTGGAGTTGAATTGATATCTGCTTTAAGCGAGCAATAAGTGTCCATCTTCCCAGCAATCTGCTGCGGGAGGCTACGCATTCGAATCCAAGCCCTTCATCACGTTTATGGAAAAGAAAAGCCCGCATCACAGTTGGCAGCCAGGGATGATCGATCCGTGCATTCCGCATATCAAAGTGCCACCACTTCAATCTACTCCCTTCCGAATTTGGTTGTGATCACCCGACATTCACAAATCGAGTCGGCTTCTCGTCAGCAGCTACGAGATCAAGGATTCAGTGTTGTTGAAACCAATGTGTGTATTGCTCTATATGAGTATTGTGGATGGTTTCTAAAGCCCCAAAGCGAAAGAACGTGCTGTGCCTGGGAGCTTTGATTGAATAAGCTGTCGTTTGCCCAATGTTCGACCCCATGTCGGCATGATTCCCAGGCGTTGGGTTTCCTCAGTGAAAGCCTGCAAAATTCATCGGTTGGCTTTCGAATGGTTGTCTGCAATCTTCCCGCCCCTCCTGAATTGGCATTCTCATCGCAGCAGGTGTTTGCCTTGGTTTAACTGTGCTATCCCCGCTAGTTTATCGAAGGCGTTCCAACCAGTGGTTACATCATAATTTTCGACGCTTACCATCGAGGAGATCTTGTAAATGATATCAGTCCACATGCTTGGGTGGCTCAAATTCGGTTTCTGAGCATGATGGGTAGCCCAACGACTGCTAATACCAAGTTGTGGTCATCCGGTATTGCACACCAGATTTCGAGCATTCTATTACTTAACCAATGATTCTGCAACTTCAGATGGTCCTAACCCCATGAAATTGATAAGTATGATGTTCTAGCGCGATGTTAGGCGCTCTTCTCGTGAACATCTCCACAACTGTCCTCCCCGCTCGGTGACCTCTTGTGCCAAAGAATAAAAGTTGCCAGTTCATGTGGCATACGGTGCGAAAGGACGTGCATGAAATGGAAATGCCTTCGAGCTGACCTAAACTATACTCAATGCCATAGTTGGTCGTGATGCATCCCATCATAGCATGCAAGCCATAGTATACGCATGATAAATTTGTCATCGCTCTGTGGCCTGCTTCTCACGGGAGACCCCATGCATCAGCGGACGCTAGATCCTACCACTCACAGAAACATTCGAGAACGTAGTACCGGATGGGCTTATTGAGGCGGGAGTCCTCTACCTTCCTACAGTAGTATGCTAGGAGAGGAATACCCCAGCACGGCTTTACTCAGCACCCACATGTCAGCAGCCCAATGCGACCGTACTGCGCCTCAAAGCCACACGCATTTAGATACCACCACGCGCCTTGGTTTTGCAGGCGAACACCGCTGCCGACTAACTTGAATTAACCAATCCAAGCGGTAAAGTCAAGCATGCGTTGCCAGCACTTGAACTTACTCAACAGGCTCTCTACCACGGTAGGAGCGATAGGCTATCGAGGGAAGGTCAATTACGCCGCTGGCGATATATTCCAGGACGCCCTCGGACAGCATTGAGTCAGTTAAGGACCACGAGCCATGACCGTCGATTTCAGCTGGATGTCGAACTTCGATTGAGTTGCCGAGCATGACGAGCATGCCGAAAGTGTGAGCAGTGTAGACGTACAAATTATTCGTGAAGACTTGCTTTCTCTTCTAGCTCCAGCCATGAATGGAGACCCAAGCGATCACTCTTCGCCCTCACAACGGATCATCGCAGGTCTTCTGACCTAGGGCCCTGATGGTAAATGACATTGGGCCAGTGGCGGCATATTTTCATCTCTCCGGACACGAAAGAAACGCGGCCAGACGAGTGGTTCTGCTCAGGTATTGCTGCGAGATGAGCTCTAACAGTGTAGAGTTCTAGACATGGCGATTACTGTGATTTATGATTTATGTTGTTGTTAAGCTTGTGAGGTTGATGACCCTAGAGGACGATGTGAAATTTTCCTGACCGCTCAGCAACTACGGAGTGAATTCACTCGTGGAAGTGGAGATTCACAAGATTGGCTTGTACGCATAACCCAGGCTGAAGTGTTGGTTTTTCAGGTTATGAAGCAGTTCCTATAAGAACCATAGCAAGCTTTTGAAAAGTGAACCTCATAAGTTTGAGACAATGTCTAGGAGATCATGTTGGTGGGAGATTGTACATCATAATTGTACATCATAATTGTACATTATAATTGAAACAAACATCTTGGTCTCACTTTCCATAAGTCTGGAAGAGTTGTTTCCTTCAAGTATAATCAGGTATAACTACCTTAGATGAGCCTCCCTTTGATGGTGGTGTGAAAATTAGTAGCAAGATTGTTACGCCGTATACCTATTCTGCGTAAACATGTAGCCTTACTAAGAAACAACCCTGTCAAATCTCCAGTGTCGGACTTCCGTGACCATACAGCAGCTCTTTACCTGTTATCAAATACCCGTGTCGGAACCATTCCAGCAGAGCAGTTGTCGGATGATCGGCAACAAAAAGTCCGGCTCCAGCTTTGCGATAACACCGATGCTCGGCAGGAACTACACCAAGAGCCAACCGTGAACTCGAGCATATCGAAGATATCCGCAGTCTAACGTTAATTCCAAGACAAGCGCTGAGTATGGCGCAGACAAATATACCAGGTGCCACGGAGAAGATCGACGCCCGCTCCAAAGATGTTCCGTGGTATAGCGAGAGCATTGGCTCCAAGCTCGACGGTGCTGCACGAGATCTCTTGGCCAACTACAGCAAGATCCCAGCCGACCAAATCGAAGAGCATGTGTACAAGATCGTGAGCCATCCACCCCGTCTCTGTTCCGTCGTCGCTTCTGTATTGCTGATGCTTATCGCCTCTAGCGGGACAAGGCTTGGCAAGTCTGGCCGTACCCATGCATTGGGGGATTTCGATTCTTGGACTTGTAAGCAGTGTCCAGGTAGACTTGGAATCGGATCGTGATTGACAGGCCATGCTTTCATAGAGCCATCAGTCTTTCGCCAGATTATCCCGAAGTCCTGCGTCGCCTGGAGTCAGGAAGCGAAAGTTTCCTGGATCTAGGATGCTGTTTCGGACAGGAACTGCGGAAGATAGCTGCCGATGGTGCACCGTCTGAGAACCTCTACGGCAGTGATCTCCGGCCCGAGTTCTTTGACCTTGGGTATGACTTGTTTTTTGACAGAGATTCGCTGAAGAGCAAGTTCATTGCCGCCGACATCTTTGATTCGTCCTCACCTCTTTCTACCCTGGATGGCAAAATCGACATCGTCTATATAGGTGCATTCCTTCATCTCTTTGGGTATGACGAGCAAGTACAGATATGCAAACGGATAGTGCAGCTTACGCGTCCTGTAAAGGGCACGATGGTGTTGGGCCGGCAGGTTGGGAATGTTGATGCGGCTGAAAAGCCCCATCGGACGAACAAGGGGCAGGTGATGTTTCAGCATAACACGGAGAGCTTCCAGAAGATGTGGAACGCAGTAGGCGATGCTACAGCAACTAAATGGAGTGTCAGGGCCGAATTGGTGAATGTTGAAGAAGAATTCAGACAGGCCAGGGGTGAGACACACGGGCCAGGCCTCCGAAGGCTGCGCTTCACTGTTGTCCGGGAGTAATGAGCCCTGTACAGTAGTTGCTGAAGACTTGGTAGATAGTGCTACGATTGGAATAGAGGGGAGGTTCATAGATCTTTCATTTAATACTAAGCCTTTCCAGATTCGATCTGTAGATAGACGACTGCACAAACAACGACGTCTAAATCGTTGCAATGTAACCTAGGAAACCCGAATAAATTGAGAAGTAGTCTTAGATTTGCTAGATCTACAGGCTTCAGTCTTTCCAGGGCCAGTCTGATGGTACCAGTCGTCACCACTCGAAAAGGATGCTACCTAGGCGAACGTTTTTCTCGAAGCATCTTCGAGTTTCCTCCGAGCACATGCCTGATGAATTGCTGAAGGACTCCATATACATATGACATCCAGCGAAAAGATTGTTGTCATGTATAAACTGCTGGCCGAATATCGCGTGTGGGTATACTCAACTACGCCTAGGATTGCTTCAGAATGGTAAGCAGCCAAGCTTTGAGTGCCGCTACTTTCTGTACTGATCGAGGCCAGGAGCGCAAAGCAGATCAAGTATGTGGTATGGCGGAGCACACTTAAACACATGCTCACAGAGTCCCAGCACATGCCTAACTGTGAACTACGCGGTTCTTGCCAAGGCACCGCGAGTGATGAGTCGGCTTGAGGGAGAAGCTCTACCTTGTTCCGAGTTTGGCCATCTAGTTTAGACAATAGAGCAGATATGGCGGTCTTATTATCTTGCAGTGGTTCTCTCACGTCAAGGATAGATTCTGCACCGATCATGCGATCTGCAATAAGAGCGTGCTCGGGAATCGAAAGCAGGACATCAACCAAAATATCGAGCTCCGTTTTCGGGCCCTGAAATGGTATCGTTACCCATCTCTTCTGGGAAAATATGTGCGGTGTCTTTGCGGCTACAGATGAAAATGCCTATCATGGAACGAGTCAGACAAGGAGATCTCGTACCGGGTGTGACTAGTGAGGTGACTTACAATCCCCAGTCTTACAGTCCGAAACAGTTGGTGCATAAATCCAGACTGGCATTCTTCTGGTCCCTTTGCTTCGATCATCGCAGCAGCCGCATGCAGGTGATGTACCCAAGCCGCCGGCGACGTCTTTAAAACAAGCTCGTAGTAAGATAACACGAGGGTGAGACAGATATCTTCCTCCGACACGGGAATTCGGCCCATTTGGGTTTGCAGTGTGCCTTGACCGAGATCTGCACGTCGAGACTCCAACGCCCTGACGTAGGTTCGTCGAGCTTCAGTTTGGATGGATACCTGGCCATTGAGCACGCCGTAGAACGCCATGCATGTAGCCCGGACAGAGTATTTGATGGCTCGGCTGGTGAATGAAGTGGCCAGTCGTGCAGGCAACTTTCCTAACCATGAGCATGCGCCTATGGTCTCAATCCCTTTGCCACATCCATCGAAGAAATGAGAGAAGAATAGTTGGTCAAATGCCTCGGCGCGTGACGGTTGGTAATAGGATGGTATAGTAGGTATAAGTGCATCCCCTAATAATTCAGAGGTGGGGAGTGAGTTTGTTTCGGTTGGAGGCTGGTATGATCTATTACCGATATCCAAATCAGGAGTCCGACGGGTAGATCCATAGGTGTTGCTCATTTGACTGGACTCCGGTGCATCAACGCAACCACCGACAGTGCTTGATGGCCTTGTGCAAGTTTCCGAGGCAATGACATAGAAAGTGCCAGTTATTGGTCCAGGACATTTCGTTCCGTACTTCTTACATTGGGTACATTCTGGAAGCGCTTCATCACACTAAGGCGTGGCGATGTGAGTAACTTGCAGATGGCCAAGCAGTTCGTGCGATTTCGAAATGACTTACTTTGATGCGACGCTGTCGGCAGGTGCGGCAACCTCTACTTCGCCCGGCAGTTCGTGCCATCTTTATTGAACGTCTTGGATAGAATAAGGACGTCTGCTAATACGCCATTCAACATTTGCAATTGAATATGGTGTGAATGCTGACAAATTGCTAGCTTCAGGTGCTTTTTGTAAATGTCTGAAAGAAATCAATGGGGTAGTATCCCAAAGTAGCCCGAGATATGACACTTCCCACTAAGGATGCAACTACAATGACGCTGTTTGTTTGGTTGCAAATATATCGGTGAAAGACCGCATAGAACTTGCATTTACAATCAATATCAGCACTACGGTATAGTCTTCGTCACCTGACTTGACCGCATGTCACCTATCATTCAAATTCATCCAATTCATCAGTAATTCGGAGAAGTCATCTTCGGCCAGGGTTGCTTGGTGAAGGATATGCCCTCTCAATGACACTTTGGTTTGGAGAAGAAGAATTGTATCTTGCTTGCTCATCATCACCCCATGTCAACTACTACGCATTATACGCGAACCATATCTAGTTAGCTTCGCGAGGCCGCCCTCCCTCTTCGTCCTCTTTCGTAAAGCTCAATTACAAACCACGGATTTTGATACCTACAAATTGCACGACATGCATATGTTTACGGGGGCTCTTTGGTTTTCTCCACATGAGAATACTCGGTGGCGCGCAAGGAGTTGTTAGCTGTATGGCAGAGACACTTTTGACTGGCTGCTAACAGAATCGTGATCGCTCCACTTCCTTGATAAATGGAAATCTGAGTGATTCCACGACTTAGTGGATCCTTTCAAGCTTCTGACTGGGTGGAAATTGAAATAGTTTAACAGGAATGATGTATAAGGGATTGAAAAGTGTATATATACCGCTCGTCACATCTCGATTTTCTCTCCCTTTGGTTTATTGTCTTTCAAACAACAACGTCTTGACTTCTTATTGTATCTCAATTTTTGTTCACAGCTTCTAGGAGACTTAAACTTTCAAGATGACCGAAACTATCGTCACAACGACTTCGACCGTCACAATGGATGACGGAGTTTGTTTGCATGTCAAAGTGCTAGGAGATGACGCGAAAGCCACGAAACCGCTCCTCATTGCCCTGCACGGTGCGCCAGGCCTATCAACTCTCTTAGACCCAGAGTCTTCATTTGCCTTCCTATCTGGTACTTTCCGAGTTCTGGTGTTTGATGCCCGAGGAAGCGGAGCCTCGGACCTCACTGGCCCATACACTCATGAACGCTGGATCAATGATATTGAGCATCTCAGGTATTTTAGTCGACCCCTTGAAATGATCGTGAACTAAACCAACGCGTCAGGAAATGGGCAGGTGCAGAGAAGTTTGTCCTTGCTGGGGGCTCTTATGGTGGCTTCATCGCGCTCGACTATGCGCTTGTGCATGGGGATCGATTACTTGGAATCATCCTTAGAGACACTTGGGCCCACGGGGTAGTAGGCATGATGACCGCTCTTGCAAACGTGGTAACCTCAGACAGGCTCAAAGTCGACGTAGCGCGCCAAGTACGGGTTTGGTCAGGAATTTTGTACGATGACAAAGACTTCGAGGAAAGCGTGCTGGAAATCTTGCCAATCTACGACCCCCCAGAGGAAGTTTCGAACAAAGCACCCATGAGTGGCGAGACGCAACCGAAGGTCTTTGAAGGCCTTGCTGAGACGGGTTCAGGGTACCACTCCGCGACGCAGAATGCAGCGTTCTGTGAGAACATGCCGCGATTTGATGTTCGCCATCGGCTCAAAGAGATCAAGGTATGCAAGATCCTACAAGAGTATCTTCGATCACAATCATCTGACTTGTCTCACAGGCTCCCACGCTTGTGGTCGTTGGACGCCATGATTATATTACTCCTGTGCATTTCAGCCAAGAGATAGCAGACGGGATTCCAAACACGCGGTTGGAGATCTTTGAGTACTCGGGACACAACCCACCAGCTGACGAGCCTGAAAAGTTCCGAGACACTGTGTGGAGCTTTTTGAAGGCTGAGGTGCTATAGAAGGTGGCTTTTGAGGAGTGTGTATGCATCGTAGTCTCTACGTTATCAATAAATTGTCATAGTAGTAGCAGTAGATTAGCTAGAATCTATCTACTTTATCTCACTCTCTTTAGCCAGCGCTCAAACAATCCTATCCCTGTCGAAAGAACATTATTTCTAGTATATTCTAGTTCTCATTAGTTGAATGCTAGCATGATAGCTTCAAAGGAGACTACAGCCATTGAAAGAGAGCAATGAGCGCACAACGAGCCCTGGATATAGTGAATAAATAATATTCAAGGGCTGTGGCTTGTTCCACGTCCAGCAGTTTATACCCAAACTTATTGTCTACAAGTAATGAGCGACGCGTAATCTACTTATTACAACTATAAGGGCCTTTTCCAACAAAATTATTTGCACATGCCTCTTCCAGCACCCAGCTACCGATACTTGCTCGGCTGATAGATATCTTTTCCGTGGCGGAGCCAAGATACGTTGCTTCCACTGGCGCGCTGGTTTGGTAGTGAGTTGCCCGACACGGAAAAGCGGTCTGAAGTCGGTCGCTCACGTAACTTTGGTATCTGAACATGTTATTGGAATGTTCTACAAAAAGTTTGTCGATAACGAGAACGACAGCGAAAACGAGAACGGGAACGAAAAAAAGAAATTAAGCACGGTAAACTTAATTGCCAACCATTGGAGTCATCAACCTCTCGAGTGGAGGCTTGTAGCTTGTGGCAATGACAAAGCATACATTTGAAATAGATCATGTTCACAGTTGTATAAACCCAAGGTATCTCCCATCCAGGATCCATCCAGCCAGACCCAACCCAACTTTTACCGTCCATGGTACAATGTTGGTGAAAAATTATATTTCATGATAAACCAATCTGAGCCATCGCCCATTTGGTCGCCTCATGCCACTCTGTTCCAGTCCTAAGGAGGTCTGTTGACGACTGCTCTACGATCCTCTTGCCAGCATACTGCGCCCACCAAATATCGTCAAGCTGACACATTATAACGCCCCAATACATCAGCACCATGAGGGCCATCGGCATCCTTTGCTGCAATTCCACCGTAAACTCGGTGCTTACCTGGGACAACCACGGGATGGCCAAGCTCTTCTTATTTTTCATGCAGAACTCGAGTTTGTCTATCTCACTCTCATAAATGCCATGCAGGTCTTTCTCATGGACGGTCTTATCGTTTAGATCCTTGAGAATCTGGGGCGCAAGACGCATCTGGTCTTGCTCAACGGGCTCGGACTGCTGCAGAGAAAAGATGATTGCGAAGACCCCCTGTGCAAGCCACGGTTGGCAGACTTCAGTCACCGAGCTCGTGCCTTTGAGGAAGTTCAAGATCAGGATAATCCGCTCGGCAACCGACTTGGGTTCATCACCATCGTTCAGCGGCAGAAACGCCGATGTTATGCTGGTCGCCATCATCAGGAGTGCCGCCGCGAACACGGCATCGCAATTCGATGCGTCGACACTCTGCAGAGCATTGCGGAAGGCCGGCATGGCCATGTTTTGGTAGCGTAATGAGCACTGGAAATAGGCCACCGCCGAACGATGATCACTTGTCTCGCTCGCCTGGTGGAGCGAGGTAAATGCAAGGATGAAGTCCATGAGATAGTCGTGCTTGATGGCCGCTTCTACGGCAAAGTCCTGGAACTGGTCGGCAAGGACCGGGCTGAAACTGAGACTCGTCTTCGTATGCCAGCGATGCAGCAACTCGAGTTCCCGTCGTCCTGTCGCCGACCGCGAGGGGGTATTAATTGACGGGGCGCCTTGATCGTCGAGATCCTGCGTGGAGGATGGGCTTGGTGCGGAGGGCCGCCGGTGACTAGGCAAAGGGCTTTCCAGACTGGAGCTGCCTCCCTTAGTTGACCTGGACTGAGATGGAGCGCGTTGTGATGGCGCGGGGGCGGCGTAGAAGCATTCCAGCCCCCGCGTGGTACAGTTGTTGCAGGGCGGGCCCCCCTCGTCGCATTTGACCCGGCGCTGCTTACAGAGACCACACCCGTTACGTGACTTGGTATGTGAGCGGCGAGGAGTCATGGTATGCCGTGTCTATTATGTATGCCATCCAACATGCCAGCAAGAGCACGACGACGACAAGCATGGCTTTGGCCCTTCGCTTGCGCTGCCTTTGCGTTTGAGGCTAGCGCTTCGGCTTCGGCTTCTGCTCCCTCAACTGCCGGACCGGGAATCTACCTACTTTAGCATAGAGCACTTGTTTCGACTTATTGGGTGCTCCATGATGGGATTCGGTTCTTGTAGACACGTAGTCGCATCTTGCCTTGCGCTTCAGGCCACGGGTAAGGGCTACCACGTGATAGGAACAAGCGTCTGTAGATGCCAGGCCTTGGCTATATTTCTGTCGGATAGCATGGTGGCGTTCCCCACACTTATTCGTATATCTTTATCGGCCCCGTCTCCTCTTCTTTCCATCTGTTCGTGTCCTTCCTCCTAGATCATCTCATGCGTTCGGCTGACAAACCCGTAAAAGGCGTTCCATATTTCCTTATCGAAGGGCGCATTTGACACACCGAGTTTTGAGCTGCCATGACTCTTCGGTCGTACGATGAATTCGAACGATAATTCTTTTGGCCTGACGAGATGTTTGCGACGGTGGAATCGGGCTTACCCGGCCTCGCAGACGTACGCTATACGGCACATAATACGACAGCACTCGCCTAACCACTGCGTATGAGTCAAAGCGATCTTATATTCAAATAGAACGGCATCGCAACCTATTGACAACCAGGAAGAATATAACGTGCAGTGTAATCATTACCCAGTCCACATTACTATTGGAACATCTTCTGCAAACAGTATCATGAGCAAAGAGAGCGCCATCCTCATCATAGGGGCGGGCGTCTTCGGACTTAGCACCGCCCTGGAACTGACGCAGAGGGGATACCAAAATGTGACTGTGTTGGACCGGTATCTACCCCCCGTTCAAGACGGATCCAGCGTTGACATCTCACGAATAATTCGTGCTGATTACGCCGACGATGTATATGCCCGGATAGCCAGCGAGGCCATGGAATTGTGGAAGACGAAACACAGCCATGCCTTTCACCCCACCAACTTTGTCATGTTCTCCGAGACTACCGACAACCCATACATGATCAAGACAAAGGAGAATTTATCGCACCATGGTATACCCTTTGAGGTTATTGCCGGCAACGAAGACGTACAACGAACCAATCCCTCTTTGAAGGCCGCTGGGGGAGATTATTCGAAGCTCAATGGCTACACAAACCCGGTTGGTGGTTGGGCCAATGCAGCCGGCGCGGTCCAGGCTCTGGCACGAGAATGCTCTCTAGCGGGCGTTTCCTTCATTGTAGGCAAGAGAGGAACCGTCACATCGCTGAGAATTGAGGAGGGCAAGATTGTCGGAGTCAATGTTGCCGCGGGGCCATGGATCGCCGCGTCCAAGGTCATTTTATCGGCCGGCGCATGGAGTTGCCGTTTGGTGGATCTCTCCAAGAATTCCATCTCAACAGGTCAACCCGTGGGGTTCATCCAACTCACGGACGAGGAGGCCGCAGAGCTGGCGGATCTTCCGGTTATCATCAATATGTCCACCGGCTGGTTCTGCTTTCCGCCGGATCCGGTTACCAAACAGCTGAAGTGTGCTAGACATGGCTTTGGATATACCACAGAAGTCGCACCAGATTATGGGATGGCACAGGACGGCCAGAGCAAAGTCTCTGCCCCTCCCCGCGACAAAAGTAGTTCCGTGTATTCCTTTATTCCGGCGGATGCTGAAACCGCGCTGAGGACTGGGCTCCGCCAGTTCTACCCCAAGCTTGCAGATCGACCATGGAGCAATACGCGGCTGTGCTGGTATACAGACACACCTACGGGGGACTTTATCATCGATGAACACCCCCGGCTGGAGAACCTCTTCCTGGCTACGGGCGGTGCTGGACAGTAAGTTATTGGGATTTGATCGTCTCTCCTCCCATGACCGACCAGGCGAAGACCGGATATGCTAAAATGTGCATCGTATCTAGTGGTTTCAAGTTCATGCCTGTTCTAGGTAAATACATTGCTGACTGCTTTGAGAACAAGGCTTCCCAGGAAATGCGAGAAAAGTGGCGCTTCAGGCCTGTGGAAAGTGTTGATATGAGGGGTGATGGAAGTCGAGGGGGTCCAGACCGACGACCCCTGACAGCCGTAGAAGTGGCCCGACTTTGAATGGGATTGTTAGCATCTATAAATTTACGTATAAAATTATATATATATATATACGGAGGAAAGCTGGACCGTCGAGCCAATAATCTAAAGCCTTCCCTAATTAAAGTGAATGCACAGACAATCATGACCTGCATCTAAGCTAATTCCCGAGCATGTAACTGGATTATAAGGTTGGAAAATGACGTAGCATAATATTGGCCTAGGTTTTAGTAGTAGAATACAGAAAAAGTCAAATTATTATTTAACAACATTGGAAATGATAATTTTGTTCAACTTGACTTTCGTAAAATATGCATAACGCATGGTAGCATGGATTTCAGCGTCATTTGTTATTTCTATGACGTCTTCCCCTCTTTTTTGTCGATTTTTCTCTCTGCCTAGCCAATAACTTTTCATTATCAATCCCGAAAGTTTTTTCTTTCATTCACATGCACTGGTAGGCTTTTGTGCATATATAACCCATCTTCAGTACCATCAGCCGATTAGGATATCTTCAGCTGTAGGAGTTCGTACTTACATGGGCCAATACGCGTGAATGCTTCTATTTCTCATATCTGCTCGGACCCTATCCAAGAAGACGTCTACTTCCAGCTTGGTCCACCCAAGACCCCGAGTGAATAAAGCCATGCAGAGTCCTTCAAGACCCGTAGTAGCATTCTCAAGCTCCCAAGCGCCTAGGAGCTTGTCCTTTTTATCCTTTGGCCAACTATTCATAGCCCATTTGAACTTTTTCGCCTCTATATTAGTGAAGCCAGCCTCACCGGCAAGTGCTTGGAATACAGTCGGGATATCCAGACATCGACCCAGTGCCTTGGCAGCCTCCATCATAAAATCCGACCATTGCATCAGGGCGTGATCGGGTAGAAGAGTGCCATCGTCGCTTTGGCAGGGAAATGTAAAAGACTGCACTTCTACGTATCCACCAGGCTCGAGGTTCCTACTCACTATAAGCTTTCCGATGGCTAGCAAAGTGGAAACAAATACATATTGACGTACTCGTAGGATTGTGCAAAGAACTTCGGCCAGTCACCAAATCCACCTATCAAATCGCGACAATGTATATAGTCGAACTTTTGATTGAATATCCAAGGTTCTTCCAGATCATCGACTTGGAACTGGACATTAACGGGCATGCTACCTATCATAAGTTTTAGATGGGGTCATTGTTTGTACGGAAACTTGCAAATGAGGTTCGACAGGACTCAAATCAACACCAATGACCTGTCCAGGCGCTTAACTACGTAAATTTGTTCAAGCAAGTAACGGGGCATACCTCGGCTTCAGTATGTTCATCGCCTTTGATTGTCAGCGTTGAACATAGAACCCCAAAGTAACATACCAAACTCCATGGCCCAGATTCCGGTTCCGGTACCGACATCAAGTACACGTTTAACTTTTGCATCTTCGCAGTTCTTAGGGCAGAGACCCAAGGCACCATCTAAAGTCAACGCCCACATATAGTGTTGGATGTCTACACTGGTCTGTCAGGTCATCACTGGTGTGAAGAAGTCATGTCATGCTTTGTACCTAACCGATCATTTTCCGACTTATATAGACCTTAACCAATGCTCAGGTTAGAGGTGGAAGGGGAAAATAATATTACCTCGTCGTTTGGAAGAATATATTCTAGAGCATTGTTAGTAGAAAATATAGAGGAATCATAATCTAATAGCGAGATTCAACACCTACTGCCATCCTTATATGCATGATAGCGGCGGCCGTTCTCTATGCAATGCCTTGTAATACTAGTGGTCATTGATGCCCTGGATACAGCAAAGTCCAACTTCAAGTTCCTTCAATCAGATTCCCAGATCTTTGATGCTATGTGGAAACGTACGCCTGCAATTCCCGAATCCGCATTGTCCTGGGATACAGATTAGACTATCGGGTTGACAAGCATGTTGGCACACGCGTGATTTTATAATCTAGTACCTCGTCAGGATCAGCCTCAAGTACGGGGTACTCATCGGCCGGGAATGGCGCAGCAGTAGAGCTTGTCGGCTGAGCCATTTGCAAACGACACTTTGCGAACGCAAGACTCAGGAAAATCGATTGGGCTTTTGAGGGCCATGGGGCTTTTATTACTTATCTGTAGCGCCTCCCACCCTGGCGATCTGCTGCGATACAGCGTTAGCCACTCATACGGTGCATGCAACCCATGCTCCAAGCGTGAGAAAGCTGCGGGGGCGAAAGAGGCGAAGGACCGTCCGTTTATCTCGGAGTCACGAGTGCACATGGTATTTCTATGTTATGCAAGTTCAACCCACTCATGCCATATATTGGCTATCTTTCTCCCGATAACATGGTGCCCCCCTACCACCGCCCCCAACTCGCTATTCACCAGCCTATTGGAGCTCACAACCGCTCTGGGCTGACAAAGACGCATCGGCCGGCATCCCAATTCGGAATATTTACGACAATCCATCACCTGATTCCGCGAAAGATAAGTGCATAATATATTCCCAGATCCTGCTTTCACATGCAACAACCTACCAGCGATTGAATGAGAGAGAGTTCAAGAATGACCCATGATGCGTCGAGGGAATCGAGATCAACTTTTAATTCGGAGCGAATCTGGAGAACAATTCCTCGCTTCCCAGTTGTTGATATTTACGACGACTGAAAAAATCATTTGCGCAATATTTTTTGGTGTCGTAGCTGTGTTTGATGTAACTTCTTTTGTGTTGTTCCATCGCAATTTTTCTGTTGGAATCTTCTCCTGTTTTGATTTCCATCTTTAGATCACAATGCCTTCTTTGTCATTACATTCCAAACCCGGCTAACCAACCGCCTGAGGAGGAACTCACTCCTTTGTTGAACTGTCGGTGAGGAAATCTTTGTATCGCATTCATCTGAAAAGGAGGGACTCTCTGGTGTTCCTACTTTCTGTACCCTTCCACCAGGCTTCACCAAAGCACGGCAAATGCATTATGCTGCTTGGAGCCAGTACTGGCGATGGCGGAAGCTGCAACGGCAACGATGCAATCGATGCCAGTCCTCGCACCATTCAAGTCCCATCTCCATTTTACAAAACTCATCGCCGCAGTCCAAAACGTCGTTCTTTCGGTCTATCGTCTCATAGCAAATCAAAACCGCACGTTTATCGATCTAAGAATCCCCTGCCACTGCGAACAGTAACTGGACTCTTGTCTGAGACGATAGACAAGAGTCCGTCCCGACTCCAGTACGAAAATATATTCCCTGTGATATTTCGAACTGGCCATTCCAGTGTGGATGGCGATCTGGGCAAAATAATGCCGCCAGTTACGAGAAGCAGGTTGGCTAGCACTAGAAGGAAATCTACGATGTCGCTCAAGACACACAAGAGTATCAAGATAAATCAAACAGAGAATCAGGATTCTGCGAGAACCGTGATGTTACCCGTCATCGCACAATCATTTATACTGCCTGCCAGTAAATTATTTCTACATGCTAAGAAAACGTCTATAACAAGGATATTTACTGTATCCTTTCTCGCTTTTCTCATGATTGGCATATTGGCATGGCAATGGGACACTGTGCTAAATTTATACGGTCCGAGACCAAGGCCAACTTTGCTCTCCAGCCCAGACTTTACTCGACTTTGCCATAACAGCACGAATCTTACAACATCAAATGAGACTTCCCCAGAGACGCTAGACTCGCTGACACAACATTTGCTGAACTTGACAAAGTCCATGTCCAGCTTGAAGCCCGAAGAAGAACAATGCTCTTGGTTTCGCCGTCACTTGTTATTCTTTCTTTGGCCATGTGAGCGGTTCCTGCGTCACGAGCTCGACACCTGGTTCCAATCACTAAACGAAACCACCGAACTGATCTCAAAAGCTATTAAGAAGACCGATCAGGCATGCGAGCTTATGAAAAGAGCACAAGAGAAACTGCAAGATGCAAGCCTCTTAACTGGCGAAAAACAAAGACGTCAAGATACAACGCCCATCCTTTATCGATGGATCTTCCCACGTCATGTCAGGCATAAAAAAGTGCAACTTGATGCATTGATGGAGATTACGGGGTTTTGGACCGAGCACGCATTATCGGTTTTACACAAGAGCCATTCAGTGCTCAAAACCACACGGTCAATCCAAGCTCAAACCCGAAACGCTGTGAAAGAGCTGCAGAAGACGAGAAATATCATGCTTGAACGCCAAGGTTTAAGCTAGAAAGGTCGCTTGCTTTCAGAGTTACGTCCTGATTTAAGTAAGATTGGCACGCAGCTATTGGAAAAGAGTACTCTGAATGTTTTTTGAATGTTTTGTTATGAACATAGAAGTTGGAAGCACGGAAGTAGATAGCGAGGACGAAAAGTCATTGCTGGAATTATAGGAGCAGACGTGAAAAAGAGATATCGCTTCTAGTTATACCGATTTTGGTCTCCTTCATAGCTATATAGAAACGGGCATGCTCTGAGGTCCTAGACTGCTCGTCATAATGCATCTCCGATTCGTCTAATATGCGACCACCGAAAAAGAACAACTCATGAATAACCTATTTAATGGAATTGATTGGCTGGCAAAAGAAGGTCGATAGGTGGAGGGTACGTAAGTCTTGGGTACTAACAGAACGTACTTCCATGATTTAGTGGACTCGTATAGAATTTAAGATGTCTAGGGTTTTCATACCCTAAGCCAGGAGCGTATTCTATGTATAGTGCCTATAATACAGATCCTATGATCACACTCAGATCATATCCAGAAGACAACACTCAATGGACCGGCTTTCGAAACAAAATAACGCCTTTTTTTTATTAAACCCCCGTGGTGCGTAATCCATACCACCCCTAAATTTAGAAAGCAAACCCCAAAAACGCCATCTAATCTATTCCCTGTTTTACTGAGCTGGCTGGTTCGCTGTATGTCTTCTGTGCCATGCCCTGTTACCATTCCCTTGTGCTGTTGTCGTACTTCTATCCCAACGAGTCCATGAAAAGAAGAGATGCAAAGAGATACAAGAAAGGACAATGTTTTGTACAGCGCTGAGACCAAGAAAATGCTGGGTAAGAAAAATATGCCAATGATGATGACAACGCCAAAACCTGCGGTCATCGTTTTTGAGCCCATAATAACGCCAACCAAACAGAATGCTTCATAGAAGAACGAAAGGACAATCGTGAGATCATTAAAAAGCACTTTTCCCGTACGCCATCCAATGCTTTTAAAAAAGACTTTTTTGCTCCAACAAACAATAAAGCAGGAACTTTTTCATAAGGCCTGTGGCCAAGAAGACATTAAGCAGAAGGATAAAACTCCATGAGAACGTACCACTGCAAGAGACTGCCTAACCAAAAGGTCCATCTCCCAATAAAGATGAAAAGACTCGCAGCGAGGACAGCCTGGGGGGCCATGAGGGCAACGGCACCATTGAGGAGGAAGGCAAGTGCACCAGTTGCGCCCAAGAAATATACGAGCCAGTTGATATCGCTCAGCTTGGGTTTGTACCACTTGTCTTGAGCCAGAACCATGAGGACCATGGCCGAGCCGAAGAAAAATATTCCTCCAACCAGGGTAGGCATGGACACGAGTAGCTTTGAGAAGCCTCGTTCGTGCAGGCTCATCTTGTTTATGACGCCTGGAAAACTGGCGATGTTTGCGATAGTGAAGAACATCGCCCCAACGAGTTGAGCAAGACCAGCTTGAAAGGCGGGATTTGGCAGGTAGAAAGTTTTCAGCTCTTCCATTGTTGGTTTCCAGACGAAGTCATCGCTGCCCATTAGCGCGGGCTTGTAGGTTGCCGATGGAGACGATGGGCTGCCTTCTTCAAGCTTGCGATCGTCACTCTTGTCACTTCCAATCGTACCACGGTCGGTGTTGAATGCTGCGAGAAGACCAAGAGCGATACCACAGAGGAAAGCAGTAGAAGCAAAGCCAAGGGTGACTCCTGCCGCTATCGTCTTCTCGTTGCGGAAGTTTGTGCTCGATGCTATGAGAGGCAAGAGACCGAAAAAGGAGTTGACCGTGCCAATCGTATTGGTGAAGACGAAGATTACAGCCACTTGCCAACTAATATCCTTATACGGAAAGACGGTACACATGCGCTTGATCCTGTTCAGTGGTCCAGATTTTTCGAGCTGTGTGATGACGGGTTCCGGCGAAGGATCAACTTCGTAGACGACAACGGAAATACGGTCTCCATGGGACTTCTCCTTGAGGGTCTTTTCATCATCGGCTGATAGGGAGTTTGTACGTGTGAGGTTGAGCTCCGCTCCTTCCTGAAGGGCGGGCAGCGGTTCATCGGCAGTGTTCTGCGCATAGCTAGGATTGTAAGTCGACTCGCGAAGGTAGGAAAAGCGAAGAGGGGCAGAGATGTTCATTATAGCCCCTACTTGGAGAAAGTGATAGTACAAAAAAAGGAACGTTGCCAGCAATACTCGCCATAGTAAGGAGAGGATGATCTAGCTTCTTTGTAGCTTGCCATCCTTCCGGTCGGCATAGATGGAGAAGATGAGATGAACAGCGTCATAGTGACATTTGTAGCATGCAATGTTTTGGCCAACCATCGATGCGTTAATTGCTATTTTTGCTCGAGACCGTTGCTGATAGGAGGCACACGCAACTGCCCCGGATAGGTTTCCGAGAGCCATCTGCTTCCGGAGCAGATCTAGATGCAGATCCGGCCCAGCTGGATGGAAAGACATCAGAGCTCTTATGTTCGTTGAATGTTCAAACGCTCCTGCAACTGATGATTTGCAGAAGCGAGCTCGCCAACCGGCCGGCCCGACTGGGCCCTTTAAAGGCCCCATTGAGGAGAAACTTTTCCCGTCATAGATCACGCAAATTGCGGGACTTGGGCCGACATCAACTGTTTGACATGGCGGAATGCATATCCCAAAGATCAAGCCGGCAAAAGGACTTTGGTCTGGACTTCTGGACCAGCGTCCAAGCATCACTTGAAGCGTCGGGGCGTGCAAGACTTGGCCGTGGCCTAGACACCCAAAGATCGTTGACACCCAAGCAACATCGACACACCCTGCCGCAGTGTCCCAGAGAAGCATTCCGGCTCCTGGGTGCACCCTCCCAAGCTCCACGCGAGAGGCCACGGTGGATGCTGCAACGACGAACTCATTCAGACGAACGTTAAGCGACACGACGAGATGACATATCACGGATAATAGATCCTTCAATGACTTCATACTGGGCCGCCGGGTGTCAAGTAGACCGACGCGTCTACGAAGCTTGTGGGACGAGCTCTAGTTGTGGCCACGGAAGTCCGAGGCGGAAGCATGTTCTGAGATAGAAAGCTTCCACCCCGGATCCTGCTTCAAACCTCACACCCCAAAGAAGATGAAGTTGGGAGACCGAAAGAACAGATGACCCGAGGGAAAAGTCCTTGCATGTTTCAAGAAGGAGGACAGTCTGTCAAGCTGCGGCTTCACGTAATTCCGACACTAGTGGTTAAGTCACGCCTTCATGCCACGGTTTTGTGCCATAATACAACACCTGGACTCTTGCTCCGTTGTCTCCCCAGGTGCTCCAGCCACAGCGAAAAGGTCTGTGGCATCAGGTGGAGAGTAATTATTGAGTAATATCTCAACTTTCACAAGCAACCCCTTGACATTTGAGTGTCATGTGATCATATGCTAACGCTAGGATCTCGCTACTTTGTCTTCGTGTTTGGAATGGCCATGCTTTCCTCTGTCTCCTCCGCACGGAGAAAGCATCATGGTCGATGCAAATGTGCATTCGCAGAGTGTTTCTTCATGCAATCGATCAACCATTTCGTGTCCTTCGTCTTGTGGAATTCGTTGCGAATCACTGATACTCATCAACGCACCGCGAACTGGCTGTTATTGGGCGAGTGGTGAGGCGCTTCAAACAGATGCTCTGCTTGGCCTTCCAAGGGTATGTTAAGGACCAAGATTGGATTTCCTCGCATCTTACCTCAGATTACTTTCAGTGGAGCTTTCTTGCTACTACCCCAAATAACTGTTTGTCAGAGGCCAGTCTCGAATGTTCAGAGTTGACGCCAAAAGTTTCACTCCACGATGAGAAAGGTAATTGCATGGAGATCATATTATTGTTGGGGTAGAGGCACGCCTCGTGATAAAATCGATGGTGGGTACGTCTTGATCTCTGTGTTGCAGGTATGTCGGCAGTTTAAGTCTCCACAGAGATCTGAAAGGTAAGTTTATTTTTTGATTCAACAGTTATAAGCCCGGGAAATTGGACGACAGGATAATGACTGCTCCAACTTTCTGAGAGGGCAAATAGAAATCAACTCCGTACGACATAAAATGAAGCCCCTAAAGATTTCCAAAAAAGCAATCAACATAAACCAAGCTTTGTCGTATGTAAGTTTAATGACCGTGACATTGTTGTATCAAGGGGTTGAGACCAATAGTTCTGGTGATATAGACTATAAGCCACTGCGAAGACCTGAGGTCGTATGTAGTCCCAAAAAGAGAAAGGCGGCTCAGTCGAATAGTCTATCGAAGTACATTATTTCATAAGAAAAATAGCTTCAAGGAGACAACAGAAGCTAGGGCACGCCAGACAGCCTTTACGGAATACAAACTGGACAAGGGCTAGTACAACACCGAATCAGCCTAAAATTTGTATCTCTGTATAGACCACAAGAAATCAAATTGGCCAGTTATCGAAAGCAATAGGAACAAGCGATGCTTAATCAAGCACAAAAGGCAGAAGCCTACCCCAGCAAAGCTTTAAACAATTTTCCAATATTCATAAGCCCAGGGTGTGCGGCAACAAACTGCATCCTTTGATAGTTCTTAAGCATCCAAAGATCTACTCCACACTCATAGGGCAAATTATCACGAAGAGGAGACTAAATATTTGTTTCGCTTGTGGGTGTTCATACTTGTCAGCTCTTACTTTACTGTGATTTGACCTTCGCACTTCCATCCTGAGGCGGTGCTGAGTTTTAGCTATAAGATAAACAAATTATGATATTGTAACTTTGGATGGATCTCTTGTAAACTCTTTTATTGGGTGAAGAAAATGGCAAATTGCAGAAAGTTGATGCTGAAAAGGCGCTTCGCATAGCACTGGTCATAGCGAAGAGTGTCAGTATTCTCACTGGTTAACCAAAACTAAAATTTGCCACAGGAGGTAAGATTATTCATATTACGAGCAAATTTCAGATGTCCATATACACCAGAACTAAATCATATGCATTATTTATCATATACAGCCTGTGTCCTCAAGGCATAGATTATGTTATTACATTGTTAATGTTCCCAAAACTCTGACTCTGAATTATGCCACTTTTCATCATACACAATTAAGTCTCTGGATTCTGTTAAATCCTTGGATTCAGATGCCTTAAGAAATGCAATATCTAGACCTTTCCATTGGCCGGTGTAATCGCCACGATTAAGCAGTTGCAGGAAGGTATCCTAAAAGTCTCCGCGCTGCTTCCGTTTCTGCCTGAGGCCTCCTTCACGTGGTTTATAGTTTTGGTTAAGCGAGCTTACTGCTTACTTTCTCACCAGAAACTCTTTGGTGGGCATCTCTTCCCCTTAGCATCAAACCTTCAACAAGCCACAGGTCTCAAATCCAACAAGAGGCGATATCAGCTGCCGTTAGCGCAAATTTTGCACGCATAATCCTGCAGTAGGCGCTGAAGCACGTGCTCTGCGAGATGGCCATCTCCGTAAGTCTGACAACCTGTTGGGAAGCCAAGACTTAACATCCGAACAGTCCGGCACAAAAGTCGCTGCTGTGCTCACAGCAGTCATCGCGGCTCTAGGTGCTTTTGTGTACAACCTGGTATCAGTCGACATTGTAGCACTCAAATCATTGCCTGAAGCATGGCATGGATTCCCGCCTGGAGCAGCCGAGATCATCTTTCAAGATGAGCTCAAGTATTGCGAAGATGCTCTGTTTGACCACGAAATGGGTGTTGCAATTCTGAGCTGTGACCCCGGACGAGGGGAGTGGAATACTGTCATGGTAAATCCACTTATCTGCTTTTCATGATTGGGCTAATTCTGTCACAAGGGTACAATGTATAATCCCAATCCGAAGGGTGCATTATATTTATACAACTATGTCACAAAGACCGACCTTCGCCAAGTGGAGCTCGTAGGTCTTCCTGAAGCCTCTGACTTTCATCCTTTGGGCATCAATTTCTACCGCGAGCCTGGCAAAGAAACTCGTCTCTTTGTAGTGAACCATCAGCGCAACGGCAGCACTGTCGATGTATTCACTTTGGACTATGAAAATTCCAAAGCGGCATTCATGACCTCTATCTCAGACGGCGACCAAAACATTCTGGCTCCTAATGCTGTTGCACCCATTTCATACACATCGTTCTATGTCACCAACGATCATTATTTTATTCCCAGACTCAATCCGATTTTGAATAAGATCGAGACATTCGGGTCTCTGCCACTAGGTTGGGTCACGCTAGTAGACATTACGGGTCCGACTCCAAAGTTCACAACAGCAACTAGCAACATCGGCTTCGCAAATGGCATAGTTCTCACCCCGACAGGGAAAGAAGTCATTGTCGCATCAACCATAAGCAAACCTCCATCAGTTTTCATCTATACCCGAGATTCCGCGACGAATACTCTTACCTTCAACAGCTCCGTTGCTGTACCCTTTCGACCAGACAACCTCAGTTTCGATGATGGACTGGACGTAAATGATAAGACCGCTTTTGACGACGAGGGTCGATTTTTGAGAGGACTTGTTGCGGCTGGTCATCCGGCGCCATTGAAACTTTTTGCCGTGTCGCGAGATCCGGTTCATAAGAAGGCCCCAAGCTGGGTTGTGGAAATCAGAAGAAGCAGTGAGAGTGACAAGGCTGCTTGGAGCGCAACTGAGGTTGTTGGTTCGGCAGATGGAGAGTTTTCATTGAGAACATTGTATCAGAGTAAGTTGGTCCCTCGTGTACTTGAATGTTGCGTCAAGGCTAATACCGATTTCGTTAGGTAACGGTAGTCATTTTAGCACGAGCTCTACTGGAGCTGTAGACTTTTCCAGAGGTAAGATGCTTGTCTCAGGCTTGTATGAGAAAGGATTGCTAGAATTTGGGTGGAATGTATGAATGCATCGATAGACCTTTTCCCACAACGGATAACTTGTCATTAAGCGAAGATAAATTGTAATAGTTATAGAACAGTGTGACTGATAGGAAGAGAATTATGGTACGGTTATAATATCTAGCCACATACGAAACCCCAGACCAATTAATAGGCCCTAAGTTAGCCCTCGCGGTCTCAAATAACATTCTATTTGTTCCCAAAACTGTACCAAGCAGAAACATATGAATAAGCCCTCCTTTATCCAATTCTTCTTGGCTCCCTTAACATCCACGCCCTCGTATATGTTCCCTCGCCTCCATATTGCCCCAACACAATCTCATGCGTCTCTTTCACGCACCATCCATTCTTCTCATAAGCCTTAATCCCCACCGGAGTACTGGTGAGCCAAACTTTCGCCTGCAAATCGTCCGCCTTCTGGCATCCTCTTTCGAGCAGCAGGGATCCGATGCCCCGGCGATGATATGCCGGGTCTACAAAGAGGTAGTTCAGGACTATTCCCTGCTTAGAAACATCTTTTTTGAATTCTCAGGAAGGAATGAGTCGAGGTCAACCCCGGAGCCTAGGGGGAAGAAACATACACATATCCTTCTCCACATCCACATCCCGTTCTGAATATTGCCTCATACCTAAGACCTTATCCGTCCACAGCTCCATATTCACGCCCGGCAAATCAGGCAAGCCGCCCCCCTCTTTTTTCTCCTTGCGCTCCGTCGGCAAAGTCCACGTCGCAAAGCCAAGGATCTTGCCCTGAGTATCGACTGCTTTGTAAGTGATCCTGTCCTCTTTCTGAACGGGCGTGAACAGCCCACGCTCGGAAATGAGGTCGTGTACCTTAGAATCCACCTTGCCCCAGATCAGGGGATAGACGGCATCGCTGGCGGAGAATGCGGCGGTCATCAGAGCCGCGAGATGGCGTGCGTCGGCGTCGCTTGCGAGTTGTGTTGATATAGTGGGATTGGCCATTTTTGCGATAGGCTTGTCCGTGCGGGGAGGCTAGGTGGAGATGGGGTCTGGAAGTATTCTGATGATACTGCGATGTTTTTATATATTCCTTGCAGAACGATGGAAGTCACGGGACGGGCTGTGAGCGTCCTTGTGTTGCTCTTTAGTTACACGCTCATTTATGACGCTGTCTCCAATCGTATCTAAATACAATTACCCCGTACATATGACTCACATAATGCGGACACCCATCTTTTCAATGGGGTAGGAAATGAATTGCGGCACAGTATAATTGTTAAGCGTCATGCTATAAGTATGCGACTAACGGTTGCACGTGTCATAAAAGATATATAAACTGCGAAGAATTAAGGAGAGACAGTCAGGTACACGATATGTAGAATTGCTGCTATGGGAGTAAATGTTGCTGTAGACAACCATTGGTGCAACTGGCGAAAAGCGCAGACAATCTCATAGCTTTTACACATTCGGTTGAATGATAACCTTTTAAGGAAACAGAACGCGATTTTTCTAGATTTTAATTATAGAATTCTGCGACTCGTCAAAGTAGCTGCAGTTGGGTGTATTTTTGCATGAAAAGACACTGTCCCATTCATAGAACGAGACCCGAAGAGATAGTTGTTGCCCAATCACTATGTTGGAATTGAGTAGATAACTACCAAAGAAACTGAGGACCAGCTCAGCCCCATGTCACTTTCCTACACCATCCTGCTACGGGCACGTTTATCCTCCGAAAATTCCATGATCAGCATTTCTAGATCATATCAGCCGTCTCTGGTTCCCTCTCCGTGGCACTCTTGATCTCAGGAACATGAGACTTCTCCTCTTCCTCCTCCTTGGCATCCTTGCCTCCGAGACCCTTGTGCACATCCACCTTGCTGCCCTCGGTGGCGTTATCATAGGTAGTGTCAGCCGAATTGTTGGGTTGTCCTGGAGCCAGCTCGCCATTGACATCTGGTTGGAAGGTGTCCTTCTTTGGTGCTGAGCCGGCAGGTAAGACTTTGATCTTGAATTCTCGGGGTTCACTGAAACTCTCTTGCGGTGCATGCTATCGAGAATTTGTTAGTTGGGCTTCTTTCTGTATGAGAGATCTCAATGATACGATGATCTGAAACGTGGAGCGGAGAAAAGCAGAATACATACAGCAGAACCTCCTTTGACTGCGGCCATTGTGATGCTGGTATTTTGTGGGGTGCGTAGATGTAATTGGGACTTGTAGCAATCGCTCGTATGTTATTTTACGGAGAATTGAGGGATATGAGATCGTAAAGAGAATACGAAGAGAAGATGTATCAACAAACAAGAAGAGTAGAAGATGAGCTTGATACTAATGTAAGATACTAAAGCTCATATGCTGTCATTTTTAGGGTTCCACCTACGTCAAGTGCATTCTGGGCTTGGATGAAACTGAAGCGACCCCCCCGCATCATATGTGAGGAATCCAGGAACTAGCCTCGATCTCCGTTTGAACGTGAATACAGGAACTAGCTTTCTCTCGCCCCTTGCTCAAGAACTATCCCCGGAAACAGTATTGTAAAGCCGCCTACAAACTTCAGCAACGTCCTTGCTAGCAACCACAGCATGCTCCAATGAAGCGACCATATGCAACATCATATCATTATGACAAGAATATAAGGTAAATAGCCGAAGCGATCGAGCCTTATATTGGGGTACTTCAGAGTAACGCCAGAATGAAGATCTGCACTGAGCCATAGAACAGGATTGTTCGCGGACTCGTTGTCCGGCAAACTCGTGAAAGCTCTGAATCAAAGAACAAATGTAGGAGAATTGAGAATCACGATACCAAGCACCGAATACCGAAGGTCATTGAATTTCTGCTGGGAATTTCTGGCTAGAAATTTCAGAGATCAGGTCACCGGTGCTATTGTGTTTGTCTGTTTGGTGTACGTCCATCTGTTTGTCACACATGCCGAAGAGTTGCGCTATATAGTGACTAATAAGGCAAGGTACATGCACCCCACTTGCGGCTTGCACGTTGAAGTTGGTGTAGTTGGCTACATCATGGTCGTGTGCTATGATTCCCCGCACAAGCTAGAATGGCAGACGGCACAATGCGTTAAATAGCATCCCAAGTCAAAGTACACAGATTGTCAGTAGCAACCGGCTCTCGGACCGTGGATCGGGGGAGCCTATGCCTGGAGCAGCCAAGTACGACGATTGGCAGAAAGCCTTGGAACCAATGCAACAGTAGAGGCGTGTTGAGTAAAGAAGACGCAGATCCAGACGGATCATCATGGACGGGTGCGACTCACACTAGCCAAATCGCGTCAAGCGTACTTCGACACCCCAACTCAACCCTCTCTCGCTCCCGCTGCACCTGCCGTTTGCATCCAGCTACATCCAGCAGGACCAGGTCGCAGGATCCTGACTACTTACATTCTTCACATATCTCCATATCCACAGTAGGTCTGTCGGTGAAAGTCCACCTCTTGATAGCACTTGCATAAGTACCGTACCAATTGGCCGCTGTCCGACAACGCTTCTCTGTCTGTCGCCACTTCAGGCATGTGGTGTAGCCAGCCGTCAAGCCCCGCTTACGATGCTCAGTCCATGGCTGAATGGGAATGAACGGGGTCAGCGCCCGGCTTATCTGCTGCTACAGCTGCACACTCCATTGTGCAATCATTTTTACACTGCTGTATAGCGATGGATCGCACGGCGCAAGAAGAACACGCCGCGAATGCGCAAAGCGTTGCGCATCAGGCAGCTCATACCATCGAGGTCGGCGATGATGTTGATCCAAGCGACGACGGGTACGCAACCGACGATGCTTCCCGCGCCTCGACCTCCGTCTCCTCCAGCGTACGAGATTATTCCTTCGAGAATGGCCGCCGATACCACGCATTTCGCGAAGGCACTTACCTGTTTCCCAACGACGAGAGTGAGCAAGAGCGAGAAGACATGAAGCACGCCATGGTGGTTAACTTGTGCGGTGGCGCCTTACACTACGCGCCGCTGGAGGACCCTCAGAAGGTCATCGATATTGGGACTGGCACGGGTATATGGGCTGTTGATAGTAGGATGCGAAAAGGGAGATACCTGCTGTCTTGCGGTAGCTAATGATAGTACAGTGGGCGACGAGTACCCCAATGCAACAGTCCTCGGCATTGATCTCAGCCCTATTCAGCCTTCCTGGGTTCCGCCCAACGTCAAATTCATGGTCGATGACGCCGAAAGTCGATGGCTACATCCTGAAAACCATTTCGACTTTGTCCACATCCGGAACCTGGCTTCTTCAATAAAAGATTTCCCAAAACTTATATCGGCGGCTTATGCGTAGGTATCCACACATGTAGGGCGAGTATCATGCTGATAAGGACAGGCATCTGAAACCTGGCGGATGGATTGAGCTGCAAGACTTGTACTTCAAAGTAGAGTGCGACGACGGCTCAATGCCTGAAGATTATGTCTTGGCCAAGTGGCTCGACAACATGGAGCAAGGACTCCAGAACTTTGGCGTTGACCTACTTGGGCCTCGGAAGCATCCAGCATACGTGGAGGAAGCTGGTTTTGTTAATGTTCAGCAAAAGATTCTGAAAGTACCCATTGGTATTTGGCCGAAGAACAAGACTTTGAAGACCATAGGATTATATAATCGGACAATGATCATCGACGGCTTGCAGGGAAACAGCATGAAAGTGTTCACCAAGGGCCTCGGCTGGAGTGTGCAGGAGGTGGAGGTCTTTAATATGGAAGTAAGGAAGGCGGTGATGGACTCGAGTATTCACTCTCATCTTACTTTCAATGTGCTATATGGTCAGAAACCGCCTGAAAATACGGCATGATCCGACTGTATGAGTCTCACTTAACGATCGGCTTGGGTGAGCGGAACTAGAATCGCAATTTGGTTTGAAATGTTAGCCTGCACTTAGACGGGAATTATCATGCCAGCATTTGACATGATGGACGTTGTTACCACTTCAGCTTTGCTTCACTTCCCTCATTTTCTGCGCAGTGTAAAGCTGAAATAGATGAGCGAGCCGCATCAGTTGGATCCTGCTATAGAGAGAACTATTAACAACAACCACTTTATTCCAATTTGCGATTTCCCTTCTGAGAAGCTCTTGGTGATTGTCAATCTCGTGGGTGCAAGCGCAAGTGGGGAGGCCAGTCTCGTCATGTCCAAGTCTCAAAGGTAGGTAGGTACTTCCAGACTACGTCAGCCACCGGCTTGGCTTGGAGGTTCTTTCAGTGTGGACACTCTCTTGGTTGCGAGAAGTTGATGTTAATGAGAAAGATGAAACTGTAAGGTGTGGGAGAAGCGTGCTTGAACAGCGGGCCAGCATGAGTTTACTAAATCCATTTCAGACTTTGATGGCGGTTACTGATGATGGAAAATTATACGGGCTCATGTAAAGTTTGATATATTTTGCAACCTAAAACAACCTACACCATGATGGTATCTTCTCCGTTTTCAATCGTTCCTCCAACGCCTTCGAGCTCGCCAAGGCCATCCATCTCTCGCAGGGTGTATTCCACAAGATAGCTCTCGTCGACCAAATCCTCCATTCTCTTGTAGTGCCTCTCAGTGTATGCTCTCAAAGCATCCAAGACTTCCTTCAAACTCCTTTGTCCTTGCCCACCTTTGACCTTTAGATTGGAGAGGCGCGTAGCAGGATAGCTCTTTACTAAAGTCCACAGGATCTTTTGTGCTACTGGCGCAGTGCGAGCGTTGGTGTTCCAGTCACGAAGACGTAAAAGAAGAGTAAAGATTTGCTCGTCAGACAGAGTGGCCAGGACTTCATCAACAGCCACAAGACCGCACAGACTTCCCTCTTCGTTCTTGCCTGTGACAACGGCAGTAAAGAGGGATAGGAGTCGTGCTGGGTGGTTGAGTTGAAGAGCTAAAGTGATGGCCGATCGGTAAGATCCAGTATGAATGTAATTCTGAAGCTGCTGTTCTTGCTCCACCAGTTGTGTCGCGGCAGCTGTCGTTGCTGCTGCAGTTGATGTGGTTGTGTCTTTCCAGAACGTGACTGTTGAATCACCACTTCCTGAGACAATTGTGTTGGTCTCTGGATGCACTGTCAAGGCCCAGACGCGATCCTCATGGTTGTCTAATGTGCACTCCAACTCCCCGGTATTCGCATCCCACACTTTCACAAGTCCATCTCCACCAGCGCTGGCAATATGTACATGTCGTCGTCCTCGTTCCTCGGGGTTTGGCAGCTTTAGCCAGGCAACTTTTAAGACACTGTTGGTATGTCCCTCGAACGTCCTCAGACAACTGTAGTCTGATAAGTTCCAGATTTTAACGGTTTTATCACCGCTACCGGTGAGGATAAGACCCTTGCCAGCAGCTGGCCCATTCTCGCCAATTATCGATGGGGTTTCTTTGGGAGCAAACTTGACAGACCACACACCACGTCTATGGCCTCGTAATACACCTTGAGTTTCTCCCTCTTCAACTGACCAGATCTTTACTGTTCGATCTTGCGACGCAGAAGCAAAAAGCTGGGCGTTGTGGTTCGTATCTATGGCGTTGATATCCTTCTCGTGAGCTTTTCGCGTGTACAAAGCTCTGGGGGCCTTTCGAGCTCCTTGTCCCCGGGCAATATCCCAACGCTTGATGGTTTGATCTTGAGATCCAGTTAACAGAAACTCCGGAGGGTGATCGAGTGGATTTTTGAAAGCCGGAGAGGATTCGGGAGGAGGTTGATGAGGGAGAGAAATAGCACCGATCGATTCAGCATGCCCACTAAATGTGGTGTGGCAAATGAACGAATTGTTTGCAGGATCAATGCGCCAAAGACGAGCTGTGTTGTCTTTAGCACCAGTTGCAATCCAATGTCCAGACCAGTCGATGTCCAAGCAAATGATAATATCGTCGTGACCTCTCAGTTGCGCGACATCCGCTCCAAAATAAACTGTATTTTCCGGAGAATCTTCATCGCCCTGAGCCAAGGATACAATTCGAATTTCTTCTGAGTTTGTAGCAAGGGCAAGGAGTGATCGATCCGGAAGGAGATATCCAAGATCAATGATTTCGTCGTGCGTTCCAGAGATCCTCTTCAATTGTGGGAGATTTGCAATCGTGACGGTGGAATCCGCCTCTGCGATGGAGGACGTCGAGTACAGAATCAGAGTATGATCTGCTTGTATCGAAACGATAAATGGCAATTCTGGCTGCGACAATATAGCCAGTATGGCTGCTTCCTCACTCTTCGCAGCTTGTGGTTGGGTAACCTCCCTGCCATTCTCAGTCTGCCATATTCTGATATTGCCGTTTGCTCCTCCAGTATATGTAAAGCGCCCTGACCCAATATATCCCGCAGCCTCGACCTCTTCCAATACTGGAACCACTTTTCGAACTTTCCAGGTCTTTGCATCCCACCACATGATTGTCTTATCTCTGCTTCCAGTCAAAAGTGCGTTTTCTTCTGAAGAATAGTCCAGTGCCTGAACGTCGGAAACATGTGAGTCCAGAACAGACGTACAGGTCCGCTTGTGAAGATCATAAATTCGGACCTTTCCATCCTGGCTTCCTGACGCTAATCTGAACCCTCTCGTAGAATCGTCTTCCGAATCATCGTCTACGTTGCTGGAACGTCCATTCTTCTTTCGGTTCCGAGCAGAAATTCCAGTTTCCTCGTTTCGGTTGCTAGCGACCAGTTCGAAAAAGTGAAGCGCAGATACAAGAACATTGGGCCCTCGGAAGGTATGTGTAACGAAGCCTCCAGCGATGTCCCAAACTTTTACAACTCCATCGGCCGCACCCGTGGCTAAAAGTGTACTTGTCTGATCAACTGCGAGGACAACAACTGGAGTTGTATGTGGCTTTAGTGTTCGGACTAGATCGTAGTTGATGGTGAACTTGGTGGTCGCAGAGGGCTTCAGAGCATATATTCGCATGGACAGCGATCTCGAGCAAATAATGAGGTGCGAGGCTGAAGGCGTCACTGCTCAGGGTTAGTGGCAGGCTCAGCAGTTAGGATGGGGAGCATACGAGTCAATGTTGAGATGATTTCTCCATCCTGCTCTACGATCAGCAAACCATACACAATCATGCACTGGAGCGAAACCTACGCCTTCAATCTTCGCCAGTTGCCTCCCAGTGTTCAAGTCTGTAAGTAAGGCATCTTCCCCAAGAGTTGTCGCAAGAATACGTCCAGACTGGTCGAGAGCGACACTGCCACCAGTATAGATAGGCTGGATACTCTGAGCTGGCTCAAAAGTTGTCTGATATGGGGCCTTGTTCGCCATCATGAGTGCTGTGAACTGACCAATTCAAGGAGAATCCCAAGTTCTTATGGAGAAGTTGATGCTTTTCCTTTGCGACCAAAAATTTTGGTCATCGGAGAAATGCGGCCGCGTCGAACCTCCAGCAAACCGAGGGGTGAATTTAAGCTTATTCTTTTGGCCAATGACATCCGGTCGCAAGTTACCCTCTGTTCCGCGACACAACTCTTCGACAACACCTCCAACTTTCATCCTTCTTTGCGCTTTGGGTGTATGACCAGAGCAAAGCACAAATGCTTATACGGTGAGGCAGGCACCTCGAAGACTTTGTGACGATGGGACGACTCCAGTCCCTGGTTGTCGCAGCTCTGGTAAGTTTAGCCAGCTGATCCCGGCACAGTTGTCTAACCACCTCAGTAGGGCCGTTCTCCATACGAGGACGAATTGATAGATACTTCCGAAGGCGAATTGGCAAATACTCAGAACTACGATGATCATGGACGGCCTACGAACCCTGAGACCAAGCGGAGACAACGGGAACAGACACGGGCAGCCAATGAGGTTATGCAAGCAACGGGTGTAGTCGAAGAGTCTTCTGTGACAAAGGCGAAGGAGCGGGCAGTGAAAGAGTTGGAAGAAAAGGAGACCCTGACTGGGCTAAGACTTCTTGAGTTTGGCCGAGTTGCTCTAGTAGGAGGTGTATGGGGAGTTCTTGGTCTACGAAGACGGATTTTGGTAAGCAAGATACTCGTTTTAACTGCTATAGCTAATCCTTGTCTTTTGCAGCTCTATAAGCCTTATAAACAGCTCAGCTTCTTAGAAGTCCTCAAATACGAGAGAACATTAAGCCCAAGCTCGTTTATGTTTTCAGGCCTCACGACTGTCATGGCATATCATGTCGTTGATTGGACTGGTTTTATATGTCAGGTTATGACAGAAGGCACCTGGGATGAAGGTAGGGAAACTCGCTCAGCCGGCAAGAAAAGCCTGGAAAATTGGCTTCAAACTTCGTAAGTGTTTTTGACTTTTCACTTACGCAAGCGCTGATTTCTATAGTATATCATGGTTCTCGTGCTACCTCACCGTGCACTTGCGTATGTTCGCCGTACTGCAGCAACTCAACATGATTTCAAGCACTCAACTACTTCCCACCTTCAAGTCATTCATACCATTTTCTGCCGAGTCACCTCTAGCAATCGCACCTCTCTCAACTCTCACACCTATGACTCTTGTTCCCTGGGCAACTCCACTGCTACGGTCTGTAGCACCAATGGCCATTATATATGCGCATGCTAAAGTTAAGTTTTGGGTTGCGCGCTTCGTAAATGCTTTTCTCTATGCTGCTCTGCCTCATCCCAAAAAGCAAGGCAGCGATCAACGTCAAAGCTCAAGGTCATTTTGGAATTCTGAGTCAGAGTCTACCAGTCAACGGAACAGAAGGCCGAGAGCTGCGGACGAACAAACTTTGAGAGCCTTAGAAGGCCGACCTCAGTCAAGTCGATTGAATAGCCAACCTCAACAAACAGACTTCGATCCCGACACCAGTGACGATGAAGAGCCTGAGCTGGCACATGCTACCTTGATCAGCTTTGATGTTGAAGCTACAGACGTCATGGAAAATATGATGGAGTCAACAGGTTCATGGTCAGCAGAGTTGAGAAGTGCTAATGAACCTGAACCATCATCTAGAGTTGCATACCGCATAACAACTCTGACTATGCTACCTGCATTTCTTGGAGCGGAGGGACTAAGCGAAATCGTTGCGGGCATTATACTTTTGCCCCTGGAAGCCATGATGGTTAGATTCGTTGGACGAGCCTATCGAGGGAGCGCAGGCTTGGGTGTCTCTGATCTTTATGAGGTCATTGACAAGAATCCTGGCTTTGACAAGTTGTTTTCAGCCTTTGCCATTCAGCTTGTCTTGGCAGGTGGTATATGGACTGGAACCACCCTCGCTGCCCGGTGGTTGAAGCCACAGCCTATTACTGATAAAGATTGAGATAGCCACAATGCTCGAGCATATTCAAGCTCTACAGAAACTGTTGGTGCGCCTGCGTACCGGCATTCACGTCTTGCTTTGCACGAGTTGCTTAAAGGGCACAAAGAACGTGCTTAGACCGTCCAATAACACATGAGCTGGCACCTGGTATTCAATATTACGACCTTTGGAGTAAGTTAATGTTGGAACCTATGGAACGAACTTTGCGCGACTTGGTGGAAGCATCGACAATACCGAGCTTCTACATGTGGAAAAGCACGATAACACTTCGAATGCCATCCACTGTCTAGCATCAGGAGATTCAATAATTTAAAGGCCAGCATACAAGTAGAGTCCAGGCGAAATGTTCCATTCATGCATTCAGGCAACCTTGGCTCCGGCTCAGCTTAATCATAAACATAGCTACATAGATTTTGTAGTGTGGAGGATTAACTTCAATCGGCTCAAGCCAAATGACCTCTCCGGTATGGGAATTTCTCCGTGAAATGCTCTGCAATCTCGGTTCTTGTTGCCACCCAGACTCCCTCCTTTTGGCTGATATATTCCACGAATTCTTTTAAAGCACCAAATCTTCCAGGTCTGCCGGCAATTCTACAGTGCAAACCGATCGTCATCATTTTAGGACTCCCATCAACGCCTTCGGCATACAGGACATCAAATGCACGCTTGAGGTGGTCAAAGAAGCCTGCTGGATCTGCAAACCCAGAGCCAATGACATGGAATTTGAAGTCGTTGCAGTCATATGAGTATGGCAGCATCAACTGCCCCTTGGCCTGGTCATCTGGCAGATCTCGCTCGGATGGCAGGTCAATCCAATATGGTACCTGCGAGGTGTTACTTCTTTGTAAGTCAGAGGGAGATGATTTTTTCTTACGTCATCGGCATATGTATCGGATTGCCAGAGCAAAGGTTCGCCAAGCTCCTTGTAGACCTCAGCAACTAGGACCTTGGACTGAGCACTTTGTCTCCCATAGTACCACCTGCCTCAAGTATTAGCACTAAATTCCACCACAAGTCCAAAACTTCATACCCTCGTGGTGCATAACCGGTCAGTTTCTTCAAACTGGCGACCGCAAGCTTGATATATTCCTTCTCCCGCTCGACACTGAAGTCGTGGTACTCAATCCATCTATACGCATGACTAGCGACATCGTGCCCCTCCTGCACACATCTCACAGCAGCATCGGGATTCTGTTCCAATGCCTGCCCAACCCCAAACAAGGTGAACTTGTACTTGAAACTGTTGAACAGCTTGAACAGGCGCCAGAACCCAACTCGTGACCCATACTCGTACTCCGACTCCACGCTCAAGTTGCGCTCATTGATCCGTGGTAGCCCGCCGGGGTTCTCGCGTAGGTTCTGCTCTGATTGCCCATCGCCCGTCATGACGGAGCGTTCTCCTCCCTATGCATTGTTAGAAGCACGTTCGATGCTCGCCGAATCTTCCATGATCTCGCCCGTGATCTCGGCCGGCGCCAGAACATAAATGCTCCCACACAATTCCCAGGTGTCACCTGGTCCATCGACTTGCCTCTCATTTCTGCCCCAGGGCATCTCTCTTATATACATTTGCGAATGCATTGAAAGGAAACTGTTGGTGTGACGTACCTCTTCGTAATTGATCACAAAACTAACGGCAATCTTGGCGCCATTCGGCCACTGCGGGTTCAAGGAGTGTTCTCCATACCCCTTGAAGTCGCGGGGCATGTCATACTCGGGGTTCATGGTATAATGGGGTGCCATGGTTGCGGTGATACGGGCGATCCTAGCTGGTACTATCTTGCACGGGAAAGTATATCGGGTTTGCTTGATGCTGTTGGGGATGGAGATAAATAATTCATAATGCGGCCTAGGGGCTTAGTTCCGGAGTGAGCTGATCTGGATCGCGGCCTGGATCAGTATAGTGGAGTAGTTTATTTCCTGGATCATGGGGGGAAAGATGGGATATCGGGATGTTGGTTCCCTTGGCCGTGTATCTTTCGGATCTCCGTGTCGTGCATTTTGGTTTAGGCGACCAAAAAGTCCTAAGAGTGGATATTGGGGGGGGCTGTTTGGAAAGCGCTTATCAGCACTGTGATGAAAATGTTTCTTTTTGCTTGGTACTTGGATCTTTCTAGCCAGAAGCTGCTGAATCTAATTGTGACCTATGATATATTTACGCAAGAATGTGTTCAGATGTTCTATATCTCATTTACCGCGCATGCCGAATTGTTCAATCACCACAAAGGAATATGCAATATTTAGTCAATGCTAAGCTCCTCAAGTACTTGGTACTTTCTTTCCCAATTTCCATGCTCGTCGTCAAATGCTTGCCAGTCCATCTTCGTTCTCCTAGTCGAATGCAAATGCTTAACTCCTTATGCAAAAGAAAATGCTGTAAATCATGAAATCCACCTCAACCAACCTATCACTTGTTTTCCGTCTCTGCGCCCGCGGCAGCTGCTGCATCTTCCTCGTCCTGCACGTCAGCTGCAGACTTTTTTATCAGGCTTGTATCTCGGATGAGAATGCTAATAAGCAAGTTGAGTCCTGTCGAGCAAACATAAAGTAGATAAATATGCTCCAAACCAGCCATGTAAGCATCGAGAACGGTATTTTTCTCCTCGGAGGTAAGACCGAGGGAACTCAACCCATATGTTGATGAAGAGAGGGTATCAAGGAGAGTAGGCGTTATGAATGATAGACCAGATAGTTTAGTGCGCAGGGTGTTGTTTAGGATAGCACCGGAAACTGTCTTGTTTAGCTAAAGACACAAAAATGGCTGGAGTTAGCAGCAGGTCTTACCAGCCAGTCCTGTTGAGCCCCCTATGGTCCTGACAAAGTTCCTTAAGCCAGTAGCTACAGCCCGATCGGTCTGTCGGGAGTTTGCGAGGATTGCAACGAGTGCTATTGTCGCTGTCAACATGTGATCCTCTTACGAAGGTAACATTTCACTTACTTGGTTGCAGCGTGAATCCTACACCTAGTCCTTCCACGATGCCACTCACAATCAAGATTCTTAAAGACGTATGCCTGTGAAATAAGCATTTGAGTCCCCCACCGATGGACCAGACCATGAAGCCCGCAACAATAACAAGTTTATAATACCCCGTTCTCGACATGATCTGACCGGCGACGAGAGAAGAGCCTGAGGTAGCGATGATAAGTGGAAGTAAAAGAGCCCCCGATTCAATCGCCGTGTATCCTCGAATACTCTGAAAGTAGATTGGCAGGTAGAAGAAATTACCGAAGAAGACAAGGCCCGTAAAGAAGTTTTGGAAATAAAGTAAGCCACAAGAGGGATAGAGCGTGATGTGTACTGGGGATAGTCAATTTAAAATGTTTTAGGGGTGGACAGGATTGACCGACATGGCATGATTGGAATCTTGGCAAACTTCCATTCGTAGAACAAAAACACAACGGCCAGAAATCCGCCACAGAGCATCATAGCTATGACAAAAGCAGAGTTCCAGGCATAGGTCAGGCCTCCTCCTGAGACTGGGATCTAGAAAACCTCAGGACGTGCACAGAGAACAAGCCAATAAGTGACTTACCAAGATCATCAACACCGCACCAATATTCAAGATCACTCCTATAAAATCAATCCGCCTAATCTTCTTCATATACTCACCTGAATCGTGCTTCAACGGCAAGAAAATCCATATGATCAACATCGCCGGTGCAGTGAGGGGAGGAATGATCCAAAACACCCAGCGCCACGACGCCTTTTCAACCAAGACACCACCCAAGAAGGGACCCGTCCCATTCGCCAGGGCAATAACGGCACCCAAGATGCCTTGATATTTCCCACGGCTCTCCAACGTGGTGATGTCGCTCACAATGATCATAGCTACCGAGTTGACGCCACCGGCTCCAATGCCGGCGATGGCGCGGAAGACGAACAGCATATTTGCAGAGGTCGCGAAACCACAGAGGAGATCTCCCGTAGCGAGGAGGCCAAGACATGCCAGGAGACATATTTTGCGGCCAAAGATATCAGACAGTCTTCCGTTGATGAGCTGGAACGCTGTGGAGGCGATGAGGAAAGATCCGCCCACCCAGGACGTTGATGAGCCTGCGTTGAGATCCGCGGACAAGGCTGGAATAGATGTTGATATGGAGGTTTGGTCGATGAAAGAGACAAACAGGGAGAGTGAGAGTGCTGGAAGGGCGATCATTAATTGGCGAGTGGTGAGAAGATTGGTCTGGTTGCTGAGGCTTTGCGCATCGCTGTCAACGGCGCATTCCTGGGCATCGCTCTGCAATCCCTTTTCGAGGGTGCAGGGCGTGATCTCTTTGTCGTCTGAGCTGGAGATGACTTTCGAGATGCCGCCATCTTGCGTTGCATCCGTGGACGACTTGATACTTTCACTGCCCACCATCTTCAGTGAACTGGAACTGGTACTTAGAGACCAGAAAAGACTTCTGAGGGACGATCTAAAATCTCCGACATCTTACTATTGCGAAAAGTCACAACCTGGTCGCAGTAACATGACAAAGCAAGAGTTCGTTGGTCGAGATGGAAATGCCCACTTCTGCAACGGGCTGCAGAGACACCAAAGATTTGACCATCGGAGTCTGACCCGATCGTTGACCGCTTGTTGCGAGCGCAGTGCCGGATTTCCAGTGACTGGCATTTGCTTAATCCGAGCGATAGGGCGTTCAGTGACTGGAAATTGCCTAATCCGAGCGATAGGGCTTATCATTGTATGCGTCCTGGATGGCCTGTACCTACCAGTCGGGGTTCGGCTGTTGTAGGGTGGGATCCCCAGCTTGGCTATCGGTACCCAGGATGCACAAAGTCCTCGGCACCAGGGATGGTTATGGGGAGCGTTGTTGAGTTTCTATGAGCTTAGTAAGCTCTCAACCCAATGGTGGTGAGGCGTATCGTTTTTACACCATTTTCTGAAGTAACAGTGCTGTCAGGCTATTTGGAAATGGGCATACAGATGCTTTTCGGCCGCGGGAGGAATTTCTGCATGTATGAAGAGCAGACGATACCAAACTTTCCTCGCCACTGGGAACTTGAAATCGGACTACAGCACTTGTAGGCTACAACACCTGGTATTGATCGATTGAAGTCCATGGCAGATGTCCGAGGTACCAGATGATAGGGTAAAGAACATGGCAATCGTAGCATTGGAAACTGTACTGGAAGATTGACTGCCTTTGGGACGGCTCTTGGAAATTCATCAGCCTGGCTGATGACCTGACATGACAGCCAGATTTCATCGCCCGTGTTTTGGGTAGCTTAGTCTCAGCTGTGGTTCTGGGGGTGTATCTCAACCTGGGTTCGTATAGCATATCGCACCGTAACGGCGAAAATCAAGTGGAAGAAAGGCTTTGCTCACAATTTTCAAGCCTGGTTCCATGTCGCTCGATCATGGGAATTCCAGCTTCGCACTGCTTCAAGTTTATCATGCCATAGAAGTCACCTTTTGGTTCGGTAGATAAGCCTTGACCGTCCCTATCACTTAGTCTTTGACCTCCTTCCAGGTAAGATCTCTGGTATAAAGTAAGACAAAATTCAGAGTAACACAACTCCGTGCACGTTCGACGAGACGTGGGACGACTTGTCCAACCACCGTTTAGCGCTAGTAGATAAGACATCAAAGCAGCTACTTTGCTTCTTCGATGTTTGGGCCCTTTTAATCCTACGAGCAACGTACCTCGTACTCGAGATATTCTTCGGACAGAATATGCCATTGCGAGCACTTGCTAAGACAGAACTAGTGTTTCTTAAATCTTACACGTATCCGCTATATCTTCTCGTTCAATGTGCTGTCATGTTTATCGCAACATTTGACTCTGTGATTGGTACATGGCAGATAGTGGTGACATCAGCGGTGTCACTTTTACTAATACCAAGAAGGCATTTCAAAGAAGGTAGCAGGAATTTCAACAGGCCCAGGGAAAATGAGCGGTACAGATGCATATTTATAGCATTTCCACCCATAGCATGCTGTTCAAGAGCCTTGTTCGAACCTGGGCGCACAACCGTCAAGGGACACTATCCCCTCTGCTACCTTAACCAACGAATCGGATTTAGCACAGCATTCCAAATATCGACGAGACGCAGGCTGGCCAAGATCTGCAGTGGCCTTCGCATCGTATCACAAACAGCCAGCTTCATCTCCGGTCTTGCAGCCATATCAGCCTCTGGGTCTGCTCCTGCAAGTCAAGCAAACAGGAAAGATAACAAACAGTAAGCTCGCTTAGAATCTCTCCCCAGGACGGAACGAATTGCCAGCAACACCATCTCACGTGAGCAGCCTCAACGCAGCCACTGAGATTCAACAGATTTGGCATCCATGATGCCCGGCGACAGAAAAAGCCCCGAGATTCGTGGGGTACGACAGTCTGATCCGCTAAATCCAGCTAAAAGGGACGGTGGGCCACCGAATTCCCCCATCTTTGTGTCTCCCGTGGGTCAAAGTTGACCCTGGAACCATGTCTGGGGAAGATGATGATCGAGGGCAGTGATGCAACCAACCGTGAGAGGCGTCAATTGTTTCTCCGAAGATGCTGCAAATGGCTCGCGCGGTAGATCTTGGCAAAAACAAGGCCAGCTGTGGAGGGCGGGGGAATTTCCTCGCAATGCAGGGGCGTAGGACGGCGCTTTACAAAGCTGGCCCAGCTGCCAAGTATATGAAGACTGCGCGTTCCCCAGACTGTGGAGACCCCATACTGCAGTCGTTGTGTCACATTGCTGTCGTCCCAACTCTCCCTACCTCGTCCTGTCTCTCTGCCTGGGCATACGCACTCCAGCGGTGACCATGCCACCCTCCCCATCCGCCGACTCGCCGTCCGCCAAACAGGACTTGGCTATGTCCTTTCCCGAGGAAAAGTTCGTTGAGGATGCAAAGAATCTTCCCGACAGCGACGCCGATGGCCTGACCGAGCACGAGCGGGCGGTGATGCTGCGGAGAATCCTGCTGCGGCTTGATGTCCGGTGAGTACAGGAACCAGCATCCAGACAATTATCTCCAGCACGCTGGATGTCCTAGATTGTGGCCTTTTCTCGACCATCAACACCAATGATGCATGGCGGCTGACGCTTCTGAAATCGCAGAATTATTCCCATCCTCGCGCTGCTGTTCCTCTGCTCGTTTCTGGATCGCACCAATGTGGGCAATGCGAAGACATACAGCCTGGAGGCCAACTTGAAGATCACCGATCACCAGTATGATACCGGGTTGGCTGTATACTATGCGACCTATATCGCAAGGTGTGTATTCTCGGCCCCTGCCTGCGCGCTCAATTGGGGACTGATGGGGTGGATAAATTAGTGAGATCCCGAGTAACCTTGTCCTCAAACGAATCTCGCCTAAGATCTGGCTCCCGGTATTGACCATCGTGTGGGGTATCATAACCATGTGTTTGGGCTTCGTCCAGAATTTCGCTGGCTTCACGGCGGTGAGAGCGTTGCTGGGAATTGCAGAAGGAGGATTGTTACCGGGCATGGTACAAAGTGCTGCATCCGTGAACACAATTGCACAGCTGATTGGAGATTAGATCTTGTACCTCTCGGGAATGTACACCCGAGGCGAGATGGCGCTGAGATTGGGGCTTTTCTATACCAGTGCATCATTGAGTGGGGCTTTTGGAGGTATGTACTGTGATCAATCGGCTGTCGGTCTAGCTGCTGATCTGAAGCAGGTCTTCTCGCTCGTGGACTCACAGCAATTGGAAAACGAGGCGACATTTACACCTGGAGTTGGATCTTTATCATTGAAGGTCTATTGGTAAGTCTACTCTTTCCTCCCCATCACTTCCGAACTGACTCGGGAAAAGACTGTCGTGGCGGGAGTCCTCGCATACTTAATCCTGCCCAACAACATCGAGACAGCGTCCTTCTTGAACGAAAAGGAGAGGGCCTTCGCGAGAAAAAGACTGCATCTCGATACTCCATCCAGATATGCACAAGATGGAAGGCAAGTCAAAGACCGTTGTGAGGTAGTGATACATACTGACAGCACTAGCCCGCTTCCACATGAAACCTTTCAATGGTCCGAAGTTGTACGCGGAATCCTCAGCATTTCCACCTGGCTCAGTGCATGTGCATATTTTGGAGTCCTGGCCGGATTATACTCCTTTGGGCTCTTCGTATGTTTCCTATTCATGCTGCTTCCTAATGCGGAACAAATGGAGCTAACAGATACAGCTTCCCACCATCATTGTCGAGCTCGGCTATACTGCAAATGAAGCTCAACTCTGGTCCGTCATACCTTACGCTGTGGCATCTGTTATTACCGTCATCATCTCGATAATCTCCGATCGCCTCAAGCTCCGTGGCGTGATCATGCTCTTCACCTTGATCCCAGCCATCATCGGATATGCGGTCATTGCTAACATCAGCATCCACCACCCCAAGGTGAAATACGGCATGACTTTCCTGATGGCTACAGGCCTATACTCTAGCGTTCCCTGCGTCCTGGTCTGGAATTCGAATAACAGCGCCGGTCACTATAAGAGAGCGACCACGACGGCACTGCAATTAATGATTGCGAACAGTGGTGGCTTCGTCGCGACATTCATTTACCCTTCTAAACAGAAGCCACAATTTCATGAGGGCCATACGGTGATTTTAGGACTACTGGTTGCTTCGTGGTTTTTGTAAGTCGTCCTTCTTTTCAGGCATGGAACCTGCTGGGAAATGCATTGCTAACGCGGCTAACAGGGTCGGCCTCAATGTGTTGTACTGTGCGAAGATCAACAGGGACAAATCGCGTGGGAAATATGCGAAGTATGCCGGCTATGGAGATGATCGAGACCCAGAATTCAGACTGGTTTTGTGATCTGATGTTTAGATATTCTTGATTGCTATGAGCATTTTTGCGTCTCGACTTGAATGTCACTGGATTGTATCAGCGTACTCGCTACAAGCATCATTCACTGAGAAGGAAAAATAGATGCTGCACTATCTCAACGATCTCCTTCTCGTGCCTGCTGAATGCGCCTGCGCCCGACCAAGTCTCAACGCTAAATTATTTTGCATTAAGGTCTTCTTCCACATTACCAGCAAAATTAGCCCAGCCTTCCATCATCTCAAAGAGTAACCTTCACAAAATGATACCAGAACTCACCTCTCACCCCTCATCTCAACCATTAATAGCTAAACATCCAACTCTGGACAGAGCCTAAAGGCCTTCTTGTACCACACAATAGCCAAGTCCCGGGTGCCGGCGTCCTCAAGCGCATTCGCAATCTTCAAAGCCTGCTCGCCCTTTTCTCTCCCACTTTCCAACCCCTTCCGCTCCACAAGTCGCTCGAAATCAAACTCCTGACACCGTCTATACATCATGTCGGTTCGGAGTAGGTATTTGGTGCCGCCATTCTGGACGATGTCTCCATCGTGGGGCACGTCATGCGCAAAGATCAGGGCGGTTCCACGGTTGGGTTGGATGCTGGTTAGGATTTGGGATGCTGGAAGAACGGCTGACGAGGGGACAACGGATTGAAGGAAGCGTGTTGAGCCGCCTTGCGAAGGGGGGACCGTGTTCAGGTAAATATTGATGGTCATGAAGGATTGAGTATTCAGATCGGCAAGGCGGGTGCCGTCTGTGTGTGGACCGAAAATGCCACCTAGAGGAAATGAGATGTGTGCAGAGGTTTTGGAATTGAGCGTTTGCTTTTGGGGAGGATGAGGAATCATTCAGAGAATGGCGTACCTTCATCATACCTCACAAGCCTCCAGACTTCGTTCAAGCCCTGGACTTTCCACTCCTCGCCGTCGTCATCCATACAAATCTCATCCTTGAAGAATGGCTGGATCCGAGACCAGATGCGTTCTGACAGTTTTGGGTCGGGGAAAATAGATCGATTTCTTCTGGCGTAGCGTGTCTCATATGCGGTAAGGTCTGTTTGAGTTGCGATGAGCTCGTTGCATTCTTCTTGACTCAGAAGGTGGTGTACAAGGTGTATGGATTGCGTTGAGGATGTGAGACGGAGATGTTCGTGCGTGGGCGCAATATGCTCCATTGTGTTTATAGCGGTTCTGATAAGGATGTCCTGTGCAGTATATCGCGGGCAAAAATTGGGTTTTTGTTACGACTGAAGTTCCATGTCATTGAAAATGTGGAAAAGAACGATAGGGTCATTTTCTGGCTACTCTAACACTCCTTAGGAACTTAAGAGGGATTCGAAACGACTTGCTCCTTTCATCCTCCAGCTTCCAATGTCAGTCATACATGGCACTTGCTTCGGTCTGAGTCACTAGAGGTCAGGGCCCAGTATTAGAGGCTATGCGAGAAAAAGCCATATACAACTCATGGACATTGTGATGTTTGTGTTGACTGCTACTCGATGCCATATCTGCGCTTGCAGCCATCGTGAGATTCTCGTGATCCTAATCATGTCGAGAGTCTCAGAGTACTCGCTCGACTCGAAACCATGCCGCCAGCTCGCTTGCGTGCCTGCAAGACGGCCGGATCACATCACATATCACGCATGGCGGCCCAGAAAAGCCCACAATAATGATAGCAACGGGCCTCATTGCAGCGGAAAGGTGACGGACGTGGCGTTCCGCTCATCAACAGAGACATCTCCAGATTCGAGTCCATGGAGGAAGATGATCTGCAGATTTACTACAACTTTGCTGAAGAACGGGACGGAACTTAGCGAGTGACGTATCGAACCCCACGTGATAGTGGCAAGAAAATAGGGGCTCAGAAGCACCGCACGCAAGATGGCAGTGGCATTTGCAAGGGTCCGGGTAGGTCGGGTCGTGCGGATGTACCATACGAAAGAGGTTATTCCATGACGACAGCCGGACACGAATGCAGCACTTCGCGCCGTGAATATTTTTCTGGTGGATCACTCCTGCTGCTGACGAGTGTACCCTTTGGGGTAAAGGAGGTGGCATTTCCGCAGGAGATCCTTGGGCATTTGTTTCATATCGTACCGCTGCTTCACCCCACGAAAATGCTCGAACGATGATTGCAGACGATAAGGACATGTGTGGTGTGCTGAGAACTGCAGGTCCGCGGGAATGGACTCGTATATGTGTGTACTCCGTATATTAAGCTATGATTAGGAAATCCAACAGGATGAAACCACCCAACAGAATCTGCCCCGGTGGCCCGGCTCTGTAAAAATAGCCAGGCGGAACCAGGAACCAAGCATCATTGCTCGTCAGCACTGTACTATTGTAGCCCGCGAAGGAAAAAAAAAAGGGGTCTGCAAGCCTACCCGAGACCCGCAAAGCTTGTTTCCAGCCACGACCGGTGAGCCAACCAAGCCCGTGTCGAAACTCACTATTATGGGGATCTCGGGATAGCTTCGGAGGGATGCATCATTTAAGTTAAAAGGGGAAAGGAATTGAGAAGGAAAAAAGTACCCCGAATCTCGCAACCTTGCTCCATTGGTAAAGCGATTGGCATCTGAAGTTTCTGACGGCTTGGAGCCGAGAGGCTGGAGGATTTGCACTGGATGGGGCCTGCTATCGGATCGAGATGACAGTGAGCAGCAAGCTTGGGGATTGTGGATATTCCCTTGCGATCTTATTGTGGGTTCAATTACGCAGCTGTCCACAGATTGGTCTCGATCCGACCTGGGTGATTTCAGTCCTTAGATATATCCGGTGCTTGCTCGCCCATCCTTGCTACGGTATACTGTCGTTTTCTTGTGTTTCTTACTTCGTTACTTTTTGACGGCTCCTTGGAGTCTTGCGGTTTGGCAGTTTGCTCGACGCTGCTCACACTATTGTGGAAACCCAAGGGACCCCTATTATTAGGGCGTTTCTTTTTTCAAAATGGAGAATATCGAGGAACATCCCATGGAGAACATCCCGGAGCAACCGTCGGAGCATGCGCCTGAGAGTCAAGGAGAAGGAGAGCATGCTCCAAGAGATAATAACCAAGCACATGAAGCAGAAAATGCCGATTCAGGGCGTAACCTCTCGGTTTCTCCAGCCCCCCCTTCAACGCAGGCGGCTGGAAGTCCTGCGCCGCCATCCGTACGAGCAGGACGGAGTCCATCATCAGCAAGTCGCTCACCTGTTCCAGTGCCTGGCATTCGTCGCTATCCAACCATGCCCACCCAACCAAAGGCAAGGATAACATCACCGCCAGCAGAAACATCCAGGCCTCGGGGGAGGTCTCTGTCTACTAACACCAAAGGAAGTGCGGAGCAGCCGAGACCAAGTAGAGAGTCAGAGGATCGTATGATGCCAATTCCGGAATCGAGAGCTGTTTCTCCTGTTGCGGAGAGCGCACGCTTTGTGTCTCCAGGTATGAGGCGAAGAACGAACACGATGCGGACTATGGGAAGTGTACGACGTAGAGGAACAACAAGTCGACCTGCACTCAACACGGGTATTGCCACTGGTGTTGCTGGGGATGAGCAGAGTGTGAATTTCTCCTTGGCTGGCTCTCCTGTGGTGCAGGATGTGGTTGCAGCGAATCAACCATATGTCGATCCAGGATATACCCAACTGAATCCAGCATATGACCAGCCAGAAAATATAAGGCCAGTTTGGGGTTTAGCTAAGCCTTTGCCCAGAGTACTGAGACCTGGTATGGTGCCGACAAGAAGCGAATTAAAACTCGATGCTGAACAAGGCCAGAACGCCGCACCAGAAGATAACCCGGATCTTGAGCAGGGACGAATTGAGTCGACGATGCGGCTTGGTCGCATTTCAGACCAGTTGCAACAAACGAGACTTAGACGGGAGAATACACTTTTGCAGGCATATGATGGCACTTCACCGACTTCTCAATCGCAAACTTCAGGACTTGGTAGACAGCCTTCGACTAGGATTCAACCATTTCCCGATCTTACTCCACAGGAAGAGACGGAAGACCCGGTTGTTAAGCAGGATACTCAACAAAGCTCTCTTCAAGCGTTTCCTGACTACGAGTATCCTGACGATGCGGCTTCAGCTACCACCGAGAAAGCCGGGGAAGGGGATTTGGACGGTGACTGGATCGGGGAGGAAATTCCCTTGAAGGCGTATGAGCCTCTTGAAGACGAAATCCATAACTTGCACACTCACTGGTCTGTAATTCGCGTTCGGTTCCGTGAACCTCTTGCAGAGCTTCTGGCTGTATGTATAACACTCGTTGTGGATTTGAACGGAGACTGACAATCAAATAGGTGACAGTTCAATTGACACTAGGATTCTGCTCGGATCTTGTAATCACGCTGTCGAAGTCGACCGCCGGCAATGAAGAGACCACAGACTGGGCTTGGGGGCTTGCATCAATGGTCGGTATCTACATTGCTGGTGGTATCTCTGGTAGGTTCTTTTCCGTACTCAACTGTCCTTGCATGCCCTAATAACGGAACAGGTGCGCATCTGAATCCCGCCATCTCCATTATGCTCTGGGTGTACAGAGGTTTCCCGCTCCGAAAGGTTCCTGGCTACGTGGCTGCCCAAGTTTTGGGTGCTTTCATTGCTGCTCTTATCTCGTTTGGCATCTTTCGAGAAGGTATCTTAAACTATGGCGGAGCAGATTTGGGAACCGGCGGAACTATGTCTGCATTCGTAACGTATCCAAGGTATTCGTACATCACAGCCAGCACTGCATTTTTCACCGAATTTACCGGCGCTGCCATTCTCGCTATTGCTGTCCTGGCCTTGGGTGATGACACCAACGCTCCTCCTGGAGCTGGTATGTCTGCTTTCATCATGGGCCTGGTGATTACCGTCCTCTCTATGGCGTTTGGATTCAACACTGGTTTGGCCATGAACCCCTCACGAGACTTTGGCCCTCGTCTTGCATTGCTAGCTTTGGGATATGGCGGATCTCTGTTTCGAAATGCATACTGGGTGTATGGTCCTTGGCTAGCGACTATCTCGGGTGCTCTTGTTGGAGGCTTTTTGTATGATGCTGCTATATTTGTTGGAGGAGAGAGTCCTGTGAACTATCCCAGAAGGAGAATGAAGAGAGCTGCTGTGAAGTGGAAGAGGAAGTGGGGTCGCAGACTCCGACGGGTAAGAAAAATCCGGAGGCCGGATGAGTACGATAACCAAGGCAGATTTGGGAGGTGAAAGATGACTTGCGATTGAATAATTAACAATGTAATATTCATAATGACTCTAAAACAGCATCTCTACCATGTGAATTTGAATGAAGGTGATTACACAAAAGTATACTGAACAGAAGTATACAGACAGCTTCCGTCTCAGTTAGCACGAGATAAGTTCTAGACTCTTGAACATCCCGGAGCTTGCTCTCAAGTCGTTGAGCTCGTGTGAGGGAAAGCATGGTGTAGCAAAAGTGATGACTCCTCAATAGCCCCCTTTGCAGTATCTGTGAAGCTGCCGTGTGCACAGCAGGTCTTATGATGCTGATGACTGCAAGTATTTGGAAGCTTTCGTAAGACAAGAATTGTTTAAAGGGCAAAAATACGAAATGGCAACCAAATGCAATAGATATATCAAGTCACGTGCAGCTCCAGGCTCTAGCGCAAGGCTGGCTTTCGAAAAGGCAACCTCAAGAATTTGTTGTTGCGATAAACACATCTCAGCCTGAACATTTCCACGCGAAGATGTCCAAACGAAAAGCTGTAGATACCCTTGAGGAGGTTGCAGGGACTGATTCCCCAGTTTCCAAGAAAGCCTACGTCGAGACCTTCCACGAATTGCACAATGGCGCAGAACTACCCGCGAGGTCGAAACCAACTTCTCCGATTTCAAGAAATGGGCATACACAGCAAGAGGGAGAGGGGGATGATGACGAGGTCGAATTCAAGGCTACGCGACAAGAAGCTCCATTGGAAGGGTACGACGATCTTTACCTGGACACCATTGATCGCGCGGTGCTCGATTTCGATTTCGAAAAGCTGTGTTCTGTTTCGCTCTCCAATATCAATGTATATGCGTGTTTAGTCTGTGGGAAGTATTTTCAGGGCCGCGGGGAGAAGACCCATGCGTATTTTCATGCTTTGGAAGTCGGCCACCATGTTTACATTAACATGCAAACCCAGAAGGTGTATGTGCTCCCAGAGGGATACGAGGTCAAGAACAAGAGCTTAGAAGATATTAAGTTTGTCTCGGACCCACGGTACAGCAAGGAGCAGGTGATGACGATGGATAGAGAAGTGAAGACGGCGTGGGCTTTGGGAGGAAAGCAATATACACCGGGCTTCGTGGGAATGAACAACATCAAGGAAAATGACTACTTCAATGTGGTGGTACAAGCTCTTGCTCATGTACCTCCACTACGCAATTACTTCATGCTGGAGGACTTCTCATCCAAGCCAGAGCTGGTGAAGCGAGTTTCAATCCTCTTCCGCAAAATCTGGAATCCCCGGGCCTTTAAATCACACGTCTCACCTCACGAATTGCTCCAGGAAATTTCTCTGAAATCAAACAAGAAGTTTACGCTCACGAACCAGTCAGATCCTGTCGAGTTCCTGAGTTGGTTTCTTAACAACATGCACCTCGCGCTCGGGGGCAGCAAGACAAAACCAGGAAGCAGCATGATTCAAAAAGTATTCCAAGGAAAGCTGAAGGTGGAATCACAAGCCATTACAGCGAAGGCCGATGCAGGAGATCGATTACGATTTGAAGAAGCAGCAGAAGTCAAAGTTGAGGAGAGTCGCTTTCTCATGCTCACACTAGATCTTCCGGCAGCACCACTCTTCCAGGACGAATTAGAACGCAACATTATTCCCCAGGTTCCGCTCACCCAAATCCTAGGCAAGTACGATGGCCGTCAAGCACAGGAACACTTAAATCAGCGAAAACGCTACCGGCTTCAACATCCACTCCCACCCTATCTCCTCTTTCATATCAAGCGCTTCTCGCAGAACAAGTTTGTTTCAGAACGCAACCCCACCATTGTAACCTTCGATGCACGTAATCTCGATATGTCGCCATATGTCGAGCCAAATGCAAAGGAGCATCAGCTCGGTGAGCCAATCTGGTATGACCTCGTAGCGAACATTGTCCACGAAGCAGTCATTGGAAGACAGGGTGAAGGCGAGGGCGAGAAGAAGGCATGGAAGTGTCAAGTTAGAGATAAGGCTGGTGACAGGTGGGTGGTGGTTCAGGATCTGTTCGTGGAGAGTGCGCAGCGGGAGTTGCTGTATCTAGGGGAGAGTTATCTGCAGGTCTGGGAGAGGAGGAAGGATGGGAAGAGTAAGGCGAGGCGGTAACAGTGGGGTGGATCGATGGACTTGTACGATCTAGGTATAGAAAAGAAGCAAAGATGAATGACACATTGGAGCACAGTATATGTACCAATCTTTACTTGACGGAGTGGCTATGTTTCTTTGTCTGATTGTTTACTGAGTGGAACAACCGCTATTCTTAATAGAAAGAGCCTAAGTGAAGTAGAATGCCAGCTAATGACACGACAATACCATATACAAGACAGGCCCAATATCCGCCTGACTTTTCGGAGATAGAAATCAAGCAACCACCTAAAGTTCTTTTCCGGTCCACGAAACCACGAAACCACGAAAGCAAGATGGGAAAACTCCGAGCAATGCCCACGCCATGCAAAATAGAAAATGTTCAGATTCTACTTTCCGGTTCAGTCTTCGAGCCCTTCAAAATCCGTATCTGTAGTCCCGTTAACTCCATTCGTCCCATTCTCCTTTGAAGCCCTCGCGACTTCAAATACCACGGCGCCATTCTTTGCTCCGGGAATATGCTTGCGTTGCCAAGATCCAAGTCGATGTTCCTTGCCAGTAGCGACGACTACGCAAATGCCGTCCTTTGCACGATCCCCGCGCTCGAAGATGGAGATAGAGTTCACAACACCTCTTGCTGCCTTTTGCTCTGTTTCTTCTCCGTTGACTGTTGAGCTAATCGCTCCGAGCTCCTCGATCTTCTTCTTGTCGTCGCTCAGCTTCCAGGCTCGCACATCGCCAGACCAACTTCCACTGAGGATCACATCTGAGTAAGGGATCGTGGTGAGAGCTGTAACCCAGCGTGGTTGCGCCTGTGGGATTATCGCCAGTGATGGGTTTGCTTCTGCTGATGCCTCGTCGTGTTTGAGGGGAGGATCAATACCATGTGCTAACGGTAACGTAAAGATGGGCTTCTTTTTGTGCATGGTCCAAAGACTTATTGAGCCATTGTCGCTTCCTGTGACGAACATCTCTTCATCAATCATGGCTACACAGTCCATACTGCCTTCCAGAGCGATGCTTTTGGACTTCTTTCCACTTCCACCGCCGCGGAACACGAGTTGTGTTTCTTCCACTACTTTCCATAATCTGGCTGTGCGGTCCCGAGCTCCTACACTGATACATCTTTCCTGAGCCAACGCAGCAATATCCACAACTTCATCCTGGTGACCGAATAGAGTCTCGACGTATGCCAGCTCATCCAAACTCCAGATCTTAATGGTTCGATCTTTGGATGCTGAATACAGCTGATTAGTGCCGCGCCGGAAAGCAAGTCCTGTAACTGCATCTCGATGTTGAGAGAAGACTCGTAGTGGTTTTAGATTGGCATCCCATACAATCAATCGACGATCCTTTCCGCCAGTGACAACGAATTTGCCATCTTGTGATGTTGCCACACACAGTATTGAGTCTGTATGGCCTTGGTATGCATTATTTTTTGCTTCCCTTTTGTCTCCACGCACGTAGGCGACTTGTTCTGGCACTCGTTTCGCAGGTACTGGCTTCCAGCCCTTCTTCTTCTTCTTTTTCACCTTCAATTGCTCGTCTGGCAAATCCTGAATCCTCCATTTTGTGAGTGCCATATCTTTCGAAACTGTATAAGTGTATGGCGCACAAACTGCGACTGCTGTCACCGTCTCGGTATTGTTGCGGAACAAGCTGTGCCTCGCATCTTTAAAATCCAATTCGTCTGCCAAAGTGCGGTATATTCGTCCTTTAGACTCGGCGACATCTTCCTGCAATCGCTCTGCAATCAAATCCCGATCAATGTCTTCTGCATCGAATCCTTCTGGATCAACGACTTCCTCTCTGATGTTTTCCAGATATCTCTCTGCAAGTCTTAACCTTCTTTCTGCGGCAGTCTCTTCCTCTCCACTTTCACTCCCCGAAGTCTCAGCTTCATCTTCCTCTGCAGCTGGTCCATCGCTCTCCGAATCGCTCCCAGAAATCGACTCGTCTCGCTGCGCTTTTTTCGGTGGGGCCTTATTAGACTTGGAAGGGGCCTTGGAGGTTGCGAATCTTTTCTTGGGTATTTCTGAGTTTTCTGTTCGTTTTCGCTTCTTCTGCGCGCCTGGAATCGTGAAGAAGGAGGACATTCTTGCAAGTGGCAGGGTGTTTAAATGGCTGCTGCAGAAAATGTGAGAGACTCTTTGGCAAATAAAATAATTCTGCCGCCAAGTCTTTTCCGGGGGCAGGAGATATTCCGACCCGAGCTGCACCAGAATCACGTGTAGCTCCGAAAGCTTAGTTGTAGACGTATGCTTGAATAGAATCAATATTAAAAACGATGAAGAATATCGAAAGGCCAATTTCTTAATCTCTCTGTGTCTTTGAAGCAATTTTTCTCGAGGACTCCTTGTAGTTTGAGATGTAAATGCGATTTCTGCTCGCGGTGCGACTTTAGTAAAGTATAACAACACCTAGTCGCCAGCCGACTCGACGAGGCAGAAGCTCCTACGCGTAGAGCTCCAAAGAACCTCCAAAACTCCATATTCGAACCTCTTCCCAACCCCACAACTCTACACTATCATCAAAATGTACTGTTCACCTAGTCCTAGCAGTGTGTAATTGCTAACACAGCTCTATAGGGAGGTTTTACTTGGTATCACGGGCAAGGACTTCACCCTCATTTGCGCATCCAAAGCGGCGATGAGAGGTGCTACCATCCTCAAGGCATCCGACGACAAGACCAGAGCTCTCAACCAGCACACTTTGATGGCATTCTCAGGAGAAGCTGGAGACACTAGTGAGCTTTACCAACTATTTTTGAATGCACAAGCCTGACCTCTGCAGTCCAATTCGCCGAATACATCCAAGCAAACGCCCAGCTCTACTCCATGCGCAATGGCATCGATCTTTCCCCCAGTGCAGTTGCCAACTTCGTGCGTGGCGAACTTGCCTCATCTCTACGAAGCCGAAAACCATATAATGTCAACCTCCTCTTGGGTGGTGTTGATCCTATTACCGACAAGCCCAGCCTGTACTGGCTGGACTACCTAGCGTCACTTGCACCACTTCCATATGCCGCTCACGGTTATGCACAATACTATTGTCTAGCTATCCTTGATAAACACCATCACCCCGATATCAATTACGAGCAGGGCATCAAGCTTTTGCACCTCTGCACAGACGAGCTGAAGAGGAGATTACCGATCGACTTCAAGGGCATGATGGTCAAGGTCATTACGAAGGATGGTATCAGGACAGTGGATTATGATGACGAGGCGAGGATTCCATGTCCTTAGAGGGTAGTGTGGTTTTTATCTCTGGGGTATTTTCAAGGATGGACTTGGGCTGTATAATAGCTGGCATCAATGGCGAATGGTGACTTGAGGTTTACAACTAGTCTTCCTGCACCAGTGCTCATTCTCCCACGCAAATGTGTCCTATAACCTTGGTGTAAGTCTTTGAGCTCTTTCGTTGGCAAACTACCACTTCAAGCTACACGGACCAAGCACGCCCAAGTTGTCGACAACTCTCAAGGGTACAGGTGCCAAGACTTAAAAGCTCCACGAGACTCCGATACTTGAAGGCGACGGTCCATTCTAGATGATGCTGTTGAACAGAAATGCCTTGTGGTGTAACTGTTTGCTAGTCATTATAGCCTTGCTACCTCTATGCTCGCGGCTTGTGGGTGCAGCAAGGTAAGAATAGGTTGAGGGCGTCAAGGGAAATGATTGGGTAAGGAGTCTGACAGCAAGAATAAACCTGACAACAGCACCGCATCAACACAGCCGATAGCCTGGTACGTGATCATATGCAACCGGTCCCGAAAGTCTTACTTTGTTCCCTTCTAATGACGGTGATTATTTGAGATTGACACTGCAGGGACCTTTCAGTCTCGCTTCGTATGCTCTGGGATGCGGCTTGAGGCCAAAGACATGACTTGCTTCTTCGCCGCCACACGCTCACATGCAGATAGCTTTTATATATGGATGGATGACTATGACCGATGAAAGATTATGCTTCTGCTGAAGTTGCGTCCGAAACATCCTGAAACTTCCAGAAAGCGGTGCTTACCGTTCCCTCCACCACCAGACGCCACCACGGGCAAACACAACCGTCTGCCCAATTGCAAGACACTGGATTGTGACAGCGGAGGCGAGGCTTACATGAGTCGCGAAATGACGCCCTATTCTCACGTGCACCGTCGAGATGGGAGCACGGGAGGACAGATGGTGCCGAGACGAGTGTTGGCGGAGTCTCGAGTGCGGTAGCTGATGCCTGGCGGGCATGGATGACCAGCCCTCAGCGGGCGACATCATGGATGCCAACTTGAATCAACACTTTTCCTTCCGCTACACGTATCTAGACGCCGCATCAACCTCCATGCAGTCGAGGCGGTCAGAGGAAACCAGCCGGAAGCCAAGTTTCTCCGAGGCTTCCCATCCCAAAACGCCCTTAGTCCAATATTCTCAGCTCGACTAAGCGAGAGCGGCTAGCGCAGAGGCCAGAATCTTTGCCTTCGAAATCCTTTTTTCTATTTTCTACCCTTCCTCCCCCCACAACCCTCTTCTCCCACAATTCCAAACATCTACACATACCTCCCTCCCCATTAAACCCCTCTTCTGTCCTTTCCATTCCTTTGAAAGTTGTCTCTTTCGAAGGTGTTAGTACAGTTCTTCGTTTTTGCATTATCGTCTTATCAGCAAGAGCGAAGGAGACGACAGTACATCTCTATCGTTTCGATCGCGTTTCGGTTCAACGATCTTTGCGCCTCTTCTTTACGACTCTCCTTAGATCCCACGGTCTTTGCAGAGAACTGGAACATTAATAGTATCGATCTCATCATCAGAAGTCGATAATACCCTACAGCCTCTTCCAACAGCATTCGAAGTTCGATCTGCCCAGCATGGCTGACCAAATCGCTCAAGGCATGGGCAACATGAAGCTCAACGGGCAACCTGAGGGACGCTCTTACATCCCTCCTCACATGCGAGGACAACCTGGAGGACCAGGACCAATGGCAGGTGCACCACCCATGAATGGAGGTGGCCTTAACGGCAGTGCCTGGGCTGCTCCCCAAGCTGCGTAAGTAGATCTCAGCCTTTCGTACTTGAACCCGTACTAATAGTGTAGTAGAAATGGTTACGGCGGTGGCCCAAAGCCTGGAGACTGGGCTAACACCCCAGAATTTACTCCTCGTGGTGGCAACGGCCCTTCTCGTGGTGGATGGGACAGCAGAGGTTCCGACGGACCAAAGTTCAACTCCAACTCATACGGAGGCGCATCAGGCGGTGGTAACCAAGCTCGCGGTGGTGGAGATGGACAATGGCGCGATGGAAAGCACATTGCTGGACCTGCCAACCCCCGCATCGAGCGTGAGCTCTTCGGTGTTGCTGACGACCCAACCAAGCAACAAACTGGTATCAACTTCGAGAAGTACGATGATATCCCAGTCGAGGCCTCCGGTTCAGATGTTCCAGAGCCAGTTCTCAGATTCACCAACCCACCTCTTGATGATCATTTGATCCGCAACATTGAGCTCGCTCATTACAAGGTTCCAACCCCAGTTCAGAAGTACTCGATCCCAATTGTCATGGGTGGTCGTGACTTGATGGCTTGTGCCCAAACTGGTTCCGGAAAGACTGGTGGTTTCCTGTTCCCCATCCTTTCCCAGGCCTTTATCCACGGCCCCTCTGCTACTCCAGCCACTGGTGGCAACTTCGGCCGTCAACGCAAGGCTTACCCAACCTCTTTGATTCTTGCACCAACTCGTGAGCTTGTCTCCCAAATCTTCGAAGAGTCTCGCAAGTTCGCATACCGATCATGGGTTCGCCCTTGTGTCGTCTACGGTGGTGCTGACATTGGATCTCAACTCCGTCAAATCGAGCGTGGATGTGATCTTCTCGTCGCTACCCCAGGTCGTCTTGTTGATTTGATCGAGCGTGGCCGTATCTCTCTACAAAACATCAAGTACCTGGTTCTCGATGAGGCTGATCGTATGTTGGACATGGGTTTCGAGCCACAAATTCGACGAATCGTTGAGGGCGAGGATATGCCAAACGTCCAAAACCGTCAAACTCTAATGTTTTCAGCCACCTTCCCCCGCGACATCCAGATGCTCGCCAGAGATTTCTTGAAGGACTACGTCTTCTTGTCAGTCGGACGTGTTGGTTCCACTTCTGAGAACATCACTCAGAAGGTTGAGTACGTTGAGGATATGGACAAGCGATCTGTTCTCCTCGACATCCTTCACACCCACGGTGCTGGTCTTACTCTCATCTTCGTTGAGACCAAGCGCATGGCCGATTCCTTGTCTGACTTCTTGATCAACCAAAACTTCCCAGCCACCTCTATTCACGGTGACCGTACCCAGCGTGAGCGTGAGCGTGCTCTCGAGATGTTCCGAAACGGACGCTGCCCAATTCTTGTTGCCACTGCTGTCGCAGCTCGTGGTCTTGATATTCCTAACGTCACTCACGTTGTCAACTACGATCTCCCAACTGACATCGACGATTACGTTCACCGAATCGGTCGTACTGGACGTGCTGGTAACACCGGTATCTCCACTGCATTCTTCAACCGTGGCAACCGTGGTGTTGTCCGTGATCTCATTGAGCTCTTGAAGGAGGCCAACCAAGAGGTTCCTGCCTTCCTTGAGAACATCGCTCGTGAGGGTGCTGGCTTCGGTGGTGGTCGTGGAGGTGGTCGCTCTGGAGGCCGAGGCCGTGGAGGCGGAGCCAACCGTGATTTCCGAAAGTTTGGCGGTGGAGGAGGAGCTGCTCCTGGATACGGCGGTGGATTCGGTGGTCCTCCTGCTGGCAACGGCTACGGTGGTGCTGCTGGTGGATTCGGCGGCGCTCCAGCTCCAGCTTACGGAGGCTCTGGTGGATTCAGCAGCGGTGGAGGCGGCGGTGGCTACTCCGGTGGTGGAGGAGGAAGCTACGGCAACCCATCCGGTGGTGGTGGACAATCTTGGTGGTAATCAACCACCTCGTGACGCTTTGTCCTCGCCGATCTTTTCTTCAGCTTTGATACATGAGATCTCTGACAAGAGCGTCAACACGGGTAACTTCATGACCTGGCTCATGAAGTTACGATACTTTTCTTTACGACTTTCGATTTCGACATTTTGCTTTACGCGTTCCTCATTCTGCGACTCATTCTGCGACTTTCCATTATTCTGGTGGTGGCCCCACGGACAACAAGCTTGCTTTCATTGCCTCCTGCAATATCATAGAGCCGGTTGGTTGTCACGACCATCGAATTAGCATACGATAGATAGCGTTGTCTTTTGTTCCTGGCTGTCCCCTCGTCTCGATACCCCAATAGAAGATCACAGGGGGATCAGGCAGCTACATGAGATTGCCACCTGCGGCGTACCGGTCGTGATGCTTTACATACCCGGGTTGCGACGAATAGATGAGAGATGTATTCGAAAACCTGGGTTCTTTACAACGCATTATGACATGAACGGTCATGTTTCGGAATCCGAATCTTTCCTGCTTTTTCTAATATCGAGGGTCATTGGGTCTTGCTTCCCACACTTTAGAAGATCATCACGCGTTGTCATTTTTTTCGGCTAGCATGTTTCTGCGCATTTGATTCGAATAGACAAAAGTGGATTGGGATCTCTCCAGACGTTTTCTTCGGGCAATGTCAAGGGGAGCTTGACTGGCTGGGACTTGTTACTTTTTTCTTATGTTTTCCTTGTCGAACCTGCGAAACTGGGCGTACATACAACAGTGCAGATCTCTTTCCTCAGATGCAAAGGAAAGGAGAGAGCGATGCGCCTTGCAGAGAAGATACCTTTTCTTCTTACCATCTTTTGCCTTGAGATGATGGGAGGGAAGAATCACTGATGGCAATACGGAAGTGCTCCTGTCCATTCAGTTTGAGAGCTGAATCAGAGGCACAATTTCAGAAACAACAGATATTTTCGAGAGCATGGGCTGGGCTTTCATGGTCGTTGTCGATGCTGCGCACACACGTAATGCACACGGTTTTTCACGATGGATGGGAAAATTAGAAATGGAATTTGTAATGACTCGGCACGTTCTAGGGGTGCGATCAATGAGCCTTTGCTTCTAATTTGATGGCATGGATGGCACTCCAGGGATACCAATACTAAAAGTCTACTTTCTATAACAATGTTGCCTGCTTTCTTGAGTGAATTTTGACGTTGTTTGACACTTTATGCACGTGATAATTATTTCTTGCATCCCACCCCGGCCCCCCCCCCCTCCTTCCCATCTTTCTTCGACTTCTTCCCAGCTCTAAGAAGCATGAACAGCTTACCTTTCATCTGCTGAGTATGGACTTCAAGTCTATAATAACTTTGTCCTGTGGTTTGCTGCCTTTAATATCTTCCTAGATGGCGCGGCCATTCCTTTTGCCTGCGCTTTTTCTTACGCAAAGAACTTCCATTAGTGAATGTCTTTTCAGTAAATACCAAATCATGTTCTTCATCTTAACCATAGGGCGTCCCGTTCATCTCTTGCAACCAGATGGAAGGCATCGAACAGTTCACTCGCAATTGGATATCTGTGGTACGCAATCAACCTCATTGACAATATCCTTCTATGGAAAAGTCTTTTGGGTCACTTTTATGTGACACCATATCTTAGCTCTAGGAATTTGTTTTCTGGCCCCTTGTCTTCCACAGTCTGTTTTCCTAATACTAAATCCCCTATTTACTAATTAGTTCACTGTTTCGTAGACTGAACCCACCAGATGCCAACTTCTGTTGCTGCCCCTTCTTTCTTCCGGTGGCTGGAGCAGTTTCTAGGATAGCTTCAAGCGATCCTGTTTCCCACGGAGAGACGATTATTTATGCTGCCCTGCGCTCTGATGAGTACCATACTTGCCACATTTATTCTATTGGACTCGATTAGCAAATATATAGATAGGTTTATTGAGCCGGCTGGCTTTGCTCGCTAGTAGCTTCTGAACAGCGGTCGGCTAACATTGCATTTGTTCGTCACCTATTCATAGGGATGGCAGTAGAGGCAGAGCTTTCTCTAGCAATCTTCAGGAATCCCGATGTCAGAAATGTTAAGCCTGTACTGAGTTTGTAATGATGGCCTATTGACTATTAAATGATGTCGGCTCGTCGGCCGTGTTCGTTTCCTGGAAACCACATACACACTCCTTAAACATGCAGACTTCGGCGAGCTTAGTGTGTTCTTTACAAAAGGCTTTCGTGTGGTAGTACGTATTGTATCCCGCTGCAACGAACACAAGATCTTCGCCTTCCTACAAGTGGTGGGTTCTAAACTGATTTGTGCGGAACGCTGGGCAAGCATGGCTAGCAAACGAAGACGACATACCACAGACGGTATAACGGTTATTTAGGGCTCACTGTTCCTTGCTTTCAAGTTCCCACTTCACCATGGGAAAGGGGTTATATGTAAGGCAGACGAGCTTTCCACAGCGCTTGAAAGTGGTAGAGATCGGATGCAAATGCGTAGAATCTTAAATGCGGGGATATATCTTTTGGCTACTGGTCATACTGATTTGGAAGTAAGAGTTTAGATAGGGATAATGTTTCTCCTCAGCTAATTGCAGACGGTTTTGTAAGACCCTCAGTCGGCCATCTCACTGTCCCTACGGCCAATTGCCTCCAAGACATGTTGAAAGAGGAAATTTCATATTCTTTGGGATTTCAAGATATGGAAAAACTGGAATACGAGACGTTTAGGTTTCAGGGGAGAAGACAATGAGAAGGCAAGGAGAGGATGATCATGTACAGAGAGCCTTAAGGAACAGATGCCTAGCGTGCCTGGCACCTGGCAGGTTGGACGGTGAAGAACAGACTGCCATTTGTTAGGTGATCAGTCTACCCGACCTCTGCCCAATTTTATCTGAATCGTCGATCCCACGGGGAACGCGGACCAGGTTGCCAGTGTAGAATGAATAGGTAATGATTGGTACCTCCTGCAAGGCCAGCGGCGCCTTTTGTAAAACTCTGCAAATTTTCTTACCAATCGAGCTGGTACTCGCGACGAATTGGATTTTGCATACCATGTTCCTTTTCAGAGCCGGAAACTTATGACATAAGCTTATAAAGTAGATTCAACCCTACCCATGCAAAATGTCACTGCCCCTTGAGCACATAAGAAACTCGAAGCCGCTTTGAAACTTTGTACAATACCGAAAGGGCTGTAACAGGAGCAAAGTTGGGAGGAGTCCCGTCTCGTAGTAAGATAATAATTGCTTTTAGCGCTACGGAAAGACCCCCGTGCTTGCAGCAGCAAGTGAGACGGCTCACTCGGTTGTGGAGGGCGTACTTGGAATAGTGGATGGGACAATGCAAAATAGAGTTTAGCATTAATGCAAATTCCCTGAACCCTTCATATCTCTACCTATCTCGTGGTCCAAGCTGTTATCAGACTCTGACTTCCAAGGCCGAGAACACCGCCACTGTCCAGCCATTGCCGAGCATGTCCTTGATGGGCCTAGTCTAGCATGGAATGGCGTTCACTTTAGCCAAGGTGAACGCAGGACGGTAGGCGAGCCTTGGTGTCTAGCAGTTGCGGTGACCCACCCCCTAGCAAGTACTACAGCGTCTTCTTCCAGAAGTCACGCATGGCTTCGTGGGCGTTGAATCTGCCAGTGCATGGCGCTTATGCTTCTCTCAAATAGGTCGGGTGGAATTCAGCTTAGGCAAGAGCCATTTGTTGCCGTTCCAATGGCAACAACAGACCGATATACGAGGGTTGCCCTAGACTCTTAGGACTTATTGGTCTTCAATACCATGGCTTATGGGGGCTGCTTCGCGGAATTTCCAAGAGCCTTGATATCAATGCTTTGTTACGAGGAGAGGTCAAGTTGTCATGTTTCTTATGCTATTTTCCTGAGAGAACTGCAGTTGCTAGGGTACTCGAATGAATACAATCTTATTAAAGAAGAATGAGTGCATTGTGAACCGAAAGGACCGTTGTCCCTCTTGTTTATGTAATTAACGAAGTAAAGGATCGCTCAATAATTTTGACCACCTCTAACACCAAGATTGAAATGCAAATATTTTGGATTCCCTACTGGTAGCCTGGGGCTGAATACTGCTGAATATCGAACCAATCGTATATACCCTGGCTCTGGGTCTGGTAAGTAAAATAGCTTTGATCGGCACAGGAGTCAATATTTGCCTCATTGCCGCTGAAATCAACGGCTCTCATTTGCTTTTCTGACGATCTCGTCGTCAAAGCCTCGGTGGCGGCAGCGGTGCTGGACGGTGCCGTGGACGACGGGCGAGCGCCAAATTGATCGACAAGCTCGTATGGCGAGACCCGGAGATCTGTCACAGCAGAGAGCGCACTTCTTCCTTGGACTCTGCTTGGTGGAATTCCTTGCAAGTTCAAGGCTTCTGCTTCTGTAACGGCTCGGTCCAGTAGGCGCCAGTACTTTCCACTAATCTGCCAATATCGTGCAATATGTCTTAAACCTTCATGGAGTTGACGGAGCAGTGGCGAGAACGGAATCTTGGCCTGGAATTCATGGACCAGCTGAAAGCGTGCAGCCGTCCACAGATTCCAGGCAAAAGGCCAGCCAACCGCATTTATGAATCCCTTTTCATACGCGGTGGCTAGAAGTTTGCCCATCATTTGGTTGCTGGCGATCACTTGCTGAAGTATCTGCCCACGCCCCTGCACGGTATGTGTTCCGTGGAAAGGATATACCAATGGACCATTAAGGTACACTTCCAGCCCATGATACGCAACATGTAACATCAAGAATGTAGGATCCCATGGAGCATATTTCCAGGTGTCATAGACGTCGTTGCGAAGAGCGAACCGTGGTGGAAGATAGCCATACCACTGGGCCAGTAGATAATTTCCTTGATGTGCTTCTGCTAACCAAACAGCGGAGCTGTCATTGGCAGCTAGACTAATATATTGAAGATGTATCGTATGCACCTTCGAGGAGATAGCCATAAGCCCTAGACGGTGGTCGAATAATTCAATGTTATCCCCGAATTGTGACGTCGCCAAGGGACCGGATATTGAATTCGTTCTTGATGGCGCATGTGTTGATCTCGTCTGTCTTGGAAGGTATCGACGCACCAAGCTTTCGTCCATGCGGCATGGGTGAGGTGTTGCCAGCGTAATGTACCTATCCACCATGTAAACCCCCCAGAAAAGACGCCGCCGAAGATCTTCCCCGACCTTTGTGATTTCGTCTTGTCTGTCGGATAGTTTCGTGTCAGACTCGTCGGCAAGGCCGAGTTGTAATGCCAGATTGACGATTAGAGCCTGTGCTCCCCACACTTGTGGCCCATTAGTCATGCTTGACAAGTCAAGTGTCAAGATTGTCATGGCTTCAAGGGCATCGTAGGAGGGATCTTCCAGCATCTCAAGCATAATCTTCCTCCTGCAGTACTTACAATATGAATCAGCTGAATCTCGGTCCAGTCGAGGCTCGTTCGAGAAGGCAACGGAGATCCCAAAGATAGCATAGTGAAGAAGGCTAGGTTCGTCTAGGGCTTCGGTGTTAATGAGACTGTTAAAGACGCGCTCTGGACTTAGGACCGGAAACCAAGGATGAATGTGTCGGAAGTATAGAGCAGCCGTAGAGTAAACAAGGTCAGCAGGTGGACATTTTTCTCCCACGTCACTCGTCTTGGTCCAGAGAATAGGGCCAAAGTTTGGAATGTTCTCTGTCTGAATAGACAGCGAGGGTTTAGCAGTAGCAGGGGTAGCAGTAAAGGTGTTTATGGTATTGGTGCTCCTAGACCGTTCGCTTGCCTCGGCCGGTAGCTGATTTTGTTGCTTCAACTGATATAACTCTTGCTCAACACGGCCTAGCAGGATGTAAGATGGAGACCAAAGGCAAAACAGATAAGGAAGCAATATACTTAGACGTTCTTCCATAGTCTGGCGGAAACCAGCCTGGAAGCCTGGCTTACGACGTTCATGATAGACACAGTCCGCACCAGACCGCTGACAGCGCACACAGCTGGGCTGCCTTCGATCACACTTTAGCTTTCGAGCTTTGCATTCTTCGCAGCTATAAAACTAATATCAGCAACTCAGAGAGAGCTGTTGGGTACCGATAGACTGGGTGGATTATTGGGCGGTACTTACGAGGCTAATCGGGCTTCTGTATTGGTAGGGCCATCATGGTCCTCGCCATCCTCTGGAGGCCTCGAGAGAGCGCGTCTCTTTTCAGGCATTACAGCACCACCCCAGGGGCAACTTCTCAGAGCTTGTAGGAGAGGTTGTAGTTTGATCTTACATGCTGTGTTGCTTGATATTGCTTGGGGGTGTGGTGGATTATCTGTGGGATGGGATTGGGAGAGTCGATGCAAGGGACTTTGGGCGAGAACCGCCTAACCGGCGCCCTTGAAACGATTTCCTGCAGTGGTAGAGACGCAGATTCAAGCAGGCGCTGTTGAGCACGGCAGATAGACAAAGTGTGCCAACAAAAATACATTTGCTTCTGCAGACAACGAATTAAGAGAAGTGTTGGCAAAACCGCAGAGTGAAAGACATGAAATCTCAACCTGGAACAGGAGTCGACTACGTCCCAGGTGTCTTCCCTTACGTAGTAGCATAAGTAAGCTATTAGTAAGGTATTTACTTTAATCGTCATAGCAAAGACCTTGACTTTTCACCCATTGAACCCACGATTGTCTCGACCATGATCACGTGCCAAATTCCGTGCTGAAGTTCAACATGAGGCAAGACCGCCATATTGAAGAAAAAGGCTGAAAATAACACGGCGGTTTCACAATCCATTGTTTGAAGCCATGGAGGATGAAGGAACATGGCAATGTGGAGGAATGCTCCCTTGGCTGGATTTCGCGATGCTTCAGCGCTCGGCAGGTAGTACAAAAGTCTATCAGCAAGTGATCAGGTACACACTAACACAGAGCAAGAATATCCCTCCTGAAGCATTCCAAACACCAAGTCTCGTATCACTAGGTAGATCACTTAGTCGAAACTAGGAACAGTGCTCTTTTCCCCATGATTACTCATTACCAGGAAAGGCCATCATGCCCGCACTGCCATTACACTCCCTGCATGCAGAGGCCTCGGCTGCTGAGAGCTGGGCTCACTCACTCAACGTGGCTTACAGCTAGGCTTTCAAGACCTGTTGTGTCGTGGCTCCTCTTCTCGAAGGACCTTGTCTCTCCCCATTAAACTCTATACTACTGCTTCGGCCTTGTCTGGCCTTCGGTAGGGTCAGGCATATCCATACGACGGGCATAAAGGATAGGAAAAGTCTAGAGCCATGGCAGTCTGGGCGTCCCTTACAACAAAAAATGCCGAAGGCGATGCTTTTTCTTTTCCCTTCAGTCTAGACCCATATACTGTGTCTAGTGAGCAGGAGCGCCTAAGAGTGCAGCGATGAAGCATGAGCTATCACGGCTTTGCAGGTTCCTGTTCTTTGGATCAAGTACCGGTGAGTGCATGCAGAAAATTTGGCAGTCGATCACTGTGCGTGCAAACTTAATAGTGTAGAGTGCATAGCACCTCTACCATCCAAATTTAAGAGCTGCGCCAATTATAAGTCACGAGCATGGCATCGAATGCCGACAGGGTACGAATCACGTCTGTCGTGTCCGGCTCTTTGTCTCCTTTCATCTACGCTACTAACAAGGGCAACCGTTAACAGATCCTACTATTCCAAGACCCACGAATGGTCTTTAGGAAAAACACAGAGGCACTACGTGTTCATACCACTTGTGGTATTCATAGCCATCTCCTAGAGATTAAATAATACAGGAGCTGCAAAAGAGATGTTTTAGCTTGAAGGCTGGAAACTATTATTTAGTCAAAAACGAACGCTAGTTTGATAGAATTATTTCTCTTGACGAAAATAAACCACTCTAATCAACCATTTTTGAGGATTCAAAAATTACAACGGTCCCTAAAAGGGTAGGTGTTATATTCACACATCAGCGCTCCTCAGTCGTGGGCTCAGGCAAGAGACTCAAAGGGTCGATTGCTGATTCATGTCAAGCCAATCGCCTTGCGTCCAATCAATAGTGTTTAGCCAGTCGAGGTCATCAAGACCGAGGAGTTGTGGATCGAGATCGGAGAGGAAATCAACCTCAGTTGTTTGTTCGTTGGCTTCTTTCGGTGGTGGTGGTGTTGGTACATTCTCAGGCAACTGGCGACGTAAAAGAACCACCAATTAGCATCTCGCTTGTTTGAATACAATAAGACACAGATATAAGACCCGGAGAAACCAGGAGGGTGCTATGAAAGAATCGACTCACTGCTGCAGACTCCGCAGTCCCATCCAATACACTATCAACAATCCTCTTGACCACCTTTTTCAATCTCCAACAGAGCTCGGCATTTCCATCAGATGGACGGATCCAGTTCAAGTATGCAATGAAGATAGTCAGGGATTGGATGACATCCGACTTTGAGAAGCTTAGTGGTGGTCTCTCTGACTCAGAATGTGCCTTGGCAGTCTTGAGTAACTCAACGCATAGAACCCCTGCACATGGTATGCCATAACAGACCACCACCCAGTCGAAAGCGAAGTTGAAATGGATAAGCTCATCACGATTTAACCAGAGGGAAAGCACCACGTTCATCATCTGTACAGCGACATCAAGTAGTTTCTGGCCGCTTACAAAACCCCTTGACACCGAGAGGCGTTGAAGAAGGAAGTGGCACTGTAAGACATCAAGCTGAAGACGTGACTTAATATAGAACTCGCGGGCTGAACTACTAGAAGGATCTCTAGTCTTTGACAGGTTCTGTGATCGTGTTGCGAACTGGAGGTGTGCTGGATATGAGTCAACGATACCATTGAGTTGGGTTGTAAGGTTACTGCAATGTGTTAGCTGGCTATTTACGACCCCAGGACTATACTCACTCAATATCCACTTTAGCGAACTGGACATTAACGCCTAGACTGAAATGCAAAATCCCCTCGCGTATTGGAAGTTGCAAACAAAGAGCTCGTAGCCATGTCGTTGGATGTATCTTTCCATCAGTGTTCCAGCCGTTAGCGTCGAGCTTCGCAACAGCATTTGCTAGGTTGTCCGGACCATTGAAAAGCTCATCTTCTGCTAAATCCAGGGGAAGTGGACAATGGCAGAAATCGCGGTTGAATAATGGGGGACGTCCAGTAAAGAGTGACTCGCACTTATCAAGATAGTATAGCGATGCTGCTAGGCAAGTTCTGTACTGGCTGTTCGCAGTGATTCTGGTAAAATGTGGAAGACGGTGTAAGCCTGCCGTTATGAATGCACCAACAACCATGCCGGATCCAATTCGAAGTCTGTCACCTGTACCACCAATATTAGAAAAGCTTGAAAAAGGACAGCCTGACGGGGCGACAAACTTTCATCGCTCACAATAATACTCTGCAACTTCCACCTATTCTTCATCAGAACCACAAGAATATCGTTTACCTCAGCATCGTCAGTGTCGCATAGGTCCAGGCAGTTACTCGCACACTGCTTCATAACCTCTGCCGCAGATTTCCGGTTCATGTCTTTCATTTCTTCGAGTCTGAAAAGAGGATCCCATTCCTGAGAATGTTTAATCGCAAACCCAGCCCATGTGAATACGACCCCGATCATTTCCCAGCGTAACCTGGGACCACCAAACCAGTTCTGCCAGTCAGAGTCTTCATTGTCAGTTCGGATAGATGATTTGGTGTTCCTCATAATGTCAATGGCCATTTGTGCCACACTGTTGCGACTTCTTCGCCCGCCGAGAAGAGCTCCATACTGAGTCCATATCTGGGATAGGCAATTCTGAATCATAGTTGGAGATACCCACGAGTCCATTACGTATGGAGAACCAGCAGTGAGGATCTCTGTTACACGAAGCGTGGGAAAATTCAGTAAAGTGTCGATAGCTAGTTCCATGAGAGCAGCACTCTTGTCTCCTGTTTTAATGACTTTAGGTACTGTGCTAGAACTCTCGTCTTCCGTCACATCTAACAATGCTGGTTCAAAGCTTGCTTGGTTTTCCGAGAAGATAGCTGAGAAGCGTGTTGCACCATACGCCGAAGGTGGTTTATGAAATAACGAATTAGTTCTTGTCGGTGTCTCACTGGCTGGCGTGACCGGTGAGACGAAGGATATTATTGTCGGTGATCGTGTGGCTGTTGGGATCGAATAGGGAGGACTCGGTATAACCTTCGCCTGTCTCGGTCTAGTCAACGGTGCTGGGTGGTAGATGCAAGAAAGGTTTCTGCGGACACAACGCCCACAGATTGGATCGCCATGGTCGCAGCGAACCTTAGCCTTTCGACAAGACTCGCAGGCTTGTAATTGTCCGTTTCGGCGTTTCCTTGCCTCTGAAGGCATCTCGCCTGACTTCCGGAGCAAGCTGTGGAGATGTCGATGCTGCTTGTCAAGTTTTCGGAGTCCACGCAAGATCTGAGTTCCGAGCTTGATGTACGGTTAGGATAACAAACGCTGGTGGAGAAAAAACGGTCTAAAGCTTATGCATCAGTTTTATTCATTGACTTACAAAACAGAAATTGGCCAGCCTTGAGGAAATGCGTATTTGAAATCAAGACAATGGGATATCGTCGACGGAGTGAAAGTAGTCCGGAGAACCTTGTTGTCGGAGCTCGCTAGTGGTAGAAGGAAGAAATCACCGATTTTATATCACGTGATAAATTACATCAGATACTATCCTCCTGAATTCGACCACATTCGCCATATCCAGACTCACTCATGATTCCCGCGCCCAGGATGCTGCTCAGTGGTAGGTCAAGATTAGCTCCTGTTCAACTTCTTTGGGACGTGGGTGGCTACTGCCATACCGTGAAGAAGATAGGGCTGATTATTGCATCACCACAAAACCACGTAATGAATGACCGAGGGATTTATATATCCTGTATAAGCATCGAGGCTGATTAAACTTGCTTTGCTCGTTGTTTGTACATCAAATCAAACAGCCTCAGATCGTCCACCGCATCAGCTGCGGTAGTTTTGATTTTCCTCCCTTCCTTAAAGCAAGCATACACCTCCTTCAGCTCCACAGTATATGCATCCTCGAAACTGCTCAAGATCTGTCTCTCTATGGCTTCTCCATGCTCATTCAATTCTTGAACTGTCACCTTGATCGGAAGACCTTTCACATATGGCGTGTCATATTGGATAGACACTGTCTTGCACTCGCCGTAAATGGTGAGTGACGCATCGAAGCGGGGCACAAAGTCAATACCGCTCTCATAGGTCACAGAAAATGCATCTCCAGATTTGTTGCGGTAATTGAGGATGGCGCTGTAAAAGGGTTCGTTCGCACTCACACCAGCTACTGATTCGGGGAAGCCGAGAGTCTCTCTCATCAGACTTAGATCATGGGATCCTAAACTTCCGAGGAATCGACAGAATTGGACATCTACGGTGGAAGCTTCATGCTCTGGAAATGTTTCCTTCATCAAAGCCTTCAGGTTTGAGGCTCGTTCCTCACCTGCTTCGGCAGATATGTCCGTGGGCTTCACCGGAAACGTACCGGATTGAGAGACGAAGTGTGAGTTCGGTCCAACAACATCTCTAACTCGCGCATACAAAATCTTCTCAATGCCTGCGACCTCTCTCAAAAATGCGCCCGTGAAGCTCGGCGCATACCGTCGCATATATCCCACGAATATTTTATTGCCACCGGCAGCTTTCTCAGCGTCGAGGATGCGTTGTGCAGAGGGTAGAGAGAGGGTCAAGGGCTTTTCGATGAAAACAAGCTTTCCGGCCGACAATGCTGATATGCAGTGATGTTCGTGAAATTCGTCAGAAGAGAGGATCATGACCAGGTCCACTGCGGGATGCTTAATGGTTTCGAGCGCGTTGGTCGTCTGGTGCGGGATCGAGAACTTAGTCGCGACATGCTGCAGTGTTCGAGGCGAGATATCGCAGATTGATTCAACAGTATATCTGAACGGAGGTGAGAGCGATCCTCATGGTTGGGGCGGGGTACATACAGACTATGGAGCAGAGCAAGTGTCGGTAGGTGAATGACTTGTGCTACTTCTCCAGCACCCAGGATTCCAACTCGGAGTGGTGATGGCGACTTGCTGGCCATGTTTATGACTGTCAAGTTAAGATTGTGGGGAGGTTTTCTTTGGTAAGTGGTGGAATATTTGTTCTGCGAATTGATCAACGGTACATGCGGGGAGACGGGGCTTGCCTACGTCAGTCTTGTGGGCCTACCTTTGGATGTTTGAGGTAAAGCACAATATAGCAGTTTGCAGACTCTGAAGATGCTTCTAGTGAAGGATGCAGTACTCATACAGTGGCACTGTAGGATTCTTGTCTAGCAACTTGAGAATGCCGCCGAGGAGGAGAGGTGGTGAGGGAGAGAAGTCACGATGTAAATGCTGGTCAAAGAGTCGGCAACGGCGCTAGTCTAATCTAGTACATGCTTCATCTACAACCACCCCCGTGTTTGCGCTGGCCTTTTCTCATGTTTGTATGCAACGTACATAATGTCTAAACCTGCTTGTCATAAACTCGACTTGAGCGGCATCAGGAATCCAGATGTTTATCTCTAGTACACAGCCCAAAGACTTAATCGGAATGTTTGAATTATGGCTAACCTAAGATTAAGCCCGCTGAAAGAACTGGATTGAATAAAGTCAAAGTACACTGATATCAACATAGCGTCTTATAAAGAACTTTCCACCTGGGCCACATACTGCGGTCCACTCGCATTCTGTTTCTTATCAACTCATGCTCAAACTCATTCCGACCCGATTTCAGATCAATATCCTCAATGGAGATCCACTGCGTCTTATACACGAGTTTGTACCCAAGCCAAGAAAGGATTGCGACTGGAAACGCTAGATACAGCTCAAAGAAGTTGATGGCGATCTCGGAGGGACTGTAGCTTGATCCGCCGACGGGAGAGACGGCCACCCAGAACTGAGCGATGAGCACGAGCGAAAGTGCCACGGTCCCAATCCAAGATCCTACCGTGCCAATCGGTGATCGATATATCAAATCAGAAAGTAGGTTCCCTTGTCGCAACCAGGCTTTCCGGAAGCGGATGTGTGCATAGCAAATCGACAGCCAGGTGAAGACTGACGACAAGCCTGAGATGGCTGTGAGCCAGGTGAATGCCGGGCCACTGACGGAGGAGACCTTCAAATATGCCAAAAGCCCAACCGCAGAGGCGATCCCGATACTTACTAAGGGGCGTCCTTTACGGTCAACATAGGCTAGAATGCGTGGGGCCTGGCCTTGTTCTGCCAGCGCAGCCAATGTGCGCGACGCGCCATACATGGACGAGTTGGCAACCGAGAGAACAGCAACCATAACGACCGCATTCATAACAGAGTCCAGGCCACTGATTCCAGCGTCCTTGATCGCGATGATGAATGGTGAAGCTTTTGAGTCGACGCTATCCTGACTGATCAGTTCAGGACTGGTGTATGGCACCAAGAGACCCATGACAAGGATGCTGACGACATAGAAGAGTACAATCCTCCAGAAGACTTGTTTGATAGCTGTTGGGAGAGATTTGCTGGGGTTGTGGGTTTCGGCCGCTGCTAAACCGACAAGCTCGGTGCCGGAGAAGGAGAAGGCTGCTGTGACAAGGACACTTGCGAAACCTTTGAACCCGTTGTGAAAGGCTCCTGGGTCTCTCCAAAACTTTCCACCGATGTATCCTGAGTCTTGGCCCCCTCCGCAGTTGATGATCACACCTAAGAGGCTATTCAAAGTTAGTGATGCCATGACTGCGGCTTGAGAGGCTCACATGAATCCAATCACGGCAACGACCTTCAAAATGGAGAATGCATATTCAGCCTCTCCGAAAGTCTTGACGCTACAAAAGTTGATGGCTAGGATGAAGATTAAGAAAATGGAGATACTAATCCATTGCGGGATGGGCGAATCCCAGAAGTCCAAGGCAATGGCAGCTGACATAATTTCCAGTGGTAATGTAACGAGCCATTGCAGCGCATAGCTGGCGGAAGTTAGCTACTGGCCAGCAGTCTTGTAGCAGGCTCACTTACTTCCATCCAATTGCAAATCCCCAGGCTGGGTCCATGAAGCGCGTCACGAAGGCCGAGAACGAGCCGGCCACGGGAAACGTCACGGCCATCTCCCCCAGCGCATGTAATGTGCAGAATAAGACACTTCCAAAAAGAATGAAGGCGATCAATAACGACGCCGGTCCGCCCATCGAGAGAGCACTTCCACTTCCGATAAATAACCCCGTGCCTTTTCAACCATCAGTCTTGGCTCGATTGGTGCACTTTCACACTCGACTCACCGATTGAACCGCCAAGAGCTATCATTTGCAGATGACGACCTTTGAGTCTCCGTACCAGCGGAGAACCAGCTGTGTTGTGAGCTGCAGCTCTAGCATCGAATACTCGTCCATGGACGCCCATCTTGATCGCCTCCTCGGCATATGGATCAGATTGGCGACGGAAGCCATCGAGCGCTCTTTGTGGTAGACTCCTTGCCGTCTGAGGGCGCGCAATGAGCGGTGTTACGGTCGACGTTGAAGCCGAGTACTGCGTTGCCGACTCCATGAAATCAGATTCTTTGTCCATCATCCGGTCATGGGTGGCTGAATGTAAGAGCATAAGACAGAGTCTGAAGCTTTGTGCTTGTCTTGCTGTATTATGGTTATTTTTTTCTTCGATGCGATAACCCGTATATCCAGCAGCGTCACGAACGGGCCTTCATATGGTCAAGGTTACCAGCCGGGGGTCGGCACCGCAGATAAGTCGACCGGTGCTGTATCTTCGATAAGGAGGACGGTAGGGCAAAAGGGACGGGATTGAAGGGGTGTTCAAATTGGCTTCGCCAGGCAATATACCTGGGGGAAACCGACCAAAGAGGCGTTCTGTTCGGTGGCTGCGAATCAATCGGCCCTTGTAGCTTGCATGTCCACCACGTGGATAAAGCAAGCAGCGGTCCCAAGAGGGTGGATGGCACAGTCGTTCCAGGTCGGGGGGTTTTATTATCCTCGGACTGCTCTGCTACATCCGGCAAGAAGCGCTGTCGTTGTAGCACTGGATAAATGTCAATATATGCGATGTTGGATGGCAGGCAGAATTGTCGGAGGACGGGACGGATATGATGTTGCGTGAGCAGGCAGGGATTATATTATGTTGGCGCGCCAGAGTGCGCCGGGGACGTGATAAGGATAGGCCGCCGTCAGATTGGCAAGACTGGTGAGAGCAGTGCTCTGAAAATGTGATAGAGGTGATGCGTATGTTGTGGCCATTCAACGAGCAACAGTCTGCTATACGCCGCACCCCGGCGTCAAGTAATCTCTCCGGGGCGAATTAGTTACTGTTGTCGGACATATCTACCTTATGCCACAATCGGATTCCAAACACATCGCCGTCTGGCTGTGCCGAATTGTGAGCACACCAGAAGCAAACCATAGGCCAAGCCCTCGATACCCACTTTTTGTGGGATGTTCTGGTCTATTGCGGTTGGTTGTGCCCAACTTGGCTCTGTCCCGCCAGGGTTCAGGAGTGTCTCTTATCGAAGCGATCCGGTGGCGCCAGGCCAGGTTGATCGCGTACAGGCCTCTTCATTTGATCGCCCGTATTTCGTCAACCGACTTCCTCGCAGCCAGTCCCTCATTCATTTGAGTGAGATGAAGCGTTGGGCAGGAGAGTCAGATCATCACGGCGAAATATAGTGACTGCGATGTGAGATTGGATTCAAGCAGCATGCTTGCGAAGCTACAGTGTGCTCTGTCAGCTGTGGTGTGGCCAGGACGCGATTACCGCCACCGCCGAAGACGACGTCTCACTTGCGAGCTGCAGCTCCTGTAAGACATTGGATAGGTACCTGGAGGTGGCATCGCAGTGTCCACGGCCTTGGTGCATCACGACGGCAACGAGGCCGCAGTGGATTCGATGCAGGTGCACAGGCCACGGTACCTGGATTGCGTCCCGATTGCGATCAGGAAGCAGCAGTCAATCCCTCAACGCCGACGTAGCTCTCTTGACAGGTCCTCGGCCCAAGTGTGACAGCGCGGGCATGCTAAGCAAATAGCATGTGCATACGACTACCCGTCGTGGGGCATCCAACCGCGCGGGGGTAAGTGTGCTCGCCAGGACAGGCATGACGGCTGGTGGTTGGCTGCTCTCTTGACGCGGGGGATGCCAATTGTGTTGGGTATCTGGTGATGGGGAACGTCGGATGGGCGCTGTCATGTCGCACCACGCGAATCGGGATCGTGGAAAGTCGTCACGTCACATAGCAAATGATTGCTTCCTCCGAGTGGTCCAGCAACAATGCAAGCAGCGCCGGACGCCAGGAATCCAGGCAGCTCTCTGCTCTTATGCGGTGGATATGTGAAGAGACAAGGGCGTGGAGCAGCACTCGATTCGCTGATGTCGCTCGCACATAGGGGGCCGTTTAGCGACGTCGGCGCCTCTGTGGCATCCATCACCGCCCTGGAGCTTCCCGTGCTTCCCCTGCAGGAATCGCCCACTGCTCCATACACCTTTCCCATCCCATCCCCTCTCCTGATGCCACCGACTCTGGTCGTTCCCCAATCTAGTTGATTTGGATGGCAAAAGCACCCAGATGAGAAGTGGGCTTGTGACGGATCGGGTTTATCTGCAATCCAATACTACTGGATCCCACCACGTCATGCTTTGTCTGCCAAATTCTCATGTCAACCTGCCTTTTCTAGTGTCGGGTACCTGGTTGGTGGCGGTCCGTATATATTGTCGCTACTACTTTGACAGGGCCGGTAGGATACGCCACATGGGCAGGTTGATCCTGTACGTCGTGGCACCCACGCCTTCGGTAGCGTCGTCCATGCGACTGGGCTTAGACCTACATCGTGAGATCTCTGGATTGTCCAATCCGAATCTCCACATGGGCGGACAACGATGGTGAGCTCAGGCAGCACTCCGATGCCGAGCCCCCAGTTCACTCAGGGGCACAGTGATAAGAATTATTACTTTCATCCCTCCGTGTCATTTATACGACCTCTTCATTTCACAGCCAGATAAGCCCGGATGTGACTTGATATCCCACATCCTTGATCTCCTAGCCAGATAACAACCTGTACCTAATTACAGCACTTCCGCCTTCTCGACCCGGTCCCAAGTTAAGGCGGAATGATCTACGGGTGTCGACGATCATGAAGTGCAGCAGCGTCTGAGCGCTTTCACTTGAGAGACAATTAGGCCATCTGATCGTACACGAAGCCTCGTGGCATGCACATCACTCCTTCCATACCTAACTGTTCAGATCTCCACGTTCTCTACTTAACTTCGAGAGAGAGTTTTCTACTTTGCGAACTGCACATGCAGTATGGATTTGCTCCAGCACTTGATAGATGAGGCCCCTGGGGCAAGAACTGCTCGGGATGACAAGCCTACTCTTCTTGTCAGTGAGTAACATTCTTCATATTAGGTATGAGATCGTGTTCTGACCATGCTTGATAGGTTGGTGGTGCACAACATATGCTGCAACAATCATTATCATTCGAGTATGTGGTCGCTACATCCGGACCGAGAAGCTCTTCCGTGACGATGGCATCATGCTTCTTGCTCTCATACCACTCCTTTGCCGCATGGCATTTGTTCATGTCATACTCCTTTATGGCACCAACAATACTCTCACTGCAGGTTTAACGGCCAACGAAATTCATCACAGAGAGATTGGCAGCCGGCTAGTTCTGGCCGCTAGGATAATGTATGCTGCATAGTAAGTAGCGTTTCACTCACCACGCAGACATTTACTAACTATCCTATCAGTCTATGGGTCGTTAAATACAGTGCAAGCATGTTCCTCAAGACTTTGACCGGGCTGGTGTGGCAGCGGTCTCACGGAAGGATCTTATTCTATGTCCATATTCTGCTAGCCGCGACATTCGTCGCAACTGTTATTAGTGATTTGGCAGCTTGCCAGCCTTTCAGCCATTACTGGCAAGTGGTGCCAGATCCTGGACCTCAATGTCGCCAGGGATATGCCAACTTCCTCACCCTCGGCATCTGCAACATCGTCACCAGTCTAGTACTCGTAATGTTTCCAATCCCCATGATTTGGAAGTCCAGGTTATCTGGAAATGGGTATGTTACTTCTCTCTCCTCTGACGTCTCTACCAACCTGACACACCTTGCAGGAAGTTCTCCATTATTATGCGTCTTGCCCTTCCCTTAATTGGTGTTGTCTTTACAGCGGGACAAATTAGCACCGTGATCTCCCATAATGGCGAGCAACAGCTGCGCTCCCTTCTTGCATCGATCGATATCCTCCTCAGCACCGCAATAGCCAACGCGGTAGTCCTCGGCTCCTTACTCCAGGATAGAGGGTACAAGAAGACGAAATTCAAATATAGCCCCAATGCCGGAGCAGAGCTCAAAAATATCAAAACCAATACGGCCACTGGTGGCCGGAAACAAGGCCGGGCGAGATGGGGCAGTGATGAAGACTTGATGTGGAGTACGAGCGATGGTGGTGACGAGAGCCTTGGCCAGAATGTCCATCTGCAGGTCCCACCGAAAACAAAGATGCCCCAGATTCATGTCAATCAGACATGGGAGGTCGAGGTTGAGATCGAGGCCGGGGAAGGGGAGAAGAAGGGGTTTAGGGCATCTTCGATAGGGCTTGAGCCATAGATGCCGTTTCTTTCTCTCTTATTCATTTTAGTTAACCTTATCTAGATCTAATTTTTTCCTTAATTTCTATAAGCGGACTGACTGTGATGGTGCTTCTATCTTCTGCTCTTATCGCTCTCTGTGCGGTGTAAAACTACAAGTCTAGCAGATCCCACATGTCAGCTTCCCCTTCGGCAAAGCACTTTCCACTGCCGTCTACATTACGAACAACACACGACCACACCCATTCTCCAGCTAGAATCCTGCTCCCACCTGTCCTTATAAAGAGAGAATAAAAGCCGGCTTCTCCAAAGACTGGACACATACACTCCTTTCATTAGATGAGGAACAGAAGAATAACGCCCGTCGCGAGCATTGCGTGGTGGCTCGAGCCAGACAGGCTAATACTGGTACCGGTTGAAGCCGAGAGAAGAGCAAGTACGATCCATGGGCCGTGCAGGAGGATGACTGGGATGACTGGAATGTTGAGGATGATGGGGATGACGGGGATGACTCAGATGACTGGGATGACAGCCCTTGGTATTTAACCTTCAACCACGCAGGTGATGTTGAGCTAGGAATTTTCTTCAATGTTACGGATAGCTACTCGAAAGGTTCATTCTCGTAACTGACCTTGGTTTTGTAACTCCAATGGCTACTACGTACAACACTCGAAGAAAGTGTTCGTCTCACAGCGACGAAAAAACAACATTACCATATATTGAACCCAGCACAAACGATTAGATTTACCTTTTTCATTAAGGTCTCTTAAAGATCTTCCGCAGCAGGTGTCTCAAGACAACATTGCCGTCTTCTTCGTCCAACGTGTTACTAAATATCTTGCGAGTCTCCTTGGTGTAAGCTCGCAGCTCGGCCACATCACGGAAAGTCTGAACCTTTTTCTCGCTGTTGCTTCGGCCCCATTCGATCAAATCAATGATGTTGACGTGCGTCCTGCGTACAGTCTACGAACCACGTCAGCATGAGTCTGCCCAATTTCATAGCACGACTTCCTACCTCCTCGCATTGCTCACACGTTCTCGGCAGCGGCTTAACCCCAATTGCGCGACAGAGCGCATGCCATGCAGTCAGGTCGTTCTCTGCACCATACCACATGTGTAGCTCGCTTTCTAGTGCTTCTTGGTATCTTGCCCACGCATCGGCTGACGCGGCACTGCCGCGGCGCCATCCTTTGTGTTTCTGTAAGCTGGCATATGAAGTTGCGGGTGGGAGAGAAGGGTCGTAATCAAATGTCGGGAAGGAGCTGAAAAAAATGTCCAAAGAGGTCTCTGTGTCCTGCTGGTGAATGCGGGAGTCTCGCAGGTGCTGCTGCAACGCCTCCGCACTGTTGAAGGATCGATCGCATGGCGCACAGTCAAAGAACGAGGCATGCGCGGGTGAGTCGCGAAGGTGCTGTCGTAATGCATCTTCGTTGTTGAATGATCGATCGCAGTCGTCGCAGTTGAAGGACGGAGCGTGGACCGGAGAGTCCCGCAAGTGCTGGTACAATGCGTCTTCGCTGCCGAAGGATCGATCGCAGGCCTCGCAGTCGAAGGACGGGGCATGTGCAGGAGCATCGCGCAGGTGTTGTTGTAATGCCTCGTCGCTGCTGAAAGATCGGTCACAGGGTTTACAGTTGAAGGACGGGGCATGCGCGGGTGCATCTTGTAGATGCTGCTGTAATGCCTCGTCGCTGCTGAAGGATCGGTCGCAGGGCCGGCAGTTGAAAGACGGGGCATGCGCAGGTGCATCTCGTGCGTGCTGTTGCAATGCCTTGTCGCTGTCGAAAGATCGATCGCAGGGACCACACCGGAAGCTCATGGGGCCAACGTTGTTTATTTCATTGTGATTTTACGTTCAGAAGACATGAAGGTTGAAAGCGATCAAGTCGACTGGTTTATTCTTCGTGTGACTAGACAAACGGAATGCCGGCATGGCAGCTATGTCGTGTAACTGCATCTATGCACTCTCGTCCAATGATCCAATGACACACATGTGGTAGATATTCTCCAATAGAATAACCGGATCTTGCAATAGGCACCGCTCTGGTTACTTAAACTGGTACGTGCTCAAGTAGTATAAAACCAAGGTCTTTTTTATTTAAACATCTTGGGAATGCCATTTTGGTAGATCAGTGAGATCGCTACGGTATGGGTAGCTGCGTTGTTGCCGAGCAGCTTAATTTTGGTGTGAAGTGATGATTGTGTATCTCACTCATATTGCAGGAGCAAGGCTTTCCACGTGCTGCAATTAGCCTTTGCAGCAAGCTCTAAACCACCCTTGTCTTGTAACATGTTGTATATTTTCTTCTGGATAGTATGACTTTGCAATGTTCTTTGAATTGGTTAGACCTGGGCCGTACCAATTTGGGCTCTTGTTGCTACACTTATTCTGTTAGTACAGTATCAAGTAGCATCATGAAGGTCGGCTATCAGTGTCACATATCCCATACCTAGTATCCCACAGTTAGAACGATTTAATCTAAACCGTGTATCCCCTATCGTGCTTATTGAGTTTCTTCAGCCTTAATATGATTTTGGTCAGCCTCGCCGTTCAATTAGACCATGGCGCTAGAGACGTGCCATTGATGATATATTCTCGTGCTCGCCCTCCTTTCAAGACACACGTCAAACCAAAGTTGTGCGCGCTGCCTTTACGCACGCACAAAACCTCACACAACCTTCAACCAACACCTCGTCGTCGACATCTCATCAGCTCTCAAGATGTCTCAACCTCAACCAGCTCCACCAGGACCAGGTTCTTCCTCGTCAGAGGAGGTTCCAAAGTCTCCGACGACTCCCGCCGCCGCCGTGCTCGTCGACCACCTGGAGCGTGGTGAGTTGGATCCACCATACCAGCCCCGCGCCGCCGAGCCTTCTACGCTCAGCTCTTGGATTCGACAGCTGCGTGCACCCCCACCATCTCCCAGCTCCGAGTATGCTGTTGATGTCCACGCCGCCCCAGCCGTTGACTCCACTACTCTGGACTGGTCTCGACCTAGCTCTGACTGGGGTAGTTTCGTGATCGAAGATGATACGCCTACACAAGAGATGATGGATGCAAAACGTAAAAAGGAGAATACAATTTGCGCCTTCTTCGCCGTTACCATGAGTCTTGGCATGGTTTTCTTCATGCTTGCCATGAGCTTTCGCCTTTACGGTGGCAGCGGCGACAGTGTTACATCCAATAGCACTGCCAATAGCACTGACGTGTATTATCCAATCGCTTTCCGGGTAAGTCCTCCGTTCTCCCCAATGGCTTATTTGTTCTTTACTCACACGCTATCAGAATGCTTAGACCATATTATGACTTGGAGTCTCTGGGAACGTCAATATTCAGATCGCTGGGCTCAGAGGTACGTATCTACAATCTACCCACCCTGGCTTGCAGCTCGGCTAACCTCATATGCTTCCACCAGTTCTTCTTCATGATACAGCGGGCATAGATGGTAGTGTTGGCTTTCACTTGGCATGGCGTAATGGTGTAGCAAGGGCATGAAGCATGGGCATGGCGTGATTTGATAACTTCGGGTTCATCTGGTATGGCAATACCTTGATGGGATATGGGATTCTAGATACCTTGTGGCGATTTCGTCGTTGATTCCTCACCACTGTAGCTCCTTTAGAGTACTTCAATTGAATCAGTATCAGTCCTTGAGAACTTCGATCTAGCTGATGTGGGATATTGCAAACTGTGAGGAACAGAGAACGATGGATGACTCTTGATCTAATACTCTAGATGGCATATCCAATGCACCGACGCGCTCAGAATGTCAGCTTCAAACAAGCCTTTAACATTGACGCTTTCAACATTGACGCCGATCTTCAGCATTCGTCTCACGTTCACTTTCACTTTCGTCTTCACCACGGCCACGCGGTGAAGTCAAAATAAGGTCAACGTCGGCAAACAACCCACCGCGCCCCTCGCTTAAGACACTTGCCGACCCGAAGCTAAAACAACCTGCACCGGCCTGCACCTTCTAGAAGTCGTCCTGGGGAAATCACTTATGATGTCGACAGTCAGCAGCCAGACTACTCCGGGTATTTGGGTCTCCCCGGATCTGGCTGAGCAGAATTGCGGAAAGGTGTCCGTGAGGGGACGTTGCAAGTTCACCAGACTTTGTGGACTTGGGGTTCTTTGCAGTTGTCACAAACACAGGCATGTCTTCTTTTCGTCACGTCACAAACACAGGCATGTCTTCTGTTCATCAAAGCAAACAATCAATGCACACATGCAATCAAGCTTTCAGTTATGCCCGGCAAGTTTTGGAATCATATGTATGGATATATTGATTCGAGATGTGAAAATATGTTCTGAGAATCGAAACTCCACTTCTTTCCATAGCCTAGTACCCAGCCTGTGTCCTAAGACATGGAGGGGACAAGGATCTCGTCAATAGTCAAGACGGTTCCATCCGAAGACATCTTTGCGTTGGTGTAGGTGACTCCACCGCTAGTAGTCAGAGTGTTGAGGAAGGAGGTATCGCTGCTCGCAAGAGTGATGACGACGTTCTTGTAAGTCTGCTCAGCAATGGTACCCGTGCATCCACTGTCGCACTCGGTGCCAGTGCCCCAGCCCGTCATGGGGCCACTCTCGTGAGTGAAGTTGGACAGCGCTGAGCCCGTGGTGGCGTCCGATACCAATTGAGTCCAGTTGATGCCGTCAGCATTGCGGGTGTAGTTGATGAAGACATTCATGTCTCCAGGGACGGGTGAGGCGGTGCCATCGAGTTGGCCAAAGGAGCCAAACAGCGATGCACGCACGCACCATTCGCCGCTAGCGGCGCCGCACCATGAGTTGTCGGGCCAGCTCTCCAGCGTGGTTTGGATCAGGTCGCCTGTTCCATTGGACATTCCAGGCCAGAGGAACAGCTCACCGGCTTGGGTGGCGGGCGCAGTGCCGGGGATGAGCGTTGTGGTTGCGCTCAGGATGTGGGAGGTGGTGGGACCGAGCGAGAGGGCACCGCCCCATGAATCGCGCTTGACCGTCGAAGACGATCCGGTGGTGCTTGTGCCGGGCAGGTGGAAAAGGTTCAACGCGCTAGCGAGGGGGAGGAGAGTTGCGAGGATGGCGGTGGAATACATCTTGGTGAATATTTCGAACTTTGGGAAGCTTCTCAGAAGCGTTAAAGACGGATGTAGAAGAAGATGGATTGGCGCGAAAAGCGAATGCAAACCGGATAAGACCGAAAAAGAATGTACGAGAAGAGAGAGTGAGATGTAGAGCCAAGGAGGGAAGGGAGCGACAGAACAGCGGTAGAAGCTCCTTTTGTAAATCCATTTTACGCTTAAAGGGTGGAGATTAACTACTTGCGGACAGTACGGAGGACGGTCTCACGCATCATCGCATGTTCTTCCAAAATTATCGCCGGTGCAAAACGAGGCGTTCCATGAAGGGTAATTAATATATCTGAACGTAAGCGATGGAAACAAATCTCGCCTCTCTTAGCGAAGGTCGGACGGGGAAGGGTTTGAAACACAGCCCCTTAATCAACTGGGTACCAACGAATGTTCGTCGGCACTTTCGTTTGGTCTACGAGTACCCAGCCGGTAGATGGCTAACATCAGCATTCCGGAGTAATGACGAGAAAGACTTCTTTGCCGGGGACGCATGGATGTGAAACCAACCGAGGATACGAGTCCGAGTCCATGTTCCGAAGCCGATTTACGAGCTGCTGCATTGTAGTACTGTACTGTATACAGTAGGACACACCAAGGAAGTTGATTGATTAAATAACAGAAGCAGGTGGTACAGCATCTCATTTCTGGAGCAGAATTACGACCCTGATTAATTCACAGGAATACATCACGCAGTTGTAGCGGCACAGAAAGTGTTACTATCGATGACAAAGCCGTGGAGAAGCTGGTCAAATCAGTATGGCGCTCGTTGATCTGATTCTGCGGAGGTAGGACATGACCCCGGAAACTTACCTCGATGTTATCCACACAAACCTCATGGGCTTCTTCCGTGGCTGTAGCACAGCAGTCCTCAACGGCAATACAGTCCCAACCACAGTAAGCAGCATCAGCTAAAGTGCCCAAGACGCACCGATCAGAGTTGACGCCGGTGAACAGCAACGTCTTCTTTCCACTCTCCGCCAGATACTTTCGTAGCGGCTGGTCTTCACTCCACATGCCGCTCAGCCGGTTCTTGTCACAATACACATCTTCAGGCTTCGAGTACTCCTTCAACGGCTCGTAGATGTCCGCATTCCAGGTGCCAGCCATGAGGCATCGTCCTTGGGATGAACCAAGGTCTTCGCCGTAGTTGGAGCTGATGCCGGTTTTGGTCACCATGCCTCGGGCCGGACTCCTTCTAGTCCCCGCCGGCATGGTGGCGAGATCGTGCTCGGTAAGACCCCAGTTGAGCCAGACAACCTGTCCATGTCGTCAATCAGAATGCTCAACGTGCTCAATGCAGCCGCGGTAGCTCACTTGAATGCCCACATCCTCGCATTTCTCGATTATGTTCATGGTTGGCTCCACGGTCGCGAGCCCCAGAGGATGATGTCTGCACTTCGGGTGCAGGAAGTAGTTCTGCATGTCCACGATCACCAGCGCCGAGAGCTCGGGGCTGATCTCAATGGCATCGACTTCTTTGCCTCTGGTCGTCTGCACCCGGAGCTTCTTTTCCGAGCCTCGAGCCAGATCGTAAGTCTTGGTCGCGAGGGAGTAGTGCCATTGGTCACCGTCAGGGCCGATGCTGATTGTTTCGGCGGCCATGGTGACGGAAACAACAAGACTATGGGCCTGGTGCTGGAACCAGAATCGAGATGCTGTACTTGCAAGCACTCACCACTTATGCACTGCACCTGCGGATGGAAGTGCGGAGGCATGACCGTGACGGTCACGTGAAATACATAACCAAGGCTGCGCTATGAGAGTGGCTGAGTTGTTGCCTTTGATTGCAACACCCACCCATCTTGGATTTCTTGGTCTCACCGTCACCCTCTATCTTGATCTGGTTCTCTGTTCACCTCCCCCATTTCCCGAGGAGCGAGAGTCTTGTTTACTTTATCCCTTGAACACGCCTGCTCCTTATTGCCGCCCATCCCGTGCCTTCCCGCGCGAGTGGCGGCCGGCCTAGTTCGTCCGAAAAGCGCGCTTACCCAAGCAGCTTTATCTCGACGACGACGGACGAAGAGCGACACGATCGCACATTCCATTCCCCGCCATATCTCGCAACATCGCACCACGTCGGACAAACCACTCTTCCCCACCAGGAGCCCACGGGCCACGAGCCCACGATCCCACTATATCTCGGATCGTGTTTCGTGCGTGCAACGACGTCGCCGCTCCCCTGGACGACCCGAGTCCGGACTCGTCGGGACGAAACTTGTGATTTCCCGTCAAGTCCCGTCACGTTCAGGCCAGTCAAGTCCAGTCACATCACGTCAATCATTCCAGGCCCGGAGAAAGGGCCGCGCAACGCAACGGCGTTTGCCGATCATATTTTGCCTCGCTGATGCTCCATCATGATGCCCGCTGATTCATCCTCGTCTACGGCCGCGCCTTACTCCAAGGCTGGCCGGGGAATGCGCAAGGGCACTAAAAGCTGTCTTGAATGTAAGTAGTCGTTGCGAGGGTGCGTTGCGAGCGCATGATATCGCAGCATTGCCAGCCGTTGACGAAGCGACGCGCGAACTGACTGTTCCCAGGCCGCAAAAGGAAGGTCAAATGCGTATTCTCTGACAATGATTACAATGTTTGTGTGACTTGCAAAGCAAGGGGCTCTAAATGCACCGAGCAGCGAAAGCTTACAGACGCAAAGTCCGCTGCGGCTGCGCATAAAGTCACCCTTGAGGAGAGAGTGGCACAGCTGGAGGCTCTTATCAGAGCTGCCGGGCCCCATCCCGGAGACGGTCTGGCAAGCCCGGAGAGTAGTCCTGGGAATCCTAACCATGAAGAGCAGCCCACCCCAAATCCTAACAGTCTCCAAACCTTGGGATCCCCCGAATCTTATAATGGATCAGAAGAATCTCGCGCAACCGCCCACCATGCTACTGATCCGGTCGTAGCGGTGTTTGACAACGCCATTGTATGTATACACCATGCACCTTTGACAGGTACCCTGTGTTGACCCGTGTAGTGGCGCCAAAACTCAGATGGCCCGGTCCACTCTATCCGGACCAATACTTCAGCAGGCACGCCAATCATTGATAACAATTTGATGTCGAAATGCGCACGTACATGTGCCGCACTACTCAAGGATTTCCCGCCTCCACGAGTATTGGCTGACATCTTGAACGCTACGTCTGCATGGTGGAAATCATGGTCAGTTTGTCTATGCCCGATTAAGTTGTAATTACTTAACCTAGACAGGCGAACCGGAGGTTCTTGGCTGTCAGAGATGAAGTTGAAGCATAATATCAACACCCTCCAAGACTTTATGTCGTGGTCCTTGTATAGCGGAGATCCCCCAATCACAGGTCTGGGCATTCTCGCCCTGGCCATCTCGATTCAGCAGCTAGATCCGCAGTATCACCAGCATATTCTGCAACAACTCGCATACCTACCCGGAGAACTTTTCCAAGAGTATTATGATAGGGTTGAGAGGCTGATCATTAATGACATTGACTTTTCCACGTCCAGAGCTGGGATTGAGGTCATTACCATGGCTGGTAAGATTTTCATGAATCTCGGGCTTATCAAGCGAACATGGGTCTTCCTCCACAAAGCTATCTCTCATGCTCAGCTACTTGGTCTCCACCGCCCCGTGCGCGCTTCTCCAAAAGAAACCGACGCCGAGATGGAAAGTAGATTGAGTACCTGGTTCAACTTATGTGAGCGGGACACTTATACAAGTTTATTACTTGGCCTCCCGTATGCAGCCGATGGTAGAACCATCCTTCCCCAGTTCCAAGGCGAGAAAGGGACACTCAAATTCTTCCAGTACCGGCTAGTCCGGCTAGCTGTGCAAATTATAGATCGAAATCAAATGGGCATGGGCTGTTCAATTGCCATGACACAGGACATCCAAGCCCAGGCCGAAATTTCTACCAGTGAATTGGATCCGGAGTTCTGGGATGCACCCACGGCTCTTCATCAAGGTAGAATTAGTCGTCCTGAGTATATGGAGCGCTTAGCAGCGCAGTTCTTCTATTTCCAGATGACAGTACTTTTACACCAGCCGCTTATGATAGAGTCGATCGAAGACCACAGACTAGAGGGTAACAGAGAGCAGTGCCTTCAAGCATGCCGAAACGTTTTGAGGATATATCACCTAATGCGGTCCGATAGTGGCAAAGCCTTTAGCATGGTGAAGCTGATTGATTATCAAGCATTTATCTGTTCTGCCATGCTACTTTTGGGCTTGCTAGGATATGGAAATCCCTCTTCTGTCTCCCAAACGATGCATCAAGACCGAGACTGGGACACGGTTCAGTCAACATTGGATGTTCTGCGTCAGGCTGCTGCCACAACCAATAACTCGATTGCTACGCAAGCCGTGCAAGGTCTTGAGACTCTCTCAGCTCTGGTTCGAGCCGGGAAGACGGGCATGTGCGCGATGACTCCAGAACAGTGTCAGAATCCTTACGCAAAGATTGTGGTTCCAGGGTCTGGAACAATCACCATCTTGCCGGGGACGTTCTTGAAGAAATCAATTAGACAACCGTCGCAGGAGCCCCCTACCATCCACCCACCTCCTATCTTCCACCTGTCTCATGGCTTATTCCAATCCCTCCCCAATGGACCCCCACCTGGTGGTGTTCCGGCCATGAACCCCGCATCAGGAATTCCCGCATCCGAGGAGTTGGCCAATCAGATCAACATTGCCGCCACGGATTTTGAGATTCCATACATGGACTTTGACTGGACAAATATGATCGACATGAACACAGAAGATGATTGGGCATGGTTGGCTAATTTGAGCGGAAACGGTTCTGGGTTGATGGTTTAATTGAATTTAACGAGGAACTAGAAATCGGAGTCGGATTAAGCGTTTCGAATACAATTAATGAGGATTCTATTGGAATGGTGTTCTAGGATGTACTACACAAAGTGTCAACGCGGAAGGAAGCAGACAATAGAGTCAGGTTAATAGCGAGACACTATTTCTCTTGATGAAGATTCATGACCAAAAGAACATTCACCCAGCTCACCTACGTGCTCTGCCCTTTCGACATTGAAGTCAGGCTTCTCTTTCATAAAATAAATTTCCTTCGGGCATGTTTATCGAAAGCCGTAAAGGTATTTGAAATATACTCACCCCGATCATGAAAACCCCTACGCTTACTCGCCATTTCGACACACTTTTAGTATCTGCCCCCTGCGATTTTCTTGGACTAAGCTAGAATTCAGCTTGCCCAGAGTATTTCTCAAATCGAGCACCTACTCTTCCCAAACATCCGAAGTATCGAAGGTAGGTCAGGTAATCTGTGTTCTTTGACTGACTACGCCACAGGGTCCCTTGTGCGAGGAATTGAGAAACGTAGTCTTTGTTGCATATCGTAGTTTAGGCAGTGGGTCCTGTGTACATCTTTGTTGCATGTCGTAGCTTAGGCAACGAGTTTGTATCACGAAGGAAGTGGGGAGTGAGACAGAATGAAGATATACTTACTCTAAGAGTTTAGCAGAATAATCTCTATCGCATGTCGTGTTTAGGCAGTGTACTGTTTGTTGCAAATCGTAGTTTAGGCAACAATCGTATTGTGGGGGAAACGCAGAGTGGATGAAGATATACATACTCTTCATTGAATATGTAGTTCGGTGTTATAATGTTTATTGCATATCGTGGTTCAGGCAGCGTACTGTTTGTTGCATATCGTAACTTAGGCAGCATGAGTTGCGAAGGGTATGTAGTTCGAGTAATGATTCTTATTTACCTAGTATACTCTTTGTTGCATATCGGAGTTTAGGCTGCGAGCGTATAATGAAGATATACTCTTTGTTGAATATAGTAGTTTATCAATATAATTTCTGTTGCATATCGTAATTTAGGCAGTTTATTCTTCGTCGTATCGTGTAGTTCGAGTGATGACTCTCCTTCAGGTAATTTATTCTTTGTTGCACATCAGACTTTAGGCAGCGAGCGTATTTTGAAGCACGAAGTCGCACAGAGTGAAGATATACTCTTTGTTGAATATAGTAGCTTGGTAGTATAATCTCTGTTGCATATCGTATTTTAGGCAGTATGTTCTTTGTTGTACATCGTAGATCGAGTATGACTCTTTGATTTAGGCAGAAAATTCTTTGTTGCATATCGAAGATTAGGCTACGGACTTATCAGAGAAAGCAAGAAGTAGGGCGTATTGAAGATATACTCCTCGTTACACATGGCAGTTTGGTAGAACGACCTCTGTTTGATTTAGGCAGTGTATTCTTTTTGTTGCATATCTGTTACGGTCTACTGGCTGTGGAATCTGTAATGTAGTTGAATTGACGAAAGTCTATACACTGCTAGCCAATGTCTACTAGCTCTCATCTGGCGAGCGCGGATATACAGCTGTAAGGGATGAAGGGGTTATCCCTGTGTAACAGTTAGGTATTTATAGCATGGTAAGGACCTCATGATAATATCGTATAGGCAGTTTAGACAACAAACGTATTATGAAGAAAGCGCATAGTATAATAGATTAGGGATATAGTTTCCGTTGAATATAGCAGTTTGCTAGTATATTCTTTGTTGCGCATCGTAACTTAGGCAACGAGTGTAACATGAAGACAGTACAGAATGGGACAAAATGAAGATGGACTTAGTCCAGCATAGTAGTTTAGCTAGTGTGTTATTGTGTTATTCGTTGCATATCGCATTTCAGGCAGTAGTCTAGTCATACCATTTGTTGCACATCTCATTTTAGGCAGTGCATTATTTGTTTTATATAATAGTTTAGAAAACAATTCATTCATTGTGAAGATATACTCTTCATTGAATATAGTAAGTACTTTGATAGTTAACAATCTTTGTTGCATATCGTATTTTAGGCAGTGTACTATATCGTGGTAATGACTCTTCCCTATGTATCGTAATCTAGGTAATACACTTTTTGTTGCAAGTCGCAGATTAGGTAATGAGCGTTTCATGAAAGTGCAGAGTGAAAAACATTGAAGATATACTCTTTGTTGTGCATCGTAGTTTAGGCAGTGTGATATTTGTTTCATACCGCAGTTTAGGCAGCGTGCGGCTGAGCAGGATGAATTGAAGATATACTATGTTATTTGTTGTATATCGTAGCGACGAAGTATATCATGAAAAAGGTGTGGATTGGAAAGATTGAAGATACACTCTTTGTTGTGCATCGCAGTTCAGGCAGTGTAATATTTGTTGTCGTCGCAGTTTAGGCAGTGTAATATTTGTTGCAAATCGCAATCTAGGCAGCAGCGTGTCGTGTGGAAAGCGACGAGCAGGATAAATTGAAGATATACTATATTATTTGTTGTGTATCTTAATAACGCGATGTGTATCATGAAGAAAGTCTAGAAAGGGAAAGATTGACGATATACTTTACGTTGGATAGGGTAGTTTAGGTACTATAGTTTTTGTTGCACATCGCAAACGTCCTATCTTACGGTCATCTTACAGTCATCTTACGGTGATCTCACGGGGCTCTTCCGGTGCTCTTACAGGGCGCAGCATGGTGTCGTCCTTTCTTGCTTCCTATCGTTAACGTCTTCGGCGAATGTTAGCCCTTTTCATCGCAGCTAGTCGAACAATTGTCTTAGAGGAAAAGCAAAAGTTAGAAAGGCCATAGAATAGAGGAGAAGGTATTTGATACATAAGAGGAATCTTATAAGTGTTATTGCTCAACAGAGATCTGGAAAAATCATATAATTAATATAGACATACACACATCCATAGGGACCATTTTGATTTCGATACTTGATCTCTTTTCTACGGCAAGGGTAGAGCTTACTTTATATAGATCATCGCCCCTTTAAGTTGCCTGCGCGGTTTGACCATTTAGCTTGGCGCGATCCTGCACATGCCTATATACAATTGACTAACACAATGGTTGACTGATTGTCTGGAGGTTGCTGCGAACTGGGCGATAACTGCAAACAAGACTCGACTCAATTCATACACATACCTCAACGGCACCTACTCCGCTCATAGCGCACCCTTCGATTGTTCGCTGCCTTATGTGGGTTGCCATCTTGGCCATCATCGCTATCGCTCGACATTTCGTGAGAAGCAGCTGTATAATCTCCTTCTCCATATCGGCATCTCGATTAGTCTTTCGGCGCAGCACGTGAAGTCACGCGTCTGCTTATAATCGGGGTGAATTGTCCCGCATCGTGCAACACAACAAACCGTCCACATTGGTTCATATTTCATCCATCTAATCGGTCATTCTTTCCAACCTACCATATCTACTACTTCGCTACTGACCCCAAAGAGTCATAAAGCTGCATCGTCCGCAGCCAAGATGCCTGGCCCTTGCGCAGACTGTTTTAAGGGCTTCGTTCATGACGGAATCCCCGCTGGCGAAGTCTCGACCATTCACGGCTTGCGTGTGTATGTTGCTAAGCCAGATGACGGTGCGAAGCCCAAAGGGCTGGTCGTCATGATCCACGATGCTTTTGGCATGGAGTTTGTCAACAACAAGATTCTCGCGGATCGCTATGCCAAGAGAGGGGGCTATCTAGTCTACCTACCGGACTTCATGGATGGTGAGTGTCCACCTCCAGAACTACTCCGGAGTCAATGGCAGCATCGCTAAATAACATCGTTTCCCCCAGGCCATGCCATGTCACCAGAAGTCATGACGTTGATGGACAAGCTCTTCCTGTCGTCGTCGTGGTTGACCACGCTTCTGTACAAGCCCGTCTATTGTGCCCAACTCATGTACCATGTGATTCCTTGGAAGATAAATGTCACGCACGCCGTCAGCCAAACCCGTGTCTTTACATTCTTCCAAAAACTCCGTACCTCTCCGCCACCATTCGCTACCAACAGCTTGAAGATCGCTGCGGCGGGGTTTTGCTGGGGTGGGAAATACACCGTCCTCCTGGCCCAAGACACGCCGTCATCCCGCGTGCCGCGCTTCTCAGAGGACTCGACTTCCCATGACAGTGCTGCTCCCGAGGCGCTCATTGACTGCGGGTTCACGGCGCATCCTTCGTTTCTGGAAGTACCCGGTGATATCGAACCCGTGACTTTGCCGCTGTCCATCGCCGTTGGCGATAATGACATGGCCTTGAAAGGGCCACTGGCGCTGCAGATGAAGGAAATTCTGGAGAAGAAAGACGTGGGTCACGACGTGAACATTCTCCCTGGTGCGAAGCACGGATTTTCCATCCGTCCCAACCCTGAGGATGAGCTGCAAATGGAGTATGCGGAGAAGGCTGAGGTGCAGGCTCTTGCTTGGTTTGGGAAGTGGCTGACTTGATTGGGAGCGTGGCCGGGATCACGTCTGAAATTTCATACTTCGACATCGCTGGCTAGGTGATAGGGAGGAAAGAAGCATTAAAAACATGAGGTCGTCACAAATCATGCATGCAAGATACTTCCAAACCCAATTTCTTTCACTAAATTAAAATCTCTCAATGACTATGCTAAGACAACCCAGTTCTCGTACCGAATACCTCCCAATTCGAACGAACCCCAGAATATCCATGAACAACTCATCCGTATCTCAAGATTCCTCACACATCTTCACTGCATCTTGCATAAATTTCAAATCAGCAGACCTTCTTAGCTAGCCGTCTCAACCACAAATCACGGGAGCTATCACCAGTGTGGATATGCCTACTTTTGGGACGTGAAGGGAAGGGAGGTTATTAAAGATGCGCCATAGTTACCGGGCGAAGTCTAAATCACGCGAGTAGCGCCGCTACATATCCGTTCATGACAGCGTGACGACTTAAATGATCTCCCAGTCTAGATAAAACTACTTTCCTGCTAGTTAATCACCGTTCAGTCGTAAGGTTTCCCTGAACCTCAGCAGGTTCACATCTCTCTACCACCGCAGCTTTTCAGTCATCTATTACCAACCCAATACACCAAACAAAACACCAAGCAAACACACATTTCACTCGACGATCCATATAACGGCCAGTGCTGACAGATCTTTGAACGATTCACAGTGCTCAACCTTGAGTGTCTTACTGGAACCATGGCTCTCGGTACCATTTCTACGCGGGTGATGGTCATTTCCGACACCCATGAGCACTCCTTGGACGGAACCATGATGCCTCAAGCCGATGTCCTTCTTCACACAGGAGATCTAACCAATTTTGGGGACTTGGAATCATTAAGGGAATCGGTTAAGATGTTAGGCACCATTGAAGCAGAGTTAAAGTTGGTTATCGCAGGCAACCATGACATCTTCCTCGACGCTACTCCGCGTGTCGAGAACATTTCCGACAAGGAGTACGCAGAATATCATAAGGCGGCTCTCGAAATCATGACCGGTCCGTTGGCAAAGGAGTCCGGAATTACCTACCTCCAAGAAGGAACCCACACCTTCAACATTAGCAATGGCGCTACCATCAAAGTTTACGCCTCACCCTACACCGCAGGCTTGGGTGACTGGGCCTTTCCATATAAACCTCTTGAGGATCGGTTCAACGACGCCCAACAAACCATCCGAACATCGATCGCGACAAATCCGATTCCGTGCGGTGTCGACATTGTCATGACTCACGGCCCTCCACATCTGATCCTCGATCAAGATGATGGCCAGCATCTAGGTTTCCCTAACCTCCTCCGCGCCGTGAGTCGAACCCGGCCACTCATGCACTGCTTCGGTCATATCCACGAGGGCCATGGGGCGAACATCGTCACCTGGCAACCAGACGGTAACGTAAAGGACCCAGCATCGGCAACACCATTAGAGACAGAACAAGTCAATGAGTATCCGTACGCAAACGAGTGGTCTATCAAGTCTGGACAGCAAACTCTGATGGTCAACGCAGCTATCATGATGAACACCTCCAGTGGCATGAAACCGAATTACAAGCCTTTCATTGTAACGCTTCAGCTACCACGCGAATAGTACCACCTGGACCGACAAGAAGTTCCTGAATGCATTTCAAGCCGCAGTTGGAAGAGCGCGAGACTTGTTTCGCGCATGGACGTTGAGAGCGACAGTGCAGGCGCCGTCATCAAACAGAGGACCATAAACCGGGGACGCAAACAATATTGAGATAATTATAGGAGTTCATTCAACATGATCGTAAATTTCGATGGTATAGTGCTAAATTGTCACGTATGCATCAATCGATGCTATACCAGGCATTGAATCCAACTATACCTTGATATCAGCCCGCCCTGTCTCACAGTTGGGCTTCCGAAGGTAGGCCGAGTCTCTTCAAGAATACCAAAACATATACCAAAACGTACTATGGCTAAAGCCATTGACAACGAAGGAGTTAGATGAGGTATGGCTGGAATTGACAGATAAAAGCTACGATGGTTGGCGTCGTAGGATGTATCTGTCCGTAGAGTTCGTGAGGATGAAGATCATGTGACCATGACAAACCCACCATATGTATTTCAAGTAGGCTCTCTTTCCACAGCTCTCTATCCTCCCTCTTAAGCAGGCAATCAATACAAATTCAATTGCTCTTTTTACTGCTCATTGCACCATCTGTAGTAATTTGTCCAAAGAATATTTCGTTTATAAGAGTTGAGAGAAAAGGCAAAACCAGCCTGTAAGCTCCAAGGCGATTTTATAATACACCTTGTAATGAATCTGCAACGAAACAAGGCCGCACCAGCTAGTCAGATATCCTAAGTGATGTGAAGTAATCCTAGATGCAGCAGTCCTAGATGTAACAGATCTGTTAATAGCCTTTACGGCAGATCGTTATATAAGCACCGGCCCGGCCCAACCCCAAGACCCCACTCTCGCACGGGCTAGGCAGTGCGGAAACGCGACGTCGAGCACGACATTAGTGATCATGATGACTACAATCCACTCAACTCCAACACCCTCAGCACCACAGCTGGAGACTCGACACTACACAAACCAACGCCATGGCCGACCAACGCGATGCAGAGAGTCAAACCATCAGCAACGAACAGACGCCGCTCCTTATCAATGACGACCACCGTTCCGAGCACTCGGAGCATGAGCAACAACCGGACCAAGACCAGGATGGCCCCGAGCAGAAGCAGGCCAAATGGCCTGTCTGGCGAATCTTCTGGGGTATCATTGGAGTGCTCGTCCTCGCCGTCTTCATCAAAGGCTGGGTAGATGCTGGTGGCGACGTTGAAGTGGGTTCCGTGACATGATATCCACAAGCTTTGGGCTAGCTAATAATGACTTCTGATATAGTTTGACCTCAAAGGTGCTCTGAAGCGAGCTCTTGGAGGTGGTCTGAGTGGTGCGGCGGCTATGGTTCTTCAGGTTCTGCTTTTGATGGTATTGATCCCCTACTATTCCCCGTTCTGTCGATGTCTACTCCGGCAGGGACTGAACATTGTTTAGCCGCTTCGAACGATTATGAACTATCAATACCGTTTTGGGACGTCTTTCACCGCCGCCACTAAGACGCTCTATGAAGACGGAGGATTCTGGCGATACTATCAAGGTATGGGCGCCGCACTTATCCAAGGTAAGTACTTGATCTGAGGCTACGTCTGAATGTATGACCTAAACCTCATTCCGCAGGGCCCGTTTCGAGATTTGGAGATACGGCTGCCAACGCTGGTATTCTCGCCTTGCTTCAATCAAATTCGTATCTGAAGGACTTACCGTCACCTATCAAGACTATTTTTGCTTCGCTATGGTACAGCTTGAGATTATCCCATTTTTGATATCCATGTGCTGATCTGCGCTGTTTGTAGCGCTGCTGGCTTCCGAATGATCCTCACGCCAGTGGATACTCTGAAGACAACACTCCAAGTACAAGGTTCTCGAGGAACTGCAGTGCTTCGCCAACGTATTAAGGCAAATGGCATTGGTAGTCTCTGGTGGGGTGCGTTTGCCACTGCCGCTGCTACGTTCGTGGGACATTACCCTTGGTTTGCTACCGTAAGCTCATCCTTATAGTCTTTTCGATTGACTAGCAATACTCATTGTGTGATAGTACAATTTCCTATCGGAGAATATTCCTGAGCCTTCCAAGAAGACCCTGATCGTATGGTTGCTTCGCCTTGCCTTCATTGGATTCATGGCATCCATCGTGTCTGACTCCATTTCCAACTCTTTGAGAGTTGTGAAGACCTACCGCCAGGTCAACGACACCAAAGTCTCGTATAGTAAGCGATGACCTTATTCTTCCTAGTTTCTTTTACTAACCATTCATAGCCGAGGCTGCAAGATTGGTTGTTCTGCAGGATGGATTGATCGGACTCTTTGGACGCGGACTCGGGACACGTATTTTGTGCAATGGACTCCAAGGACTACTGTTCTCGATTTTGTGGAAGCTTTTCTTAGACCTGTACGTTGAATTTGCCGCCCACTGTTGCGGACACCCGGACTGACATAATTTCTCTTCAGCTGGGAGCAGAAAACCCATTCCTAGTGCAACATGTCGAAGCAATTCACATGGTCGCTAATCACTAGTTATGTTACAAGCGTAAGAGGACAAGATCTAAAGCAAGTGCTGTCTAGGCACTCCATGGCATGGCGGCAATGAATCGGCACTAGAGAGTAAGATAAGGCGTAGCATATAAGAGTAAAATATGCCAGTGATGCCTTTTGATATAGGATACATGATGATGATTAGGAATTAGAAATTAAGGTGTTGTGTTTATCGTATCTGTAGGTAGCTAGCTTCCTGGACTACAGGCTCAAAACATAGATTTAGGACGCGACTAGCAGTATATATAAGTAAGACTATAAACCATGTCAACGGTCTTTGGAAAAGCCGAGAACCAATCAGGAGCCGTGCTAAGTATAGTCCAGATGAATAGATTCATCCCGTTCAGAATCTAAGTACGACATCAAACAAAGTCCCTACAGCCGAAGTTTACCGACCAAAATCGGCTATCTTCACCCGCTCCTCAACACAAAGGAAGAAAGGCGAATCGGGTCTGTCGAGTCAGGCTCCGTTGGACTGACGTCGTCATGGATTTATGGCATATGGACGGCTCCATAATCACCCCACACTTGTCGGACATGCTGGGGCACCCTGATTGGAGTTTGAATACTCCGAGAACGTGCCTATCGATCCCACAATGCGGGGAAGACTAGGGGTCTCTGGGGTGTAGTCTAGACTTACATCCTCCGAAGAGATGCGTGGGTTTGTCAGACTTACCTAAACTTCTTTTCTTGTTTAGCACGGCCATCGCCCGGTTTTAAATCACCACTTCGAGCACCCAAATCTCCTCACTTGAAGCGAGAGTACACTCACGCCTTGTAGTCATGTCGGACCAGCTAGAATCCCGCTCCACTCGTTCCCCTTCGCCGACACGGCAGAAACGGGCACGAAAGCTCAGTAGAGGAAAGAATGGTAGCGAGGACAAGCAGCGAGAACGCAAGAGAGCACTGGACCGGAAAGCCCAACGAGCGTCGCGAGAAAAAACGAGGTCGCATATAGCCCATCTCGAAAAGATGGTTGCGATTTTGACGGAGAAAAATGGAAACGGTACTACTGCTGAGCTTCTGGAGGAGATGGGTCGTCTACATGACGAGATCGATAGGCTGAGGAAGATAATCGAAGGCATCAAGTCGGCCTTGGGAGGGGAACACTTAGGAGAGGGAAAGATCGGTGTAAGGTAACACTTCATGACAACACTTTTTCTGGCACCACTGTTGTAGTCTATGCTTAATGTTGTAACTAGACAGGAGCCTCCAGAAAGCAAGAAGATGGTGGATCCGCAGTCCGAGACCAAAGAACCCATTGAGCCTGGAGAATATGACAGCGTGCCAACACCCCCCGCCACGGAGCCGGAACCAAGCTGGTGCAGTACGACCACGGACGACATGGACGGTATAGAGCCGCCCGATATCGATGAGACACAATCTTCAACCATGACTGACACCGCTCTAGTACAAGTAAAAGGAAGCCATGACCCGGAGGTGTCCATTCTCTCCTGGAACAACTCCTGGGAGCCTGCCCACGACCCTGGGACTCCCGAGATGGAGATTATAGTCCCGGGTCCGTTACAGACATCGATGCCGGCATCGACACCTATGTCGTACAAGCCATGTGCACTCTGGCAGCGGGCGAACAACATCTACGCGCAGATGTTTGCCTTCAGCCGCGAGCGAGCGGCGCTTGCCAACCATGCCGACGAGGGAAGTTTGGTCAAGGTCGTGAAATACGGATGGGGTAGTCTGAGTCTGAAAGAGCGGAGCAACCCGCTGCTGATTATTCTCAAAGAGGTGGATCAACAGCTGTTCTGGGATTTGGATCCCGTTACCAAGATTGCCAATCTTTATAAGAGCTGGCTTTTGTTGAAGGTGATGCTCCCGCCCCGGGCCAAATGTCATTCAAGCTAAAATGACTGACTTGGCTGTAGTACTATTTCAATTCCGAGGCACATAATTTGGAGAAAATGCCTGACTGGCAGAGACCTGTGTAAGAGTTTGGGGATTGGTTTCATCGGGTGATCAAACGATACTAATATTCTTCAGACGGTCACAACAGATCAATCAGCACCCGATACCAATAGACTTTTTTCCATGGTAAATATCTGCACATGGGTATGATAGACAGTGGATGCTAAAATTGGGTCAGGCCTGCTCTCCGAGACCGTCTGGTTCGACAACATAGCTATTACTTCAGCACCGCCGAGTTCAGCGTCTATTACAGGCAACACTTCAAGTTCTGCTGGCCCTTTCGATTCGAAGACGCGTACAGCTACGACTCCGCTACCAACAGCTATTCCATAAGTCCGCTTTTCATACGGTACCATCGGGACATGCGCTGCTGGAGCATGCAGAAGCGCTTCTTTGAGAAGTTTCCGGAATTTGTGGGGGATATCACGGCATATGAGCGAGGCTTTGTCGGGGTGGATTCCACCGTCCCCGTATTATTGAGACGCTTTGGCAAGCTAGAGGGCTGTTCGCATGGGGCGTGCGGGAAGGATATTCCTTGTGGGTTTACAGATGCGGACGTGCTGGACCTGTTCAACCAGTACCCAACTATATTGTAGGAGTGCGGATCTGGGGGTGGGCCGTATATTTAAAACAGAGTTTGCTCAATAAATGTATACTACCTTTTGAAACGGGTTGTTTGTTCTGAAATCGGTGGAACACTGAAGGAGTTGTGGTGAAGCAGTGGCTTCGATTGGGTAAGACCAATAAAACTTTATTCATTGACCTAAGCTTTTTGGCATAAACACAACGCTCTCGCTCATAGTGAAATAGATATCTATGCTCCCGAAACCAGTTCGGAGCAATTCCCCTGCCAAACGGCAGTAGCTGTCATGCCACACATCTACTTGGAAGGCTGGCGCATATAACCACCCAGAGGAGTCAAAGTCTTCATCTCGGGGATACAGAGCAGCTTGTCAACATCCTTGGAGTGGGAGGTGAACTCCTTGTGGTAGCTGGTTGCTCTGTGTGCGTCGGCTGCCGCCATGTTCTTGAATCTGGAGGAAAGGGTCAGTCGCCGGCTACATATTGCAATGGCTAAGGGTCATTTACACTACAGATATCACAAGAAGGGCGGGGCCCTCCTGTCCTGGTGCTGGCTCGGATTTGGTGATAGAGAAGACCAAGGTATCAGGCTCGTTAGCTTCGACTTGAGCGCCGAACTTGATGAAAGCGGCGCTGATCTGTAATGCAGTTGTTAGTCTTCAAGTCATGAGACATCTATGCAAATCATACCTCTTCAAAAAATTCAGGCTTTGGGGTAATGATGACGGAGCCATGGACGAGGTCCTTGGGAGCATCGGCAATGTGCATGACAGACATATTGAGAGTTGGTTGGATATAAAACTGGTGGTAGAATGGAAAGTGGTAGTTGGATTGTTGGATGAGATGATTGAATGAGTCTTTGATGATGAAAATGAAATGGAATCGAGGGTCTTCTCCAGTTCTTATATAGCTGAGCGTCCTCACTCTCAGGGTCCTTTCTCATGCAAGCATTAACCACACAACAGCACCAAGCTCGGCTCCGCCTCAGCTCTGGAATTAGCATATGCAAGAGTCTCGACTCAGTGCTGTCTCCACCCATTCAGCTGTTGTGCACCCGCATCTTTCAAAGCTGCCGATCCGGTGGTTCTCCCGTCGATGTGTCCGTTCTCCCCGGGCTTCGCATAAGACGCATTGACAAGCCAGGCGCTTTTCTGGGGTGGATGACTATGCGAAATGAAGGCGAGAGTCGAGCTCGTAGCATGGCTTTCCGCATCGGCCCAGCCAAGCCATATCTGCTGGTCTGCTGGCTCCGCAGTTGCTACTGCAGACAAATACGGTGGTATCCGTGTGGAGAGTTCTTCGGCGCTGAGTTGTGATACTCTCTAACAAGAGGGTCGGCATTATGGCATGAAAGCATGTGGAGCACAGCTCCTTTCCACACGTGACTTCACAATGCTATTATCACTGGATCTCAACCCCGACGGTACCCACGTGCGGACAAATGAAGTCAAGGGAAAGACATCCATCGATACGAATCCGAGAAGCTTCGGAGGGCACTGCATAGGCCAGAGGCAGATCAGTTGCTGTCGTTCCTCGTAATCGCTTCGCCGGCAGTCGTGGCAGTGTACACCAGAAGGTCCCGTACCGCTGTCAGACTTTCTCTGAAACAAATACGGCGGCTTTTGCAGGGATGAGCTTTCGGGCGTCTTGAAGCGCCCGAAAGCTGCGATCTGGTGATCTTTGATTCTGACCAGCAAGCCTTGCTTGTTGGAGATATATATGGGAAACCCCAGCTGCCGCGAGGCGGCGTAACTAATCCTTGGGGAGCTACCCCTTTTCACAACGGGAGGCGGATGGTGTTGGACCCGCAATGGAACGATCCGGAGCGAACGCGACTAATGCTCAGTAGGTGCGATACCTTCAAAGCTTGTCAAGGCAGCGCGCAAGCTCCCTTTTGACCGAAGAAACTTTACTCTTGACGTTGTTCCTGCACGCCCCTGCCATGGAGAATGACATTGTCTCGGTCAGAAGCTCCAATGGCAGACAATTGCATCGAAAGAGCTGTGAGACGCTCCAGAGCTTTTGAAGCGGTAAGGTTATGAGGAAATGCATCGTCGAGGTGAGTGCACTATTTGCACCTCAGTCTGAAATGCTGGCGGTTGAGTAATTAGCACAGACGCACATCGCTGAATGTAAGTGCCTTCGTCGCCGTGCTTTGAATTTTTCAAATACTCAACCACCCCACGTCAGAGCGTCACGACCATCTCTTTCAACCTCGAAGAAAGACAACTCATCTTTGCACCAGGAAGCCCGCCTAAACATACCTCCAACCACCAGATACGAAGCTGCGAACCTCCAAATATGCCAGAGCATTTTCTCTGCCAGGGGCCGCTCAACCGAGGAGCTCCGAAGCTGCTTAAGAAAGATGGACCAAGCTGATTCTCAATTTCAGCACCGTCATATAATGCGGAACAGACAGCCTGTGCGGGGTCATGGAAGCCAGTGTTCCTTTTGGATGCACTACCTATTGCGACCGATACGGCGATTGATACGAGATGGGAAAGAAGAATAGCTTCGTCATTGTGGTGGAGTCGCAGTGAGAGACCAGATTATTTTGGAGGGGCAAGCTATGGCAACCGATGTGGCGATCATTACGAGATGGAAAGGATGAATAACTCCATAACTGTGGTGGAGTCGTAGCGAGAGGCTAGATTTTACGGGAAAGCATTAGAGGGCCTATCATCAGAATCAAGATAAACACAAATGGTGTTCTCCTCTCCAGGGGTCAGGGGCGAACGAGAGGATCTCTCCGTGTAAATGATGATTCGAGCTCCGGAGCAATCATTTGCTTCTCGTCACCGGGAGCAGTCAGTGCAAGTGACATTCAAGTTTGGCTGCTTGTCGGCGTCTGCCCACATCGAAGTCGCCCCCAAAGATTCTTGTAAGGAAATAAAGTTTTGGTTATATATACATATATACATTGACTGGGTCATCCGCTCAGCGGCATCTATCTCCCCCTATATACAAGTTTCTCCACGGCTAAGTGGAGCCTTCGCGAGTCCCAATTACGTCCGTGGATGCATGCCGTCTCTTTTATGTACCACCGGTGACGTTGAAGAAGTTTGCGCTGAAGGCAGTCATGTTGATCTGCTGCAGGAACGTCTCAATGGTAAATGATCCTCGAGAGAAGTTCGCTCCGGCTTGTGGGAAGGTGGTTTTGCTCGTCGTGTCGAGGAGATATTGCGTGTAGCGATGGGTGGAGCCGACAGGGGGGCCGGGGGATCTGCATGCAGGGACAGTGATTAGCAAGAACTCTACATGTTATTTGGAGACTTTCTTCTTCCGCTCTGCTCTCCCGGGAAATTCACTCACAGGTACGTCTCCACCGCGGTGGTATTCTTGGTGTTCACTAACGGGAAGACCGTCTTTCCCGCAATGGTGACGGACGTGGCGCTAGATGAGAACCCATCCTGCATCCAGTGCAGAATCGCATCGCTTCCATTGCCGACGCCCTTTGGATCCGGGTCGATCATCACGACCGCAAACGTCTGTCCCGCCAGGTTCTTGTCCAGTGCCAACATGGGTGCGGTCTTGGCTCCTACCATGAAGAAATTGCGTTAGTCGCTCCCATTTCGCGATTGCTATTGGATGATCTAAGAAGGGAAAGCTTACCAGCAATGGTCACGGCGGCTCCGTTGGTAGCGAGCGCGCTGGTGTTGAAGAAAACCGTCATGTTCTCTTTGTTGGATGGAATCAAGCCGGACGGGGTCATGGCCGAGGTCATTCCGACCAGGGCGGTAGCCACCAGAGTGAAAGAACCGGCTTTCATTTTGCGAGGAGGTAATATTTAGCTATTAGATAAGATAAGATGGGAAAAGAACGGTTGTCTCGGATGCCAGCTGGAGAAGATGCGTCTCAAATAAATCATTCTCCCGCTCAACTATATACTTGTGCGTGGGTAATTCCAAGGCCTCCATGTACGGCAAATTTTCAAAGAGGTCGTGCTCGAACATCTGAGGTCGACGACTCGTCTAGACGTTCCGATGACGCGGAGTTTGGGGACTTGAGGTGAAATGAAACGTGCTTGGGTAGAACTGGTAGTGCTCGCTTGCTCTCGTGGCCCCAAGGAACTAGCAGTTCGCAGCAATCTGTGTTCGGGTCGGCTCATTTGATATTGAAGGGGTTTGGAATGCCTCTAGAAAACTACCAAACAGGCGGAAGTTCTATCGTGAGTGGTTGCCGTCCGGGAAACAGATGCTCGGCAGTGTTTGGCTCTGTGACTGCCGCTCGATTTAGCATCGTCGGGAACGTACGCGAGCAGTTGTGAAACTGGCTTGACACGACCCTTCGGCCAGTTGGAGGCTGCGGGCTACGGCAAGAAAGACCTCAAAGCGGATTGCCACTATTATTAAATGATGAAGCCGACTTCAACCAAATAGAAATCGGTACTACAGCAATCAGTTCTCGCCTGGCTATCTACGGAGTGCATCGAGTAACTCCGCCCTTCGCTCCGGCCCTCCTCTAACAGCACGATCTCGGCTTCACTGACACTTGATTGAAGACGCCAGGTGGTTTGATATCGGAAACCGCATAGCCCACTACCTCTCTTATGCATATAGGTTGCAGGCGAGCTTGACCACGGCAAGAAATGGCCGACATGTCCGATCCGCACTTCGAAGGCACAAGCACGACAAGCTCATAAGAATTGGTGCTACCGGGAGAGCTGAATGATCCGCCTGATTTCCTATGATTCCCGGCATATCCCTGTCGTGGCTTATTGCTTCCTTGCATTTCTTCACCCAGGGCGCCCGAAAAGGTCTACAGAACCCGTGTCTGGTTCCCAGAGCCTCAACATATTGTCAACAGATACTTATGTCATGGCTTGAATTTCATAGCTAAGATCACTAGGGGCAATTGTTTACCACTACTCCAGCAATCCGATATACTACTCTCCAGAGGATGAGACTGTACTTGGACGGAGGGACGGCTTTTGTTAGCCGAGCCCCGCACTCACTGATGATCGACTACCCCGCCATTTGACTCCCTCATATAGTCCTGCATGCTGCCGGCGAGTCAACTTCGTCAGAGTCAATATGAGCCTGACGAGTACAGCTCATGCTACTATAATGCAGCGATGCGGAGGAAGAGACATTGGGCATCTAGTGGCGTCTTCAGCCGCGGTTGGCACTTGCAACTGTGGAGTATATATTCTCTTCACCTAGTCCAAGCCTGCATCTCTCGCACTTGTAGTCCATTTAAAGCAGATCATCTACTAGAATATATTTACACTCCCAAAATGACAGACGTCAAAGCAAGCCCCCTAGACAGCCGCATTGGAGAACCCGAGACGCACAAAGCCACCATTGAGCACGCCGAGCACGTCGTACCGCAATATACACAGCTCCCCGATCACAGTGCCGCAGAGAAATCAAACCCGGTTGCAGATGAAGACCCCAGGTCAGCTGAGACCAAGAATGAAAAGGATTCCAAGTCAAACGCGGCGACCGGGGGTCCCGAGTTCCAAATCCCAAAGACGTGCAAGGCTGGATGTGTGGTGAATCCAGGACCCAATTTCACAGTGCAGGTGGAAGAGGTCCCCGTTCCCGAGCCAGGTAAGCGCTCGACTGGAAACAACCAACCTTCGGGGTTTTGACAAGTCACAGGACCGGACGAGGTGCTGCTCAAGCTCAACGCAACCGGCATCTGTTATTCTGACCTGCACTACATGCTCGAAGATCTCGCCATGCCCAAGATGACCGAGTTTGGCGTGCGGTCGGCAGGCCATGAGGGCGCCGGCGTGGTGGTGAAAGTGGGTTCCGGGGTGAAGAATTGGAAGGTCGGCGACCGGGGCGGCGTCAAGCCCATGTGGGATTGTTGCATGAACTGCGAGCTGTGCTGGGATGGGTTTCACGAAACGTACTGTTCCAAGACGGTCGCGACTGGTTTGATGACTACGGGTATGCACAGCCAACTTCTTTTCTCCTCCGCGAAGAAGATTCCTGCTCGGGTTGCCGGGGACTGATCTTGCTCGTGGTAGGCACTTACCAGCAGTACATCACGAGCCCGGCTCGGTACACGACCCGCATTCCAGACGGGGTGGATGATTTCACCGCGGGGCCAATCATGTGCAGTGGCTCGACAATCTATCGCAGCGTACGTATATATCCGTCCAACTCTCCACGGACACGGGGTACTAACAATTCAGATCGTCGAATCCCAATTGAAAGCCGGGGATTGGGCGGTCTTCCCTGGTGCGGGAGGGGGGGTTGGTCACATGGGGGTTCAGATCGCCAAGGCGATGGGGTTCCGGGTGATTGGGATTGACGGCGGCGAAGAAAAGAAGGCGCTGTGTATGAAGCTTGGCTGCGAATCTTTCGTGGACTTTACGAAGACGGAGGATGTCGTGGCGGAGGTTATTAAGATCACCGGCGGACTAGGTGCCCATGGGGTGTTTGTCACGGCTACGAGTGCGGCGGCGTACAAGACGGCGCCGATGATGGTAAGAGTCGGTGGACGGGTGATGTGCATTGGATTAAGTGAGTTTGATTGCGGATTTCGTCTTGGTCCTAGGTGTGCAATTTGCTGACGAGGATTTACAGCCCCGGCTGGCACAGCGACGGTTGGTGCCGACCCGGGATGGTTCATCTTCAAGAACCTCCATGTCATTGGAACCATGGTTGGGTCGATGCGCGATACGGATGCTGCGCTGGATTTTGCTGCCCGAGTAAGTGCCCCGAACTCTAGATCTTGAGGCGGTTTGTTGATGGTTCCACCCAGGGCCTTTTGAAGCCGATCTACGAGCTTTATCCCATCGCGAGACTTCCGGAAGCTGTTGACAAGCTACGCAATGGCAAGGTTGCTGGGAGAGGAGTTGTGGATTTCAACTCCTGATGGGATGTTTTAGGGGTCGATGGTGAATCTGTACTCAAGTCAAGTATTGCTTTCTAATATCTAATCTTGTCAACATGGCACGATTCTATTGATGCCATATCCTCTACTGTTCTCTGCACATCCACTGCAGTCTGCTAAATAGTGTCAGATTTGTTGCGAGGAAGGATTGCGCAGCAGGAAGTGCTAGTCCCTTCAATCCTAGTCATTTCAATCTTTCTCGCCTTTCACTACCTTGTACATGCCAATAACAAAAGAAAGCCTTTGATTTATATCTCTGTCTGGATGCCCCTCTGTGACTTTACCAACCCAGTAATCATCGCCCATCTGACTTTGGGCATTATTGTATTCAGAACGGAGCCATCGGAGAGTCTTCCCATCTCATCTCCTTGAATAGAACAGCGTTCTGACTGTTCAATAAGGTGAGAAAATAGCCGATCCAGCCCCTTTACAGATAATACCTAAAACTCCTATTTTCCCAATCGGTGAGCACAATCCTCTCGGCGGTGAGATTGATCTCTTCAACGTCGGCGATATCTTTTAGCTCCGGATCGATATACAAACCTTGCTCTTTATCACGACGCTTGTTCTCCCAGCCCATATACTGCCGCAGGACCACCGCCATGTTACATTCATCAGATCGGTAATCGCATCGCCGAGTTTATATTCCTCCATGGCATCACCTTGTTCCCATTGTAGACCACAAATGAACAATATCGGCCAGAAGAGAGTTAATAACAGTCCGTCGGGGTAAATGATGGTCCGAACCACAGGAGCAGAGCAACACATCACGATGGCGCAGTCGGGGCCGAGGTTCAGTGTAAGCGACGCAACACGTGTGTTACGTCCGTAGGTATTCCCGGCCCAGCCCAGCCCAAGGCATCACCTCATAAACACGTAAAATTTCGCATTCGTATGCTGACCATGAGAGTCTCGTCAAATCATACGGCTAGTGCTGTGGATTTTCCATTCGTAGAGGGCCGTCTAGCACCGGTTAGCCCTATCCTGCTGGTCAAGATGCAGCATCCCTTCGCGTCCAACTTTTTGATTGCCGCATTCGGGTAGTCGCACTCGCTCCCACACCGGATTCAACTCTCATGACTTCGAACATGCGTTTCCTGGAACTGTCGGAATGCGATTCTTGGTATCGGCAAGGGAAGGATAGAGAGCTATCGGTGGTAAAGTGCTCCGTCGGAGTATAATCCTTGTGGCGTTTTGATATCTGGTTCGTCCAAATGTAAGTCATTGACTTGCTATATGTGGAAAGAGCCTCGTATACCCCCTTCTTGAGTATACATAGGACACAGTTGGAGAGCATATCCACTGGAAAGGATCTTTCTCTACTTCTCTGTCCTGTATTTTTGCTCTATTATTAGATTCATTTAATAAGGCTCAATCACCTCATATCATAAGTCGTATCATACTACTATAACTATACTGAGGATGGAACCAGACAAGGACATAGGACCTTCGAGTCCCGGACCCGATACTGATGTTGAATCGCAAGCATGGAAAGAAACACAAGCCGCTCCTCCGCCGGCACATCTACCAGACGAGCGGGGAAGAGATGATCCCAGCCGGCTAACCTCAATGGCTTCGGAGAAGCCTACTGTGATAATGGAATGGGACTCGCCCGAAAATCCAGAAAACCCCCGAAACTGGTCCTTTGGGAAAAGAGCATTCCACACCGCCATCCCAGCCCTATATGGGTTTGTTTTGTAAGCTGGAGAACGGTCTGCTTGGCAAGTCCCATCTCTGACCTGGAGCAGAACCATCGGCACCTCGTCATACGTGCCGGCCATCCCATTCGTGATGAAGGAGTTCAAAATCTCCAGAGAAGTCGCGCTTCTGCCGCTGTCTCTGTATATCTTCGGCTTCATCATCGGCCCCCTCATCGCAGCACCCATATCCGAGCTTTATGGCCGGCGGGTCGTGTACTGGTCAACGTTGCCGATGTTGCTTATTTTCACGGGCATTGCCAGCGCCGCGAATAACATTTCTGTCCTCATTATCTTCCGCGTCCTGGCAGGTATTGGAGGTTCGGGGGCTTTAGCTGTCGGAGCTGGCACGATAGCAGACCTGTGGGATATGCAGAAGCATGGTGGAAGAGCAGCGCTTTTCTTTATCCTCGCACCTTTTCTTGGTCCATCTTTGGGTGAGTAATGGTCGACGGTTGAGATATGCTTGGTTCTAATGTTACTTGTTCCACAGGACCCCTCACTGGTGCATATATTATCCACCAGTATCACAACAACTGGCGCTTCTCGTTGTGGCTTGTCCTGTTTATCGGCGCACCATTGGCCGTTGCTGCAGCGTTCATGCAAGAGACCTCCGAGGCACGCATTTTGGAATTAAAAGGAAAAGCCCGTAGTTCCAAATCATCCCGTCAAGCCGGCGGTTCTCGACTCTTGTTGCAAAAACTCCGCATTGCCATCGTACGACCGCTTGAAATGATGTTTCTAGAGGTGAGTCCTAGATTCCGCTTCACGGCAGCATGGAGTTCAACTAACATCCACCCAGCCGTTAGTTGCTTACCTCAGTATCTACACGGGCTTCGCATTCGCCATGTTGTTCTCCTTCTTCGGCTCTTACAATTACGTCTTCCAGGCCGTGTACGCGTTCAACCAACGCCAAGTCGGCCTCACCTTCCTGGGTATTTTTGTGGGCTTTCTCTTTGCCATCGTCACGTTTGGAATCTTCGATGCGACATTATACCGCAAGGCTGCAGCCAAGGCCCAAGGCAAGCCCGCGCCGGAACACCGCTTGTATGCTGCGCTGCTCGGTTCATTCCTCTTGCCTATTAGCTTGTTCTGGTTTGCGTGGTCTCCGATGAAGGGGGTGCCTTGGATTGTTCCCGTACTTGCTGGTGTGCCGTTTGGATGGGGATGCCTGGCAATATTCGTACGTCGTCTCACCCCATGGTTTAGTATGAAATTTCTAACCCTCATCGCAGCTCTCAGCAACCACGTATCTCGTCGACGTCTATCTATCTACCAATGGCGCATCTGCGATTGCAGCCAACGGCATTCTTCGATATTGCCTCGGTAGCGCTTTTCCGCTCTTTACTCTTCAGATGTACACCCGGCTCGATATTCATTGGGCTGGTACTCTGTTTGCCTTCTTATCGGTTGTTCTGATGCCGGTGCCTTGGGTCTTCTTCTGGAAGGGAAAGGCTCTCAGAGCTAGAAGTCGTTATGAGACGAACGACGCTTGAATGTTCGTTTTGGCGAGGATTCACCGAATTGACATATTCGTTGTTGAGAATTTAATGATGCTATGACTTATGTGACCATTTATTTTTGTTTTTATTGAATTTAGAAATTGAATAGAATGCGGTAGAAGGTTCGCTGCAGAGGATAGACAGAAGGTACCAGTTGGTCTTTTAGAATTGGTAGTATTGAGCCACTAATAACGAAGTAGAATAATGATCAAAGGATAATGGTACCATGAAACTTTGACTTTAAGCATAATTTCGAGTCGACATGGGTGTCACAAAATGGCGAGGTTATATTCATATGAACTGATTTCTCTTCCTATTACCAAAGTGGATACACCACAGGGACCATCTTCCATCCATAATCGATATCCTATTCCTTCCCAGTTACATTCACCTGCGCAACATCCCTAGTCTCTCCAATCCCGATATCCAAATCCAAAACATCCGTTTTCCCGTTCATGACCGCCTCCAAATCCGGCACATCGCTATGCTTCTCTCCATCAAACAGCACATCAATCTCTTCCAACGTCTTGCCGCCCGTCTCCACCCAGCAACATGCCACATACGCCAGTTCGATAGCATCCCATGCTCCATTCAACATATACGCCTTCCATGCGAGACTATCCAGCGCAAACGGCCACGCGAAGGTGACCAGAAGCCCGAGCCCGTTCCACGCGAAGAGGTAAACCGACATTCCTGAAGATCGGATGCTGTAGTTGAGGACCTCAGCTGGGTAGAGATATGTAAGCGGTGTCCAACCGAAAGAATACGAGCCTTGGAAGAGGAAGATCAACGCGACGGTACCGTAGATGGCTGGTGTATAGGTGCTGTTGCCGTAGAGCTTGGTCATCATGCCGACGAGGAAGAGAAAAAGCATAGGGAGCGCCGTGCTGATGCACGCGAGGGTCTTGCGGCCCATCTTGTTCGCACACAGGGTGCCCGCAATTGAGACGACGAGACACCAGACGTTGAGAATGATGCTGATTTCCAGCTGCGTGGTTGTGTTTGTGACGCCGGCTGCGTCCAGCATCGTGCCGAGATAGTAACTGATAATGGCATTGCCCGTTACGGACGTGGTGACCGCTACCGACATCATCAGCTCCATGCGCTTGCGGGCGGATGGGGTCTTGACGGTTTGTGCAAAGCTGAGCGTTTTGCCGGCTTCCTTCTCGAATTGGATCGTATCCATGATTTCCTTGTACTGCACCAGCACGATGGGATTGGCCGTATCGCCATTGGCGTGGGTAAGTGCAAGTACTTCGAGGGCCTCGGTGTGTCGGTCTTGATAGACGAGCCAACGTGGAGATTCTGGAATGAAGGGGAGAAGGATGATGGTGATGATTGTGAAGATCCCTTGGAGTGCTGATGGGAGTCGCCATGCCCAGGTTGAATCCATCTTTGCGGTGCCGTAGGTAATGCCCGATGCGATGAGGCCGCCAACATACCAGCAATCATTGAAGAAACCAACCGTCCAAGCTCGCTTGTCGTATGGTGTCGTCTCAGACAGGTACACCGAGGCAGCCGTTCCCGTGATACCTGTTCCGAGTCCTAATAGAATCCTGGCAACAACGAACATAGGCACGTTCTGAGCCGCTGTCTGAAGGACGACGGCAATGAGAGTCAAAATCCCACCATAGAGCAAGGCTGGTTTACGTCCGAGATCAACAATCTTTCCAGAAACGAATCCACCAATGCAACCGCCGATGTATACAGCACTGGTATTCAACGCAGTTGTGGCTGTGGTGAGAACGAAATAGTCGGTGTAGGATGGTAGAATATTGAGATTGTTCCTGGATACAGTCAGTATTAAGCAGGTGGTTCTTTCGTTGGCAAGCGTTTACATCATAGAACTGTCAAACCCAAGAGTTGCGGACGCTACAATGGATGAGATGGTCAACAAGGCCGTGAGAGCATTGGACGACCTTGGAACCCGTGCCAGGCCGGACGAAACCACCGGAACTGGGGTATGAAGACCAGACATTGCGAATTATCGATCTTGGTATGCTCGTATTCGAAAGTCTGACCGGTGACTCTCTCGTCGCCAAGGGAAGTTACATAGTTTATATTCTACCATGGGCTTTATGAGATTCACATCTGCCAAGCTAAAGTCTAGATATGCCAGATAAGATATATCGGGCAGTGCGAAGCATGGGCATGATAAGATAAGATAGATTTGATCGAGACAAGCACGATAAGTAGAGAAGGAGTTCCGTCTCAAAAGCTAGACGATAACAAGCTTTGCGGCTGAGCTGTCCAAGATTGCCGGCTATGGTATCTCAGAAGCACTAGGCCTTGTCTCTTTGAAGCTATGGCGGGCTAGTATTCAAGAATGGGCTGGCTAATCATTCTCAAAAGATCGTATCTTTTGTGGGTGTTTGGCGGGTCCGACATTCTTATCTTTGCTGTGGCTATCAAGGGTTTTTGAGAGTGGGGAAGAGTACAATATACTCTTTTGCTTAAAAGATTCAAGCTCAAGATTCGATTTAGAATAATGACTTCTCGATAACTAGGGCGCCTTCTAACCTTGACTACTTCGATGACGCCGTCGGTACCTGCTCTAGGTTTGACGAGAACTGGGATCGAGACGAAATAATCCTCGGCATCCTCCACAAGCATATTTTATAGCCTAGCTTTCATAGGTGATTCACTAGGTGCAAGTTGCAGCTCCTACGTATTTATCCCTCAATCTGAACACTGAAATACCGAGAACAGCCCAGCTCCTTCCATACTGAGGCAATCCATAGGCGTCTGTATCCTTGGCTGGTGGACCGGCAATTGCTCGCAGACCCTTAAAGTAACCCTCAAAATTCGGCCCGATTTCATAGAAAATAGATGTTGGCACTTATACTTTAGTCGTTCTGCTTCCTATGAATTTTGCTCTTTTATATATGTCAAGGAGGTTGCCTCGTCCTGCTAGTACACGTGCAACAGCCCTGCTTGATACTCATATCATCGGAAACTCAATACATTTCTGACCCATAAACTGGTCAGCGTTTATCCGCAGCGGTGAGTATAATTTCGATAAGCGTGGAAGAAATACTGTCTAACAACTGCTAGTGTCGGGTCGCCAATCTTGAATATATGTTAGCGCAACCCTGCCAGTCGATTTGAGTCCGTGACTGGATTGGGTTTAAGAAAGGGATACGAAAGTCGATATCCCGTTGCGAATATGATCTTATTAACATTCGAGAAGTTGAATCCATCCTCAAATTCGACTGCCTCTTTTCTAGGGACAGTTTCTTGACTTGTTGGGTGATCTTGGATGATTGCTAAGACATCGTCGTCTGTTAAACCATTCCCTATTCCTTCTATATTCGCACTAAGAATACCAGTGCATTCTCGATAGGCTGGCCAGTGCTATTTTTAAATATCCAAGTGGACAACTACACCAGGTACCACGTTAAACCCGGACAGTAGACAGTGACGCCTGACCAAGAATTCCAGTAGAGGCCAAAAGGCACGTGAAGGCGGAGCGATCCTCATGGGCTCTAGTCACAATAAGTTCCAATGGGCAGCCATCAAAACCAGACAGACATCAGGGGTGGACTAAAGCCAGGAACAAGCACAGCGCCGAGCATCCAAGCAGCGCAGATCAGCCAATCCAAAGCTTCGCAACTGCCGAATCGGGACGCCTCATGCAAGATTTCGGGGAAGACGCTCCCGAGCACTGAGCCGAGCCAAGCGATGGAAGAACAATTGGACCTGCAGATGATGTCACGCGCATCCCATCCTGCGGGGACATCTATGCAATCTCATCTATAAAGCGGATATATCTGATACCCAGAGGTCGGTGATTGGTGTTGAGGGGGTGGTGACTTCTTTTGGAAACTCTACTCGGAGCTGACGGAGCCGAGCACGAGGCTTGATCTGGGGGATGACTGCTTCTATGAATGCAGTTATAAGAGGCCATGTCTCGAAGTACCCAAGGGAATTCTCCAGAACCATTTCCGGCGCATTGCAATCGTTCGTCATGTTCTATTTAATTTTGCTGCTCGCGTGCCTGCTTGAAGCGGCCTTGGCGTCTCTCCAAATCGTCCGTGACTCTTCCCAACCCAAGAATAATCCAAATCTCTGTGCAAGTCAACCTGCTAACAGCTGCACAGGTACCCGGCGCAACATGGACTGCAAGTGGCATTAATCAGCACATCCAAGCCCACGGCGGTGGAATCGTCGAAGTGGATTCAGTTTTCTACTGGATGGGCGAGAACAAGCTGAACGGAAGCGCGTTCCAGTCTATCAATTGCTACTCTAGCACGGTACGCTGACAATTTATTTCGCTCCGAGAACGAAAAGAGAAATGAAGAAATTGTTCTGACGGAGTTGTCCTTTTTCTCTAGGATCTCGTACAATGGACCTTCGTGAACGAAGTCCTGACCTTGCAAGCCTCTGGAGATCTCGGTCCCAATAGAGTAGTTGAGAGACCACATGCCATGTATAATGACGCTACGGGGAAATACGTCCTTTGGATGCATATCGATAGCAGCTCGTATGGGGAAGCGAGAGCGGGTGTTGCGATTTCGGACACGATTTGTGGGGATTACACTTATTTGTAAGCATGAGTTGCCAGCGAGACATCGCTGAGAAAGTCGATCTGATGAAATTGGCACAGGAATGCAAGCCAGCCATTGGGGTTCCAGTCCAGAGATCTGAATGTCTTTAAAGGTATGCAACTCCAAATCAAGATGCGTTCTGGGGCTGATCTGGCTTAGATACCGATGGAACTGGGTATCTCCTAACCGAGGATGTAATTACTTCCAAAGGAATCCCGAATATAAATCGACGACCACTGACAATATGAATAGCGCGTGAATGGGTTGAGAATCGACCTCCTCTCAGATGACTATCTGAGTGTAGTATCCCCCACGCACCTATACGTCGAGGACTACGAAGCTCCAGCAATATATAAATCAGGCGACACATATTTCATGTTCGCGTCTTACCTTAGCGGCTGGTGTCCGTATTTCACTCCAAGTCCTGCTCTGGTTAAAAACTAATCAAGTGTCAAGCACCAAACGATAACCAATACTGCACCGCAACTAACCTCTCCGGCCCCTGGTCAAACTGGACGAACTTTGCAACCGCAGGGTCGAATACGTACAACTCACAGACCGCAGCGGTAGTGTCCATCAACGGCGTAGTCATGTAAGATACCAGCAAACCCCAGCCCATCAGAATCCCGCTAAGTCACAAGCAGGTATATGGGTGACCGCTGGCACTCCACAAACCTCATGACGTCGACGTATATTTGGCTCCCGCTGGAGATCTCGGGGACCACCGCAACCATGGTAAGTTGATCGACCAGGAGTGGGCGAGCGCGAGACTAAGAACAAGGCAGCCCAATGAGACGAACTGGATCCTATCCCTGTCCTCCGGGACATGGACGCCAGGACCGAGCGAGACGACCCCCGAAGCCGAAGCGAGCAGCAACGTCCTCACCAACGGCGCCGTCAAGCAAACCTGCACCGGATGTTCTGGGGGCGAGTCGGTGGGGTACATCGGCGGGAGCGCGAACGGGACGTTGACCTTCACGGGGATCTCCAGCACGGTTTCGACGACCACCACCATCCGCGTGCATCATGAGAACGGCGACTCCACCCAGCGGTATGCGGTGGTGACGGTCAATGGGGTGGAGAAGATCGTCGCGTTCCTGCCGACCACGGATGGGAATACCCCGGGAACGAGTATCTTGACGGTGCCGTTGCTAAAGGGGAACTCGAATGTCATTGAATTTGCGGGGTATGATGGTGGGTGGGGTAAGTACCTGGTCAAATCTTAAGGAGACTTTGGAGAGTATATGCTGACAGATCGACAAGCGCCTGATATTGATCGTCTTATGGTTCCTGTCTCTTAAATGGGCTTGTGGTACCGATGCCACGAGCAGAAGGCCGAGTGAAAGATGCAAGGCAGATTTGAAATGCTTCGCTTCAGTCTATAGCCCAGTAGTAGTCGGGACTGTTCACAAATGTAAAGGCGAGATCTAGTGAGATTTTGATTCCAGAGTGGTTTTTTTGGCCTTTCCCTGATTTTAATTTTAACCACTGCGAAGAAAAGATTACAGTTCTTTTCAGGAACCTTGGGCATCAAACCTCGAATCTTTCAGTCGAATCCTCATTTGTCAGTTCTGGTATAGTCTCCAAGTAGGGAACGACTCGAGAACGCTGAGATTTGGTCACAATCAGTGCATTGAAGGCGCCGGATGGGTAAGCCAAGAACAGAATTCTATTATTTCTTCTCGCTCTTTCTCTCGTCTGAGGATACAAGCTTGCAGGGTATAGTGATCATTACAAAGATAAAAAGCTTCAAGCTCACGCACACCCAATCCGAGTACATCCCACCGCACTAGCCTACGCATTTACAGATCCGTTTTCAATCCCTCACTGTGCTGCACCTCAGCCCCATAGATTCCACCCCCGGCACCGCCCTTACCCAGACCCTGAGTCTTTTGGTAAATCTCGCTCTCCGCCTCGGACGAGAAGACCTTGCGCCATCTCAAGTGGATGAAGTCATCGGCCGTGACCAGCGACGAGCGAAGGTTCTCCTTGACCAACGCGCTGGTGGGCTGGCTGAAGATGATGTCGATCTCCTCCAGGGTCTTGTTCTTGGTCTCGGGCATGAAGAGCACTTGGTAGACCCAGCCGAGCACGGCGATGCCGCCGTAGAAGCCGAGGGAGAGACCGATGCGGGTCATGGCCGATTGCATGGCCGAGAAGAAGTAGGTCACGAGGAAGGAGCAGAGGAAGAGGGTGACGTCCGAGGTTTCCATACCATACGATCGCAGGTACGTTGGGTAGACTTCAGAGGGGAGAACCCAGGTGAGACAGGCGTAGGAACCGAAGAAACCTTCGTAGATAATTAGACCTGTGATGTAGAGACCCTGGGATCCGGCCTTGTTGGAGAGTGGAATGGTGTATGAGACTCCGATCATGACGAGACCGATGAAAAATCCGGGAAGCATAGCAATGGCCCAGAAACGACGACCGAAGCGCTCCATGTACAAGATGGCGGGGATCGTTCCGAGAAGCAACGCTCCACCTCCAACGAGGGACATGAAAACGGCCTGCTTGCTATCGAATCCGACCTGAGTCATGAGGGTAGCCATGTAGTATTGGATTGCGTTGATACCAGTAAATTGACCAAGGAAGATCATGATGTTGGCGTAGATGATGGCACGTCTAGCACGGGGAACGGTGAAGAAGTCCATCCAGACAAATCTGCTCTTGCCGCCCTTGCGACTATTAAGGCTGTTGGCTTCTTCCTCGACGCTGTGCTTCATGACGAAGAATTCCTTGCGGGCATCGTCATCCACACCACGAATGCGCTTCCAAACTCCCCAGGCCTCGACTTGCTTGCCCTTGTGCATGAGGAATCTGGGCGATTCGGGCATGAAGATGATACCGACGAACATAATGGTGGAGAACAGAAGCGAGGAGCCGAGCATGTAACGCCAACTGCCGGATGGAACATTGACGAAGATGGCTTTTTCAAGTTAGTAAGTCAACGATGCGACATGGGAAAAATACGTACCAGCAATAACATAACCCAGAACCTCACCGAGCGCAATCATGAACTGGTAGAGAGAAACCAAGTTGCCACGGTATTTTCGGGACACGGACTCAGCGACGTACACAGGTACGGTTCCACCCTCAAGACCCAGGCCAAGACCTAGAATAACTCGGGCAGCAACCATCATGCCATAGTTGATGGCACCAGCCTCCAGGGCTCCTCCAATTGTGTATAGAACGCAGGAAATAATGATGGCTTGTCGTCGTCCAACCGCTTCGTTTACCGGACCGAGAAGAAGGGCACCGCCGCTAAAGGGATGTTAGTGCGAGTTCGCGATGTGATGGAAGGCTAAGTTAAGTTAAGGGACTACTTACACCGCTCCTAGCGGCACGCCAGAACTGACCATACTGGTCATCTTGGTGTCGAGATGCAGACTCGAAGGCATGGCAAGATTGGCACCACTGATGAGCGACTGATCAACACCGGAGAGAAGACCACCCATGGAAGCGAAGAAAACCAGCAGCCATCTAGAGAATGTCAGAATATGAAGGCGGGCGCAATTGTGGCTGCGAAAGCATACGTGAAATGTCTGGGGTCCTTGAACTGCAATTCGTAGTTGTACCATCTGTTCGACTTGGGTCGGTTCTGTAGCTCAACCTCCAACTCATCTAGCTCAGCATTGATGGTCTCAATGTCTCCCGCGGCAGCGATTTGTATAGCCTCCCATTCGGAAAGCTGTCGACCACTTCGGCTATATACTTTCTCAGCCGTGTTCAGTTCCTCTCCGTCTGTGGAAGGGGCCGTCTTTTCAGGATCCTCGACATGTTGAAGGGGCGTCTCGGACGACTTTTCATTGGGAGGGGTGGCAGCGATGGTGTCGGCGTCCACTTGGCTGTGGTTCTGGATATTATCCGCCATGGTGAGCACAAGATTACAGGAGAGAAAACTCTAAAAGCCGGGAATGGGCGACAAGGTATTACAATCCGAGCCGGAGAATGCTCATGGGACAAAGAAGAAACCGGAGAGGGAAAGCGAGGGGAAAAGGGCACGAAAAGAGGTCTTTATGCAATTTGCGCCAGCGAAGGAACAACAGACTGCGTCTCAGCACGGCACGAAAACCGATCACCGCAACAGCTTCCCCTTCCCGACTGGACATTCGACATGGCCATGGCCGTGGTCATCCCACGATGCGATCGGAGGATTGAGGAAAGGCAGTAAGTCAGTCGACCGGGCTGCAGGATGGCACGAATCTAGTCGGGGCTGCACCTATCAGCACGACGGCAGTGGAGCAGCGTGATTCCCCATTGACGTGCCTGTCCCATGGTGCCCCCTTCTCTCCAACCGCCAACTCCTCATCTCCTCCTCTCCTCCTCTCCTCAATCCCCAAAGCGACCCGGCCTGCACCCACAAGCATCCAGCGGGCGCCGGCCTCTCAGGCTGACTTGCACCGAATCGGTAAATGTCTGGAACTTCCTCGGGCCAGCTAGTGGATCGCTCACCATCCCCGTCGCCGCAGCGATAAGCACTGCACACCACGCCGGCGAGGGTCGGTACTTGCCCAACACCGCGCGCCCATTCGCCCATCGACCTGCCATGCCTCCACTTGTCGCTGAATCTTTCGTGCAAATCACGGCGGCCCTGGTCAGTTCCTGGTCCAATGCGTGGGCGGCTCAAGTCATTCAATATCACGAGTCATCTGCGCAGGACGCTGCCTTCGTTTGTAACGGTCCTGGCATCTCGAACACCAACACCGAAAATCCACATTATTTCGTACCGCTGACCCAGCCCCATAAAGCCGCCAGAGAGACACCGAAGCCATTCCTGATTTCGGAATCGCTGGCGTAATGGAGCGCGTGCTCCCCTCATTGTTCCGTGATGCTCCATCAGTAAATTGGGGACTGGAGAGGCCTTGGAGAAATACGGCCGAGATATGAGCGAGAGAGAGGAGGTCTGGAGTCTGGAGTTTGGAGGCTGGAGACTCGGAGACTTGGAGACATGGAGATGCAATGCAAGGCGTGCCATCCCCATCGCTAAAGACGTCAATTGACGGAGGAGACGCTTCTTGGCGCCTTTGGGTGACGTTGGTGGTCGTCGCGCCGTTTAGCTGCACTGCGAAGCTTTCACCAAAACTCTTCTCCGGCGCACAAGCTTTGCAGATGCGCCGCCCTGTTTTCATCCTCCTGGGCGCCACGCCCCGAGTCATTCAGCCAGCAAAAGCCGTCGCGGGCTTTGGCTCGCCGGTCAATGTCACGTGATTACGCCTGACAGCTGCGCCAGCGCTGGGGGGGCTTGGTCGTCGCCTGGGAAGCCTTGCGGTTTCAAGATTTCTGGACCTCGTACGAGGGAATTGCTTTCGTGCGGAAGACAATCCCTTCCATTGCCATGGGCTGGGATCCTTTGTGTCGAAGCTCTGAAGAGAGAGAAAAAAACAGCACACAAATTAAAGTTTTTGCACCCCACGGGTTCTGGGATCAGAAACGAGGTGGAAATATAATCAGCCGACATTCATGCAAGATCATGTTTATGCCAACTGGACGGCGTCAACTTTTATGAAGCTCTGTTGGCACCAACCCCCATTTCTTGGTTTAGAGTTCAAGCCATCGCAAAAGCCGTCATTGAATCAATAAAGTTTTTAATTTATATGATTTTATTGTTTGGTTTGGCTTTGGCTTTGGCTTTTTTCCAGAAAGAAAAAATCCCTCCTCTGAAAAAAAAAAATAAAAAACAAACGGCTGCCTTCACTTTCCTGGGGTCTGCTACCGGGATAAGAAATGGGCGCGTGGTGCTATGAATTTGATTCAACGGCTGCGAATCCAGCCAGAATAAGCAATTCCACCCCCCAACAAAAGCGAGCTGCATGGCAGTTCTCCAAATATCTACAAAACCTGGTAGCCTAGCCTCTTTTTATCACGTCCATTGGAAGAGCGCCTCCGCGAGAGTCGAGTGACTTTCCAATCGTATGCTATTTGCCCGCCTCCATTGGAACTCTCCAAGCAGTAACTTTGCTAGCACGGCGGGCTGATCTCGTGGCAAAAGTCACCGGCGACTATAGAAGCTGCAATGATCACGAAAGCATATCCTGCAAGGTAGCAGGCGGTTCTAGGTTTCGTACCGGTGGCGTTGCTGCAGATATTCAAGTTGCAGATATGCGTAAGTAAGACCTTCGTACCGAACCTTGCTCAAATATTTATGCGCATCTGAGAGATTCTTGTAGTGCGTTATGGGCGCGTGGCCGAGCCAGCCAAACAGCTTCGAGCACCAAGAGTGAACGCGCGATCTGCAGTAGAATTTGCATGCTTTCCAACGAGCCAATAAGTGGCAGGTAAGCTTTATAGCTATGATAACTGAGCTTTGCGGTTTGGTTGAGCAGGGGAAGAGAAAGAATCACTTGATGTAAATTTCATCATAATGCTATGCCACAAAGAATTTCAATTGTCGTGAGGTAATCTCAATGGCCAATCAATATCTTATAGCCAAACCGATCAATTCAAGATTTAGAATACGACGTCATAACACACGAACGGAAGTGGAACTCATTTCAGAGCGGATAACACAACTCGCAGACACACAGGTCCCGCTATCGAAAGTACGCAATAAGACGCACAGGAAAAGCGTAGCCAGCTAATTGGTAGCGACGGACCAGCCCCGTCCATGACAGACTCGTTCGTGCCGTAACTAAGGCCTGCACTCCGCGCGAAGAAACCAAGTGCATCACCAGCGGAAGTGGAGATACCGAGAGGCACAGAACTAGTGGCCCGTGGGGACCCAACATGATTAGCAAGGAATCGAGCCGCGTCTATGAAAGCGTCTACGCCGCACCGTTCCTCGATGATTTTCCGAACGAGGTTCCAATACCCCGGACGACTGACTAGTGTAGTGGAGCTGCGAGGTGGGTTGGTTAGACCAAGTTAACTCTCCATTGCCGATGAACCCCCCTTACCGGCTTTCGGACCGCGGTGTATCGAGATGACTCAAGCTGTGCAGGTTTTGGCTGTGATTAAGGTTTTATACAACGATTTTATCTGGAGACACCATTTGGGCTCGTCTCGACCTAGCTCTGAGGTTCTATATGCAAAGACCAAGGCGGACTAGCTTTGAGCCATCGCCAGATAGCCTACTTCTTGTAGGCTCAACTTGCTCTCTTTCCCGCAAATTACATCTATCTCTTCGCAGTAAGTTGGTGGTATATATCTAGAGATGTTATCTACAAGAGAAGCTCAGATCATGTAAAGCAAGGTCTATGGATCGCTTCTATGCCTTCAGTTCGCAGCCACAGTCGGCGCAAGTACCGTCGGAGAGGCCTGTGGCTTCTGCACCTTCGGTTTGTGAAAGAGGCGATCGTCGTCGTATTCACCCGTCGTATTTCTCAACCGCACAATATTAGCCAATAGCAGCGCCTGGCGGATCCCCATATTGTTACCCAAGGACTCCAGATTGCGGACGCTATACTCGCGCACCTCCTCCGACGAGACCCCCATGATCCCCACAAACCACAGCGGCCACATGATAAAGTACCCGCCAGATGCACGGATCGCAGGCATGGGGCTGCATGACTTCGCCGCCCGCCGCTGCTCGTCCGAGGCGATGGAGAAGTGGAAGTTGCTGAGGGCTTTCTCGATGCTCTCGGGATTGCTGGGTCGCGAGGCGTCGTAAGCGAGTTTGGGTTTGAACTCCTCGACGTAGCCCATGTGCTGTGGGACGCTCGCGAGGATGTCGGATTGCAGTTGATAAATAGTGTCGGTGGAGATCTGGTATTGCGCTGTGTATTCCGGTGATGTGAAGGTAGGTGGCTTCGCAGCGAAACCATCGAGAAGAATGCGCCGCATGGTTGTGTGAAGGAGGATGCGTGTCGTTCGCATGCCGTTCCAGATATTGGCGATCCAGTAATCGTAGTAGAGATGGTACTTGCCATGCCAAACGACGTCCGAATCTGAATCCGTGTAAATGGTTGTATAGTGCCAGCCTTCTGGCGTACGTTCGAAAATATCAAGTAAGATGCCGTCCAGCTCAATCACCTTCTGCAAGATCTCTGCCGGGTCAGAAACCTTGTTTATACGAATGTCAGCCCGTAACTGGGCGTATGCAATCATAACTTGTTGCACTTTCCATCCCGATGACTCGCGCAGTATCGCTGGCATCTTCCGGTTCACCTCCTTGGTTAATTCGAGAATGTGTTCGGGTAAAGGGACTTCTCGTTGCATACAGATCATGATCAGGTTTGTGGTCACTTGGATGAACATCCTTCGTCCAGCCGGGGTTGCCAACTGCTCGCGGCCTCTGAGCTTGACTATCGCGGCAGCACCATTAAAATGGTTCTGAAATGCTTCTAACGACTTTGGATTGGTGCCCGTCATGGTTTCGAAGATGCCCAGCATCATGATCGATGTTAGCGTGCTGTCTTTCTTCACATCTACTGGATCCCGGATTGCGGCGTTGGTGTATTGGATGGCGTGGAGATAGTGCTTCTGAGCGTCTCTCATGAGCGAGGGAGACTTTTGGAAATGCGAGAAGCTCGCTAGTCCAATCGCCTTCATGGCGTGGATGAGATTAGCGTCCAGGTTCTGTAGTCGTTGGATATCTACAAGTCCATCCATGTGACCTCTGGTTTCGCCGTTATAATCCATGCCGATAACATGATCGTGGATAAATGCAGCTATGGCAAGATCATCCACAGAAGGCATCATGTTATCGCCTAATATATTTAGTACGGGAGCCATAGTGGTCTGTTGCACAACCTCGAGGCTTTCCTCCGGAGATTTAATGCCTCCTTCCTCGGTTGATGAGTGAACGCCATCATCGATCCCGGCTGCTGCCCGCTTCGACTTGGCTTCTCGCGCCTTGGCCTTCTTTATGACGTTTTCGCTCTCATTACGAAAGATAACATCAACCTGTGCTCGATAAACGCATTTGCTATTGGCTCTTGCGCATTGCGAGCAGCCTCCGGGCTGTTGCGAACACTGAGTGGCAAGACATTGTCAGATTAGGTCGGAAAGAATCTCATATGTAAGGACTAGCTGCACGTGTATCAAGAAGAGGAAGTCGGGCTTACTCGGATCTTCCTCTGGCGGCATCTCTCACATCCTTTGGAGGGACGCCCGCAGAACACCATGGTTCGGCCCTACCGTGAGATAACCACTCAGAACTCTGAAGTGAATTGATAAGATCTAGTGCCGTAGGTTCTCGGCCTAGATCTCCGGGGCAGCCCACAGAATCCAGGGTTCTTTTGCCCCACAGCCGTTCAGTCCCGTTCCTGATTTCCCAGTTGAGCGGTGCCGCCCAAAGTCCACCAGTGAACTGCGGAGCGCGCTCCTATAGAAGTAAGGCTAAGTGTTGCTGCTGCGTCGCCAAGTGACGCTTGATAATCCGGATCTGAGTGTGGTGCGAGATTTGACGCAGGTGGGAAGCAAAGATGAGATTTCGCAGAGGTAGTACGAAAGAGGATGGAAGAGCAAAGACGAGGAAAAGTTCATGCGGCGATTCACTATGATGTTCTCGGCATTCAGCCCTGCGCCGCCGCTGTACATACGTACAATGTTTGCCTGTCGAGCAAACATCTTTCTCGCGCTGCTGAGTGGCTCGCTTGTGGTTGTTGGCTGTATGACGTCTAACCCTTTTGGGGGCATCACTGCGCATGGCTTGTGGTTGGTTGATGTTGCTTGCCATATTCAGCAACATAGCCCTGCTCCTCTCTTATCAGATCGGTACTCGTTGTCTCTATAGCAGAATAATAAGGCATGTTCTCGCGTGCGAGACTTTGTAATCTATATAAAGCGACCGCTCCCCTACTTTACGCAAAGTATTTCAATGTCACAGATCCCAATATTGCCAATCTAAGAGGGACGAGGAAGGAAGAACATGAAATTTACTTCAGAATCCATTGAGTTCGGGTAGTACACGCATAATTTTCTAGATAAAATTGGGAAGGCTGTTGAACCGTGGGAGCATGGGGTTATAGTTAGTCGTCTGCAGTGCCTGCACACTTAGTCAGAACATCAGCCGTGAAAGAAACGGCAGTTCTTCCAACTGGCCAGAGGGCTATCGATAATGGACGAGCTTGCAATATATTCTCAGCCTCAGCGTATTCGAAAATACAGACCGTGAAATTCGCGGCTACAAATGAAGGTCGGATCAAAATTTATAAACAGTGGAACCCAATATGTTATGACAATAGCAACTACAGAGAATAAATTCCGTCCTACCATTATCAAATCTGCTACATGTCTTCGTTGCAACCAGCACCTCATTAATTACGTATCGGCATGTTAATTAGTCGTACCATAAACCCCACAACGACTTCTTAACAAGAATTGGCTGGGCACCCAACATTAGTAGCATATCCTTCAATAACCCCGCCCAGTTGCAAGCAAGCGCCAACAACCCCGCCCATGCCCTCGCCAGCGATCATGCCCGCGGCGACAGCATATCCATAAATCTCCCAACTCTGAGGCCGGAACTTGATCCAGCAGGCAGCAATCAAAGCTCCAAGCAACGCCGCGTTGGTGAAGACAGGAACCGGGATGACGAAGGACAGGGCGATAGCACCCCAGTTGGGGAGGTATGCACGATACTTCTCCCGTGCACCGATGAGATAGTAATGACGGACGACAACTTGAATAATCGACACGACACCCATGACTATTGCGAAGATGCCGGACGTGAGAGGAATGTGGACATGAGGGTTTGTTACGGCTTGAGCAACGGCAGCCCAGGCGCCGACTGATGGGGCTGCAAAAGCGCATGAGTCATAAAGATCGGGATGGATGATACATGGGTAAGCAGAGGTGAAGAGGACGAAGAGGCCTGGCGCAAGCCAGACAGAAACAAATGTCCCGAGAGCTTGGGCGTAGAACTGTTTGAGAGGCGGTGTACGCAGTAGGAATCCAGTTCGGAAATCGCCGGTAAGACTGGATGCAACATCGGCGGATCCTGATGCGATACATCCAGCGATCAGGTTTAGCTTTTGGGCGTGTTGCACGGTGTAGCCGTGTCCAGATGTTGCGCCACCAAAAACAAGTTGGGATGCTTTGGATGATGCCGTCAAGGGAGTTTGGTCGGTGACGGCTCCAATTTGGATAGAGAGGAAAGCGAAGAGGAATCCAAGGACACATGCGAGGATGGTCAGGCCTGGGTGCATTTGCTAGAAGAGAAGAATAGTTGTCAGCAAATAACTTTTGTATTTCCCAAACAAGTATCGGATCCTCACCCATTGAAGTTGGCAAATGATCATAGCTAACACAATAACGACCACAAGACCCAGAATCCACATCCAGTCCGGGACCTGGTCTTCTGGCTTAGCGGGATCCTGAACAATATCTTTGTGTTTTCGGGTCTCCTTTCCATGCTTCTCAAAGAACTTGATAGGCTTTCCACGTTTTTGAGCACGAGCATTGAGGGCGATGCAGGTTTGGTGGAAGAGAGATTTGAGTGCAATCCAGATAATTTTGTACTGAATAAAGAGCTCAGCCATGGAGGAACAAACCATGATCATGACACCACTAAGCATATTGTAAGTCATTGCTTCAAAGAAGGCTTTTAGAAGTACTTACGGCCATAGAAGCCAGTATCTTGGAGATGGCGCTGTCTGACCAAGATGTTTGAGTGATACGAAACTCATGAGGCCACTCCACTTAGGGTCATCTGGCGCCAGGGGAACGCCAATACATGTTCCGTAGTGCACAAGCACAGGTCCAATTAGGCCCCATGCAAGAAAAGAACCTCCAAACATGGATAGTGCAGAGTTGAGGCCAATGAGCATGCCAGAGCCGATGAAAGCGGGGGTCCATTCCATGTACCAGCCCCAGTTCTCGATGTTTAGTGCCCAATTGCTGTAGCCGCTCCAGATGTAAAACCTAAGGAAGTCATTAGCACTGGAAGCGATATTAAAATCAAGGTTGCAGTACCATGTAAAAACATGCCAGTCATACAGAATTCCCACTGCATAATACGATGCGACACGTTGCACGATAGCGACACCAAAAGCGATACTAAGAGCCTTGAGCTTGCTCATAGCTTCTCGGCTACCAGTGCCAGCAACATGCATAGAGCGAATGGTCACTGCGGTTGCGGTTGCTAAAGTAAATTCTTAGTACCAATAACCATGCGGGGGAGTCAAGGCAAGCTTACGGGTTGGAAATAGAAGTTTCAATTCCCTTGCAACCTGAATGACAAAGAACTTCCGTAGGGGCGTGACAAAAAAGATGCCGAAGAACGAGCACACCAAGGTTATTGTAAAGATTTTCCCAATATCGGCCTTGGGGTTGATGCCCAACAAGTCTAGCTGGTACATGGCTGGAAGACCTGCCACAAATAGCCCTGCAGTACCACCAGCACCAACGGCCGCAGCTTGAATGATGGTGTTCTCCTGCGGACCGAAAGTGCCACCCAGGATAGGAACATTTGGAGTGAATTTTGACAACAACTTCACAATACCGTAGCCAAAGATGGCTCCGAACATGGAGGAGCTAAAAGTAAATCCCGTCTTAAGACCTGCTCAACATATTAGATATGCGGAGTTACACTATAGCACTCGGGAGCGAGTCGCATTACCTAGGTACAGGTTGGATGCACACACCAAAGAGCCAAGAACCATGCCAGTGATGACGGCGCGAATGGTGAGGATGTTGGGTTCCTCGGCGACATCTTCCGAAATTTTGAATGGTACGTAAAGGTCGTCCTTTTCCTCTTGAAGAAGCTCTTCCTTCAAGGATGTTTGGTCATGATCTCCTCGTGGCAATGGATGGAGTGGAAATTCACCAATGTTGACATTAAGGGCGGTAGCATCGTATGGTTCGTGCTCTGTAACATGAGGGGTCTTCTCGTTGCCGGTGCTCGCCATCTCGGGCGTGGCAGACACGTGAGCAACCTTTTCACTGTCGGCCATGGTAAACAGAACAATAATGTATGGCGGGGAAAGTGATTCGTTTCGAAGCGCAGCAAAGAGGGGCAGTCCAGCTTTGTAGTCAAAGTTACAATCCTGGCCAACGGGTACTTGCGGAGACGACCCAACCTTCTAGAAGGCGGTGATCTGACTTTCGAGCTCCTCAACATCCACATCCAACTCCGTACAAAAACCTCCTTCCCAAAACTTATAAGGTGCCAAGAGATAAGACCTCATCCAGCCAGACTAGAGGCAAACATTCCCACGAGGGAGAATTCCAAGCGAGCATTTTAATGCCTGTTGGTTGGGCGTAGGTAAGGTATTATACGAGAGAGTAAGGTGTGGGCATGTGCATGCCAAAGCAGCTTCAGCCCCGAGGTAACTACCTTATAGCTCCATACCGCCTGGCCGAGACTGCAGAGACGGACCAGATGTCACATCTCATGTCTGGAACGGTGCGTTGCCAAATCTGGTGCTGGTTAAAACCAAGGCGGCTCGAGTATTGGCTGGTCTGGTGGCCACCTACACCAATACCACCCTCAGTTGCAGTGGCACTCATTGCACTCGCCGAGCCTGAAGGAGAAGGATCCTGGGTTTCTATTGGATACCGGTTTGTGTTTGGCGAGGAGTGTAGAAGAAAGGCTTGCAAGAGGTGCCTTCTCGCAGATAGACCTGCACCAAACACTGGCGCTGCCCAGACCAGATCCCATCCCGCTACCACCAAAAGCCCTTGCCAGCATGTCCATTTGGCAGCCGAGACGCAGGCAACACTATTGCAGTCAAGTAAGACGGGACGAATTTCTATCAGACGCTGATAGCAGCCTCACCATGACTGGAGCACAGGTCAAGGAAACTGATAACACTTCCCCCAAACTATGCAGAATTGTCCATCGGCTTATCTTCCACTTAGACGGATGAAGCACTTACTTGCAACGCTGGTCTGTGATCGAGCTCCAGTCCAAGTGTAGAGGCATTCCCACGAACGCCAGAAAACTTTCCTGCGCCCATCCCTCCCCCCTCTTCCCACCTCAAACAGGAGGCATGAGGACCAACACTTCCGACCCCTTACTGCAACTGCGCGGAACCAGCAAGGTGCAAAGACACACACCAGCTCTTGGTTACACAGCTCGCCCCAACGCCACACCAAAGGCATTAACGTGAAGCCGTGCCAAGCTGATAACGGCCTTCCTAAAAGGAGCCGGCAGCGACAGCTGACATTGCGTGCAGCAGCGCCAAGGCAGACAAGTAACGTCGGTTTAAGGTTCCAAGGCGACCCCCTCAGCTCGGGCGCCATCCATGTCGTTGGGGTGGCGTGGGGTCAGGCATGGGTACTGCGAAATTGCGGGGATTTGCGATGCTCGGCAGGCAGTCGACGTTGGACATCTGGCCAGCTAGTCAGTCGGGCGAGTAACGACTTCAGCGACACCCGCGCTCTCAAGCGAGTACGGTACAGTTTACGGCTGATTCTGATCAGCGTGATGAGGAATCCTTTGGCGGTTACTGGCAGGAAAGTGATAAGAACAAAGGTGGCACAACATGATATCCCGGTCCCTTTACGTTCCAGTCAGCATCCCTTCGCGAAAGCTTTGGATGAGGGCAGGGGCGTTTCTCGTTCATAGCGCAGTCATCTCCCCAAAAGAAAAAAGTGCAGGTAAGCTCTAGTTCGGCGAAGAGAGAAGGTGATTTTGAGCATGACGGGTTCCCGTGCGGTTATGGCAGGATCTTATATTACAGCGGGCTGCGGTGAATTACTCCGATCTGACACTTGGCTTTCTTGCCAAACACCAGTTGATTTGAAGCATTGGAACAAGACTATTTAAAGTTATGATGGTTTGACGTAAGGCCAAATCTTTTAATCTCCCATGCTTCTTGTCTCGAGTTTTCTGTCTGACCAATACCTAGAATCCAGAAGTACGCTGTGCAATGCTAGTAAGACATCTTGAAAATCTGTCAAGCTATCTTTCTTCGAAGAGACCTTTAGGGTCGAGATCCCGGAATATCCCACAGAGTTCAGCACTGCCTGTGAAGAGGATGACTGGGTCGCAAGTCATAGTATACGACCATCAGATTCCAGCATCCAGCCCTGAGTACTGCCCAAGGAGACTCAGTAATGATGCTCATACTGTTGACGTGGCCTGCGCGGTACATGAGGCAAGCACTCGTACCTGCATCTGATCAAGTCTTATTTCGAATCTCATTATTTTCTCCAACTCCACGGCAAACTAAATTTCAACTTTTACATTCTCACCATGATATGCATGCCCGTCTGTGATATTCTCGCGCCCACCAAAACCACCGTTCCAACTGCAATAACAACCCCTCCAAAGATCTGCGCATACAGAAAGTTCCCATGGTCGGCATCGATCAACGCGCCAGCGATAGGGCCTCCCGTTAAGGTAGCGAAGCTCAGAATTGTGAGAGCCATGCCGACTCGTGTTCCCATCTTGCTAACGTCCCTGCAGAGGGAGGACATAGATGTCGTGGCGAGTACTTGTACGCCGGTATTGATGAATCCAAAGGCAATTGCAAAGCCAATCAGGCCACCGTACGTGTGTACGGTTTGCCAGAGGAAGAAGAGCAGACTGCAAATGCAGGCAAGGGGGACGACAGTGTTGATGGGTCCAAGGTAGTAATCGGAGATCAAGCAGGGAATGATCCGGCCGGGGACTCCAACAGCGTTAAGAATGAGGAGGATGTTGGTGGATGTGCTGTGGGAGACACCGATAATATTGGTACCGTAGAGATTAATCTGCCATGGGTCAGCGTAAGTGCGAGGGGAGGAAATCCATCCGAGACGTACGTAAGTTATCGCAAAGAACAAAACCCAAAACATCAAGAACGTGGATATAACAAACAGGACCCAAGCCACATCTTTGAACGCCGTCATATCGACCAAAGGACCACTGGTTCGAGGGGGCAGTCTATTCTTGGCAATCGACAACACAATCACCATGTTAAACAGCATGACGAATCCCATCACCCTCAAGGTCCACCCAAATCCAATTCGGGGGATAAGTTGCTGCGCCAGCAGAGGGAACACGACACCACCGGTGGCATTTCCGCAGCTTACCAGCGCAATGGCCAGAGCCCGGCGCTTGAGGAAATAGGTCGCGACGGTACTCACCGCGGGCGTGAAAGACAGTCCATTGCCCAGGCCTTGACAGATGCCCTGGGCGATCAGGATTTGCCAGTATTGGGTGCAGAAAGAGGTGCTGAAGACGGAGAGCAGTTGAAATGCAAAGCCCAACGCCAGCACCGACCGCAAGTAGCCTGCATCACATGCTCTTCCGGATACGGTGCCCACCAGGAAGGCCAGGAAGATTTGTATACTTCCCGGCCATGAGAGCGTGGATGCCGTGAGGCCTAATTCGGTGGTGTAGTAAGATTCGAAGAACCCATAGGAATTGGTATAGCCAAACGAGTTGAAAATCACGAGATGGCCCATCAAAACTAGGGTTCGGTCAGTCAGGGGTTTCTCGAGAAGGCTATCGGAAGATTGAGCATCCCGCATTACCTTGGAGCCATGCTTGCATTCCTCCATCCGGTGGAGGCTCAATGTCCAATTGCCTGTTGCCCGGGGTGAAGGAGCGGACCAGTGTACAGTCATTCTCCTGGGCGCCCTTCTCTGCGACATCGATGCCGTCCCCACCATCTTCTGTGCCGGCCTGTGATTCAATATCTCGCCCTCTCGTGACCGGCTCGTAGGTATTCCCAGGTACCGACCTCTTCTCGGTACTGTCGCCGGGGAAGGGGGTCGCCATTGTTGCTCTCGACTCCGATTCAATTGGTAGCCGCTTTTCCCATCACCGTTATCTAAGCAACACAAGTCCGGCGGGGGATCCGATTCGCCCTCCTGTGATGGTGAAATGTCGAGCGAGATCACACAATCGACCGTCCAGGCTTTTATTTAAACGGGCGCAAAGGTTGTGCTGAAACAATTTTCCCGCCATGAATCATACGCTGGCTCCACCCCACCTGGGCGAGATCGCAGGCTGGGTGTCGTCGGGCAAAAGATGACCTAGCCGCATAGCTTAAAAGATGGGATTTGCTCAAAGTGGTAGGCCAGGAAGAGGATCCCGGCGTAGCAAACAACCGGGCCGCTGTCAATTGCTGGAGGGCCAAGACTGTTTCGGTTTCCCTTCCAGGATGTCCGGCGGGCTGCCGTCGGGGAAGCCGCCGAGCTGTCGCGCTGGGTGAGTATCGCGCGGGCAAGCTACGCATATATACCTGTGCCCTCTTCCGCTCCTGTTCGCGGCGGTGGCTGAGTGGCGGTTGGTCTTTGTTCAAAGGGCCAAGTGGAGCAGGCAAGGACAGGATTCGGAGTCCGTCGTCTACACGTGGGCCGGCGGTGCGACTGAGTTTTCAGTCCACGACCCACGCGTTCTCCCACCCCGCGTCAAGAGTGGAGGGCGCATTTGCTGGACGTCGTCGGCCAACAGGCAATCACTGCGTTAATGTCTTTTCACATGTTGCGTGGGCGCCGGCCGACGTCGAGTCCGTTGGATTAGCCTAAACAATTGATGGGCTGCTCGCAATGGCGGACTTGCTCCGAGCTCGGAAGACGCATTGTGCAGGAATTGAGTCGCCAGCGCGCGACAGAGCTAGGCGTCTGTTAGTGAATGGCTGGGCCGGCCAGTTCCAGACACGCAAACGAAGCACGTTAAGGCCGGTTTTTGAGTCAAGCACCACCCGAACATGACTATATAGATGAGTGAAGCCTTCACAAAAGACGGTGCTACGCTGTCGTTTGAACTGATAATTAAGCATGTATGTTTTTTAAACCCCTTAAAGGCCCAAATGACCTGTTCGAGCGAGCATACAGCTAGTCTAGTCAACACAGGATAGTAGTATCCTCGCTGGTCTAGTTTAAATATTCGTCGCTAAGACGACCATGTACAGAATTGCCTTGCTCTCACCCAAACTATTTGCACTCTACTTTTAATTCTCATTCACTCGGCTTATAGAGTTGCGTTATCAATCTGCGTGAATTCAGATCTCTGTCAACAATCCAACGCCAACCAGGGTTTTCGTGATTTGCGACACCCCGGGCACTCGTTTGGTAAAGTGTTAAGCTATCTCAGTAGCAGAACTACGTCATTGGTAGATGACAACAGGAGGTATAGCTCAACGACTGTTTATCGAACTCTCAAGCCTGGCAATAATTGTTCAGGTATTCAAGAAATGTATTAAGAAGATATCCTAGCAACTTGAGCAATAGCTTGTGACGCAAATTCCTCAGATATCTGATCGGCACTGATACCACATTGATGTCGCAACATACCACCCCCCCCCCCAATTGCCAAACAGTTTCCGTGAAGATGTCACATCAAAACGGCCCCAATTCAAACTTACCCTCTCAAAATCCCAAATCATGACTGGCCAATCCGGTAGAAATCTCGCCAGTGCTGACCAGAAGTCCGCTAGAGATTTCGGACCTCGGACCTCAGCGCCACGGTGTTGCATTCAAACATGATACAGTATAAAGACCTCTCAATAGGCATGTTATATGTATAGCTCAAACCAGTGCTCTGTAACCCGCAGTGCTCCTTCAATCCCTCATGGACGCCCCCGAAACATTCGTGATCCTCGGCGCCGGAGTCATAGGCCTGACAACCGCACTCGAGCTCGCGGCTCGCTATCCCCACGCCACCATTCACCTCGCAGCCAAGTTCCTCCCCGGCGATACCTCCATTGAGTATACATCCCCATGGGCCGGAGCCAACTTCTCCCCGGTCGCCAAGAACGCCCGCGAGGAGAATTGGGACACGGTCACGTACCGGCGATTCACCCGTCTGGCGGAGGATGCGCCGGAGTCTGGGGTGCAGAAGATGGAGTTGAGGGCTTTGTTTGATATGCCGGTTGGAGAGTCGGGGGTTTTCTCGCCGGAGCGGGGGAGGGTTTGGTATGAGGAGTTGGTTGGGGGGTTTAGGGGGGTTGCTAAGGAGGATTTGCCTGAGGGCGCGGTTTGGGGCCATGATTGGGATTCATTTATTGTTAATGTGCCCGTATACCTTTCTTGGTGAGCTGAGGATGGGATACAGATTCCCAAGCAAAGCTTAACGATCCCAGGCTTCGAAACGAAGCAGAAAAGGTTGGAGTCCAGTTCCATCGGCGTTTCTTCGAAGGGTTGGACGAGTTGTATGCTGCGTTCCCGCAAGCGAGGGCATTTTTTAATTGTACGGGCCTTGGGTCGATCAGTTTGAAAGGCGTAGAAGATCCAACCCTGTATCCCACCAAGGCACGTTTTAAGAGTTATAAGTCTTGACTCGATGCACTTGCTCACATATGCTTAGGGCCAAGTCATGCTCATCGAATCACCTAGGATCCAACTGACGAGATCATATGAGCGAGCCAACAAAGACGAATCAATATCGACGTACGTATATCCACGGAATCCCACTGGTGGTGTAATAATTGGTGGGTGCCGTCTCGACCATAACTGGGAGGAAGCAGCCGACCTCCAAGCCGCCGAAGCGATCAAAAGAAGATGCTGCGAGCTAGCGCCCGAACTGGGGCAGCCTGAAGATCTGAAAGTACTGCAGCATATCGTGGGATTGAGACGTAAGAAATTGTAGCTTCTGACCTGTTAGAAATAGTCTGACCTTTGTAGCGAGCAGGCAAGGTGGCGCACGCTTGGAGAAGTGTGTGGTTTCAAATGATGTTGTTTTGATTCATAATTATGGTGCTGGGGGAGCAGGGTATCAAGCCTCGTGGTTCGGTCTCCCATGCAAGCTTGTGAACGGGTAGCTGACAACACTTTTAGGGGCCTGGCGAAGGATGCGGTTGACTTATTGGCTTAAAAGATCCATTGTAGTGGGGGAAAAGGTCTGTGAAATTCATAATCGCTACTCTTTTGCGTTTATACTACGAATATCGCAACGACAATTTTATTACCAGCTTAGTTACATCACATGTCTGGATAGTTTGGTCTGAATGAACTTGCTGATACTGAGTTTCAAGAAATATTACGTACAAGTCACTCTATCTGATCGAGGCATTTTACTCTTTTTGCCATGCTTTTTGTAGGATGAATTTTATGATGAATTTTCTATACTAAAGATTAAGGAAACAGATTCATGGTGCTATTGTATAAGTCATCTTAAGTAGGAAAATTCTCTGTGTTGGATCTATATATACAGCAGTGCAAAACATGACTCTCAAGAGAGGCCCTGCTTATTTTCAAAATCTAGAATGTAGAGCCAATATCACCAAACTTGATATTTGAAAAAGTCACCGCTGGATCATAAACCCCCTCGAGGTTCGCCGGAATACTTTCGTCCACGCCACACGTGCCACGAGCAACACCAGGAGCACTCGAGTTAGCCGCATTGACAGGGAAGACGCCATCAAGCCAAAGCATATATGACCCAGCATCATCCCAAATACTCATCGACAGAACCATACCGACATCCAAGCTCTTGCTAAAGCCATCAAACCCACCCAGGGCCGTGAAGTCATCGGTCGCGTTAAACACGCGTTTCTCATCCACGCAGTAATCCGCGGACAGAGAATCATACTCTTTGAACCCCGGAATATTCACCCTAGAGTTCTCGATCACCACGCCATCTTGGATATACAGCCGGCGGATCTCGGATAAAGTGCCGTTGGTGGTGTTGTCACTGGTCAGGAACTGCGTCACCACGGTGAACGGCCGGTTGGTATCTACAGTCATGTTGGGACCATAGAAGCTGGTGTTCCCGTTCTTGTACGAGTTCCAGTCACAGCCGCCTTTGTCGCAGATTCCACAGTCGTTAGCTATGTTGGAATCGCAGGTGTACTTATCATCCGTGCTGCACGGGTGTGGTGTGTACGCTGTAGCGATTTTATTTGCTTCCCAGATATCCATTTCGGGACAGCATGAGCCTCGCGTGGAGTTGATATTTGCCTGGGGACGATTAGCGCGTATATTTGGTTGTGGTTTGGCTGGAGAACATACCTGGCCGTCAATCCATCGAATATAGGTCGGGCACTGTGCGTCGCAGTAGCCAGTCCCATACGCTGGGCCTGCCTTGTTGGTCGAATTGGGCGTCATGCCTCCATCCTCATCCATATTAATAAAGTACAGGGCTCCGTTGGTACCACAAGGGAGATCAGCCACGTTCACATCATACGTGAACTCCTGGCCTTTGAGGTAGAACATCTGATACTTGTTCTCATCCTCACTCAGGAGGTACACTCGAGGGCTTCCGTCTTTCAACTTCATCGTGATTGACGATCCATTAGTGGACAAGATCTTAGAATAATCTACACCATCGGGGGCACAGTTCTTGGCACAGGTCGTTGGGTCGGGGCATAGTGCTGTGTTCCAGCCGGTGCTGTCGTAGCAAAGTACATCTGGATTGGCGACGGAGCGGAGAGCCCGTTGGTCAGCCTCTAAGACAAGAGAGGTTTGGAGCGCGGTGCATCCGCCACTTAGAGTGCATCTTTGTGTACTCAGTGAGGGGTGTGCTTCTCGAGTGAAATTGAACTTGCCCACACTCTGCGCGGATGCAAGAGCCAGCAACCCACTGCTGGCCAATGCTAATGTATAATGCATGGCAAGGAATGGAAGGGGAAAAAAGGAGCGTGTGTTGACAAGACTAAATGAATGAATGAATGAATGGAGCGGATAAAGCCCTCCGAAATCATGGGACGAACGACATCTTTATATCAGTTTACCCATTTCTTCACATCCTCATGGCCGGGAGTACGACTGCCCTCAAATCGCCCCAGACCATCTCGTCCGGATCTCTCGGGCCGCCAAGAGAGAAGAGAAATCCCGACTGTGAGAAACAGATTGGAATCACGAAGCAAAAGAAGAAAAACGCCGCATGTGAATGTTTCATAGAAAAGCTTATCGGGGCCTTTGAGCCAAGGTTCAATGAGCTTTGAGTGCACGAATGCCCCATCCCCGGGGCCACAACCAATTTAACCTTAAATCATCTAGGGGGGCGTCGGTAGGAGCGGGTGTAGTGGTTAAGTGCCGCTTAAACTGGGACAGAATAGGGGGTAAGAAGTACCGGGGATTCATCGCGTCGGCATAGCACTGGTGGTATGACGGCTAGCAAACGAACGACAGGAAATTTGGGAAAGACCCATGCGAGCTTATCTGATAGATAGCAATCAGACCAAAGATGTCCTGAATTGCCGCAGATCCAATGTTCTATCGCCAGCTCCCTCCCCACCCCTGTAAAATCAAGCGAGCAAAACCTTCGTGGAGAACAAAGTTGCCATGCGGGGAAAGTCTATCAAGACGAAACAGAACTCGGCATTTAGCCAATGTCCGGTCCCTTTCCATTCTTCCACTCTTTCCACCTTTGCTAGGGTGAACAGCGTCCAAGGCTTATTGGAGGCTCCATCTTTAATCAAGAATGCTTAGTGCCGCTCAGGAACTCGAGTCTTCCGCCCAGTAAAGTATTATGCGAGGTGACAATCGCCAGGAAGGACGACGATAGGGGCAGTTCCGGGTAATTCCACCGATATTGAGGTAGAGAAAATCACATCGATGCATGGAATCCGTGTGAAACTTTTGTTCTCGGGGAGAATTCACTAAAGGGGATTCATATCTGTTGGGACGCATAGCCAACATTAATCCTTGAATCTATCAAACAACCCCCATACAATCAACTCCGTTCCAAATCCAACCCACATTACCATTCCTGCACAACCAATTCAGATATCTCCATCCCACCAACCCCCTCAAAAAAACGGAAACCCACCCGTCCAATAATGCCCCTCTCCCTCATCGCAATCACTATACCTCCCGTACTTCGCATCCGGCGGCGCCCAGCCATACGATCGACACACAGCATAACCACGCGGGCGCTGGAATTCATCCCATTCACGAGTGACCTCTCGGGTATCGGCCGGAGAAGGATGTCGAAAGAGAAGCTGATCCCCCACCGCGACGCGGCGGGACGCAATACTGCTGCCATTCCGATCCGGCGGATTGAGTGTGGGTGAGTCGACCAGGATGAGGTCTCTATTGAATGGAGATCCTGAACTTGACGGCATCTGACTTTGGCTGCTAGACATGGGGTGGGGTGGAGGGGCATGGTTCCGCAGCTTCCGCAGCCGCCATCTGGTGTAGAGGCGTTGGAGGAACCGGATTCTAAGACACTTCTCCATTGAAGCTGAACAAGCGACTTGGACGAGTGAAATAAGAGCCGTTCTACCTAGTGGTGAAATTCTGATTGTGAAAGAGAGCTTTAAAGTTTAGCCGTATTCGATTTTCTTTTGACAAATAAATCCAAAAGACCCAGAGGCTGAACCTCGTCGAGAGCAATGGCTAAGTATCTGCGGGCAATGTGAAATGGACTGGACAAGATTAGTTAATTACTGCTTTTATCTTTTGGACTGCGCGGACAAGCAATAAGCGTTGTACCAAGATTTAGCTAGGAACGGTCCGTCTTAGCAGTCTCATTTTCCACGGGAAGTGCCGCATTCAACTTTGAGAAGCTGGCAAGCATTCCCATTCTTATAACAAGGACGAGTTATACAACGTGCCACAAGTACCAGAGTCTCAAAAGGCCTTTCAATTCAGCAATATGTGAAACTTAGCAATGCTACGGTGACAAGAAGCTCTAACGCTCATCGAGAATAACGCCAAATGAAAGCCCCTAACACATGCTGTATACGCTGTCGTTATTCATTCGTAAAACGTACCACGCTGAGCAATGTTCTGACCTCTATTCTTCCGCTTCTTGCCCACCCTCAATCTGCATTCCCAAAGCATTTGGCATACCGATCAAGATCTTTCCTCTCGGAACCCGTACATCCTTGACTCCGAAATCGCCAAATACCTTTAACGTTTTAAGGGCTGGACAACTGCGGAAAATACTACCAACAACGAAGTCATTGACTTGTTGACAAAAAGATAAGTCCATATTTTTCAGCTCTGGGTACAACTTATCCTCGGCGAAGACTCTTTCGAAACTTTCAAGAGAGATGTGCCGACAGGAATGGACGTTGAGGTGACGAAGGGTCGATCCAGAGTGAGCCATTAGAGCTTCGAAGCCGAGACTCCCAAATCCAATCCCATCAGGATTGTCCCGAGGCACAGCGGCATCGATATGACGACACTTGTGAAGGTCGACATAGTCCATCGAAGGATTGTACCAATTTGTGAAGAGTGCAGCAAAGCCGGCATCAGTTAGCACCTCGTTATCAGTGATTCGAAGCTTCAGAATGTTTTGGCAGTTGTCATGAATAGCCTCGAGTACGCTGTCGTCGATATAGTGGACCGTTGAGAGAGATAAAGTCTTGAGGTTGGGCCCAACAGCTTCTAGAATCTCGACATACGGCTTTGAGCTCGTATCTTTGTAGATCTCGAGGCCGAGATGTTGGAGGGTTGACAGCTTGGCGATGTGCGAAAGACCAGTGTCTGTAACCTTCTGGTTATGCTCAATCTTCAAGCGCTCCAGGTTTGGACACGCAATAGGCAAGAGCTCAATCTGCTCGTCACCAAAATGGCCGTCTGTATAGTAAACTTTTAGAGCCTTTAGGTTCTGTCCCTTCTCACTCAGGTAGCTATTCCATCTTTCGTCGTCGATTAGATTTGCACCATGAATGCTAAAGCTCTCTAGGTTGACAGTCGTGCCGAGCAGATGATCCATGACTTTGTTCTTAAACTGTACGCCATTACGGATGCGGAGATTCTTGACTGTCGGGACAATCTGGAAAATGCGGATATAATCGTCTGGTTGTAGCTTTGCTCCTTCGTAGATCGTGACAGTATCTGCGCCGGGTCTCAAAAATAGGTTCAGCGTCTCAGGGTTCATCAGACGCTTCTTCGCTAATATAGCTGCTAAGCGATCAACCAAAGGCGCAGGTAGGTCACCAAAGTCATCTGCCATATCCACGTTCTTTGCGAGTGTCTCGACGCAAAGAGTTACCAAGTCCTTCGCTCCAGGATAGATGCCATCGAGAAGGTTGCTCTGGATTTGTCTTCGTTTGTTGGTGTGGGCGACCTTCCTCTTCTTCTTTGCAGCGCCTTCTTCCTTGTCCAGATCCTTCGAGCACTTCGGACAAAGTAATCCGCCGTCTGGACCAGCACGACTGTATCCTGTGACTGTGAATCTCTTCCCACATATTTCACAGTTCTCCATCTGGCCAGGGATAGGGGCCATGCTCTCTTCAAATATTGCCCGAGCATGCTCATCCTCGTCGGTATCATCCGAATTGTATTCTCGTCTCTGCCTCTGGAACCTCTTGGAAGCCTTGATCTTGGCAATTGCTTTCTGCATAGACATTAGTATCTTTCAGAATGACTTGCATCGTCAATCTAACCTCTTCTTCTAGCTTTCGCTTCTTCTCTTGTGCTTTCGACTCATTTTTACGTCGAGCTGGCTCTGGTGCTGTGGGAGGTGTCGCAGCATCGTCCTCGCTTGCACCGTCCTCTGCAGCCAAAGCTGCTGCTCGTCTTGCATTTGCGTCCTGTCTGATTTGGTTCGCATTGATGTTATGTGACTGTCATGGTGGTCAGAATGCATCGTGGATAACGAATAATTGTGGGTCTTACAGCAAGGAAGTCCGTCAATGCAGACTGTCTACAAGGTAGGTAAGCTTTGATTCATCGTATTATAGACTGAGAAACCTACGGTCCTCTGATTTGTCGAACGCGTTGTGTAGGTCCGGCCACAGGCGCAGGAGGAGGCATCATGATGGGTGCTGTGACCGGTGGTGGAGGTGGAACAGTTGCGGACGGAGTCGTCGCAGGAGTGTTATGGGAGCCTGCCGCACTATTTGCTGCACTGCTCCGACTTCTGCGCTTCGAAGGCGCCCTGGGTTGGACCGTTAGTAGACAGATTCCACCTGGAAAGAGGAAGAGAGTACATGTTAGGCTGCCAGGCTGCTTGTTCTGGTACGTGGATTGCTCAAAGATTGCAACTAGGGGTGGAGCGGTGATCCAAAGTCATACAATCGTGCTGTAACACGTCAACTTGCTGAGATTGATCAGGTTGGAGGAGGGAGATGAGAGAGGCGATAACTTCGTTCGTTGTCGTGGTTCAGCTTTTCAAGGAAGTCGCGCCGCTGCCTTCTCTTATCGCCGTGCAGCCAATGAAACACCCGATAAGGTAAGCTGAGCACGACAAGGACTTTTGACAGATGTCCGTACAACGCAGTCTTCAGTCTTTTAAATCAATAAAATGTTATGGAGCAGCTTGGAATTATGTGCCAATTGCGTGTCCAAGAAAGAACGAGCGTTCTGGGTCCTTTCTGCGTCGAAATAGCTCTGATTGAAAAAGCACTTTAGGTCACGTGGTAGCGTGTCAGAGACGGGCTAGAGACATCAGGAGGTGGCGATACCGAGCTGATTCAATTCATCTTTTTTTGTTCATGCCCTTCCCAGCTCCGACTCTATATCACCCAGCCTCAGCCTTTGTCGACGGCGGCACGGCCATATCTTTCTTCGTCGGCAAGATATCCCTTTCTTCAAGCACTCCCTCTTCAATTGTCGAACCACGTCATAATCCTCTGTTGATTTGTTCGTTATCATTCGCGCTGTTATCAGTCCGCGCATCCACTCCGGGCGGCTGGCTGCCTATCGAAGTCACCATCGTGCCAACGTTTTCGAGAGAGCTGCACCTGTCGACCCTACCCTTCCACACTCTCTGTCTCAATCTACGATCTTTGTTCTACTTGTGCCAGCACCCAACACTGCGTCTTAATTCCGCCTAACCCTCATTCGTCTTCATTGATAGTTTCGTTGGTATTAGCGCAGCTATCAACATGGCGCCCAGAGGCAGACCTCGCAAACTGGTCGACGATTCCATCGTTAATAGCCCCGCAAGCTCCAGAGCTTCTTGTAAGTCGCGATAATCTCTGGTACCCCTTGTCTCATCCGTATGCTGATCATTAGCAATAGCTTCTCGGAGATCTGCACGCCTCGCACCTGAAAGCAAGCCTTCCCCAACCCAGCCTCGGAACGGCACTTCGACCCTCGACGAAGACATCCACACTCTCTCTGATCTGCTTTCGCCTGGAGAGCCTAATGGAGGAAACACAAAGACCCAGATGGGTAAACATGCACCGGAGCGGGCTTCCCTATCTTCATCAACCACCACCGAAGATGCCAATAGCACTGGATATTCTACACCTGCAACAAGCGCCTTCGCAACCCCGAGCACCGAGGCTGTACCCAAGATTCCTGCCACTCGGCGGGGACGACCTCGTACATCAGCCGCGGCAATGAGTAGTGTTGAGACCACGTCAACCCGAGCCAATACTCTTCGTGAAAGCATATATTCGTTGGATCGAGGCAGCAAGCGAAAGCGCTTAGATTCTGATGACGAAGATGATATTGAATCTAATGATGCAAAAATTGCTCGTCAGCTTCAAGATGAGGAAGTTGAGCTTGCCGGTGCCGTAAAAGCTTCTAAGATCAAGCCAACCCCAAGATCTACACGCAGAGTGGTTTCTAAGATTAGCTATGTAGCTGATTCCGAGAGTGATGATGACGACTTGATGGACTGGGTACCCCGACCCGCAAGTAATCTTCGATCAAAGAAACTGGCGGCTTCGGCATCAACACCTGTCCAATCTCCGTTCTTCAACCAGCCTAAGATCGAGCTCGGCGCCGCTGGATCGAACGAAGTAAAATTCAGTACAACCTCCAAGAAGACCACTAAAAAAGTTGTACCTGATAGCGACGATACCGACTCTTTGGGCAAAATAAACACTGACTCCGAGTCTGAAGCCCGTCCTTTGGCATCCGTATCTCGGTCTACAACACGGTCTCAAGCAGCAGCTCCAGCACTTCATAAGTTAAAGACTTCATCACGCAAAAGTGGTGATTTCAAAGCTCCAGCTCAGCCTGCCGTTACCTCAACGCAAAAGCCAAAGAGTTCTGCAGATCTTCATTTCGAAAACGAACTTGTGGAAGAGTTCCAGGCGCTCATTAGCCCAGCTAGCTTAGAACTTTCAAGCCTTAGTACAGACAGTGATTTTGATGACGAGATCGAGCATTACCAGGGTGAGAGTGACGACGCTTCTGACTTCGAGACTGAGGATGATGGCGATGTCCCCGGTCCAACTGACATAGCTGCGCCAGCTTCTAATCCCCGTCGTAGAACAGCAGGCGGTGCACGCAGAAGAGTCAATCTACTTGAGAGCCGCATTGATAGAAGAGGACGCCAAGAACGCGCTCGTCTTGAGCTCCATCATCCAGAACTCCATTCCATGTGGAAAGATCTCGAAAATCTTCCAAAGATCCTCTCGCACAAAGCAGAGCAACCCACTACCATCAATCGTGAGCTTAAGCCATTCCAGCTTGAAGGTCTAAGTTGGATGAAAGCAATGGAGGAGACGGAGTGGGGTGGTGGTTTACTCGGCGATGAGATGGGTATGGGAAAGACAATCCAAGCTGTTTCCCTCATCATGTCGGATTGGCCTGCAAAGATGCCTTCTCTGGTCCTGATCCCTCCTGTTGCCCTCATGCAATGGCAGCAAGAGATTGCCGACTATACCGATGGTACATTGAAGACCTTTGTATTCCATGGACAAAACTCGAAAACAAAGACTATGACAAAGGCAGATCTGATGAAATATAACGTCATCCTGATGTCATATAACAGTCTCGAGTCCATGTACCGCAAGCAGGAGAAGGGTTTCAAGCGGAAGGATGGTCTTTACAAGGAAAAGAGTGTTATTCACCAGATCCAGTTTCATCGTGTCATTCTTGATGAGGCACATAATATCAAGGTACGTCAATTGAATCTTTTCCCTGCGGCTGCTAACCACTTGCACAGCAACGTACGACAGGATGCGCAAAGGCTTGTTTCGCTCTCAAGGCAGATCATAAATGGTGTTTGTCAGGAACACCTTTACAGAACCGTATTGGTGAATTCTTTTCCCTCATCCGATTTCTTGACATTCGTCCTTTTGCTTGTTATTTTTGCAAGCAATGCCCATGTTCCACATTAAACTGGGATATGAACGCGGACAATCGTTGCACAACTTGCGGCCATAGCGGCATGCAGCACGTGTCTGTCTTCAACCAAGAACTTCTTAATCCTATCCAGAAGTTCGGTAACAAGGGTGCTGGAAAGGAAGCATTCCGCAAACTGCGTTTACTCACAGACCGATTTATGCTGCGTCGTGTCAAGCGAGATCATTCTGCTGCCATGGAGCTCCCAGCCAAGGAGATCTACGTTGATCGTCAGTTCTTTGGCGAAGAGGAGAATGACTTTGCTGGCAGTATCATGAACAACGGTACCCGCAAGTTCGAGACATATGTCGCTCAAGGTGTTTTGCTCAACAATTACGCAAACATTTTCGGTCTCATCATGCAAATGCGTCAAGTGGCTGATCACCCTGATTTGATCTTGAAAAAGAATACGGAAGGAGGTCAGAATATTCTGGTTTGTTGTATTTGTGATGAAACTGCAGAGGAAGCAATTAGATCCGCTTGCAAGCATGAGTTTTGCCGCGAGTGTGCTAAGAATTATTTGAACTCGTCGGGTAAGTGGCTCACTCCTTATCAAATCGACGCGATATACTAACCTGTAGCAGAATCGCCCGACTGCCCTCAATGTCATATTCCACTCAGTATAGATCTTGAACAGCCTGATATTGAACAAGACGAGCAGCTGGTCAAGAAGTCATCTATCATCAACAGAATCAAGATGGAGAACTGGACCTCCTCTTCGAAGATTGAGGCCCTTGTCCATGACCTCCACGAACTTCGTTCGAAGAACTCTTCGACCAAGTCAATCATCTTCAGTCAGTTTACAACCATGCTACAGCTCGTGGAATGGCGTCTTCGCCGTGCTGGAATCACAACTGTTCTTCTCGATGGCAGTATGACTCCTGCTCAGCGGCAAAGTTCAATCAATCACTTCATGACTAACGTCAACGTCGAATGCTTTCTTGTGTCTCTCAAGGCAGGAGGAGTTGCACTTAACCTTACGGAAGCCTCCAGAGTCTTCATTGTCGACCCATGGTGGAATCCAGCAGCAGAGTGGCAGTCAGCTGATCGCTGCCATCGGATTGGGCAAGCTCGACCCTGCTCGATTACCCGGTTGTGTATCGAAGATTCGGTCGAGTCGAGAATGGTTCTTCTCCAGGAGAAGAAGGCTAACATGATTAATTCCACCATCAATGCCGATGAGTCTGCCATGGAAAGCTTAACTCCTGAAGACATGCAATTCTTGTTCCGTGGAACTTAAGATGTTGCAAATTTCACCTATTTAATGATTATGGAAGGAGTGAGGGTGGGATGATGGTATTGCTCTGGTGGACTGCAGCATATGGGGTTAATGGAGTATTGACTGGCTAATTATGCTATATTCTTGCTTTGGCTTTCATACAATGGCGTGCGGGAAAGGTAGTCATGAAGAGCATCCAAGTATTGCCCAAAGTAGCTATTGGTAGCTTTTCAGTTTGCTCGTAATAAGAGAATTATCAAGCATCATTGCACCGTGATGGTCTATCCCATTCATTTCTCAGATTGCACACATGTAAAGTGCTTTTCCAAATACTTCCCACCGCCTTCAATGACCAACCCTTGGACGTAGACAGCGTCCCGCTCAAGTAAAGCATACAGCACTGCAAGGTACCCAGCTGACCCAGTATGACAATCATAGCACACCCTGCTCTTCCGAATTGGCGCTTACATGGTGATCAACAAGTAATGCTAACATAAACAACATGCCACTCTCAATTGGCATTACGTTCAAACCCATCATCATAACCCGCTTGATGATTCGATGTAACTGCTGTCAACTAAATAGAATCATCGGGCTTCCTCATCGTGCCTCAACCACCCGCCTCTCGTACTCAGCCATGTCAGTAGCCTGCTTCACCTTCTCCAGCCCGAGAAGACTCTCAATCAAATAACAAGTCGCATCAAGCCCCGAGCTAATCCCACCCGCGCTCAACACTCTCGTCCCATTCCCCAGCTCCCCCGCATCCACATACCGCCTCTGCAGCACCTCCGTATGCTCACCACAGATCTGCTTCAGCGTGTCGACACACAAATGATGCGTCGTCGCCATCTTCCCTTCAAACGCCCCCGCCGCACCAAGCAGGAGCGCCCCGGTGCAGACCGAGAACACAACCCGCGCTTGCTGACCTGGTGCCCGGCGTGGCTGCGCGATGAAGTCCCGGATCAAGGCTAGTTCGGCGCTGGGGGGGTCAATCATCGACATGATCGCATCCGGCATGCCCCCGGGGATGATGAGGATGTCATAGGTATTCAAGTCGGCGCGCGCTTGCTCGAGACTGTGGTCTCGAAGCACGCGCAGCTGTGAGGCCGCTGGAATGATCTCGCTGCCGGCGATGTATGAGATGTTGAAGGCCTTGTCTGGTTGGGTGTAGTCGTCGCTATGCGAGACGTGGGTGAGGAGCTCGGCTGGGCCGCAGAAATCGAGGATGTCAGCGCCGGGGAAGAGTAGCATGGCTACTTTGTAGTATTTGGGAGACTGGGGGTTCGCCATATTTGGATTGGAAGTTTAATTTAGCAGGACGAAGGGATGATCAACTCGTGAACAGGAAAGTCTATATTCTCAGGGCTTATCTGACTATATATATATATATTATTTATGTGTGCGTCTGTTTGCAGTTTGTCTTCAAAGTGAGGCGCCCTATGCCTGCCATCGTTTCTTGTCTGTCCTTGTGATTAAGCCCTTTAGCGACGACGCCCTTGATATGCGGAAGTAGATTCGGATATAGAGGAAACCTTTCAGACTCTCACACCAGCTTCCGGTTTCATTAGCTGCGGGTGTAGCGCGGATGTATCCAACGCCTCGTTGCTGCAGGGCTGTTGCCATCCGGCGCTTTTGAGGCCCTCGTCCTATTTCGCATATAGATAATGGATACTGCAGCCCCGAAGCTGACGTACATCCGGCCAAGGTGGATTTGATCTGCAAGAGATAAGATTGGAGCTCAGATGTGTTAGTGCTCCTGTGGCCATTACCACATACGTTATACCTGTGAATGTGATTCGAACCCCTCTCCTGGAACCTGGTGCTGGTCGAGGACAAACACTATATTTCTATCTCCGAACTACGTATTGTGCCAGCTTTCTCAAGGTGGACAGCACAATAACCTCTAGATACGACCTGGAAGATGCTACTCCACCAAGGCATAAAGCAACCAAAGAAGTATCCTTGACGCTTTGTATTGCGCTAGTCTCTAACTTAATTCCGAAGCTAGGTAAATCACGCGCATATAGATAAGCATATTCCAAGACCCTGTATCCGGGTATCGTGAGGACGATCCTGTGCATTGTTTTAAAGGCCTGCATAGATTTTTGAGAAACGAAAGAACCCGGAGCTTTCGATCCAGTGTAATCATAGTCATCAGTATTACCAAATCAAAAGAGCATAGACAGAACCGTTAATCTTGCTGGTATTTTTTCCATCTACGCCTTGGTAATGCCCCTCCCCGTATTAATCTGCAACATCTTATCTTCACCTCCACTCACAATTCCCACTTCCTTGTCCCAGGCTACACCAAAGACCTTCACGCCCTCGCCGCCGACTGGTTTCTTGCTTGCATCCTTTTGACTTTCTCTGTCGATGACGTATACTGCCTCGCCAACAGACCCTCCTCCCTCTTCTCTGGTGCCTTGTCGGGAACTGCGAAGATCCCATACTCTGCAGGTTCCATCATAACTAGCACTAACCAGGCCATAGTTTGAATTTGGATCTGGTGCAATGCTGCATACTAGGTTGGTGTGGCCTCTCAGCGTCATAACCTGAGTGCTAGTTGCTGACACTCGAGGATCCAAAAGTGTGATATGTCTTGCTGATGTTCCAGCTGCAAGCAATTGTGACGATATGCCTGGAAGTGCCGAGAGGCAGAATAGAGGATGCGAGGTAGTCCGGGTGTCAACTAAAGTCGAGGTCACAAGATCAATCGTGCGGACCGTGTGATCCTGGGATGCACTGTATGCCACTGTTGGATCTAGGGGATTGAAAATGACTGCAGTTGCGGGAGCGGTGTGCATGCTCATCATTGAGAGTGCTCCACGTTGCGGGATAGTGACGGATGTAGTGACTTTCCTGCGCTTTGCACTCGGAAGTAGGCTCGGAGGTGCTGCGGGAGCGGATGATGCTTCCGTGCTCCATAACCCAATTGAGCAATCTGCTGAGGCGGAAAGTATTCTGTTTGAAGGACCATGAACGGCTATACAATCCACACTGCGCTTATGTCCGTATAATTCCAAAGTGGGCTTTACTTTTGCTGATAATTGATCCTCGGCTTCTCTGTAGTTCCACACTCGTACAACACGGTCCATATCCGAAGACGCAATCTGAGTGGGTGAGATGAACTTGGCGGCTTTGATGCTTGACGTGTGTCCTCCAGCACTAGCTGATGCTGAGGTGACAATCGCCTGTCCTGACTTGTTCCACACTCGGAAAAGTCCATCGAAGGAACCTGACAATATTCTCTCCTGTCCTTGTACGACACTGTTCTTTCCCCAAGTACCAGCCACAGATGTTGACGACAAGATGTCCACGCTGCTAACCCAATCATCGTGCTCGAAGCTTGCCTCGTACAACGGCGGGATCAGACTGCGAACGTATTGCAGATTTACGGTGGTTTCAGAGGAGAGGCCATTTGCGGTCAAATACTCGTCGAGAGTTGTTCGAAGAAACGTGCCATTAATGAGGAAATCGAAGGGTATTGGCGAGGAAGTGTCCAGCATAGACTCGGAGTTCAGGATTTGTGACAGTCCATATCTACGCACATCTATAATCCTCATCAGCGATGCTTCCTTACTGGTGAAAGATTCAATTCCTTACCTGTAGGTACAAGAAGCTGTCTCTTTCCTTCTGGGAGTTCGATATCTGGAGAGTCCGTGTGGAAGTAAACCAGCACCTGGCCCTGTCGGCCTGCGTCAACCATCGGTGTATCCATTGTCAGCCTGAATCGTGGTGAAGATTTTGCGGGGTCTGGTCCAGAAATTGAAGCATGTCGCAAAGATTCAGATAGAGAAAAATTTACGGCCAGCCAAAGGCACCTTCTTCGCATTAAAGTCACGTGATGTACTCAAGACCAATAGCTTTCCTTTGGCGCAAATATGTCTGTCTTATGTCTGTCTATACGTCAAAAGAAACCTTTCTCCAAGAGTTTCCAGGCACTTAAGATCAAGATGATCTTGAAAGATTTAACGAGCACATGTAGCCTCAAATGAAAACCTAGCCCCGGTTATACACGCCTGCTCAGTCGCGTAACTAGGGGTGGTAGAAATACGACTAGAAAGCAAAACGTAACATTCAACCATCTGGGTTTCCAGTCAGTGTAAATATAATAAATCATCTTTCTCCAGGATATTCTAAGCTCTACTAAATATGCTCTCTTCATTCGACACCTGAAGCCTGCTCGGTAGACTTTCATCGCTTAATAAATGTTGACAAAGGAGGAACAAGTGTGCCCAACGCCCAAGGTCTTTGTTAAAGATTGGCCTGGTGTTTCAACATATAATGTCAAAATTACATTTCGAGTGGCTTTCAAATAACCATAGACTTCTAGATTCTATTGAAAGAAACAATTGAGTTGATACGACGCAACTAAAAATCCTTGTTTCTTTTCATTGTCCAGACACAACTCGATTTTATTTTCGACTCTTTCGATTAATATTTTTATAATTTAGTATACTCACTTTTCTGCTGATACTTATTGATGATACTACTTGAACAAGGTAGAGGTGAGGCGTTTCCCTCTTTTAAGGTATACGACCTCGATCACTAGGGTATCTATGTATACTGAGCTTTTTGTTGTTCTAATTCTTACAAGCTCGACAACATATCTACAGTTTCACAATCGCAAACATACGGCAAAGTTTGAACAGGTGCATGACAGGCTTGGATGAGTATCATGTGGATTTGCAGCAAGATGACGGCACCTTATGTCAGATTTCAGAAACCAATTATCTCGCCTGTCTATAAATGCTATTTCCTCATATCCAACAATGGCTCCTATGCCACTGCTGATATTTCACAAGAAGGGGTTTCGATGCAAGTGATCGAGGCAATGGCGAACAAGATGGCCACCTCAAGTAATGTAAGCGTGGCTAATCCACGCATCGACGGATTACTGGTCCTTCGAAACAGAAAACTGGTTGCCGAAAAGTACTTCTAGTGCGTATATGGTAACTTAGGTAGTATATTTTTTGTTGCGCATCGTAGTTCACGAGCGACTCTTTGTTGCTATTATAATTTAGGTAATGTAATCTCTGTTGCATATCGTAGTTTAGGCAACGGGGGGTATTTTGAAAACACGAAGTGATACAGAGTGAAGATATACACCTCTTCGCTGAATATAGTAGTTCGGCAGTATAATCTCTGTTGCATATCGTAGTTTAGGCAACGAGGGTATTTTGAAAGCATGAAGTAGCACATAGTGAAGATATACTATCAGTTGAATATAGTAGTTCGGCAGTATAATCTCTGTTGCATATCGCAGTTTAGGCAACGAGCGTATTATGAAAGCATGAAGTAGCACAGAGTGAAGATATAATCTTCGTTGAATGTAGTAGTTCAGTAGTGTAATCTCCGTTGTATATCGTATTTGAGCCACTGTACTCTTTGTTGCATATCGTAGTTCAGTTATGACTCTTACATTGGTACTTTAAGTATTATACTCTCTCTCTTGGTTGCATATCGTAATTTAGGCAGTATACTTTATGTTGCATATCGCAGTTTAGGCAACGAGCATATTATGGAAGCACGAAGCGTCACAGAGTGAAGATATACTCTTCGTTGAATATGGTAGTTTAAAAATATAATATCTGTTGCACGTCGTATTTTAGGCGGTATTCATTTTATTGTATATTGTGCTTCAGCCATGACTCCTTCTTGCATATTGTGATAGGCAGTGAACTCTTTGTTGCATATCGTAGCTTAGGCAACGAGCACTTCATGAAGAAAGCACGGAGTAGGATGGATTGAAGATATAGTCTTCATTGAGTATGGTAGTTTGGTAGTATGATCTCTATTGCAAATCATATTCTAGGTGATCTATTCTTTATTTCATATCTTAATTTAGGCAGCATAGTATTTTTGCATCGTAATTTAGGCAACGTACCATGAGGAAAGCGCGGAATAGAACAAATTGAAAACATACTAAACTTTTTATTGCAAATCGTAGTTCAAGTATGACTCATTTTACATGTTATAATGAAGGTAGTGTACTCTCTGTTGCATATCGTAATTTAGGCAGTGTATATGTTTGTTGCATATCGTAGCTAGGCAGAGAGCATACGTCATGAAGAGAGTGCAGAATGAGACAGAGTAAAGATATATATAGTCTCCGCTGGATATGGTAGTTTGGTGATATGCTATATCTATTGCATATCGTATTTTAGGCAGTGTACTCTTCGTTGCATATCGTATCTTAGGCAACGAATATATTGCAAAGAAACCGTTCATTGTGTACAAAAGTATAACTGCGATCTTGTCGGTATATGGCAATCGCCCAGGGATTGATCAGCTGGTATTGTATCCGATACGCTCAATGCTACATCGGAATTGTCGAAAGACAAATCAACTCGTCCTTGGCATTTCGTATAAAACAGAATCTCTTGTTGTGTACGCCTGACCGTTCGATACTTCTTGTCAAAGACCGGCTGTTGTGCCAAATCAGTTTTCTCATTCTTCTGCCTGCCCCTTCAGAGAGCAGACAGTCTACTTCTAACGCCACCAAGTTTCGCTCTCTTCCAAGCCTTAAATCCACCCACGATATCCGTCGCATTGCTTAGTCCCAACTCTTGCAAGGATCTTGCAGCAAGTGAGCTCGTGTAGCCTTCCGAACAGAAAACAACAACCTTCAAGTCGTATTGATTCACGAAATCTAACCTGCTATCACTCCGAGGATCCATTCGCCATTCTAATACATTTCTCTCGACGATGATGGCTCCTTCGATACTGCCTTCTTCGTGCCGCTGGGCAACGGGACGGATATCGACTAGAATTTTGGGGCCTTCGTCGTCAGAGGATGTAAGAAGGTTAAAAGCTTCCACGGCAGTTAGACGTTTGAGATTAGATCGAGCATCTGCTAGGATTTCATCGATTGAGCGAGAGCCTTGAGGCGGTAATAGGGGATCTGGCCGGGTCTTAGATGAGGAAGTTGGCGCTGAGTTTGGAGACAGCTCTGCAGAAACTGCTCGCCCCGTTATCTCTGTCATATTGTAATCTACAAGAAAAGAACTTTGGGAAAACAACACGGGGTTCCTAGTCCATTGTAAGACTGACTATTCAGAAATATATTGTATTGTAAATCATGTTGCAATGGGAACGGCAAAAGACGTCGTCGACGGATAAGATTAGATATCGATCTAATCTTAGCGCAATCAATCCACCTCCCCTGTACCGTCAGAAAATAAATTTCCCAGCTCCACACATCCCCTCACCCACCTAACCCGACGAACAACGGTCTCTGCCCTACACCCCTTCACGAAGCACAGCACTTTGTCTCACGGAAAGAACCTGCTGCTCAGATTATCAATATGAAGGTCCTCACCCTCAACTTCCTGACCTGCGCCGTGAAGGCCTGCAAATCCAGCAGCGATTCATTTCCCCTCCACCCCAAGGATTGCGAACTGGTCAGCGACGAATTAGAAGTAAACAGCGCGCTGCTAACGAACGTCTTGACGCGAGTGGACTGGAAGGCCTTGACAACAACAGCTGCAGAGGTAAGCAAGGGAGCCCAATCCACCGTCCGGTGATTTCTTCTGGGCACGAATGAACTTGCTAATTTTGCGTGTCGCGGTCTAGTTAGGATTTCCTACCCTTCCAGCGGCACCACCCACGCCCGAGGAGTTGGCTGGGGACGAGAAGATGTTGAAGGAGCTGCACACGCTATTGATGGAAACACAGATTAATGAGGGCAAGCTAGTGTGTGGGCATTGCGGGCATGAATATGCCGTCAAGGAGGGAATTGCCAACTTCTTGCTGCCAAACCACCTCGTGTAGGCTGGGGATTTTTACCAGCCAAAAATGTTACGAATGTCCTTCGGAAAAGAAAATCAGTGGCCAGGAGACTGGAGACAGCTGATGTGAGGAGAGGGCAGATTCATGGCGTCGGGGGAGTTTTTTTGGCATACCCATTTTGCAACTTGGGAGAGGATAGGGCAAATTTTGCTTGCTCGAATTGCAGGCATAGGACTCAGACGCCGTGACTGCTGGACTCTGTCGCAGCCAAATGCTGCAGGGACGAGGTAGCAAGATGAAGGTTGACTTGAGAGTGTTGGGCGCTGAGGAGAGGTAAATTCAAGGACAGAACGATATCTTCTGCTTCACCACTGTTTCCTCTTATTGGTCTGTCTAAGAAGTCCTGAACCCCAAGCAGGCTGGGCTGCTCTCCATAATCTTACAACACGCGCCCGCTGGTTCAAATTCCTCCGGCTCCCTTAATTTTGGACTCTCTTGAAAAAATAGATCAACGCCCCGAATAAACAAGACTCGGTTGAAAGAGTACATTTTGAAATGCCCATTTGCCTCCCCTGTGTATGCAATAAACGTACGTTGAGAATCACGAAAAGATATCAACCCGACCAGCTCCACCCAAAACCCCCATAAGCCCAAATGCACAGGAGACTATCCATAGTCGTTGATTAATTGAGAAATCCTTTACAAGCTGTAGTACCGCAAAGACACGGGATACGATCGGTGGCGCCGATTTCACGCTCAAATTTGTAATCGTAGGTAAGCTCCTCATCTGTTAACTGGTTAGCAGGAAAACTATCATCAACACCAATCTAGTACTTACTTTGCGCGATATCTCGCAACGCATAGATGACAATTCTCTTGCTCTTCTCCACAGTAATGATTTTGGCGGTGCAATTCGGCATACAGCTGTGATTAATGAATCGAGCAATGCCACCTTTCTTAGTGGCATCAATGACAGTATTTTCATCAATTCGGAAGAGGTAACTGCTGCCAATCCCAGATCGCAAGTAGTTTGTTTCTCGGAGATCGGCAACCTCCTGCCTGATCTTCTCACCCACATACTCGATGATCATGTCGTTCATTGGAATATTCTCCATGGTGTACAAGCCCCAGTTATGAATCGCCGAACGAGCAAATTTGACAGGCTTCTTGCGTTTCTTGAGTTGGTTGAACTTTAATAGATCTGTATCACCACCAAGAGTTTTCTTCTGATCATTGAGGTCGGCCACAAAACGACGATTATTAACCCGATTGGCTCTGGAATTTCCCTTTGCAAGCAGCTTCTCAGCCTGTATTTTGGCTGCTTCGGCTGCTTCAGCAACATGATCCTTGCCTTCCTTCTTAGCTTTTTCCTCGCGCTCCTCTCTGGCCTTCTGGACCTTGATGCGGTGAGGGAGATACTTGGACTTTTCGGAGTTCAGGATCTTATGGGTTCCTTCTGTACGCGCGGAGCCTGTTGAGTTAGGTACGTAGTAACCTCCCACAACAGTATCGGTCTTCACAAGACCCCTATAACCGTCGCGATTGAGCGCCTTGATCTGTTCTTGCTTCCACGCCCAAGTTGCGGCGTTGTCAAAGGGTTTTGGTCTCGACTGTGTAGCGGCAGATGAAAGAGCAGCGATATCCTCGTCATCCATGATAAGATTGCGAAATCCGTCAAGGTCCAGTATCGTATCCAAATCGTCGTCGACAGCAGGCAATGGCTTATCCCTTGACATTCCCCACTCTACCGAGGTCTCGACCGGAGCAATCTCAACGATATACTCGGAATCATCAACTTCATGGGCATCGTGAGCTTCTTCCGAGGTTTTCTCTTCGGGGCCCTCCTGCTGTCGCTTGAGAGCCTCACGCTCTTCAAATAATTGTTTCTTGGACTTCTTTCGCTTAGCAGACTTGGCAGCCTTCCTCTGGTCGATCTTGGTTGCGTCGGAGTCCCCAGCCTCAATGTCCAATTGTGTTGCAGAAGACTCATCATACATCGCCGTATCGTCCGGAGTTGAGACATCTGCCAGAGGAAATTCTTGCTCGAGTTTGTCCGCAGCAACACCAAAGAGTTCTTCGTCACTCTTTTCGCTTTTCTTTTGGCGTTTCAAGGTCTCTCTAGCAAGTTCCATATGCAAATCATATTTCCTCTTCTTGGGGATGATGCGATCGTGGATAACGGAATTCGCCTCGCTCATGGAGTCATCATCATGTGTATCAGTAGACTCTTCTCGCTTGGTTCGCTTCCTCCTGGTAATGATATCGCTGTCAGTGTCCGAGGCCTCGTCCTCGGTGGTCACGCGACTACGCGGTCGGGATTCTGGCTCTTCTGTATCTCGAATGCCAGAAGCGTTATCTGCCTCATCTTCTGAGTCCTCATTATCACTGTGAATAAGTCGGTGGTGTAAAGAGCGAGCAAGAGACTTGCGAACACCAGATCGGGCTCGACCGAATGGATCATGGAAATTATCGGACTGCCCTTTCCGAGTGCGTTTTTGAATGCGTGGGAGTGCTTTGACTTGGAGCTGTCTGCTCAAGCGATCGTCAATGCTATCAACACGCGAGTTTGGTGTACCGATGGTAGGACTTTCTTCGCCGTCGTCAAACTTGATCTTGACATCACTGGCATCAGAGATGTTCAGCTTGCGTCGCTTCGCAGTATGATTTTCAGGCTTCATGAAGTCTTTCAGGGCAGGCTCGCCAATTTGCTCTTTGACGTTGTTCAAAAGCTGTGTTTTGAGTTCTCGTCGAATGACCTCAATTGCTTCCCTTGCAGGATCAAAATTCTTCGCCCTCTCTTTCTTTTCGTCTTCCAGATCTTCGGCATCCTCTTTCCGACGAGCTTCTGCATCTGCCTTCTCTCTTGACTGTATTGCTTTCCGCTCTGGACTCTTGCTTCTCTTACGTTCATCAGTTGCCCCATGAGACAAAGACGACTTCCTGCGCTGGTAACCTTCTGTGCCGTATGCATATCTTTTCATGATCATCTCATATGTAAAGAATGCTGTCCCATTCACAGCACGGTAGCATTTTTCCAACTCCGCTCTCCCGTGAGAACCATTATGGAACGTGATGTAGTACCCGTAATGGTCGGCACGTATGTTTTCACAGACAAATGCTTTCAAGCGCTTTTTCATATGATCGATAGTCGATGGCAGAACTGGAACATAGTCCTTGCTCACAAAAATGTAAGGCTGCGTTGGCAGTTGCGAAGATACTGGCTGGTCTTCGATGAGAGTCAAGACTTTTGGCTTTGTAGGGATCGCCACATTTGAGATACCAGCTGCAATAACTGGCCGGAATCCAGCTCGCATCGCTGCTGGTCCTTTTGGGGCGGTTGGTGGGTTCCATGGAGTAGCTTCCTTTGGCTTTGGTGCTGAAGGAGGTTTGGGTGCTTGCACAATAGGTGTTACCTTGTGCTCCTTGAGCACCTTTTCCAGCATCCGCCGACTTTTGACTCCATCTGAATCAAACTCGACCTTGATATTATTTGTGCCAAGCCTGCTTCCACTCCCCTTTTTCACTGCTGATTTCGCTGCTTCAATGGCAGAAACAAATTTCCCACCTCTCACTACTTTTGTATCTCTGTACCGAAAGGTGCCAAATCCCAAGCAGCTTCCGGTCTCTGGATGAAGTTTATTGCTACTCTCAGCGATTTCTCCAAAACCAGAGAAAAAAGCTGCAAGATGCGCAAAGTTGAAGAGAGGGTCATATCCGGTAACTACAACTTGTGTTGGGGGTCCCGAACCCAGTGAGGTCTTTGGATCGTATGGGTACGGTCTGAGCATGTACGGCGCGTGTCGGAGGCGTGACTTGGGGTTGTAGAAATCGACATTGATATAGCCTAGCCTTCCACCTTTCGCCAATCGTGGATCGGCTGGGGGAGCGTCATCTTCCTGCAAAGCAATTAGCCAAACACTCACACAAGTAAGATGACGCTCCCCCAGATTATAGTGTGTATACGTACAAGACCAAATTCCGTGTAGATCGCTTTCGCCCTCTTCTTGTCATTCGAAGACAATTTCTTGTCGAGCAGGGGATCGTATGTACAGATTGTTCCCTTCACATTCTTTCCAGGCTCGCGAATGAAAACTCGTGGGTCTATAGGTTTCTCCTGCACAGGGGTTGCCTGTGATGGAAGTGTGCTCGAAGTGCTTTCGAAAGCACTTTCGCTGCAGACTGTTGCCAAGCCATCTAACTTTTGCTGAGATGGGCTTGCGAGTCGAGTGGGTGAAGAATCGATATTCGTGAGAGGGGTCATACTGCTGAGAATCCCAGATCCAATCGCCGCGGCGCTTTGGTGGCCTGGTGCACTGAATACAGATGACACCGCACTCTCGTGTGAACTTGCTGAGCCAACGCCATTGAGCAGATCGCCTTGCATTGATTCGTTATCTTCTGCTATCGAAGGAACAGATTCTATAGCGCCGGTATTGGGTTCCCCTGCACGTGCGGTAGAGTCCCCGCTTTCAGCTCTCGAGTCCGCAAGTGTCTTGGAGAGGTTGTCAGCAAGAGGGTTGATGCTCGGCGATTGCAATGTCTGTGATTTGACCTTCTCCCTTTCTTTTGCCTTGTCCTTGGCAGCTCGAGGGGCAGAGGGAAAGAACTGCGCGAAGCTCGCCCCAGACGCACGAGACATCGTTGGACGGATATATTTCTACCACTTCCCCCTTCTTCCAACCATCATCTCTGGTATAATCAGCAACGTGCAACGGCATACATTGATGGATGGTGGCCGGCAGCCAGATACGCGCAAAGGGCTAGCAGGTTTCTCCACGCGCCTCCTGCCGAGGGAAGTGTATGGAGAGTTGGAGGTCGGAAACGGAGGATGTAAGGTACTCTAATGGTGTCGCAGAATCTGACAGAAGGCTACAAGTATGTTCTGGCGGTAAGATGATGCGTGGAAGAGAGTATCTTGGGAGAGTTTGGAGGGCCTGTACGAGGTGTCTGGCAAGTTCGAAGTTCGACTCGCGACTAAAGTTAATCGCGCTAGCCGCTTTAGGCCGCATTCGTGATGGGGGATGAATTCCTGGTTTCGTACAAAATATGTGTGTCAGAAGAGAGGATTCTCTCCAGTTGAATTTCAAATCTCTTCAAACTATGAACAACAAGTCCTTCTTTTCGAACAATACTGTGCCAACAACCATGGCACATTTGGCAGTCATGTTCTTATGGCGTCACAGATCTTTCGGTTTATCGTCTTTTATCACGACTGCGTTCAGCAGCCCCTAACGAGTAAACAGCTACTACCGGTAGAATAGCCGTCGGAGCACAGCTAGGCACGTTTCTCACATAACCTACCTCACCACATACTTGTCCCTACCTTATGGTCCTTCGAATTTCAACGTGGCACGTGCTCAATTACTTTAACATCGCAGTATGCGAGTGAGAAACAAAGGTACTTATTGGACGAGCACTTCTTCGACACGCTTTACGAATATTAAACAGCTAGGCTTTAGCCTTATATCCTACAAAAGGTTGCTGTAGTACCCTCAGTCAACAACACCCAACGCCCCTTGCCACCAGTTTGTACTGCAAGGAAAAGAATGCATAGTAGGAATTGCATAGCCAATTCAGAATTTCAACACACGCCTTGTAAAGCTGATTGGCCATACAGAACCGGTCATCGCTGGTGCTGAAATGTAACTTTAAAACCCTAGGTTCATTACGAACTCTTCCTCCTCCTCATCATCTTCTCCCCTAAGGCAGTCTGGCAATGCACCTCGCAGTCCAGCCTCAAGTTCATCGTCATCTACCTCAAACGCTTGAAGGAGACGCATCCTATGCCACTCATCACTTCCAACCTCCGCAGCTGCCTTCTGGGCAAATCTTGCGGGCGTTATTGTAACATCGGAGTCTTGTGACAAATTGCTTACCGAGCGAGGCATGGTCGAAACAAGTGGCTTGTCGAAGACATTTCGAATGTTTGCAGGCTTGTTAACAGCATTCGAGGCAGTACGGCCTTTGGTGTAGCCTAAAGTGTTCTTCGAAGCAGCAATTGCTGCAGTATGGCGCATTGTTGATGTAGCTGGTGGTTGGGCTACTTTCTTTGTACGAGCAAGAAAAGTTGTTATAGGCTTGGGTTGAGTAGGCTTGGCTGGGGCGACTCTAGACTTCGGAGCAACAGAAAGCGCGGTCGCTGCCTTTCTGGAGGCAAGGGTTCCGGGTGCTTTATTTACCAAAGTTGAGCGCTTCGGTGCCTGCTCTGGAATCTTTGGTTTTCGTGGCTCTACTGAGTGCTTCTTCTTGATATGATGAAAGGTTTCTGGAACATCGCCCACAGTCCAGTCCGTTTCCTCAATTGCCCGCAAGATACGATCATCGCCCTCTCGTAACGCCCGTGCCAATTCCTCATCGTGCTTTCTTAATCTCAGAGGTACTCCGTGTTCATCCTTGGGGTTGTGGTAGTGGTCAAACCATCCTCGCATGCGATTCTCTGGTTTCAGTGCCTCATAACTCAGACAGTTGTTAGGGAAATCCTCCGATTCGTACGGGAGATCATTTGCCTTGGGTGGTGCATATTCAACCTCTCGATCCTGCAAAGGGTCTGGATCATCGCCATGTACATCTAGCTTCACGGTTCGCGTAACCTTTGGAGTTGGCCTTCTAGCACTCGCCTGCTTCTGTTCCGTCTTGTCGACATTTTTGCCCGCAGCAGGTCCGGCAGGAGTTTGAAATGCCTTAGTCTTTGCATTTGTCGTCTTCATGCCCAGAGGAGCTCGCATTTGTGGGCCTATACAGCTGTTAATAATACAGCCAAACCCTTCTCCAGCTGCAAATCCTACCTAAAGGCGTAACGAAGGCATTCTTGTCAAGGCCCTTCCCTTTTGTTCCCAGTACAGATTTTCCTCCCAATCCAACTGGCGCATTCTCATCGTGAATGGGGATCTTGAGGGGTGTTTTTGGGTATCGGTTTCCAGGTGTTTTGGGCTGCAAGGTCCTAACGCTTTGGTTCAGCGGTTTGGAGGCGGCGACTTGCTGGTGGCCATGAACCAGGTTTTCCTGGTCTCTTGCGGCTAACATTTTCGCGGATGATAGCTCAATAGTCGGGAGTATACTGTACAATCAAATAATCGGTTCCATGCTCATGTTCGTTGATTGCAGAGGTTCAAGTGTCGCGGCTGCAAGAGAGTTTGAATTCCGCACTGTTTGGATTCGTTGGCGAGGGAATGCACGAAGGCCAAATTTGGCAACCACCATAATCCCTGCTTGCGCTCACATTCGCCTGCCTCTCCACTTCACCTAAGCATCAACGTTGCGAAACACTCAACCACTCTACAACTTCCATTTCTTCCGGACACCGTGGACTCGACAGTATTTCGCTAGTTCTAATTTCATCAGAGCTCCCTCCTCGAAACATCAAAGCTCGCTCATCAAAATGGATCGTATCAAGGAAGTGAGTCGACATGTCCCCTTAAAATAACCCCGCCATTAGCTACATATGTCAGAGCATCAGCATGAGCATAAGTCTGCGTTTGATGCCTCTATTAGAACACGCAGCTCATTTGCATATTATAGAAACTCAACTCTCTCCGCATCGAGGCAGATGAGGCCACCGCTAAGGTCGAGGACCTCCAAGCAAAAGTGAAGTCGCTCGAACAGGAGAACCTCCAGAAGGAGCAGGAGATCACATCTCTTCAACACAAGAATGGCCTCTTAGAGGCAGAGGTTGAGAAGCTCGAGGGCAACATCAAGGACCACAAGGCTATTGCAGAGGAGGGTTCCACTCACAGCACACAAAATGAGGCTTTGCAACGAAGACTACAACTTCTCGAGGAGGAAGCCGAGGAAGCTGATAAGAACCTTCGCGAAACCAACGACAAGTAAGTGGATAATATAACATTCCGAGAAGCACACCTACTCTCCACATTCTGTTACTGGGATGCAAGCTAAAAGTTCGCACAGGCTCCGCCAAACCGATGTCAAGGCTGGCCACTTCGAGCGCAAGGTCCAAGCTCTCGAGAGTGACCGCGATCAATGGGAGGCCAAGTACGAAGAGATGGCAAAGAAGTACGCCGCTGTCCAGAAGGAGTTGGAGGACTTCCAACAGGAGATTGGAAACATCTAGAGATAAATTCTGGTGCAGAAGGATGGAGTTTTCCGCGGAGAAAGACACCGTGTTAGAGGTTTGACAGCATTGGGACTGGATCGATAATTGCACTTGGTGCTCCTCTGCTTTAGCGGTGGATGTTGTGTTTGCACATGGACTTCTTGTTTTCTTGATATCACTCGAATCACATATTCGCTTCCAAGATAGTTCCACTGTGCTTGAGGTCTTTTGATCTCCCGGATAATCCTAGTCATTACCTTTTCTGGCATTTGCTTTGGCTTTATTGCCAGCCTTTTGCTTGGCCCTACTCATCCTCCTCTCAGTCTTACTCTCGTACCTGAACTTTTGCTTCCTGGGCTTCTTTGGCCAGACTTTCTTCGTTTCGTCCTTGGATTCAGGTTTCGGTCGCTCGGCATCCATAGACTCGTCACTACTGTCCTCAGCTACAATCTTATGCAGACCATCCTTCCCTACATCGACCTCCTCTACCGTGACAGTGGTATACCGATCCTCGTCGATGTATTCCTCTTCGTGATCAATTACCGGCCGAGGTTCCTCGTCTTGAATCCCTCCCCACTCTCCATCTTCGTCACTCTCAACGTAGTCTTTGCTGCCATCTACGTCTTTCAGTAATGCATTCACAGCCTCCACATGCTCTTCCAGTTCCTGTTTTCTCTCTTCTCGCAACTAGGTGCACGTTAACATCCACCAACCTTGATTGCGTGCTACAGAGAACTAACCTGTTTCCTCGTTGTTATCCTCTCCTCTCTGGCTAACCTCGCAGCCTGCTCTTGTGCTGCCTTTGTCCTCTGCACCTTTCTCTTATGAAACCCTGTCAAATACTCCGAACGCGCATCAAAGTCGAAACTGATCTCCTCGATGCCCGACTTGTTGGTGCGACGTTTTTTGGATGGTGGTGGATGCAGGGATTTCTTGGGTCTTGGTCGGACGATGAATTGGTTGTCCATTGTATCTGTCGTTCCTGTAGATTACAATTTATGTGAGAGGTTGACGTCCCGAACGCGTTTGGGAATTATTCGTGAAGCCTTGAGGAAATATTTCTGGAGAAGGCTGCAAGTCTCGGCCAATAGTTTCTCCGGGTTTGATATGCTTGCTTGAACGGGACGTGGCTGAGAGCTAGATTTCCTGATACATAATCTTTTCGGACAGAACTCTGGAAACGAAATCCTCATTTAACAATCTTATTCCAATATAGTTTCCGGGAAAGTTTTCCCAAGTACCTGCTGACCTTGGAGTGTCTCTAAAAGTCTCTTGTCCTGTGCTGGTTTAGTAACATGCGCATGACCTCGCATCCCCAGATCTGAGAACCAATACAATTTAAACAGCATCTCAAAGCACTGGAACAATTCCGCACTTCTAATTCGGAGTTGCCATATCCAGACAGCTCCTATGGTGTCATCTATGATTGCGTATGCAGCTCTGAGGTGTGTTTTTTACGACTAAGTAGAAGTAAATTTCGGAGAAAAGCTATCTAAAATGGCTTGAAGTTCAAACTCCATGAAGCTTTTCGCTCCGTGGGTACCCGATCAATTTCTCAAAAGTATTTATCCAGACACTGATCCCATCTTAGCTGCCTACTTGCGATAGGGTTCAAAATGACCCATTAGTTGAAAGGCTCGGCCGCAAGGTTTATCCGATTCGTGTCTACAAGGCGTACATGTACAAAATCGTAGTTATGGTTGTTTATGTTTGAGTGGTACCTAGATTGTAATCATATCCAGAAATAGACTTTTTTCACTAGGCCTCACGACGGTAATAAAAAATGGAATCAACCTAATTCAAACCCTCAAAGGCTTATTGAAAAGTGATGCAGTGATGGATGTGAAATCATATCACGTGATCGGTTAGTAAGCAATTACGAGGAGATATCAGAAGCTCCAACCTCAAGAGCATCATAGAACGAAAGCCAGCAGACAACATTGACGATGCGTGTCTCAACCGCCATCACGATCGCCGCGGGCGTTGCTGTAGCTGATGCATTCAAGAACACATCGCCATTCCTTCTTTTCTCCTCTTCGTCGTGCGTCACCCCCCTCTCCCAATGCCTACGTAGCTAATCAGATAGCTAGATTGCCTTCCTCAGTCTCTCCCTTCTCCACAAACCAGCTCCAGTCAGCCTCCGATGTTCTGCAATCCACCTCTGACTTCCTGGCTGCCTGCCCATCGCTTTTGTATGTGATCGCCTCCCAGCCTCAAGTAGCAGCCTCGGATCTCGCACCCCGAACGAGCGTTCCCTTCTTGCGCCGATTAATCGCACATTCCTCTGTGAAGACGAAGAACCTGGTTTCGGAAGTTGTCGGATCCGATGAGACTCTGATTGCGAAGCAACTGCTGGAGACGATTGTTGCTAAATGTAATGCTGAGATTTACGATTCGGAGAAGTTCGCGAATGGTCAGTGGCCAACGTTGGAGAATGGCAAACAAGTCATTATCATGACCTCATTCGAGGCTCTGCCTGCTCAAAAGAAGCAGAGAGAAAGACAGTTATCTGATAACGGTAAGTTGCCCGTGTTCCCCAACAGACCAAGGCACTGACTGCAGAGGTAGATGCCGCACTTTTCAAGTTCGTCGAACAGTTGCACAAGGAGAGCTACACTGTGATCTACACCACTTCTCCTGTTACCAGCATCATTGAGGAGAGTAGCCCATATGATCCAGTATTTCAGGAGGCCTTCCACATGGATCTCAAGAGAGATATTACCGGAAGCACGAAGACCAACTCCACCAGAGATCCTCGACCTTTGTTTGAGAAATACAACTTCTTTTCTCCCGGTAAGTTTGTACTAGTCTCCAACCGCAAGTAACACGTCTAACATGATCTTAGGTCTTTTCATGGGCCTCCTGACCTCTTTCTTCCTACTATCTATCCTTGGTGTTGGTCTTAAGGCTCTAACCAGTCTCCAAGTTTCATATGGAGCATTCGATAAGGAGATGGGCCCAGCAGCTCACAAAAAGCAATAGTTGAATACCGGACAAAGGATGTCGAGCATTGTATGAAACTGGTAGATGTACATTATCTCGAGAGCGGGGTTGCTGTTGAGAAGTGCGGGCTTGAATGACAGGCGCATCTGTTTTGAGAAGCGAATACTTGGTGGGCACTTGAGGTTAGAATATCCCAATGTTATTGTACTTCATTTTTTTGTTGTCTCGCAGCCCCTGCTCAGCTTCAGTCTCCCTCTTTACAAAGTTGTGACTGGTAGAGAGATGTCAACCTCTGAAAAAGCAATTCCCAAATTGTCATACATTGCGATTTGTAACACTATGGCTATATAAATATACACCTTCAAAACCCCCGTGAGACTAGAGACTTCCTCTGAGCTACTATCCTCATTTCGAGGCAACCATTTGATGTTTAATACCAGTTGCAGACTTGAAAACGCCATACACCCACGCTCATGCAGAACTTTTTCCCTCTTCGCAGTCTAAAGCCCAATGAATTTCCACGATCCGAGCCCCTACTTCTCAGGTGCATCTGGCAAACGCTCAATAACGTACTTCCCCCGCGCAACACTCATAATCGGCACACCAGGAATCTTTCTGATCCGCCGCTTCAAATCTCTATCGTTGGTCGCCACGATATAGATCTTATGCTTCATGCAACGGTCCACAAGACAGTCATCTGCATAGACTCCCTTGTGATCGCACTGCACACGTTGCCATCTCTCATCTCGGGCAATTCGCAGCGCAATGCGGTATTTTGGGCCAAGCTTCTCCAACTCGGCCATCACGCAACTGGTTATGATCGGTATACACTTGGCATACAGGCAGTCCATCATGGATTGCAGCATTTCCAGCTTGCGCTGCACCGTGTGCGACAGGAAATTCGTGTCGACCAGCACCGAGTAGGGTGGCACGAGGGCGGTGTTGTACTGGAAGAAAAGTGCGGAGGATACTTGTGGCCTGTAGATTTTGTGGTTAGTAAGATGTCTTGCTAGGTTTCCAGCTTTCCATATTCAAATCCAACTACTGAATTGTGGCCCCAAGCCAATATCTGCATTGCCAATTCTCTCCAGAATACCATCCTCTCCAAAATCATTTTACGAACACGCCAAATAGAATATCTCTGCCACTTACACATCTCGCACGACTTCGCTACCGGCAGCCTTCTTCTTTGCCTCTTCCTCGCCCTTGTTCTGGTTCTTCTTCAACCGCGCATCGTTCTGGCCAATGAGTCTCTTGACAGCCTGTAGTAGAAATTTTCAGCCTCGCCCATAACATAGATTGTCGGAAGATAAGAGCTTGCGCCCGCTCTCTCCCAGATATTCACTCACACCAAACTTGCGAGTTCTCTTTGCCTGACCCATGACGGTGTCCTCGATATGTTCGATGCGGTTTTCGGGGTGGTGGCGACCAGGGTTTCGTGGTTTTGCGAGTGGTGTGGTGGTGGTGGGTGTGTTCTGCTGTATCCGAACTTTTTGCTTTCTATCGCAGATTCTGACTTCTGATATGCTGGCGGGCGATCATAGAACTAAGCGCTCCCCAGATTTTGCGCGAGCCTTGCCCTGCCGTGAGAAATTACTGCTGGGCCTTATCCGGACTGGAAGAACTTTCCCCCGGTGGCCACACAGAAACACAGCGGCACCTCGTGTTCTACCGCCTAATTTTAGCTGCACGGAAAGGCCCTCAGAGCATCCCAAAGGGGCAAGGAATGTTCGAGGGGCCTTGACCTGGATACGAGTTGCCTTCTTGACTACTACCGTCCCTGAAACCTTTGTCTGTCTTGTTTCTGCTCGTGGAATTCACTTTCGTTCAATCCATCCATCCTTCTGCCATCGCAACTCTGCTACGTTTTCTCATCTCGCATCTTCAGAATCGTCCCAGCGTGCGAATACTTGGCGTTCGCCCGGAGACCAGACCCTTGTTTATGGGGTCATTGCTGCACTTTGTACGACTTTGACTGGTGCACGAACACGCAATACCTGCCTACCCCCAGGTCTGCAGAGCGTTCTGCTGCACTTCGCTTTGCCTCCATACGAACATAAATACGAAAACAAATAACTGTACAGAGTGTATTTATCTCTTGGGCGTACCATCGATTTCCTTTCAACAAACGCATAACCAACCCGCGCTTCCTCAGCATTCCTGCCGGCAGCGGCATCGAGCCCGACCATCTGTCGCCCCCATATTACAGTGCAGGCGACCTGCGGCAACGTACATACGTACCTACATACTGTACCCAACATACAAGATGCAGATTGCGAGACGATCGCAACCCTCGTGGTTGCTTCCCACCATTGCAGCGCTCGCATTCTTTTCCACAACGACTTCCGCCGCCTCCAGCGCAGCCGCCTCCACCACAGCAGCCCTTCCCAACCTCTCGAGCGCATTATCCTCAGAATCTGTTGCGGCAACGGCCACAACTGCCACTGATTCCGCTGGTTCCACCATTACAGGTTCAGCGGCCAGTGGTACGACTGCTGCTGCAACCTCGAACGGATTGGTTTTGCCAACACTGTCCGCTACTGGAGGCACTTATACTTCGGTCTCTGTATCTGTTCCCCCGACCGCAAATGCTCCATACATGCATGTATCAAATATGCCAGAGGGCACAGTGTTCATCGCTGTAGGAGCAATTCTGGGGTTCTTCGCTATGTCGGTTCTCCTATGGCGCGGCCTTGTTGCGTGGTCTCTACATCGGTCTGTGAAGAGGGCAAACATGGAGCAATACATGTCTATGGACGCAAAAGCAAACTTCCGCGCACCAGCAGCGCCATTTTACAAATACAGCGACCGGGAGTCCATGATCTCGCTTTCCGGCCTTCCAGGCAAAGGAGGAAAGAAGGGGCCAAGGCCACAAAGTACAGCAGCAACAGCGCCGGCGAATCCTTCGAGTTTATTCTTCTCTCCGACAGCTGGTGCGGTGGGTAACAATGCTGGGAACAGAGGCTCAACGTACTTGCCCGCGGGGTATTATGCTGCTGGTGCTCCTACTGGGAATGGCCCTTATGATTCTACCATTAGCATGACTACGCTCGATCCACGCCCACAATCACAGGGGGGATTCGAGAGCACTCCACCTATGGGTCCAAGATACTACAACCCTAATGGAGCAAGCTCTAGCACTCTCAATTTGAATCAAGTTCCGAGCAATCAACGAACCCCAAGTGTCTATCTCGACGACTTATTTGATAGCAACAATGGGCCTCCTCCTCCTCCGCACAACAATCACAGACAATCTGGCCAGCAATTCTAGTTCTGGCTACTCTGAACTTTATGTTCTTACTCTTCTTGTGTTATTCCTTGGTACTCTAAATTTCTGTAATGGCAACAACGTGTGGAAAAGTGGCAGTGAACAGTTGAATTGTTCACTAATCGGCTCGTTGTGAGCTCTCGGGTGCGCATGATATTGAAAGGAGTTTTTTTGTTAGTTTTGCGTCAGCATTTCCTGGTTTTGTGCATGTCCTTCATTGCCGGCGTGGAACTGTGTCTGTTACTTCTGTGTACTATGCTTGCATTCTTGCAATTCATACGCATCGAATGGGATTGGGGCTGGGGTTTGGGGTTTCAGGCATCGAATGGATTAAAAAAACATCGAGTGGAATGTTGTACATGTTCGTCACTTGCGTTATTCAGGGGGAAAAGAATAAGTGACTCGATTTCATGAATAGCATCAGTACATGCGCAGCTTCATCCCCATGCGAGGTTTCTCTATGATTCGTCTTGAAAGCAGTGACGTCCATATCCAGATCCTTAGGCATACGATGAACTTGAAATACAGCACTCGCTACCAGCCAGAGAACGATATTGCATGTCTGAAATTCAATCGAGTATCTCTTCTTAGGACAAACATCTACAGCAACCGAGAAACAAGACGAATTGTTTCTGATCTTGAGAACACTCGCCAGGGTTTGTCGGCTCAAATTCCTAACTTCTATCGACATCTGTACCATGATTACGCTATTTGTCTGCGCATGGTATTCGTGCGTGGAGATAATCTTACACCCAGATATGCCATCAAACGCCAGCAATGCAGACCACTTTTATACAACTGAATTTCCGGCAAATAATGTATGCTTAACCCTTTCGATCAACCTTGTTCAACCTCCGCGACGTCATATTCTGGCTCATTATTAGCTCTGCATTATAAAGTCTCACGAATCTGAAGGCCTACCTGACTCCTCGTCCTCTGTCCTCGTACTGGCAGGTTCATAGCATGCCGCCTTCCACGGTAACTTCCCATATCTCTCAGCCGGCTGATATTATCCTTGAGCTCTCTCCTGAGGTCGTTCTCGATCTTCATGTTGGAGAGTTCGGCGTTGATGTCCAGGACCGTCTTCTGTGGTAACGAGCCGACTTTAGCAGTCGGGTGGATGGAGTACTTTGCGAGGATGCGCGACGAATGTTGCGTTCCGATGCCATAGAAGGTCTCGAGACATTTCTAGAAAAACCGTCAGTCATATGTTTGAGAAATTGGGTAGCCGGGTGTATGTTTTCCTACCTTGATCACCCGGTGCTCCGCGAAATTGACAGTGAATATGAAGACCTGCTTCTATTAGTCGGTGCGTAAGACATATCAATAATACACACCATCTTGGCTGAGGTAATACTCGGTCGTGCGTTGAATTGGAGCTGTCTGAATCTCGGCCTTCTTCTCCTTCGCGGCCCAATATCTTCACATCTCGAGTCGTCCGACGGGAATTTGGCACGTGACTTAGCGCATAGCTTAATCGAACACCTATCGTATCGGAAACGTAGCTCCTGTCAAAGCTCCCCTCCCTCTTAACATCGAGGTTCTTTTCCCAGAACCACCATTATCTCTCTTACAGAATTCAATTCAATTGACATCCGAGATGTTGAACCTTCAAAGGATTGTAGTGTCTGCACTACTCATCCTTACCGTTACATTCCTCTTCTTTGCTAAGACTGCCGAGGCCGTTAAGGGTCCCAAGATCACCAACAAGGTCTACTTCGACATTGAGCACGATGGCAAGCCAATGGGTCGTATCGTGATGGGTCTTTACGGAAAGACTGTCCCAAAGACTGTCGAGAACTTCCGCGTTTTGGCTACCGGTGAGAAGCCTGATGTTGGTGGTTACGAGGGATCTACCTTCCACCGTGTCATCAAGAACTTCATGATCCAGGGAGGCGACTTCACTAAGGGCGATGGTACTGGTGGAAAGTCCAGTAAGTTTAGTCTGTTCTAATATGCTCGGCCGTCTCTAACAGCATGCAGTCTATGGCAACAAGTTTGCCGACGAGAACTTCAAGCTAAAGCACTCCAAGAAGGGTCTCCTCAGCATGGCCAACGCCGGAAAGGATACCAATGGCTCTCAATTCTTCATCACTACATCTACCCCAGGGTAAGCATTATGGACGGCGTGCGCTGGAATATAATCTAACATGGGCATAGTCACCTTGACGGCAGACATGTTGTCTTTGGCGAGGTTCTTGAGGGATATGACATTGTTGAAGCTATCGAGAATGTTCCAAAGGGATCTGGAGACAAGCCTGTTAACCCTGTGAAGATCTCCAAGAGTGGAGAGCTTCCAGTGCCCGAAGAAGGTATCCACGTCGAGCTATAGAAGGTTATCTTCTTCCCAACTCCTGTCTCCCTCTCAGAACCTTGCTGACGGGACTTGCTTTCTCGCAGCTCAATATGGCATCGCTGATTTCCAACCTGGCATGGAGGAACCTATCGAAGTCCCTGTTGTTCCTGTTCCTGAACCTGAGGCGGTCACCCCAGTCACTCCAGCCGCTCAGAACCCAGAGGTCATTGAGGAGTTGGATAGCGAGGATGGATTCAGCATTATGCAAAAGGGTCTCTTTTTTGCGGTCATTGTTGGATGTTTCGCTATGTATATGAAGATCAATGGTCGGAAAAACAAGAGATACAACGACAAAAGCATGGCTTAAAGATATTACCTGAAATACAAATGTTCGCATCCTATTACCTCTAAGTGCTACTATGTGCCTTATTGAAGCTCAAGAACCTGCAAATTTCTTAGCATGTCCATGTATCTGGCAGCTTTCTTTCCTGATTGTAGATGTGCAAAGCTCCTGCAGATTAGAACTAAGAATTAGACCCGTCCTTTCAACGTCTAAACACCTATTATAGGAATAGCTTCCAAGTCGTCTAATAAATAACATAGAGCCAGCTATAAGGCAGGCTTTTGTCTTGAGTGAGTTTTGAGAAATTGGGACTTTTGCGGCAGAGTTGGGGGGGGGGGGGGTTCTGATATACTGTGACAACATTGAGTCAATGCTTTTATGGCAGCTCTCTTGTAGACATTGACGTGGCAGCAATGTATTCAGGGCGGTTATCTAGCTATTAAGAAACTACTTAGTTACATTGAAATGTTTGGATCTTCCCTTTGTGCCATCAAAGCAAATTATAGACCTGGAAGAAACATAATGAACGACACCATGTATGCCATTGATTCTCTCAACAGAAGATATGAGATGTACTTCGTTGACCTCTTGATCTGAACACCTCTTCTTTGTCTTGTTTAGTCTAGATATTTGTGCTCGTGCTTCTATTGCTCTGAAGTCAAGAAACATCGATCCAGTTCCACTGCTCGCTTAAAGTACTTATGGAAGATTGAAGTATTGTGACTATAGCAAGCATGGCGGAGAGGGGACTTTTCATACCAAGATCTTGCTTTCTAATGATATATACGATATAATCTAGGGTTTGACCCTATGTGACTAGGTTACATGGATCATTTTGTTAATATGGACTTCTGTATCTTTAATGCCTCCTACTTCGGCGCACATACAACCACAAACCCATCACTAGCACTCCCCAAAAACAACCTCCCCGTCTCCGCATCACTCACTGCAATAGTCATAACCGGCAACACCTTCGCCTTCCCATCCTCCAAGATCTTCTCCGCCTCAAATTGCATCTCCTCCCCTCCCAACCCCCGTCTCCGAATCCTCCACACAGCCGCCGGCGCCGCGCCGCCATTCCCCTTCGACGACGTTGCCGTCAATGTCTTGAATATATGCGGCATCGCCGCCGCAAAGACGTCACCATTGGCATCCACCGACAAATTGTCGAGAGTCACTTTGAGCGGAATTTCGGCCACTTTCTCGAGCCCTGACGTGCTGGGCTTGTGCACGCTGACTTTCCCGGTCGCTGAGTGCGCGACGTAAATCAGGCCGTCGTGCCCGAGGACGATGCCATTGGGGAAGTAGAAATCACCGCTGGATACGATGTCGCACTTCCTTGGGTCGGTGTTGCTGGCCGGTGGCGAACAGTAGCCTATGCTGCCTGTGCCAAGGAGAAACTCGAGATCGAAACGCTGTTTCGTTAGTCTCTGGTTATGATCTGACTTCTTGCTAGAATGGGTTTGGCTCAGGTGGTGTTGCTTACAATTCCGGCTGTGAAGGGTCAGTCAATACCATGTTGCCTTTATCCGCGAGGACGCGCATCTAAGGAAATAGGACTTACTCTTAGACCCATGATCGTTCGTGAAGTAAAACCCCCCCTTCCCGTCCGCTGCTATCGAGTTGGGCGAGATGATTGCCTCGCTCACGATCGTCCTCACATGCTTCAGCTCACTGCTTCCCTTCTCCAAGTCAAAGATTTCAAAAGTCGAGTTTGCTCCAAGCTTCTTCGCATTGAGTGGAACACCAGATCTGGAAATTGATGGGCGGTGATTGACCATGTAAAATCTGCGCGTGCCATCGGCTAGGATCTCTACGTCAAAACCGAGCATGTCTAGATTCTCTTTGAGGCCGGACTGCGAATTGGTGTACCAGCCGGTGGGAATTAAAGCTTGGAGATTGTAAAGACCATCCGAGTGTGGATTATCGATGTCAAGGACTACGATGCGATCATTCAGCGTCCTTGTGGATGGGTTGAGATGTTTTACACTTTCCTAACATCAGCTCAATCCAGGTCCTGAAGATCCACAAAAGTCATTATTTCCTCCACGATAATCAAGAAAGAGAAAGGAAAAACGAAAGAAGAGAGAAAGATCGAGAGATTTAGAAAAATAAATGAAAAGAGTGAAGAGTAAAGAAAAGCTCACTTGGGACTCCATCCCCGTCTCGCACTGGAATCTTTACAAGCCCCGAACAGCTTCCTCTGTTCTCGATCAAGCCATATGTGCTCACAGGTCTGCAATAATTCATGTTGCACTCGAGTGCAGTCATACGGAAAATCTTCCAGCGGTTGGAGCACTCGGCCCACGCCAATCAAGATGAATACAAGGTTGTAGAGTCCTACTTGGTATGTGATTCCTAGTAGTGCTACTAAGCCGGCGATTATAAACCGGTACGAAACCATTGTGCTGGAAGTGAAAAGGCAGTGGTGTGAGTTGAGAGACTGGAGATGCGAGGTCTTAATCCAAGACCGAAGCAATGAAACACATAGGTACGTAACAGGTTTCAGATGAGGTTAGATGGAACTTTATACAAAGGAAACGGAGCTGGAGCTGGAAATCGTCTCCGTCAACGTTCTCCTTTAACCATCTTTCGTACAGCTCTGTAAATGAAGCAGTCATGGCTAGAACCGTATGAGATTAACCAATATATCCTGTTATGTAGATGCTTACGGTTAGTGCAGAGAGGAGGCCCGAGAGAGCTCAATCCAGTTAGGCTTGCCTCCAAAAGTTTAGCTTGAAGCTGCGGAGGCCATGCCCCTCGCTTAAAGCCATATGTAAATACTGAATACTCTTCGAAGAAGGCATTCCTTATCGTCACTGTGCTTTTCCAGCCTTCAGCCTATGCTAATTCCCATAGCTTAAGGCGAAATACCAAGCTAAACTTCCATTGTCAAGGCCGTGGAATAATACAGCAGGCCATCTCGTCGTCAAGGAGAACCAGGGACTTCCCGCCCTTACCAAGACCAGACCTGGGAAGTTCCAGCCTGGTACAACGGCTATCATCAGCCAGGATGAGGTTGGAACATTTATGGAGGAGTTGATTCACGAGGCTGGGAAGGATACCATCGTGATCTTGTTTGGACGCTCGTTGGAGCAGGATGTCAAGTGGCTCGCCGCCCCCAACTGTCCCAAGTATTGTCAGCCTGCCAACCTACCATCTTGCGGTCGTATGGCAAAGCATTCAGAGGGGGGGGGGGGGGGTGACTGGCACAATGCAGGAAATGATGCTCATGCTACACTCGGTGCGATGCTCCGGCTGATGGAGCAACTGGGCTGGGGGACTTGAAGATGAGGGCTCAATGTTATGTCCCATTCACCGTTGACTCTGGCAGCAAGGCACAGTCTTCTTTTTCGTCATCATGTATAAAGTAATTAGTGCATAGCTAGATAGAATGCGATACGTTTTTATTATTTCTAAGGTAGCTAATTATAACTAGAGCACCTACAACGGCAAATACTTAACCGTTGGATACATAAATTAGGGGAGAAGGGCGGGGGGGGATTGAAATGTAGGGAGCTTAAGGACTTATTCTCATCCCCTTTGATAAACATATATTCTAGAGTTACTCGCCTTAAGCATTAGATCTTCTAATATGACAATGAAAAACATGTTACGTATAAAAGATGTACAATTTCATGTACTTTAATAATAACCCAACTTTTGAAGTTCGACCCTTGCATTATAGATATTGCCGATATTTACGATATGGTCTCTTGAAAAGCTCTCCATGGCAACAACACGGCGTGGGATATATACAGGGATCTCTTCTCATCGCCCTAGTTTACACGGTCGTGGATACTGCAAGGAAGGCAGACCCCTTATTTGACAGGTCTCATTTGAGCATACCAGGTTATTCATCCATCTAACCTATACGAGCAGCTTTATCTAGCTGTTGCCTTCCAGACTCCACATGATGAAACACGTGGCAGATTGAATATGGCCCGGATCATGTTGGTTTGCGATGTCAATGTGCGGCCAAGAAGTATGGCTGCATGATGATTTGCGATGAGGATTACCAAGGATTCCAGTCGACTAGACCGGCTGACAAAATGCCCGGAATCCTTGGCTTCGTGCATGAGGACGCAGAGGGTGTTCTACAAGTCGTTCCGACTACAGCAATTCTGGCGAGGTTCTGTACCAACGGGGACGAGGAGACCTTCATTGACTTTGGCAGCAGCTTCGCCAGCTGGATTTACAACAGCCGAGAAAGGGTACATAGAGTTAGTATCGCATTGCACAGAGATTGGGGATTGGATTACTACTTTTCTATGGAGCTCTTGTATTGTTGGTACTAAGGAAAACAGAGATAGTAATTGGAGGAAGAGAAACCACTCCGAGTTGTGGGAGACCTTTATCCACGCATGGACTAACGCAAGGTGTGAAGCAACAAAGCTAATTTTCTTTCTTTGAGAAACCATGGTTGCGATAGTTTAGAGACGAATGGTCTGCGAAAACTTTTGGCTTTATGATCTTGGTTAAACTGATTGAATTAAGACATTCTGTTCGTACAGAAAATTGTTGGGGAGCAGGCGCTCATAACCTTCCACTCAAGTACTGGCTGAGAGGCACTTGGCTCGGGAACTACAAAGCTGAGGTGGTATGGCTGCACCAAAGGCATGAAAGGGGAGGAGTTAAGTCTATGAGTTTCATCAAACATGCCGTTATTACAATAGTACTCGACAAAACCTTAAATCTAAAGCTCGTTTGTCAGGAACGCATACTATAAAGTTGACAACTGCTCTAGTATATTGTACTTCGAGACTACATAACGTTTAAGAACAGAGGCCAATGGATTTAGAACGCAGCTACAGTCATCATTCCTCTGATTTTTCCTCTGCAGTCCTCAATTTTAGGAAATGCCTGCGAGATACCGTTCCATCGACATTAAAGTCAGATGGTGGAAAGAGCTCATTGCAGGCAAAGAAATCGCTGACCGGATCACAAAGTAGCAACACCGCTCTCCCGCAGGCCCCTCTATTAAATTGGTAGATACCAACCAGTCGGTACAGCTCAAGATACTGAAAACAAGAGCCTCACGGCGATGGGTAGTAGATGGGCATAGCAACATCCCTTTCACATGATACGTAGTTTCGGACGTAGTTGACCGAGACTTACTGAAAAAAGACCGACTCCGGCAACGAAAGTCGGAGCTCGGCAAGTCCGAGGGTAGGGATGATGCCGACAAGTACCGCCCAGAGAACTGCAAGCAAAAACACAATATTGGCTGAGCTGCAACAGGAGGACAAAGCCAGAAGGAGGCGAATGGGCTTTCTTGCGGTGGCCTCAATCTGACCGGGAATCAGCATGGGGATGGGAACTATAAGCGGCAGTCTAATGATATGAGCGTGCGAACCGCATGGGCACCCATAGTTCTTCGCTCTTCGCACACCGTGTGCGAGAGTTCGCATAAACAAGAGAGTGGTAGGGTGAGCAAAAACAACTAAGCACTTGGTATGTTGGTCCCATCCCTGCATATGACTAAGTTGCTGCATGTCCTCCTCTTTGGGGGGTCAGCAGCGCACATCTGCGGTGTGATAAACGGCCGATACACTTTGGAAGTTCCTAAGCGGACGAACTGGTGTACAACAGCACCGCCTGAAACGATGCATGCTTGGGTGCTAGACTGCTGAAACTAATTGAGCGACGCAAATGGATAAACCTTTGGAGCTCTTCCTTTTGCCATGTCAGCTGTGGGTTGTCAGTATATTGATACGGACCCTGCTCTTTCTTGTCGGGCGGCCGTGGGACACATGGAGATGCTGGAGAGCAAGTCCCTTCGCAGCGTACTTCCCGTTTGGCCAGGCCGGCAAGCCAGCTCAGAAGGATGAGTCAAAGAGGCTGTGGTAGTGCAGCTGTCACGAGATTTGGGCGTCTTGGGAGCAGAAGCAAAAGAAATTCTGCTTAGCGTACCTTACGAGCCGAGAGCCTGAACCCTGCTGGACCCTTAGATTTCGGTGGTATCAGCTGCAAGAGGATGGCAGGGTCGGAAGGATGAAATTGAATTTTGCTGAGCCCGACAAGGAACCCGCAGGGCATCGGGGAAAAGAAAAGTCAATACGGCGAACGCTACATCCACTGTCCTAGGACACCGCGCCGTCTCGCTGGGATGGACGTCCCTCTGAGTCTTGTGCTGTCCGGCCTGGAACACATGTCAAGGACGAGGCACCTCCCCCGCCCGACAAGGCTTATCGGCACGCAGCCCACCGGCGGCCTCCTGTCCTGTCCGGTCCTGGCCTGTCCTGTAGCGAGTCCAACCAGGGTCGAGCCGTTTGTTCCAGCGCTGGGCCAGCGCCATGGGTTCACGGCCCTGCGGCTGCGTGGTGGGCCCACACCTCCCACATGGAGTTTAGCCGTATCGTTGGGATAGACATCCGTAAGCAGAGGCGCAGGAACTTACTGTGAGAGCTGCATCGCAGATCGCGCTGCTGCCAATCATGAGCCCTCCGGCGCGCTTCCTGGCTGTCTATCAATCAATCCCTCAACCCAGACCTGTCCATCCGTGCCATCCTCCCACTCCTCCTTCGCGCGGGTGCTGTGTAGGCCGGCATAGGCGCATCTGCATGTCCCGGGGCCGCCATTCGTTGTCCACCGCGCCCGCTGACACTGCCTCCACGCCTTGTCAACCGCCAGAGCGGCTTTTACGGCTTCGACGGCCTTGGTCTCTTGTACACTTGCCATCTCTCGGACCCAACCTGCACTGCACACCTGGCTCGCGGACGGCGTATGCCCAAAACATCTAGTGACTTGGATGACTGTTCTCGCGGTCCTATCCATTCAAGGACAACTTCGGGTGGGATGAGTTGCAGTTACAGCAACCATGTATGGGTGTAGCAGCGCGACCGCTGCTGAGCGAGAGCTCTACCGGTGAGCAGCTCAATATCTGCCTCTCTCATATACCAGCACCTGCGTGCGCACACCTTGTGCCACCGGATTGCTTCGGCCCCATCCTCCAGCCGGGTGGGAATACCTCCTGCACTCCAAGGAACTGACGGATATATTTGTGATAGATACCACGACCCCGAATTAGCGGCAATCATCTCCCAAAAGTTCGGAGATGGACCGAAGACAAGTCTCGATGCCTGCCTAACCAGTTTTGCACAGCTCGGAGCCTTGCGGTTGAATGCTAGACGAGGAATTATAAGTTTATCGACGAGGACGAGCGAGTATATCCTGGCCGAGGCCGGACAGACTCTTTCGCTGCAGCAGGAAAATGACCAAAATGACAAGTTGTGGCATGGAATGGGCACGCTCAGAGACAACGAAGGCGTCGGACCGGACCTGGTGAAAGAGTTTCAGGATGTGAGAACGGCTCCGGCCTGCATCGTTATCAATGATCTCTTGGAACATGAACAATTCAAACACAAGAAGATAGTCTCGACTTCGCCTTGCGTCCGTTTTCTGGCGGCCGTACCTCTGAGGACACCCCACCGATCCACGGTAATCGGAACCGTTCTCGTGGTTGATGACAAGCCGCGGGAAGGTCTGAATGAGCAGGAAACGCAATATCTGGTGGACCTGGCGGTGACGGTGATGGAGTATTTAGAAGCGGGACGTACCAAGCAAAAACACTACCGAGCAGAACGCATGGTCAAAGCTCTGGGACTGTTCGTGGAGGGCAAATCAACCCTCAGAGATTGGTGGCTACAAGGTGGGCACAACATACAGCCATCAAGGATTCAACGAGCGGCAGCGCATGGCATCAAGCTTGATGATCGCGCGGATCTGGAGTTTGGCGTCCAAGATCCTCCAGATTTCTCCTCCATACAGAGTATTGAGATCCTTCGGCAGAGCTCTCTGATGGACCCCGAATCAGGTAGCACCGTACCCTCAACCTATGCACTTTCAGAGAAAGATCTACATTCCACTGAATCCGTGTCCGAATCGGCTGCCAATACGACGATAGAGACCAATGGTGAGGTTGCGGACGCCGCAGCGGACGCCGCAGCCGCCGGCTCGGACACATCGTTCAATGAAGTGCCTAGCAAGCTTCAAGAAGCCCTAGTCTCGCCCGATGTCAAAGACGTGTTTGCTCGTGCGAGCAGCCTCATCCGAGAATCAACTTCGGTTAACGGCGTCGTCTTTTATGATGCCAGCGTGGGCTCATTCGGTGGTAGATCCGGGAAGGGGACGGGTGCCATTGTTGAGAAAGCCCCTGGCGAATTTCATATCAATGGCGACCACGAAGGCCCGACTTCGAGTTCAGACGACGACCAGAGTCGTGGAAAGGACGAAGAAAATCCTCACCGGGAAGGGCATGAAAAAATGTCCAACATTCTAGGCTACAGCACTCGGTCTCGTTCAAGTTTGAAGTCACATTACCCTTCTGAGAGTCTTCGTAGTTTTCCAGAGAAGGTGATTAGACGGCTTCTTAAGAGGTATCCTCATGGGAAGGTATTCAACTTTGATAAGGATGGCTCCTTCTCATCGAGTGATTCAGATGGAAACACAACGGGAAACGACAACCTTCAACCTCCGAAATCCATCTCAAATGGACGTAGAATTAAGAAGCAGATGTCTAGAGAGCAGGAAGCGGCTGCCATCTTGGCAGTATTGCCAGGCGCACGAAGTGTTATGTGTAAGTACTGTTGCATATGACTTGCGAGTTTCTGCTGTGCGTTAGGATAAGCCCAAAGCGAGATGCTAATAAGACATGCAGGGTTTCCACTGTGGGATCAAACCAAAGAGCGCTGGTTTTCTGGATCATTTATTTGGTCAACGAGATGTAACAGAGTTCTCTGTCCCACGGAGGATCTGACATATATGGCCGCATTTGGCAACAGTGTTATGTCAGAGGTCTCGAGGCTTGCTGCTCTCTCAGCAGCTCAGATGAAAACCGACTTCATCTCCAGCATTTCACACGAACTTCGCTCACCACTTCATGGAGTTTTAGCCAGTGTTGAGTTCCTCCAGGAAACGGAGATGACTGAGATGCAAGCCGACATGGTCAGCAATATCAGCTCGTCTGGGAGAGTCTTACTGGATACTATCAACCATGTGCTAGACTTCTCCAAAGTGAATCGGAAATTGAAAGAAAAACGGAAAAAGCCCCATCGTGGTGGAAAACGTTCGAAATCCCATTCCAAAGCAGAAGATGACGGGTCCAAAGAAGACCTTGAAGATCTCTACCAACTCTCTACAGAGGTAATAAGTAGTGTATATGCGGGTCGCAACATGGGAAAGCTTGCTCAAGAAGCTTCCGGAGGTCGTCGTCCGAAACTGGACCGGGCGGATAGTAGTCAAACCCCGGTTATGGTCATTGTTGACGCGCCATGCCGTATCGATTTCATGGTAGAAATTGACGCCGGAGCTTGGCGGAGGATCTTGATGAATTTGTTCAGTAATGCCTTGAAATATACCAGCAAGGGCTTTGTTCGGATTAAGTTTGGACTGGAGGAACTCCCACCTGTTCAAGGACAACGAGCTCGGCATCAACTTGTTCTAAAGGTTACTGATTCTGGCAAAGGCATTTCACAAGAGTTTCTTCGTCACCAGCTATACAAACCCTTCGCCCAGGAAGACTCCTTGGCTGTTGGTACCGGATTAGGTGTCAGCATTGTTCGCCAGATTGTTCAGGATATGGGTGGCGACATCCAGATCACCAGTGAGCAAGGAAGTGGTACGGAAGCACGAGTTAGGCTGCCTCTTGTCATGGGCCATACGGGCACAATCAATCCTAGCATGAGTATTCATGCAGAAGTTTGCAAGAAAGTGAAGGGCATTACGACGAAATTCTTTGGATTCGATCGATATCCTGAGATTTCGGAAACGCCAACCGGCATTCTCTCTGCGGAATCTGAGGCTGTATTGCTTCTGAAATCGTCTGTCAAACATGTCATGCGAGATTGGTTTAATATTGTCGAGGCACCCGACCCAACAACCCAGGATTCTCAAGTCGACTTGCAAATCATTCTTGAATCTGGCTTCAGTGAAGAGGCACTTGAACAGAAAATCTCTTCCTTTAAAGAAGCACGTGCTCATGCTACGACCCGTACTATGGTCATGGTACTTAGCAATTCTCTCCAAAAACGAAACCACTTCAACTCGAAAGGGTTTGCAGTTCACTATGTGCCACTTCCGTAAGTAATGCCACAATTTGCTGAAACATGTACTGATTATACAAGCTTCGGTCCTCTCCGTTATATGCAAGCACTGCATGCTGGGCTTGTCAAGGAATTCAACGAGTCAGCTGAGGAACCTTTGACCAAAAACCCTCCGAAGATAGTGAACGGAAATGCTGGGCAGGCGAAGACCAACACCTCGGAAAACATGCCTCCAATCCCTACATTATCTGTATCCTTTGCGCCGCCAACGCCCCCTCATACTGCAGAGTTGCCCATGGTGTCTCCAATCACCGCTGATGCTCGAGCGAAGTCACCCAAAGTAGATGTTACACCCTGTATAACCGACGGGATGAAGGTCCTTCTTGTGGAAGATAACGAGATCAATCTGAAGCTGCTGGTAACATACATGCGCAAACTTAAGATTAGTTATACCACGGCAACCAACGGTCTTGAAGCCTTAAATGCTTATAAGGAAGCCAAGGGTCAATTCGATATAATTTTCATGGGTAAGCACGTTCTATCTTGGATGGGAATTTGACTAATCCAAGCAGATATTTCCATGCCTATTATGTCTGGAATTGAGAGTACTCGCCACATCCGTACCTTCGAGGGCGAGAATACTCTTCAACCGGTTGCACTGATTGCACTCACTGGGGCTGCTAATCCAGCTGCTCGCCAGGAAGCGTTTGCTTCGGGCATTGATCTGTTTTTGACGAAACCCGTACCGATGAGGTCTTTGAAGACCTTGTTGGAGGACTTTAAAATAAAGGGGAAGGAAGATTGGCAGGTGGATTGATCTCGATGCGATACACATCAAGCACGATTAATCTGGACGGATTCGGATTTGCACATACCTGTGTACAGGGAGTTTGGCGCTGGCGTACAGATATCGTAGGGATGTCGGAGGCTATGGCGGCGCTTGGGTATGGTGTCAAATAGTTGCGTGCAGCTTCGTAGGCCATGCATGCAACGCAGAGCAAGAATGGAAGCCTCGTAATACAAAAACTAAAGCTCTTTCAGTTTACACAACGACACTTAGTCTTCCACCCGCTGGACCAGTTTCATTAATCCTGGGAACCAAACCAATCAATGGGAAGGCCTCATATCATCTATACAAAGCTCCTTGCATGTTTGAATCCGACTGCCCCGCGAAGGAACACAAGGCTTTCTAGTAACCCAAACTGCTTCAACCGTGACATTACTTTCACCCCCTTCTCTCATTTCCCCAACCCCAACCAACCAACCCCTCCCTTCATACTCTCGACGCCAAGCTCACTCACTTACTTACTCGCTCGCTCGCTCGCTTAAGAACCACTCCCTCCCTCCGCCCTCGCCACCCTCGCCGCCCCTCTCTCCTCTCCAAACGCCATGTACTTCCAGCATGTGAAAAGCCTAGAACCAACATCTCGCACCGCAGGGATGAAAAAAAAAACCCCAAACCCCCGAAGAAGTAACCCGCTCACTGCACAGCAGACAAAGCCATTGGCGGGAGGGGGCTCGCTAACGCAGGGGGAGGAGAGAATGGAATGGGGAGCCAGGGACGCCGTTGAGATTATACATATCTGAACGAAAAAGGTTTGTTGGTTTGGGTGTGTGTGTGAGTAGGCAGGTGCGGAAATGGTGAGAGATGGATGGACCGCTTTGTGCTCGTTGTCCTTTTTCTTTCTTGGGGGTTCTTTTGGGCGGGAGGGTATGGCGGCGGAGATTAAAGGGGCTAAGCTTTTGGTCAAGGAACGGGAGGATGGGGAGGGGAGGGTGAATGGTGGATGAGGATGGCGGAGGTTTGTGGGATAGGTATGGGATTCGAGGCGAGGAATGGTGGCGAGGGGATCTAGACGTGCCTGAGTGGATAGGATATTCTTTGCAAATAGCGCGATGCGGCCATGATTGGGTCAAGAGGGTCAATTTAAGATGCGAAATAAGACGGAAAGTATCCACTAGCCACGGTTGAATTCCCACTACCCTATGCGCTGCCATTGTCCATCATTGTAGGACACATGAGAGAAAAGAAGAGAAGTGTAATAATTACAACTTAGAAGTTATGTACCCACTTCCATCCGTACCATCCGCCCATCCCCCAGGGATCCACACTACCAGAGACCCTCCCATTCGGTACCCCCAATTCCGATCCCAATTCATCAATAATGTATATATATAAAAGTGTATGTTATGGTATTCCCCATTTCGCCTCATCCCTAAAATCAAAGAACCCCGAATGAAGTCAAGGAAAGAGACCTCTTCATAGTTAGCTGTTGAATGACCGCGTTTGCTTGTCCCCAAGTCTTCATAAAACGCCATTGCTCCATGACAGTAATAAATCCTGTATCTTCGTGCACACATCTCGCATGTACCGTATAGGCCTGTTTATTTAACCTCCGCAACGAGCTCCGCAACGGGCTCGTTGGCTGGTGTAGGAGGCATGCTGTGGAAATCGTCCTCTTCGGCTTCTGCAGTTTCTGCAGTTTCCGCAGCCTTCGTCGCAACTTCAACATGATCAGGGGTATCGATCTTGATAGACTCCATGGATTTCACAGATCCTGCAGCTTTCGCATCCTCAACATGATCAGGGGTATCAATCTCGATAGACTCCATGGATTTCATAGATCCTGCTTTCTCCATAGCCTCCGTAGCGATGGGCAGATCCTCCTTGTGAACACTCAAGCTTCCGCGAGGACTGCTCACACCGTGGACATCAACCTCCTCGAACTGTGGTGTGATCGGGGTTCTACCACTTGATTGATCTCTGCTCGCTCGGGCCTCACTTCGTGGTGGTAGTGGTGGTGGTATTCTCTTTGGAATGGTGACAACACTTCCTCTTGCCTTCATGGTTTGTGGAGTGAGGACCGTAGCTTGGGCTGAAGCAGCCTCAAAGATGACTGGTTCATCTTCTTCCTCGTCGGATTCATAGCTAGCATCGAGATTGCCCTCGTGCCCGTTGACCTCATCATGGTGTCCATTCACGATATGAGAATCATCCTCCTTATTATACAAGCTGGTGTATGGACCAAGATCAATCTTTGTGTAGTCGACCTCCTCTGGTGTGATCACAACCGGGATTGGATCATCGTCGATCATCCTCTTGTTTTCACTGCTATGGCTTGGACTCGAAGCTGGTGTGTTATCGGTTTGCGTACCCATCTCAACAGTCTGAGTAGCTCTGTCCGTACTGGCCCGTGTTCTGTTTGAGGTATAACTTGCTCGGTTGCTATTCGTTGCCAAAGTATCTATGCTTCGGTTTCTTCGGTGGAGAAACGTGCTATAGAGAGGACTTGTTGGAGAAGGTTTGAATTCGAATTGTGTGCTCAAGGGTCGACTACCAGTTCCGGCTTCTCGAATCTCTAGTCCTTCTTTCTCGAGGGCAAGAACTCCAAATGGATCGGGATCTTCTGGCTCCGGAATTCCGAACATGTGGCCATTTGAGGACGAAGGAGATTCGACATTCACGTCTCCGGGTGCAGGCTGGGTTGCAAGTTCGTCCATCATTGCCTGATCGACATCACTTCGACCTTCCGCTGCTTTTACCGTCTCCATCAACATCTTGATTTCATAAGGGGGATGGCGAGCCTTTCCGGCCAGAATATCCGCAACACCAATCCGTTCCCCATAAAATCGTTCGTTCTCGTCTGATCGCTCGATCACCACCGTTCCATCGACCTGTATACCAGCGTAGAAACCGCGCGATTTCAAGTAGGTGAAGACGGGCATGTTCGCTTGTTTCCACTTTCCATCATTCTCCAGAACTCCACCTATACCAACCGGACCCGCAACCGCGCTGATCTCTCCACCAAGGGTCGCTCGAATCTTGGTAAAGCTCTCGAGAGACTTTCGGTTGTTGATGACCACCACGCAGTCGTAAATGTCCACGCCCACGAGGAAACCTAGTCCGGCGGTATGTAGTAATATACCGGATGGAGGCGACCACGAACCATCTTCCTTTCTTGCGATCAGCACACCCGAACCACCAGCTCCGCTTACCCACAGGCCCGTTCGCATGGTGGTGAAGATAGCCAGTCCGACGGCGTTTTGTATGACGCTCTGCGGGATCTTCTTGAGGACCCTCTGTTTGCTCTTTTCGTTGGGTCGGTCGGTAGCCGAGGGACGATCTTCCTCAGCATAGAAGCCATCCTCTGTTGGAAAAGTTAGCAGATGGAACCTTGTTGCGATTTGCAGCGGTTTCCTGAGGCTGTCCTGCGATGACTTACTACAGAACGACTTCAAAATCCTCGCGGCTTTGTCCGATTCTTTATCCCTTGAGTCGCAATTAGCTCGGCCTCACCACCAGCAATGATGCATCGAGGTACTTACAGAGTCGTTGGCCAAAAGGCTTCAGAGCCAATCTTATTCGTGAGTCGATTGACCGGCGCACCGAGTTTGTCTGCCCAGCCCTGCGATGAAAATCAGCATTCGCCTTTTTTTCTGGCCCCTTGATGTCCGAATGCGAGCATTGCGCGCGCGCGCAACGGGGAGCCATTGCACAGGCAAAACTCACCCAAACGGTATCAAAGCCTTTCTTACTGCCCGTCTTGGTTCGATCCCAAGACGGGAGCCGCGCCGTGAGCTTCTGCATCGTGGTGGGCGCACACCCAACCCGAGTTTTTTGGTGGTGGTTGCAGAGGAATGGAGAGGGAGGAAGGAAGCGGAGGAGAGTTCAGCAGTGAGATGATGTCGGGCTGCAGTAATCGAGATTTCGGATAGCGGGGAGCAGCTAAGGAAGGGCAACTCGGCCAGCGCAAAGTAAGATGACGAAGCAGGCAAACGCGGACAGGGCAAAATGCAGCGCCGGGTTTGATTGGACTGCGCCGAATGCGACTTCTGCCTGGTTCTCTATAGACTGATTCTTGCGAGTCGACGGTCGCAGCCAGACCGCATGGTCGCTCCGCTGGGACTGCGGTGGAAGAGCGTAATAATATATCAGACGAAAAGCCAAGGCAGAGATGAAAGGGCAGGGATCCGGAAAGGCGTGGTTGAGATGTGCGCGTAGAGAGGAGAATTGAGCTTAACAGCCAGGGATGGGATGGGGCGAGGTCTACTCTTACACCGTGCGAGGCGGGCTGCACTCAGCCTTAAGTGCATTTATTGTCTTTCTGATGCCCGGAAAGGACGGAGTAAAGGCTCTTCTCGAGCATTAGAAATGGCCATTCGGGACGGTCGGTCGCAGAGCGCTGAGCTGATCGGATTTGAGGCGATTATTGATCGCCTACGTCAGTCTCTCGAGTTGCGGACGTCCATGCGCTGCTGCACTGCCCGCAACACCCTGGTTGAAAAACACATGGAACAGCATGCCGAGAGGCATATAAATACCATCTTGCACCGACGAGGGAAATGAGCAAAAAAGTCTGCTAGATTAAAGCCCAGCACACGACTGGTCGGTGGTGCGTCTTCTGCTGATTCCTGATCCATAATGCCTTTCAGGTACCGGGCGCAAGAGACCCTTCGAACTGGGCGACCAAGAAGGCCGGGGTCCTGTCCAGTGCAAGCTCAAGCTGTACACCACCTGCACCTAGCCCTGCCCTATCACGCGTTGGACTCTCGAGCCTTCCTCTTGCTCTTCCATTCCATGGCCCATCCCGACTCGAGCACCGTGTGCCACATGGTGTACAGCTTCCACGGTGACAAGGCGATGGCTGGATAGAGCCGTGGGCTACAGTAGCTTCGGAGCTGAAGCCCCAGAGTGCATCTCACCACCCGGTTAGAGTCGACAGAGACCGATCGGGAGTGTTGCATGGCTGGCATGGCTGAAGTTTCCATGTACTTTCTGCCTAATGTGGATGGCACGTTCACTATGCTGCACTGGCATGCGCAGTTTCCACGTTTGTCGTTGTGACCGCTTCCCTTCCGAGACAGACCAATGTAATTCACGCTTGCTTGCATTTGTCGCTTCTACGCTCGTATCATACAATAAAGCATTCGCTGCCAAACCAACCCAAATCAACCGACTCCGCGCCATGGCTTTTCCTTCTGCCCTTCGTAATCGTACAACCAGCAGTATAGCATCGCATAGCACGTCTTGGCTCTGCACTGAAAGAACGCCAACCATGCTCCGAACGCCTGGACGCAGCCGCACCTCATAGCTTGATGCCGCCCGAGAACTTGCCGCCAACCCCACCAAGGGCCCCCAAGCCTTCATCAGCAACGGCGCTGGCCTGCTGGTTTCCCGCAAGTTCACCTGATAAAAGCCCAATGTAAGCAAAGCGACAGCCAAATGAGGGAGTGCTCCGCGAAATCAACTTACCCTTGACGAAATCCTGTCCTTCCTTGAGACCTTGGGCCTGAAGCTTCTTGGCCTCTGCGGCCCCCTTAGCCTTTGCCGCCCAGATCGCAAGCTGCTCCATGTATGGATCGGCCGCACCAGTCATATATGCAGCACCGAGAACGATCGCGATGACCGCTACGGTAATGGAGACGATGAGGAGTGTGTCGTTCATGATTATGATGGTGGTATTGGGTGGTGATCGTTGGCAAGGAAGAAGAACGGCGGAGAGAACAAGACAGTAAGTTGTATGTAGAATGAAAGGAAGCACGCAGGAATTCTTTGTTTATATCCCATACTCACATCCCTTTGGAAAAATGTCTTACCCACATCAACCCTCATGACGACACAGGACGCGAGCCAGAAGACGTCAATTCAAGTACGAACAAAGAAAGACAGGTTTTGGGGCTTTGATTCCTCTTCTTTGCTTGACGGTCGGCTCGACTACAGGAAGATCCCGCCATCCACTGGTGCATCATACCCCAAAGCTTATGCAACTGCGGGACAGCTTACAGGTTTCCATGCCATGCATACTGCACTACTGCAGGTAGTCAAGATATCCGTTGCAATGATGATAGACGTTGTCTATTTTGAGTGGGTGGGAAAAAAGCTGGAGACTTGTGTGGAGGGACAAGCCATTCTGATGTCATAGGGGTCTTTCACGTGCCGTGTCAACACGTGACACTACCAACGTGCAACTTACTTTTCTTAACTTCTGCTCCCCTCTATCCTTTGTTTCCCATGCATCATTGAATCTAGGCCTCGGTGGAGAATAAGCGCATCTGATGTGAAACACAATCTCCTATGCTAAAATCAGATGAATGCCTGACAGTAGTTCATCTTAACTTCGCTCAGGCCGCAGGTTCGCTTTAGATCAAACGAGATCTGCATCCTGAAGCAATACACCAAACGCCAGGAGCTTATCCTTATCTGCAGAACTCCACCGATTCGGAGTCGACGACGCGTTATCGAAACAGTGCGATGCAATTATTTGAGGTCTTCTCTTCGCAAGGCACAAGAGCGACAGTATACCCAAAAGCCTCAACGGGCATTTGAGGTCTATGCATAATAGCCATAGAAACATCAAATGTCAAAACGTTGGGACAGGTGAGATTAGGCTTACCTCATCTTTCATATCAAAATTTCTCTATCCCGATTCCTGCCTCTACGATACTCTCAGAATAAACAAACCCCTGCCTGGTCTCTCGCTTCAAGGCAATTTGGCCAATAAGTTGATGAGAATCGTACTCGGCGGGACTCAGGGCATGGGTTTGTTTATCCCAAGAGTATTGTACAAACCCCTCATCCTCCACAACCGACGATAGTGCTGCAAGCGGCCAAGGGCTCCAAACAGGAGAAATATCTTCAAGGAGGATACCTGTAACGAATGGCCGCGTATACAGCTGGTGATTCCTATCATCGAAACGAAAACTATAACTCTCAAGCACAGCAACAACACTTTGTGGTGCTTGTTGCTCATACCGAATCCTTGGCTCACAATGATTGCACCTACACGCCGGCGTTGGATGGCGCTTTGCATGGCCCTTGGGATATCCTACTTGGCCGTAAACCTTACCAAAATCTTCAAACATCTTGACATCAAGATAGATGTTATCATTGGCGCTTCGTCAAATTTACCACATACCTCGTCCGACTTCTATCCGTTTTCCAATCCCTTATCAAGGACGACCTCCCGTCATCCATCATATCCACTCGAATATACACCAAGTTCGCTGGACAGCGCAGAATGTCAAGCATCATTCAGCCCCAAATATCTCGAACACACCGCCTCGCACCATGTTCCGTACTGTGAGCGTCAATCTCGCTCAAGCATGGAGTGCTTCCGAACCCACAATGATGGGCATTTCTGCCTTGCTACGGGAGTTCTACTGGCCCCGAAACATGCAGGTGCCGACCAGACCGCAGCAATGCATTGTAGACTGCGAAACTTTACTAGAGAGAGACTGGAAAGCCCCAGGAAAGAACTCGAGCTCAGAAACGTTGTGGATGTGAATAGTATGCGTAGCGGATTCTTCGAAACTGGAGTTATGGAGCAGCTGAAGCACTGGAATATCAGCGCAGGCGACGAAAACATGATGGTTAGCAGGGAGCGCAGATCTTGTGACTTTAGGAGTAGCGATAAGAAATGGACGTTGCTGGTAAAGAGGGAAGGACGCAGCAATTTGTGGCATATGCTGATGGAAATCTGGCAAGCAACAATTACGCTAGACGTCTTACAGATGGCTATCAATCCGATTACTGGAAGGCCATACCTCACTCCTAATGACATTGCAAATATGCAAGTCATTTTTGCCCCCGGAGATGCTGGAATACACGGTGCGGTCGATGAAATGTGGACTATGGTTACAGGCCACCGACCAATTCTACAGGAAGACATAGACACAACGTGTCTAGGCAATGTTATACTTCCCCTCGAAGGTTCTACGTCGCCGTTCTGGAACTCAGTCTGGGAGCCCCAAGATTGCCATGACCGGTTTCTCATCAATGCCTTCCTACAACGCGTCCACCGACACTTTGGCATCAAAGCCACACAGGGCTCGCCCCAATCTCCAGAAAATCCAGTCGTAACGGTTATTGAGCGCAAACACAAACGTAAAATCAGAAACCTCGAACACCTCGTCTCTCGTGCCAAAGCACGCTGGCCTGAAGCCACCTTTCAGCTCATCGACCTTGCAACGCTAAGTCTCAAAGAGCAAATCACCCTCATGCTCTCTACATCTGTGCTAGTCGGCATGCACGGCGCGGGACTCACGAACCTCCTTTTCCTTCCAGCTAGCGCAAGCATCGCGGAGATTCAACCGCCCAACCGACGCACGCCGGAATCGCCTCCATTTGCGGGATTTAGGAATCTTGCTGTCACGAAAGGCTTGCAGTATTTCACAGCACATCCAGAGAGCAGGTTGGATGACGATGGGGCTGGAAACTGGCGGGATGGCGAGTGGGTAGACGTTCAGGAGGGCGTATTTCTCGCACTCGTTGATGCAGCAGTAAATTCGCAGCTTAATAGAGGCGTTGGTATAGGTGAGGTGCTGCCGAGAGACTAATGACTACATTAATGATACCCATATTTCCTGTTTTTGAAGCAATCATCCTTTCTCCAAAAAGAAGCTTCTGCGTCCATAGTAATGAAACCACTATTGGCAAAATATCATACAACTTGGTTTTGAAGTTTCAACGAGCCAACTTGTATTACATCAAAGTTAAAGCCGGTAACTTCTCTGCAGCACATCAGAAACACTTACCCCAAATTGCTGGAGCACTGCATTTTTCTAGAGCTGTTTTGCATTCTCACAAAAGCTATCAAGGTTTATATTTCTTCTTGGTCTAAGGTATCACAGATAAACAGATGGTCATTACACACCAACGCCCTCAACGCCTAGATCATCTCCTCCCACCCCTTCGAAACCAATCCAAGCTCGAATCCGACCAAGTCCTCACAAAGTCTCTCCTCGGCCTCGCTGATCTCGCTCTCACTCGCCTATAACCCCTCACCCTCTCCCTCGGAACCTCCCCCCAGCCTCCACCCTCTCTCCTCACCGGCCCAGCTCCCTCAACCACCCCTGGCCCCGAACCACCCGGCGCCCCGCCCCCACCCGGCGGGCCCATCTGGCCCTGGAGCTCAAACAGCCCTTTCCTATGCTCATACTCCCGCATCCGTCGCTTATGCCGATGATGATGCAACTCCTCCACCACCCCTATCCCCGCTAGCACAATCGGCGCCGACCAGAGCACGAACTTCCCCATCTTCTGCATCGGCGTCGAGATGCTCTTCAGGAACCGCTGCGCGTTCCGCACCGCCTTGGGCTTGTCTTCTTCGGGGCTGGATCGAGGTTGCGTGTGCGCCTTGCTGCGGGATTCACGCCGCTCCCGTCGGTGGCTGTGTGTGTATCGGTGCCGGGTTGGCTCGGAGGATGACGGCGAGGGCGTGCGAGAGCGGTCGAGTGATGATGTCTGTGAGTCTAACGTTGGCATCGAGGCGCGTCGTCGGCGCGGCGTTGCGCTGCTTCGTCTCCGCTGCGCGGGATTATATGATCGGGACCGCTCGTGGTCTCGTGGTCGCTGGTGTTCGGATCGCCGGGGATATGGATGGGGTTTGATCGTGACGTCGGATTCCTCCGAGTCGGAGTCTTGCCTGCGTTCAAACTCGCCTCCGCGGCGCGGTGGTCGGGACATCTTGGAGACGTCGTGTTGTGTGTAGTTCAGTGTGGAAATGGAATCCTTGGGGGGAGAAGAGAAGGAGTTGGTTCCATCTTGTCTTCAAGTACCTTGAGAAAAGGAGCCTTGGGGCGTGGGATTTATACGCTTGCACGCTCTGCTTGCACATGATGTTCTGCTGAGATGTGAGCTGGAGGTGTGGACTTGCATCGTGATCTACCGCGACACGCGATCACGGGTCACATGAATCTAGGTTGTCCGCATTTTGTGCACCGGGGAGTCATCTTCTCGGGGGTTTGGGGGACAGTCATGATCCCAACGCACGAGTGGTTGATGTATTTCTGTCGGGGTTTCTGATTTGGTGGCTGAGTGGGGTTTTTTTCTGATCTGTGGCAGAGTCGCTGCGGAAGTGAGGTTCTTATGAACTCGACGTGGTGAGACATGCGGCTGGACGGATGGGGCCACGTGATGAATAAGTCTCACTTAGAGATATTTTGGGAGGCTTCTTGGACTTGAGCCTCGCTGCCTAATTATTACTCAGCTGAGCATCGGCCAACTAAATTCATGAGACACCCTTTGGTACACAGGATATTGAGGTGCTGCAGGCTCTGGTAGGGGAAATTGGCTCGCGACCATTGGCGTTTATCTCGCTTAACTTAATTCTGGACATGCGAAATAGGGACCGTACTAAAGGGGTATAGGGCGAGAACTTCAGCAGCAGAATTCATCCCGGGAACGAGTTCATGGTTTGATACGAGGATTCTCTACTATGTTGAGATACTTCGAATCCAAAATCCCAATAGCGCAGCTCGACCTTGCAACTCTGCCAACAACGACGGTCTCCTCCGAATATCACTTTAGCAGCTAGCGTTGGAACAGCCATGGACAAAATACAATCTCCCATTCCAGTTCCAAGTCCCTGAATGGTAATGCAATCCCGCGCCCTCGGGACGGCACTGGTTGAGGATATTCTCAAACGCATCCCAGCATATCTGCTGCGAGTTGCCACCGGGCCATCTCAGCATGGCACCTGTTCCCCGGGCGCGTCAGTACTCGCTCGAAATGCAGCTGAGGGATTCTTGTAAGGGGGCCATTTGTTCTTGGACTGGACTCACCGTCCGCCTTATAGCAGCCGTCGTTCTTCCAGAGATCCGTGTCGCCGCACACATGCTGTCGCGCTGCGTACAGCTGCTTGCGGCTTGCGGCTTTTTCGATGCCGCAGAGTCCGCTACATTTCTGGGTTAGAGAGCCAGTCAAAATGGCGGGGAGAGCGGGGTGGTTCAACGTACGCGCCGCCGCACTCGGCTGCAAGGACGGCTGGCATCAATGCCGAGAGCGAGAGCAAGACTGAGAGCTGGGGAAGTTGCATTTTGCTGAGAGTTCTTGGGAGTAATTGCTGGGTATGTTTGATATAATGTTGTAGTTGTTTTTGGATGATTGTATTCTGATTTGGAGAGTGATTCAAGGCTTTATATATCCTCAAACCGCCATGGCACCGGGCTCTGCGGGTATTCCATTTCTTCACGGGCAAACACCCCGCACGAAGGATCCCGTACGAAGGATCACCATGAGGCCATTTTACGTTCCTATCTTACAAAGATAGAGGCTTCATCATATGTTACTAATCGACGGTGCAGGTATAGCTCCTATATATTTGGGTCTGCTTCGTATAATGTCCAACAAGAGCGCAATCCAAGCTGAACTCTGTCTTTCGATACGAGCGTGCTTCTGGCAACCAGCCCTAAGTCCGACGTTGTCGAAACAGCTTTGCAAGCAACATCTACTCCTTGCATAGAATCTCTGGTCAAGTTGACACCCGCTTAGAAGAGGAAGAAAATATACTAACGGAACGCTGACCTCCACGGGGAGCCCGAGGCAGGACTGACGACCTTATATCCGGTGCTAAAGGTGCGATCCATATTTGTAAGCATGTAAAAGCCTAATAACTGGATCGTGACCGTCTTGGTAAGGTTTTCAACCCAGATAGTCTATTGCCAAGGCGACGGCTCACTCATATACTTGCCCATGTGCACTTCCAAAGGGTGCGGTAGGTAAGGTATACAATCATCACGGTATTCATAGTTTGATTATCGTGTAAGCTTACAATTTAACCACCTCGCTTGGCTACAGGATCTCTAAGTCGCGTGCTTCTCGTCCAATGCAGCAGGCAATTGTCTCCCTTGCATATTGCGGCCGTAACTTAATTGACAAGCACGTACCGGTACTGTGCCTTCCCCGCCGCCATCTCAAGTACAGCCTGGTTGGCATCCTTCATTGGCACTTCCTGGACCCAGGGTGTGACTTTCTTCTCGGCTGCAAGTTGGAGCATCTCTCTGATCTCGTTTGGCCCTCCAATACAAGAACCGCCAAGCTTGACTCGTCTCATGATCAAGCTAGGCGCCGGGATGGACAGTACTCCGTCTTCAGGATTACCAACCTGGATGAGGGTGCCATCGGTTCGCAAGAGGGAGAGATAATCACCCATGGGCATCTTGTTCTGTCAGTTACAAAGCGTCTCTGCTTAGGAGCTGGTTGGTCTCACCTTAGATGAGGAGACAGTCGAGATGATCAGATCCAAACTTCTCCCATGATGTTGAACCCAGTCAGGATCCTCATCGGTGGCGATATAAACATCCGCTCCCAACTTCAAAGCATCCACTTCCTTGCTCTTCTTCCTCGAGACAGCGACCACCTTGTCCGCACCCAACGCCTTCGCCCACAGCACCGCGAAATGACCTAGGCCACCCAACCCCACAACTCCCACCTTCTTTCCAGGGCCGCACTCATGATGCTTCAACGGCGAATACGTCGTGATACCCGCACACAGCATCGGTGCCGCGAGCGACGACTCAATGCCATCGGGGATCTTGATGACGAAATGCGAGGGCGTGCGGTTGTACAGCGCATAGCCGCCATACGTCTTACTGCCGTTAAAATGGAAGTCACCATACGTGTTAACGAACCTGTCGACACAGTATTGCTCCTTGCCTTGAGCGCACTCATCGCATTTCTTACCGTTGCGTTGGAGGCACGCATCGGCTTGTGCGCCGACACCCACACGATCCCCGACTTTGATGCCGCCTGTCGCTTCCGAGCCGACTCGCACGGCGATGCCTACAATCTCGTGGCCGACACAGCATGGATACGGAGTTGGATACTAACAGGTATTAGCGCATATCGATGGTGTTTTGGACTCTTGGCCACGAGCGCACTCACCCAGCCAGCACGCAGCATATGGAGATCAGAGCCACAGATACCGCAGTGCGTGATTTGGATGTCGATGTCGGTTTCCTCCCATGTCTTGGGCTCGAATTCCTGCCAGACCATCTGGCCGTTGGCGGAATTTTTGTCGAGTCCCATCCAGCCCTCGAACTTATAGTCAGTTTCCGCCATTGTATCGATATCTTCAAGACGCTGTAGATTGAGAATTTGTGTCGGATTTGTAGATGGTTTCTAAAGAGGATCTTATGAAGGATGTTGTGGAGGTGTTAACTTGAGCTCTGCAAGTGGAGTATATATACACACACATATATATATTGGCCCGTCACTCACAAAAGGAGATAACTCCTCTGCCCGCTCAATATCGCCGACCAGTAAAGTCCGAATCCACGACTGAATTAAAACCGATTTCATCGACAAGGCGGACTTGATAACGCCGAAGACACAAGCGGGTGCATTCAGTTAAGTCCTAAACAGCGCTGCTCTACGCTGCTTAGGCGCCAAGAAACCGCGGGGAAAGGGCCAGGGAGGTGCAAAACGGTGGTGGTCCTGCTGCTTTTAAACGGAAAGGCCATGCTGCCGGCTTTTGCCCTAGAAAGAATCAAGCATGACGTCCTTCCCGATGTAGAAATGTAACAGCATGGGTCTGGTTCGCAAGGAAAGCCAACGCCGCTTTGATAACTGCAGTTCGAAAGACACGGTTGACTGCTCACATATCTGACGTCTCTTGCTCAGGATGGCCGCTTCACGTAGCTCGGCCAATCATAAGTCGGACGACCTACGAACTTCCATGGCCGCCATACGACTTGCTGCTGTTAAAACGGAAGTCGCTATACGTGTCTTTCGCCGTCGCGTTGGAGGCATGGAGCATTGGAGCAATGGAGCAATGGAGGAATAGAGCAACAATGAACTTCGCTTTATTTCCCCAGTTTGCTACAGCTATGTAGTATTACATCATACAGCAAAATTTGACTGGACCTCGCGGTACCTAATACAACAAGAATACAAAGAATCTTCATTGATCCTCCAAGGTCAACATGTTCATGCCATCGTTGCCGTCAGCCTTTGCAGATTCTGGACCTGTCTTTGAATTCGCAGGTACGCCACGCGGCGGCCCAAACTTCTCTCTGCGTGCTAAAGCCCTCCTTCCCCTCGCTACCAAGTTCTTTGGTATTATCCCCTGGTGGATATCCTTGACTTGCTTCTTCCCCACAATGGCTGATCGTGCCCATTTCTCCGCCCTCGCCTTTCTCTCTGCATACGTCTCTTGTCGATGGTATGGTGGTGGATTCTCGTGCTTTGCAGTACTGTGCTTGTCCTCGTCTGCATCGAAGCCACTATCGGATCTCATAAGTAGGAGTTGGTAGTCTCCATCCTCCCTTAGCTGCAGTGAGCGGCGCCCCCATATATCCAGGTTTGGCCATCGATCACCAGGGCCATACTCTACCGTGACTTCACTGCCAGCCATTTTAAATACCCGGGTCCTCTTTGCCCCATCTAGGTCATGACCGTAGACGAAGTTAGGTCCTACTTTGTTTCCAAGTAGCTCTGTGGACTGTGGTTCCGCCGAGTCTTGATCTCCACTCTCGTCGGTCATATATCCCAATCCCGGCCGCTTCATTTTCTTTCTGGTTTGGATTGGTTTTGGCAAACCATCTTCGGTACCGTATGCAACCCGCCCAAGACTTCCCCCTTCTTCCCATCCCATCCCTCATAACCAATCAAAAGACTTATACAGGTCTCCCAAAGGTATATCCCGGATATCCCTTGTCGTACCGAGATTTATTGCCTGAGGTTGTACCCCTGTTGTTGTATCGCCTATGAGGCCTTGCGGATCATAGGCAGTATGGGTACAGCGTTGGAAGCTAGCAGGAACGGTATTAGCAAGCGCATATCGATGGTGTGTTGGATTCCTGGCCACGAGCGCACTCACCCAGCCAGCGCGCATCAAATCAGAGCCACAGATGCCGCAATGCGTGATTTGAATGTCGATGTCGGTTTCCTTCCGCGTCTTGGGCTCGAATTCTTTCCAGACCATCCAGCCCTCGAAATTGTAGTCAGTTTCCGTTAATGTGTCGATATCTTCCAGACGCTGTAAATTGAGAATTCGTGTCGGATTTGTAGATGGCTTCTAAGAGTGGATCTTACGAAGGATGTTGTGGAGGTGTTAACTTGAGCTCTGCAAGTAGAGAATTAAATAAAAGGAATGGATCATGTGACCATGCGGTAGGCAAATATACCGTCACTTTCATTCTACATAGTCAATGCTAACCTTCTATTGACCGCCAAGATTCGTTCCTTGCAACAGTATTAATATATGTATATTTACCTGTCATTCACAGAGGGAGATAACTCACAGAAGGAGATAACTCACAGAAGGAGATAACTACTCTGTCCGATATCCTCCAATACCGCCGATCAGTAAAGTTCGAACCCAAGACTGAATTAAACATGATTTCATTGACCAGGCTGAGTTGATAACGCCAAGACACAAGCAGGCCCATTAAATCCTAAACGACGCGCTGTACTCTGCTTACGCGCCAAGAAGTCGCCGCTTTAAGCGGAAAAGCCATGCTGCAATTCGCCCAGGAAAGAATCAAACATGGCGTCCTTCGTGATGTGTAAATGGACAAGAACATGGGTCTGACTCGCAAGGAAAGCCAACCCCGCTTTGATAACTGCAGCCCGAAAGTCACCCTTAACTTTCGTCAAGGATGGTCGCTTCACTTAGCACCACGGACTTCCCTCTCCTTACTTAACAGCGTCGATTTTCCCATAGACTTAAAAACAGAAGACGCCCATCTCCTTTCTACAATATCTGGCCGCGAACCTTCCTCGCGTACATAACAGTTCAAGTTCGAAGCCCAGCCATGTCTTCGCCGCAGAAAGTTGCTCTCATCACGGGCGGGGCCAGCGGCATGGGTCTTGCCGTCGCCCAAAAGCTCTCCAATCTTGGAAACTGGTCCATCCACATCGTAGACCTGAATGAGAAGACCGGAAAGGAAGCCATGGAGTCTGTTCCTCGCTCAACGTTCCACCAGTGCAATGTCACCTCCTACGCCGCCCTCGGCAACGTCTTTAAAGCCGTCTTCCAAGAGTCCAACCGCCTCGACTTTGTGTTCGCAAATGCAGGCATCCACGAGATGGGAACCACCGGCGACTTCTACGCCAAACACATGACTGGCCTGGAACCGCCGGCCGAGCCAACTGCTAAGCATCGTGTCGTCCAGGTGTGTCTGAACTCTGTCATCAATACATCCTACCTTGCTCTCCACTATTTCCGCCAGAACTCGGACCACAAGAATATCGATTGCAACCTCGTCATGACGGCTAGCTGTGGCAGTTTCTACCATAGCAATGATGCCCCGGTGTATACGGCAGCCAAACACGCCGTTGTGGGCTTTATGCGGAGCATTGCGCCGAAGATGTATGCTCATGATAGGATCCGCGTCAATGCCATCTGTCCTGGGGCCGTAATCACGGGGTTGTTTACCCCGGAGCAATGGGATGCTTTCCCAGAGCATCTACGCATCCCATTGAGTCGGGTTGCGGAGGTTGTCTCCATACTTCTAGAGGGCAAGCTGGAGGATGGGGTGGACGAGGCCCAACTGCGGATTGATGGTCCTAAGAAAGAGAAGGAGAATGAGCCGTTCTGGGGCGAGGCAGTCGAGATCACGGCGTCGAGATATTACTTCCGCGAGGCTCCGAAGTTCTCGGATGAATCGATGAGAGAAAATATGGAGTTGGCTAATGCGGAGTAAAGATGAAGAAGGAGTTGAAGCTATCAGGGCAAATTGTACAAGCACGTGGAAGGGGAATAAGACACGCTGCGCCCGGGGATTATTTAGGTCCAGAAATTGATGTCGGTATATAATAATTATATTAAGAAGCCGTCAATGCACTAAGTAGATGATGTGTCGGGCAACAACAACGCTCGCTTAAAAAAAGGATCGTGTCCGCCGCGGCATCGCTCGATAAGGGGCTGCGATAGCGGCCTTCAGTGGAGTGCCCGACAGTCTTACCCACGTATGTATCCATCAACCCCCCATTTCCCTCAAAAAAAACTCAGCAAGCAAGATAGTAAGCCGGACAACACAAGAATGGATTTCCTGCTCCTGACCGACTCAGCCGTGAAGCAGCTGCTCGCGGGCCTTGAGGGAAAAGACGTGAAGACGTTTGCCAACTCTCTGCGTCAAGCATTTCTCGAGTACTCCACGCAAAATGAACACCTTTACCAACCGCACCGCATAGCCGTGACCCGTCCCGGAGGCCAAGCATCGCTATTCATGCCCGCGACTTCATCGCACAATGTAGCCGTCAAGATCGTGGGCGCCCCTCCTCCCCAAGCCGCCTCCACAGCGCTACGCTGCGTCCTGACGCTCTGTGACGCAACCGGACAAGCTCGCGGGATTCTCAACGCCGAGGAATTGACTGCGTTCCGCACATCCATGGGCTCCATGCTGCTTTTCGAGAACCGCCGCGTCACGACTAACATCGTCGTCTTTGGCGCCGGCAAGCAGGCCCTATGGCATATCCGCCTGGCGCTGCTGCTGCGCGGAGCGGACATCCAGAAAATCACCGTGGTCAATCGATCGCTGGCCCGCTCGGACGAGCTTCTCGATCGTTTGTCCAAGGATGATCAGTCGCATTGGCATTCGCAGGTTCAATTCGATGTCCTGGACCCGAGCCGGGCAGATTATCAGCCGGCCCTGGAGCGTCTCCTCGTTGAATCGGACGTGATCTTTTGCACCACGCCATCCAGAGTCCCCTTGTTCTCTGGCGACCTGCTTTTCACTGAACAAGCCAGAGCCAAAACGCGATATATCGCGGCAATTGGCTCCTGGAATCTAGAGATGGCGGAGCTGCACCCTGATATGTTGCGTCAGGTGGTAGACGACTCGGATGGGTACAATCCAAAGGGAGATAGCGGCGGGGTCATTGCCGTAGATTCCCGTGAGGCATGCTATCAAGAGGCGGGAGAAATTGTCCAGGCGGGGATTGAACCTGACAAGATCATTGAGGTGGGAGAGATTGTTGATCTTTTGGCCTCGGGTAAAGATGCCCAGAAAATGAACCAGTGGTTAGAAAGTGGACTTGTTGTGTACAAGAGCGTTGGCTTGGGCATCATGGATATTGCTATTGGAGAGGGGATCATGGCTTTGGCCCGCCAGAAAGGCTTGGGTGTAAGTATTCCGGATTTTTAGGACGAGCTTTTAGGATAGACCCTTCAATCCACTTAGTAAAAGTCTGGGGTTTCAAGCAGCTTGTAATCTCAGGTAGTGAGAGCTTGTATTTTTACCGTTCTAGATTTTGGACAAGGGCTTAGACGGAGGGACGATGAACACTCATAGATTATATGGAAAGGCTTGGATTGTGTCACGATTTTTACAAGCTAGTGCAGTATTTAGGAGCCCTGATCTCGTTTCACTTACTAGCCAGGGTAACTAAGCTGTTGAAAGAATGTCTCCCACCTTGGATTTCGCGAGCAAGATGGTACTCTCTTTCGCTGTTGTAACAATTCTAAGATCAGGCTGATGGGGAATAATCAAACAACTGCAAGTTTCTAGATGGGCTTAAGCTAGCTAAAGCTAGAATTCATCCATCTAGCAAACCACCGACTTTCGATCAAAATCCTTGTCAAGCTGCATAGTCTCTAGCTCGGTAACTCGACTATCTACCTTTCTAAATATAGATCCCAGTTTATCAAGCCCTCCCTAGATAAGGATATATTACTATTTAAACTCCTAATATATATAAATCTTACTTGGTTTAACAGTCTATATAAGTTAACCTTCCTCCATGAATTATTAATTTAATGATATCATTAAGACGGTCGGTACTATACCTCGCTTCTTAGGTGGTTATATAAGTAACCAGGGTATGGCAGGTACATTATAAAGATATTTAAGTAAAGTAATAGAGTAATTAATCTAAATTAAGTACGAAACATTAATAACTATATAATAACTATCTGCTTATATAAACATTCGTATTTCCGTAGATTATCTAGGCGAACTCAATTATTAGTTGATCTGTAAGGCCTGGCATGGCGACCTTATAAAGCACGACATGCGGCTGAAAGTTCAGCTCTGGGCATGTTAGATTTGAGGGTTATATCCACACGTGAAGTGGGCGTCACACATTCCCCTCAATGGGATCAACATTGTGCCTTTAAGTAGCAAAAAGTAGCCAATTATGTTACAAGGAACGAATCGTGGGGGTCAATAGAAGGTCATCATTGACTATGTAGGATGATAGTGAAGGTAGCCTGAAGGTCTATTTACATGTATGCCTGCAGCATGGTCACATGATCATTTCTTTCAACAGAAGCATACCAATAATTCCACGCTATAAGATATTCAGTATAGAACTCAGCTTACTCATAATGATTCGAAATAGGACACATAAACTCGCCTGCGGCAAAGGCGAGGCTAGGATCCACAAACCTCTCGACAAAGAACTGCACTGAGACTCTTTTCACAAACATATAAGACTTCGTTTCGACCAAGTCAAGCATGATAGATATACCACTATCATCTAAGAAACGAGCAGGGATGCTAGACGATAAGCTATCTTGCATGCTGCCAAGCTCACAATTGTAACTCTGCACGTTGGTGCTATGCTATCTTGGCTGTAGTGGCTTGCGCCGTAAGCGCTATCCAGTAACAAGTAACTGCAACGCTAGTTCAGATAGCACGGATTTCCATTGACTGACTTCATCCTGAAACATCTCAATTGACCACTACCCAACCACCAAAATGCATTTCGCACGCTCCATCTCGATTGTTGGTGCTCACGCTGCTGGGGAAGTAGGTGATGTGATTGTCGGCGGCGTACTAGATGTGCCTGGGAAGACCATGTTCGAAAAAATGATGTACTTTTGGACGAAGCAAGACCACCTGCGGAACTTACTACTCAACGAGCCGCGTGGACGATCGTCGATGTGTACCAATTTGATTCTCCCACCCTGTGACCCTCGAGCTGATGCCGGCTTTCTGATCATGGAGAGCGATGAGTACGCGCCTATGTCGGGATCGAACACCATCTGCACCACAACTGTCCTCTTAGAAACTGGCATGGTGGAGATGAAGGAGCCCGTGACTCATCTCAATCTCGATACGGCTGCAGGCTTGATCAGCGTTACAGCATTGTGCGAAGCTGGGAAATGCAAGAGTGTGTCAATCGATAATGTGCCTGCATTTGTCTTTGCTCTAGATCTGAAGGTTGAAGTACCAGGTTTGGGCGAAGTCCTGGTCGATGTTGCATGGGGAGGTATGACCTATGCTATTGTTGATGCAGCATCTGTTGGGCTCAAAATCGAGAATGCTTACGGTCCGAAGCTGGTGAAGGTGGGAATGAGGATCAAACGTGCCGTACAAGAGCAATTCACACCCGTGCACCCAGAGAACCCGGGGATCAAAGGTGTCAATATCCTCGAGTTTACTCATCCCCTAGAAGATTGGCAGGATGGCAAGACGGCTGTCAATACGGTAGTAGTTGCTCCAGGACGATTTGATAGAAGCCCTTGTGGCAGTGGGACATGTGCCCGGATGGCAGTTCTGCACGCCAGAGGACAACTGAAAGTCAACGAACCACTGAGACACACAAGTATCACTGGGACCGAGTTCTTTGCTCATATTTCAGGTACGACCAAAGTTGGCGACTACCCAGCCGTCTTCCCAACCGTCAGGGGAAGTGCATGGATCACAAGTTTCAAGCAGGTCGTCTTGGATCCAAGCGATCCATTTCCTGAAGGGTTCAGAGTTGGCGATCAATGGCATATGGCGGGTCAGCACCAGTGATATAAGATTAACTCAGAGAGAGTAGAACTAGATAGTGATTGCGAACTGCGTTTTTTCCTATGCTTCTAAAGGAAGTTCATAAGGCCACTAACTAGTATAGTTTTAGGTAGTTAAGATTACTTCTCTTGACATCCCTCTTCAATCCTAGACGCGATATGTGGGCCGAAGAGCGTGTACTAATGCTTGTGCAGCTCCTCAACTATGGCCTTATCGCATCAGTACCCTCTGCGCATAAATGGACAATCAGCTTCGAGAACGGCCAGATTGGCAAGAATGGCAAGGAGATGCCGGAGCTCGACGCTGCATTTCCAATAGGACCTTGTCAGAAGCGAAAGATGCAGACGTATTTCGCCCCATATATTGGGCGCACTTGTTCAAATCGAATAGCCTTGCCACATTATGGGCGATGAAGATAAGCCTTTTCGCTGTATAATCTATTGCATGTCTACCCTAATTCATAGTCTCAGTCAAGCAGAATGCTGGAAAACTTCTGTCCAACTGTTTATCATGAGACTATGCCGCAGATACTCGTACTAGCCCGTCCAGTCCTATGTACTCATTATACCAGTGACCTTATTTATCCTCATATATCGACAACCAGTTGAATCACTGCCAGAGCCTTTGGACGTAAGTATGTTATAGAGTGAGATGGTAGAGGAAACAAAGCAACAACTTGAAATGTACTCTTTTTTAGACGATTTTGAATCCGAAGTATGCTTTAAAGCCACATAAAATAAAAGAGCAAGTAGGAGGTTGACAAGAGAAGCATATCTAGCACCTTATATGGGCCTCTCGCATCTGTTTTGCTTTAGCCTCATCAAGGCGAAAGCTACATGCAAGAAACAATCACAGATGGGGCAGAGCAGTTCGATAGATCAAGCGAACATATCTAGATCAAGTACAGAAATAAATGATAGAAAACTCTCCTATTCGAACAGATAGGATTCAATGTTGTTTTAAGGTGGCTCTAGATGCACGCTAGACCAACCTTAAAGTTTAAAAGGTAGTTCTTCATTTGGATTTAGCGTTGATTTGGAAGTAAAGTATAGAAAGGCCATTCATTTAAAAAGACTAAGTACCAGTATTGATTTACCCACGTTACAGGATATGAGAAAGGAGTTTTACGTGCATAACTCTGGGTCATTTTGGGCTTCAACGACGTTATTTTCGATGAGATAACTCTAATGCAGCACGAGTCCGAAGTACTCCTGCAGTTGCAGCAGGGACAACATAATCAGAAATGTAAGCCCCTAATAACCACTGCTCATTCTACTCAATCTAACCAGATTATTTTATTACTATATATCTGCTACTGGAAGTGCTTGATCCCCCCCTAAACGCCCTTTCCAAGATTACTTTATAATCCAACGGTCTATAAATTCAACTGGAATCTAGGATGCGTCCTGATCCGTTCCCCATACTTGATAAAGCACAGAATCACCGGCAAGCTCGCTAGAGCAATGCCCGCTAGTAAAGTGTTCCCCCAACCCAGACCAAGAACATCATACATTCTCCTGCCACAGAGGGGCAACAGCGCACCCCCGAGACTCCTCAACACTGCATTGGCCGCCGTCGCTGATGCCGCATACGCCGTGAACGCATCGACAAGATACGTACTCACCGGCAGAAACGATGTGATGACTCCGACGCCGATCAGCACCATGCCGATGATAGGCATCATCCACATCACCTTGAAGTGCGCACTCCAACCATACCAGAGGAGGCCAGACGCGATGAACACCACCCCGGCTGCCATCGGAGGCAGACGATACTCGGGCTTCAACTCGCCGCCCTTGCCCGCCATACGTCGCAGAATTGCATCCGAGACCATCCCAAAGGCCGTGACACCAATCATCTGGCCGACCCCTAGGCCAAGGTACGTCAGGCCCACGTTCTGGGAGCTGATCCCGTACTGGTCTTCGAACACCATGGTCATCGTGGTGAAGAGTAGGTACAGCGTGCCGTAGGTCACGGCGGTCATGACCGAAAGCCCCAGCACGATGGGCGAGCAGAAGAGCATCTTCGTGGGCCGGGTGATGGACTGGAGGAAGACTTCGCGAGGAGTTTTGGTGGAGCGTAGTACCGATTGCAGAGACCTGTTGCCAGTTTCCTTGCGTAGGCGATTTACTCGTTTCTGCAGGATAGCTGCTGGGTATGTCTCGCGCTGGAAGATAAGTGTTAGGATGAATAGCACGCCGGTCTTTTTGTATATTAGCCGCAGCCCCTTCTCCTGCTTGGCACGCTTGGTTCACTCACAACAATGATCAGGAACCAGAAATCCCAGCGCCACCCCAAGGACTCGGAGAGATAGCCCCCCGCAATGGGTCCAATTGTCGGACCTAGAAGAACGGGCAACGTCCAGATCGCCATGATCCTGCCCCGCTCCTCCTGGTGGAAGAGATCTGCAACCGTCCCCGCGCCCAGCGTCAAGGGACATGAGCCAGCGAGTCCCGTCAAGAAGCGGAAGACAATCAGCATGGGGAAATTGGTTGATCGGGCGCAGGCCACGTTGAAGAGGATGAAGAGCACGGTGCTAGAGTAATAGAGGGGCGAGCGACCATACAGTTCGCTGAGAGGCGCAAACAAGAGCGGCCCAAAGGCATAGCCAAGGAGGTAGACCGAGACAACAAAGGAGCCGATATCGACGTTCGTCGAGTGGAACTCAGCCATAACCATTGCGACACTTGGAGCGAACATGGAAGACGCGAAAGGACTGCATGACACATCAGTTTGAGCCAGATTCAAACGCAAGGAAGATTAAAGGGATGCCTACGTGAGCAGTGTCAAAGTGGCCAACATCAGGATGGTAGCCCATTTCCGTGCCGCAGGCCAGTTGACGGCTTTCTCGGGGTCATCCGGTCCATCCCAATCTACGATATTATCATCTCGAGCAGCATTCTGAAGCGGTCCCACATTCTCCGTGGTTCCAGCTAACTTCTCGATATCTTCACCCGCAATCCGGTCTTCGACATTGTGCATTTCAGTTTGTATTGGTGGCAGTGACAGATTTTCATCTGGCTGCTCTTCTGCAACTACCTTCGTGGATGGCTTTTCATGCATTGCTCCAACTTTCGTGTCTCGATTGTGCCGGTCTCATAGAAGCACAATGGGAATTTGATGCGGATTCTTTCGAGGGCGGTGAAATACCCTGAATGCCATGGGCCGTATCGCAGCTCAAATCGTCTTTCTCGAGCAATTTGAGAAGAGAATTGCCGGCCTGCTCTACCTTATAAGTATAAACAAGCGCCCAGGGTCTCTGATTCTCGCGTATGTGGATAGAGAATGATGTGCTTAAATACCACCCACTTTCAGTCCCCAGACGTACCGGAGTAAGAAACATCCGAGTAAGTCTCCCCCACAACACCGCTCGGCACTGTTGTCATTAGCCGCTCAACGAGAGAGAGTCAAAATATAACCGCCTCCCAGTATCAGAACGTATTCCGCCCCAGGAAAAATTGTCGGTGATCAACAGCACAGGACAATGGGAGCGAATCTTACCAACCTTCTTTTCCTGGAACAAGCGACGACCTTCGGCCTCCTGGCTACATCAAGGCTTCTACCATTCGATCAGGGCGAAAAATGATGTAACGCAAGTTCCGTGAACGGGTCATGCCTGATTGGCTCATGACTTGACAGCCAGAAAGGAAAGCCGAAACAATCAGACTCCCACGACTAAGTCCGATATCTGCGTTCTACCTATCCACGTTGGACTTGGCCCCCCTGCTCTCACCCAAAGCCCCAGCGCGTTAGCGCATCAAGCCTTAATTTAGCGATCGGTTAAACTCCGTTGCCGGTTAAGTCCCGCCGCTTGAAATGGCTGCTTTAAGCTGTCCGGCTGGGAGGGGGACGTTGTGCTGTGGCTGGTGTTGAGGTCTTGCAAGCTTAGAATGTGGTCGACCTTTCGATTGGGGAAGTCTCACAGCATTGATACTTGCAGGATTGTCATTTATGGCTCCTAGCTACCTGCTCGCTTGCCTCCCGGCGATTCGCATTAGAGGAGCATCGCCATGCACAATACGAATGTGGATATGTCATTACATAGTACTCCAAGACTTCATCTGAGATTCCATATCTCCACCAGCACCTACAATTCAAACCTCAAAGATAAGCGGCCTCTCGCCCCTCCTCCTCCGCCAATAATTCGTCGACTGCAACAACTCAACGCATCCCTTAACCGTCCACCCCCAATTCCTCACAAAATTCTCACTCACCTCCCACCCGGCCGGATCCCACGGTTCGCCCCAGACAATCAAGCCCGTCTGCTCATTCGGGATCTCGCAGAACTCCACCAGGTCATTACACAGCCGATCCTCGTCATACGTCTCGCCCGCCAGCAGTAGGTTGTCGCGCATCCGTGGGATGGGCCAGAGGTCAATCCAGGGGTGATGCACGATGGTTCGCTGGACCGGCGTGGGCCGTAGACTCGCTGGACAGAGCGCCGGCTGCTGCGCGTCCGCGTCAGTCCTGTTCCACGGCGAGATGGGCTCCTCGCATTCCAACCACGCGAAGTCCCAGCCCATCGTCACGGTGTTCTTGAGCAGTGCGCGGAAGACGTTGAATTGGATGAGTGTCAGGAGCTGATCCACGCGCGGCGAGCCCAGTAGGAAGTCCTGGCGAGCCATGGCTTCGTACTTTTCCGTCATCTGTCGGAGCTCGGTCGGCGTTACTTGGCTTGCGAGACACGGGCGGGCGGTTCTCGTGACGTTCGTTTTTCCCAGCAACGGCTGTTGGCTGCTATCATGGGAACTCGGCGTGCTTGAATCCTTGGGGTCCGGGGTTGTAACGGCTCGTATGAGGCCGCGGAATTTTTTCAGGAGCTCTTTCTGTGCTGCTGTTGGCCCCGGGTTGATAGTGGCTGGGTGAACAGGTGTGGGCGTTGGCCATTTGGGTTTGGCGCCTCGTCGCCTTCCTAGATTCGATCAGACCATGACCCGCAAATGATTGGGAGACGGGGGTCATCCAGCAGCCTTCTTACGATAGAGTCTTTGGTTCAATCGGTTTTGCAGCTTCCGTCGCTCAGCAGCACTGGTCACGCCGGTCCAATCATCCTCTGGGCCACGGACCTCCGTCTGCTGCGGCATCGTAGTGAGCTCAACTGCCGAGACACGCTTCTCAGCCATGGCGGGCCGGGTCTTCAATCGAGTGGTTTCCACAACGAGCGATGGCCGTTGTCCAGCGGCTGATATCGGGAAGACGGGAGCTGCAAGATTGGCGATGGGGGGTTACAGATTCTTATGCAGTCTGCTTATCCTATGTCATTGAGTCCTACGTGCTAGCAGGGGAGGCTGGTTGTGCGCTGCGGGGGTCAGGGTGCATGGTGGTGTGGTGCCGTTACGAGTTCTCTAGCGGGCAGCCGGATTTGGATGGGCGTTAAGCCCGAGGCTCTGCAGATTCTCGATGCTGAATTCCAGCATCTGATTTCTTTTGATTACCAAGACGAATAATTGCTTTTGATGATTGGAATATTTGAGGGGAAGGTTTCATCGGTTCATCCCTCATACCAGGCGCTGATGGCGGTGAAGCGAACTCAGCTATGCGGTGTTCTTTACCAACCGACCTGATTCATCAACGACCATGCCTTTTTGTACTACTCTCGAAAGGGCCCAAAACTACCCTGTGCAAGGAGCCAGTAGCCTTCCAAGACCAGATGAGACCGAGTGGGGTTTGAGCCACAGCCACAGATGCCCCACTATCTTCCATAGCTGCTTTGAACTTAGTTTGCTAGCCGATAAGAACGTTCATGTGTATTATCCCTAGAGGAGAACACAATTCAACCTGGCCTTCCTATCCACATGTCTGATCCCAGAGACGGACTTAGGAATTTTATATCCACGACTAAGAATATCTTGTATTCATAGCTGTATATAATAAGGCTCGAAGACTCCCCGAACAAAGGCCAAGTTACTCCAACAGCAAGACTCTACCCAAACCTCTACATTGTTCACTCCCCCTTCAAAATGGCACCACCTTTCGCCCCACCACCACCACCTGAATCTGCTCTCTTCCGTCACCGTCAACTGGCCCCAACAGCCAATGTACGTGTGTCCCCCATCTGCCTTGGCGCCATGGGCTTTGGTGATGCGAACCAAAAGAACATGGGCGAGTGCACCAAAGAAACTGCCTTTGAGATCCTCGACACCTTCACCAAGCTGGGCGGCAACTTCATTGATACAGCCAACGGATATCAGGCTGGACAATCGGAGCAATGGCTTGGGGAGTGGCTAACCGCTCGGAATAACCGCGATGAGATGATCATTGCGACCAAGTACTCGAGTGCCTACCGTTTGCACGAGAAGGAGAAGATCCAGTCCAACTATGGCGGGAACGGTACCAAATCCCTGCGAGTGTCGGTTGAGAATTCGCTGAAGAGCTTGCAAACGACTTATATTGATATTCTGTATCTGCACTGGTGGGACTATGCGACTACCATTCCGGAACTGATGCACAGTCTCAATGACCTTGTGGTTGCCGGTAAGGTGATGTACCTCGGTATCTCAGACACACCGGCGTGGGTCGTTGCGAAGGCCAACCAATATGCCCGCGATCATGGGTTGCGACAATTCGTCGTCTATCAAGGAATGTGGAATGCGGCAATGCGGGATTTCGAGCGTGATATCATCCCTATGTGCAAGGACGAAGGAATGGCGCTGTTGCCATACGGTACTTTGGGCCAAGGCCGTTTCCAGACCGAGGCGGGATTCAAAGAACGTGAGACCAATAACCCAGGCCGAAAAGGACGCGCGCCCAGCAAGGTTGAGAGGGCCGTTTCCAAAGCCTTGGAAGACATTGCTGTTGCCAAGAACACCCAGCTGCAGAGCATAGCAATGGCATATGTTATGCAGAAAGCTCCCTACGTATTCCCGCTGGTGGGATGCAGGAAGGTTGAGCATTTGAAGGCGAACGTTGAGGCGTTGAAGGTTACGTTGTCAGAGGAGGATTTGAAGGCTATCGATGCGGCATATCCCTTTGACCATGGCTTCCCGAATACATTTCTTAGTGGAACTCTATTTGGAGATGAGGTTCCTGAGATGCCTCAAGGTCCTGGAGATGTATGGCTTACAAATTTACTGGGAGCCTTTGATTGGGTCGAGGAGCCGAAGCCGATTAAGTCTGCTGTGTAGAGAATTCTAAGCATCTGTAGATTAAAATCCATCAGATATCCATACTCCATCTCTATCGAATTGATCCGCCAGGTCTAGAATCTCCTGTGCTGAAAGTCCTATTTGTTCGGATAACGGCAGCGTTTCCCATCCATCTATGTCTGTATGCGTGCTGTATTGTACATTCAACATGTCCTTTTCTTGCACTTGTTCTTGTTCAGTTATACGAGGTGATGTGCTTGGGATCGGATCCTCTGTGATGTGCGGCAGTAAATCGGTGTAGCGTATGGGAGCCATGACTTTTTCGAGCTGATTTAGCTCCGTCTTCCGAAGATTTGCGGCAACGTTACCACGTCGAATCATAGTGTCAAGGATCTTAAAAGTGTTATTGTACCATGAATGGTCTGGAATCATACCAGGAACTACCACATCAATGATATAAAGAAGAAAGGCTGATGAGAAGGCATCTTCGAGGTGGAATGGGAGGAATGGCTCTGCAGCGTAGCTTAGTGACAGCATGGATTGGAAACTCATAAGGGAAAGTACCTAATAGGTCCTGCTCACGGATGGACTGCAATGTTCCCAATACCTTGGTTGCTGAATCTACACAAGCCCGAAGCAATGTGCTTACAGGTGTTGGTAACGATAATTCAGCTGACTCCCGTGCGTCGATCTGGTTGAGCCGCTTCTGTAGGATACACATCACCAATGGCCGAGTTGCGAGAACCATACACTACAAGACGATCAGCTTAGACTGGGCAAACGAATTGGTGACTTGCATGATGATAAGACAAGATTAAGCGGGTCGCCATTCTTGGTAATCGACCGAGGGAGTTCTGAAATCGAGTGGTGAGAAGCACGTTCAAGTCGGTGGAAAGTCCAGCCAAGGCCTGGAGGATAGATTGTGTATTATCTAGTAGTGTTCCATCAAATTTAAATCCGGCACCATAGACAGCTGCAAACTGTTAGCCTAAGAAATTATTTCGAGGAAGCAAGTTGCCTGATACGCACTGGTAAGAATACGTGAGGTAAGCCGCGCAAGTTGGATTTGGAGTGTTGTGGCAGCCGCTCTCAGGGAGTTATCTCGTTCTGACGGTAGAGCTGTTGTAATATCCTCGTCCTGAACTGAACTTGGGGTACCGAGGAGTGCTGAAAACTCTCTGTCAAGGATATACACAGTCCACCAGACAGTACTGCAGCGCTGTGAGACCTTGCTTCCTACAGCACCCTCTGATACTTCTCTGTGTATTCCTTCTACAAAGCAAATACGCAATGCTTGGCCAATCTAAGTAGTTATATTGTGTAAGCCACGGCTTCAAACAAATAAAGTAATTTACTTACGTGCTGATATGCAGCAACTCTCATGTCAATTGACTCGAAATACAATGCTGCAAGACACAAAACTTCGATCGCTAGTAACGGTTCGTCCCGTATATCAGTCAAGTCTGGTAGCATGCCCATAGCTCGTGCAGCATATTTGCTGCCAGCAGGACTAGATGGCGTCTCCGGAGTCACCACAAACGCCTTCCCAAAGGCAAGGACAAGTAAGTATTGACAATACCAGGTTCTTGAAAGCCGCGACTTTGTTGCTGCATCTTCATAAAACTCATTGAGACCCTGCATAAAGCTCTCTTCGTCGATAATGTTAAATAACTGTCCAAGGTAGAATTTAACTGCGTTAAATAGGTACAACGCATAGTCGAACGAGGGCAGGTCGCTTATATCTGGATCCTTGTCTGCAGAAATGCGTGTCCACCGAAATGTGACTGCTGTACCATCCATATTATAGGGGTCTTCTGGGCTGTCGATCTGCGGCAATCGATCTGTGGCCATTGCCAAAACACGGCGACAGAACGACCATGTGGACGTCGGGCCGAGAAATATAAACCCTACTATATTTTACTTAGCAAAGAGGAGTATGGGTTAGAAGCCAATGATTATAGTTACTGTGTCTGCCATTGGGTGCTTTGAGATGAGAGGACTCTTCTCTGACCAACGGATTGCAAGAGAACTCATCTCGTGCATGTTCATTTTCGGTAGGTCGGGACAGAACAGGACTCATTGTGGAGTCGAGTGTTTCTGATTCAATCCTAGGTGTGGGAAAATTGGGTTCCGCTTGAGGCAGGGGAACATTATCTCCATTTATTGAACCTACGTTCAGTGCTCTTTGTATCACAGGCTCGATGCCCGAACGCCTGGGAGCCTGTTCACTAAGTACCGGAGAATAGGCTTGTCTAGTAATCACCAGATCCATATCCAGTGAACTGGTTTCTGGAGCTTTGGATAGGTCAATGTTACATCTTTGCTCTAGCTCACGAACATAACTTGAGCCGCATTAATAGAGTTCCCAATACTGGTAGATAGGTTACAGTACCTCTCGGAGATGTATATGCGAGCATCATCATCGGAGAACCGACATGGTTGGTCCTTATGTTTACAATTAACGCAAGGGCAGTCACCCGAGCACTTGACTTTTCTTGCACGGCAACGCACGCAGCTTCGGCCATCAGTAAGTGGCTTATTGGGCATGTCGGATTGACTGCTTACGCTCTTAGGGATCTCTTAGTAATTCTGGAGCCGCGACCAGTACTACCCAATGCTGAGCCGAGCATCTTTTCGTCGGAAGTGGGTCGGCTTCATAGAAGTCCGGTCAGATCTTAAATCGAAGAGATCGTCCTTGGCAGCGAAGAATCAGCTCGTGAACGTTGCGTCGATCACAGTTTGTGCACCGGTTGAATATTGCCGCAAACAGACTAGACCAATACACAGTGATGGCTTCAGGTCTAGTTCTGAACCTGTGTTTAATCCTGGTTGATCGTGTGAATGGTTGACGACAAGAGCAATTACCAAAATTGGCGGTGGAACTTTTGCTCATTTGCTCACGTGATAATATTCCAAACTGATCTCCAACGTTGAATACCTCTAGCGTGAAATATGATTCCTGTTATTTCAGGATAACAGTATTTCCTACTAAACTACTATACTAGTCAAAACAGTATGCTTTTTGGCGGCCTAGTGGTCATGAGAATGGCCCTGCGTGCATTCATCGACCATTCAAGTATCATTGCTGCAAAATAGCTCCGGGGTTAAGCATCTAGACTTTGTCCTATCACTTATCTTAATTTTGACAGATTCAACCTCCAGCTGTGATTTATCTGAGTTAAGAGGAAGGAGATATCCTTTAGAGTGAAGCCCGCTGCTCGGGACCTACCGAGCTCAAAGTTTGGTCAGATATGAAGTCACAATGTCTTAAAAAGTGGGGAAGCTTCGGGACTGCCGTCCGCGCGATATCATTGTCAAGTAGACTAAGTCTCTACTTCCAGACGCCAAAAATTTTGATAAGAGAAGAAGTAAAGCCTTCACATTAAATTGGGATTATACTCTACTTTTGATGAGATCATGGCGAAACCCTTTCGATTCTTAACTTTACAGCGGCCACTATCTCATTTCCAAGGTGTGCGTACCAGGACATACCCAAGGAGATGGCAATCTTCAACTGTCTCTTCGCGAGAGGGTTCTTCATACGACACTCAAGTTATACAAATTGAGAAAGAACCCCTGAAAACGCCTTCACCTCTAACCCGTCTCCCGACTTCTAATTTAATTCGAAGTTTGTTCTTGGGCACACTTTTTAAGTCGCCAGTCCTATTCAATATAGGACTAGCTTTCTTGAAAAAGGTTGCCAGTTCAGAATCACCCATGTTGAACCCCGATAAGAACATTCTGCTGCGAGCTATTGTTCGTCCGATCGTATACGACCAATTTTGCGCTGGCACCAACAGAGTCGAGGTACAGCGAACGGTATCGGACATGAAGGAAATGGGATTTTCAGGTGTTATTCTTTGTTACGGCAAGGAGCTCGTGGTCGATAAAAGCACGTTGACACCAAAATCTTTGCAGGATCAATCAAAGACCCAAATTGATAATTGGCGAGATGGAAACTTGGAGACTTTGCGCATGATTGGAGCTGGTGACTATCTTGGAGTAAAGTAAGTTAGCCAAATAGGAAATGTGCTGCCATTGAATGCTAATGACCCCACAGAGTCACTGGTGCAGGCCCTACAATTACACGAGCACTTTTAAAGGGAGAAGACCCGCCCCGGGAGCTGTCCCTTGCTTTGGATTTGATTTGTCAACAGGCAGCAGCTCAAAAGACTCGGCTTTGGATTGATGCTGAACAGCAAGCACTTCAACCTACCATTGACAATTGGACGATTGATTTAATGCGCCGACACAATCGCAACGGCGAGGCTCTGGTTTCCAATACCCTTCAGGCGTACCTGAAGTCTTCTCGAGATAGTCTTGCAAGGCAGCTTCGGCTCGCCCAGAGTGAGAACTGGAGCTTAGGTATCAAATTGGTGCGTGGGGCTTATATTGGAAGTGACCCCCGGGACCACATTCATGACACAAAAGAAGAAACCGACGCTTGTTATAATGGGATAGCCAAAGATGTCCTGTCACGATCTTTCCCAGGGTTTACAAAAGAAGATTTCCCTGATGTGCATATCTTTCTTGCAGGCCATAACTCTGAATCGATTCGGATGGCATCTAGTCTTGCATCAGAATTAGCACTGAGTGGTGACTTGAAAAATGCTCCTCGTTTTGGACTGCTGCAGGGGATGGCTGACGATATCAGTTGTGAGCTTTTGAGCGTCGGTGAGAAAGCGAAGGACATCAAGGCAAAAACAAAAGAGGAAGTCGATGCCCAAAAGATGGCAGCTCCACAAGTATATAAATGTTTGACTTGGGGGACGGTTCAAGAGTGTATGCAGTATCTCGTACGAAGAGCGGTTGAGAATCAAGGAGCTACCGGCAGGATGGGCGAAGGCGTGGCTGGAATTAAAGCTGAGCTGAGGAGACGCATAAGGCGAGAAACCTAGAATTCTGAGAATCAAATCACACAAAGTAGGAAATGCATAAATTATTAGGAAGTCTTCATTGTTATCATATGTTTACCTCTTAACGTGTGCAATCACCAAAGACGTGGACGCTTAGAGGCATGATTCTAATCCCGCTCGAAGCACCTTTGGACACTAAGATGCTGATCGGTCGATATAGCAAGATAAAATGCACACCGGGAATCAACGAAGATGGTATGTATTATCTTTGGCGTACCCGCAATATTCAAGTTGCGGATCAGAATGCCGCTGCCCAATATGCGGGCCGCCCAAAATCTCGGTCGGGACAGCCGAGAGTGGGCGTACTGCGTATCACGGAACGAATCAGTCTAAGGGCCACAATCTCAGAGCCGTCTCTTAGTTTGCATGTTTCTACTATTTCAAAGGCAGAATCTTCTCTTGAAAAGAAAGAAGGAATTTTCACTTATTCATTCACAACTCCGTCGCAAACGTTCCCTCATGAAGCCACACACAGCTCCTTGGCGATGTGCATCGTCACTCACTATGCGTCGTCGCTTACCTCGACAACTATCGGGTTTGCAAAAGTCATGCTTGTCGATGTGGCATCCACCAGCGTTTGAAAACGAGCAGCCAGTAAGTAAAGACTGTGCTTCTTCAAGCCCTCATGGCACTTACCCACTTTACCAGAAAACTTACGCCAAAGGTTCTTGTGAGAGAGCAGAACTCACCCAGGCACTTCAAGACCTGAAAGCCCGAATGCCCGATAAGATCACCATTACGGCTGCTGGTCTACAAGTAAGTCTTGTTTCCGGGTATACCTGGAATGGTCTAACTTATCGAAATAGATCAATCAAAACACGGATTCGAAGCAGGAAAATCCGTCCAAGCATGCCGAGAGCGTAGCAGAATATGCTTCTGCTACGCCGGAGGATGTCAACGCATGCATTGATGCAGCCCTGGCTGCCAAGCCAGAGTGGGAATCCATGCCATTTGAAGACCGCGCCGCGATCTTCTTGCGCGCCTGTGAACTCATCACAGGGAAGTACAGGTCCGAGATTGTTGCCGCCACCATGCTCGGCCAGGGCAAAAACATCTGGCAGGCCGAGATCGACGCGGCCGCGGAGACGGTGGACTTTTTCAAATATTATGTCCAGGAGTGTTTCCGGCTGTTTGCTGAGCAGCCAAAGGTACACACGCCGGGGACCTGGAATAAGCTTGAATACCGGCCCCTGGAGGGCTTTGTGTATGCGATCGCACCATTCAATTTCACGGCCTTGGGAGCTACGCTCATTGGACCTGCTGCACTACTTGGTAATGTGGTGGTTTGGAAACCATCGCCGTCCGCCTTGCACGCGAGCTGGATCCTGCACAAGATTCTCCTTGAAGCTGGTCTTCCCGAGGATGTCATTCAATTTGTACCTGGAGATGCCGAGCAGATTACGAATACCATTTTAAAGCGTCCTGAGTTTGCGGCATTGTCGTACATTGGCTCCACTGCAGTCTTCAAGGGATTGCTTGGGAAAATCGGAAAAGCTACGGCAGACGGCACTTTCAGATCCTACCCGAGGGTTGTTGGAGAGACTGGTGGAAAGAACTTCCACCTTGTCCACGCATCTGCCGATGCTAAGAGTGCAGCATACAACACTATCCGTGGCGCTTTTGAATATCAGGGACAAAAGTGCTCGGCATGCTCAAGAGCATATGTTTCTGAATCCATCTGGCCCGAATTCAAACGTCACCTTGTCGAAGGATTAGAGCAGGTCAAGGTTGGAAACGTGGAAGACTTCAGCAACTTTGTAAACCCAGTAATCCACGAGCGTTCGTTCGATAAGCTAGCCGATGTGATCGAAAAAGCCAGAACCGACTCTGAACTAGAGCTTGTTGCTGGCGGGAAAGCGTCTAAAGAAGAGGGATATTTCGTGCACCCAACTGTATACAGAACCACCAACCCTAAACACGAACTCATGTCTCGCGAACTTTTTGGGCCTGTTATATCCATCTATGTCTACCCGGATTCTGAGTGGGAAAGTATAATGAAGGTCGTCGATTCTACCTCCACATATGCCCTTACAGGCAGCATCTTTGCACGAAATCAAAAGGCAACACGCTTCGCTCAAGAAAAGCTCAAACACAGCGCTGGAATGCTATACCTCAACACCAAATGCACGGGGTCGGTTGTAGCGCAGCAGCCATTTGGAGGAAGTAGAGATAGTGGAACTAATGACAAGACGGGAACGATGGGTCATCTCATGAGATTTACCAGTATTCGGACGATCAAAGAGGAATTTGGAACGCTGGATGATGTTCAGTATCCTTCAAATGAAGTTTAGTCATCACACAAGTTATTAGCATGCACATATAAGTTTATTCAAATGCATCCTTTATTCTGGTGCCTATTTTTGCAAACCAAAACTTCGGCCAAAATTATACATCTTTGGCACTTTTTTCGGCTTGTTCGATCTCCGAAGGTGACGTTCCTCACGTATTTCGGCATTTCGACGAACAATCGATTCGCAAAAACAGCCCTCGACGCTGCAATAATGCATCTTTCGCGTTTCGGCTTGTCCTTAGGAGTGGGTCGTTCCTCTCTTCGCTTCCCATTATGCCACTCCTGGTACTTCGCCTTACATTGTTCTTCTGACCAGTCTTTGTTCTATTGGTACAATTAGCAACGTGCATCGTGTTGAGTATGGTTTGATCCATACCAGAATATTTGCATCGTGCGTAGGTTCTCGTGATGCTTGCCGCAGGAGACATTGACAGGGTGATAAATCGTGCTTTGTACGACAATATCCGCTGAGTTCCATATACAGTTGCTTATTCGAAAAGCAAACTTTGGCTTGGTGTTGCACTTTGAATAACACCAGCGTCTTTTGGGGGTTTTGGGGCTTGGTTGTGCTTTTCGTTAGCACGATCAAGAGGGTTATATTCAGACATTCGTATTGGCGATCTCGAGTGACGTCTTCTATGGCTTGGACTTTGAGATCTATGCTGGTTTTCTTTTTGGGGAATCGGAGAAGGTCTTCTATGTGAGTGGTTGCTGTAGTAATATTGGTTTATTTATAGTTATTAAAGTTAGAACAATTATTCACCTTGGGTCATGGTCTCCATGATCTCTTGAATTCCGTTGTTTTATTGGAGACCGTGATCTGTATTCTCTTGAGTTTCGTGTTGGACGGTATGTATCAGCATGTTTGGCAGCAGCCGCCGCTTCTGCATCTCGAAAGCTTCTGGCAGTAGATGGATCCCCTTGTCTCTTGATTTGATCGTGCTCGGAACGGTTGGTTCGCATCCACTTGCCGTTCTGGAACTTCTGGTAAATCCTGACCTTTCTGTTACTAGTCTTCTGCTGTACATCTTTATGTTTGCTGTCTCCCTCATTCTATGGACATCGTGCTCGTTGAGGATGGGTATTTTCGGATCTGGCAGCAGCTACTGCCTCTGCATCTCGAAGACTTCTGGCCGTAGATGGATCGCCTTGCTTCTTGATTTGATCGTGCTCGGAACGGCTGGTTCGTATCCATTTGCCGTACTGGAACTTTTGGTAAACCCGGTCCTTTCTACTACCGGCCTGGAAAGTTAGCCAGGTCAGACAGATGCTACATGATTTACTTACCATCTTTATAGTGTTAGTCGTCTTATAAATCTCAATCGCATATCACAATTCCTATATTCCGTAGCCCCTCAGAACCTACCTCGGGTTTGTACAAGATCAGCACAAAACTCCACAGTGATTAAGGGACAAGATTCTAATCCAACTTTGGACAAATCTCAGTGATATTTGCTTGTAAATCCGTAATGGAAGAGAGGGCGAATGAAGTTCCAGTATTCTAAGAGAGGAGAACAGGATACGGAGTGACGAGGGTGAAGAGCGCGAGGAAGAGCGCGAGAGTAAAACAAAGTGATCAACAAAACGGAGGTTCATGTGCAATTTAAAACAATCAAAATAAACTTACAGTCTATAAAGCGTAGCTGAGCCCAAGTAAAAAGACCTAGATAAAAGTTAACACAATTCTTTCACAACTCAACGAGACCTCAGTCCAACAATTTCAGTCCAAAGACTTTGATCTTGAATATGTGATTTTTGTAAATGCCGTAGCGGTAGCCTCAGCGGGGTTTTGTGCAAGGGGAGCGTTGAAATCCAAGTACAGACTCAAGAGTATACACGAAAGCGTCAAAGCAGAGGAAAGAAAGAAAGAAGGTGTTTAGGATCTATCACATACAGGACGTCGTCTTTTTGATCACGTGATGCATCCATTAAGGGCCTACCTTGCGCCTTTTTCCAACAAAACCCGCTGAGAACTCTACTGTCTGTACTAATAATAAGATACCAATTATAGGGAGGACCGAAATAGCAGGAGTAGACACAATGATGTTCCAAATATCGAAAGAAAAGCCGCATGTCATTCTTATCTTATACTTCTCACGAGAATGTGTAGTCGACAAACGATCATTCCTCAATGTGAGCTGCTTTGTCAGCCTTGAATCCATTGCTACTTAGCTGTTCATAATAGAAGTGGTTACTGAAGCTCTCTTCCCATGTTCGCTGAACTCATAAATGGTAGGAACTCCAACCAAGCTGTTCTGAAGGGGAAGCCTTGCTCGAGGGCTCTTGAGTTTCTAGTTGACAAATATTTCTCGAAGAACTCTGGGGACCCCCTGGACATTTGTATGCAGCTCTTCGGAGGTCAGTTTGGAGAGGCATCGATGCCAATCAGAAGTGCATAGTGTCTAGCAGCGGCATACTGGTTGGACCTAATGCAATATGTCAGTTGTTCTACTGTACGATATTGTTGGCTTGGTCTTTGCGTTAGTAAGCGGAAGCTGACACCTAACACACTCGTATTTCATAGAAGAGATATATCTGCAAACCTATGTCGAATACTACATACCTCTAGGACATGTAAGACATACGGGCTTCTGAAAAGGCTACTGGGGCGCAGAGCTACCTTGGGAAGGTTCCATTTAGAGCATGCCAATCTCATCCGACCTTGACAAACCATGCGACCCCAAGAACTGAGGGCTACCAAGACCGAGCCTCGTCACCAAGCGGACCCAGGACATTTATGCACATATACTTTCCAGACATGCTTACGTTTCTGCGTTCAGGCCCGAGCCTGATTTCTACCGAGAGAGTGAGCCCTCCAACAAAGCCCATGCCATGTTCAATCTGAACCTAATAGCAAGTGGGGCTCTTGAATAGCAGTGAGCAGGTAGGCGACCAGGGCTCCCGGAAGCACCTAAGTGGGGAGGCCGCGTCGATGACCCGAAGGCGCCAGAACGGGTAGCGGTGATGTAGAAGCACGAGGATTGGATCACGTAAGGTCCCGCAGCACGAAGGACTGACTCTATTAAGAAGCTTAATTAGCCGGGCTCCCCTACTGTAAAGGATATGCTATCTTTTCTGGGCCTGCGATAGCCACTCTCGATTGTCCAACATCCATCACCGGTACTTCCAATCTCGCCGACATCGTTCACTGTGGTAGCCATGCGCGCAAAAGTGTGCCGTCCTGGGGGTATCGACATTTGATTTCTTCCTCTGCTCTCCGATCAGCCTTTCTGCATCAGTGGCTCCAATGCAAAAGTTCTGCGTGCTCGCCTTGTCTTGTCACGCAGTGGATACCGGCGTCCTTGGCCAGCCGCCTTTCGGCCAGTGTGCACTCTTATTAGCGTAGATCCGGGGTCTATAGCCTACCTGAGCATAGAGCATCCACTTGGACGGACAGGGTCCGGAATGCATGCACGGAGCGCTTATTCATAGTGCCGGGAAAGTGCTCGTGAAGCATCATCCGTCAGATTATGGTCGTCGGCAACAGGTGATTTGGGTCGTGTAAGACTCGAATCCCAGGTTCCTGTTGCGGAGTTACGTACAGATAGTCTGTCCCATCTTCTCCAGTCCGATGCCACGAGACATTCTTTGTTTTTCGGTTAAATTTCGTGGTATAAGTTATACTGATATAACTACATTGATAATATTACGTGTTACACCCTTGCTAAACTAACTTCCAATGATGGTTTCGGATCGGACCTCTAGACTACTATTATTGTCGATTGTCACCAGGGCTTTGATCGAGAGAAGATCTCATCATAGCATCGCCTTCGAAATACGTAGGCCCACTCGCTACCAAATGCTTGGCCCGGTGCCGGAGAGGAGATGGTGTTTGCTGCGTAGGGCCGTGGAAGCGGCGCAGAAAGCAAATACCTCTCCACATATCGGCGGCACGGCCTCGATTTTACCGACGATCTAGAATAATCTGATGATCTGATAACTGCTGATAAGATTACCATCCCGGCGACCTGACTCCATCTAGCAAGTGACCCGCATCAACTGCTCGTACCACAGCAGCTAAAAGCCAACCCATGTCCCACCATCTTGTCTATGATATGGGTGCACGCCCTTGTTGGCTCAATTACCTCGAGCCGAATCCTGGGCCGGGGTTGAATGATCCTAACTATGCTGCAGAAGCCCCACCTGCATCTTTCCCCGGCGTCTTCTAGAGACGAGTCTTTCCGAGGGAGAAGTTCCTTCATCCCGTCAACATGGTCGGCGCTGCTCTCCAGTGGCTGCCTGCCTGGTGGCTGCTTCTTCGATATGCGCATGCGATGCAGAGTTTTGCATTCTTCGTGCCATCCCGGGCCATGGTGCTGCATTTGCTCCCGACCTGGCCCATATAATAGAGGCCTTGGCCCACACTCTTTAACTTTCTTGCATCTGTCGACCATCTAGTGAGGCAGAAGAACCTCGATCCCTATCTTTGCAGTTCGTCCCTCGATCTTGAACATAGTCACCATGAGGTTTCGACTCGGAGGCCCAACGATCCCTTCCGAACTCGCCATAAGTTCTCAGGCGAAAACGGCAAGCACCGGCAATGATATCGAGACTGGTGTGAAGGTTGAGGCCGACAACTCTACGGCCTTATCTCGACCTGGTTCAGGGTCTGAAACTGAGAAGGCATCCGCCGAGCAGTTGCAGCACGGTGTACAGGCAGTTGAGGCTGCAGCTCAAGTCTGGACGCAGCGGGATCTGATCATTATCTACGTCGTGTAAGGACTTGTCTTCTTTGAGGTCATCGAGGGAAATGAAAATACACGCTAACATCTCCAATCAGCATCTGGATCGTCAACTTCATCCAGGCATTTTCTTCCGGTATCACATCAACGCTCACTCCTTATGTGACCAGTGCCTTCGAGGAGCATTCCTTGACCGCAACCACCAGTATCCTGTCCGGTCTTATCGGCGGTCTGGTCAAACTCCCCTATGCCAAGTTTATGGATATCTTCGGGCGGCCCCAGGGCTTGTGCCTGATGCTTACGAGTGTCGTGATGGGATTGATCATGATGGCGGCGTGCAAAAACGTCCAAACCTATTGTGCGGCCCAGGTCTTCTACTATGTTGGCTACAACGGCATCGACTTCACAATCACCATTTTCATCGCCGATACCTCCAAGCTGAAGAACCGAGCGTGGTGGATTGCGTATGCGTCGTCACCATACCTCATCACCACCTGGGTCTATGGGCCCGCTGTGCAAAGAATCATCGCTGAGAATGGCATTGGCTTCCGCTGGGGCTTTGGCATCTGGACGATTGTCTACCCAATCGTGTGCTTCCCTCTGATCTTCTTGCTCTGGAGCAACCAGAAGAAGGCCGAGAAGCAAGGCTTGATCGTCAAGCAGCCCAGCGGAAGAACTTTCTTGCAATCCCTCAAGTTCTACCTCATTGAGTTTGATGTTGTTGGACTGCTGTTGCTTTCGGCCGGTCTCGCACTCTTCCTCCTTTCCTTCAGCTTATATGCTAAACAGGCCAATACGTGGAGATCGCCCTTGATCATCTGCTTCCTCATCTTTGGAGGTCTCTTGGTCGCCGCGTTCGTCCTCTACGAAAGATACGTGGCGCCCAAGACCTTCGTCCCGTGGTACCTCATCAAGAACCGCACAGTCTTCTTCACCTTCTCCATGGTCGCAAGTCTGTATACCGCCTGGTACATCTGGGACAACTACTTCTACTCATACATGATCGCCGTGTGGGGGCTCAGCGTCACGAACGCCACGTACGTCTCCAACATCTACACAATCGGCTCCTGCTTCTGGGTCCTGATCATGGGCGCGGTCATCAAATGGAACGGCCGGCTCAAGTGGGAAGCCGTCTTCATCGGCGTCCCCTTGACGATCCTCGGCGTCGGCCTGATGATCCACTTCCGCCAGCCCGACATCAACATCGGCTTTATCGTCATGTGCCAGATCTTCATCGCCTTCGGCGGCGGCACCCTCGTCATCTGCGAGCAGATGACCGTCATGGCCGTATCCAAGCACCAGGACATCCCCGCGATCCTCGCCACCGAAGCCATGATCGCCAACATCGGCGGTTCCATTGGCTCCACCATCGCCTCCGCCATGTGGCAGGGCATCTTCCCCAAGAAGCTGCTCCAGTACTTGCCCGCCGACGCCCAGGCCGACTTCGCCTCCATCTACGGCGATCTCACCGTGCAAGCCTCCTACCCAGCCGGCTCGCCCACCAAGCTGGCCATCAACCGCTCCTACTCAGAGACCCAGCGCCTCATGCTCATCGCCGCCACCTGTCTGTACTCCATCACCTGGGGCTCCACGCTCATGTGGGAGGACGTGGACGTGCGCAAGATCGAGCAGCTCAAGGGCTACCTCTTCTAATTTCTAGGCACGGGTGAATCCAGGCCGAGCAGCCAGCGCTGCAGCTTCGTTTCTCTACAGCAGGCAGGTAGCCTTCAAACAAGTTGACACACATAAGAGTTTCCCGGGAGAGAGGGGATCTGGGTACGGAAGATGGATGGCTACTAAGGTGGTGGTGGCTTAAGCAAGGGATATATATTGGAATAGACTAGAAATTTTAAAAGTAATCTTCAGTTGTAGATTAAAGTTTTAGTGCACAATGGAATAGAGATGGGGCGATAGTATCGAACTTTGTCCTAAGTTTGAATGACCTTTTTGTCAAATAGGCAGGACTGTAAGGCGTGCAAGACGCGTTAGAATATTCGCTCCATTACCAGAGGTCGATTGAGGTCTAATACTTCGAGTCTAGGATTAGGGGTTGAAGACTTAGAGGTCAAAGTGGATGTTTATGACTGGTACGTGGATAGTGACGGGAGTAGACAGTCTTAAAATTCATGACAAAATTATATGTACATTTCATTTCCACTCAAGCTATCAATATTACTAGAACTACGCTTCCCCTTCTCTCAAACTAGTCAGCCGTTCACTCATATGCACATATATATAACGCCAGTCCAAGAATCCCAGCTTGCTTCGTCAACCAACAAGTTCCAAGAGCCATTTCCTAACACTCAACCAAGTACCTAGGCAAAGGCTCGACTCCTGCAGCTGTTTAATACTATCCTCTGCACGAGGCAAATGCCGAATCGTCTCTACAGGCCGCTGGTTCAAAATCTCTTCCTCGGTGAACCAGTTCCCATGCAAGCCATACGGGACACGTTGGGGAAGTTTGACCCGGCAAATAACTTGCTTCATCTCTTTGGCTTCGATAATCCAAAGTTCGCTCTTGGCGTTCGAGGTTGCATTGCCATGTTCGTCTAGTTGACTTTCATCAAAGACATAGCTCAGGATCCAGCCATCGTCCTCACCGAGTCCATTTTTTCGTGGGACAAAGCGGGATTCCTGTGCATAGTACCCTGACGGCATCTTGAAAACTTTGATTGGATCTTGAGGATCATTTGATGCGAGGACTTCGGCGACGTTGCGCGTGTCTACACAGCCAGTAATGGCAGTGGGTGGGTTGGCGATGCCACGCGCAATGAGTGCTATAGCGTCAACTTTGACCAAGGAATCAATCTTGACCGCGCGACCTAGGGCTGCGCCAAATGTTCTGTCGGATACCGAACAGCCATAGATATAGCGAGCTGGTCCCATGGATGTCGCATCCGCCAGCGATGGAAATTCAAATGGAATCGCTGAGAGCGCCCATTGATGATTGATAGTATTCGAAGGACCAGATAGAGAAAATTGATAATAATACAACCGACACTGTTCTTCCTCAACTGGATACAGAAGTGTTGAATTTGGCTTTGGCGTTGGAGCCGCAACGTTACCTGCGCTGAAAACAAGCGAGGCGCTTGTAAGTCGGCATGCTAACATATTGACCACAGAGACTTCGGGGGCTTTTGTGATGGGGTTTAAAACAGTCTCATCCCAAGTATTGGCAGTATGAAATATACAGCAGGGGTTCGTTGCAAACCACCGAATAGCCTCAGGTTGCCACCTTGGGAAAACTCCAAATCGTGATTGACCAGAAGGATCATAGGACACGACTGGTTTATTTCGGGCGAGATTTCGTGGATCTAATGACAACGGTAAATCCATGATAACAGTATGAGTGAAGGAAACCCCGAAATCGTGCATCATCTTGGGGGATTTGACGCCGGGCACGGCGGCGTTGATTAATCGTGGCGGTTGCTGAAAAGACTCACTATGTCGCATACTGGGTATAACAGAATAATGTACAAACGGCGCAAGGAATGTCGAATGGAACAGAATTAATTCATGGGTAATGGGGTCGACGCGAGGATGTGCTGTTGTCCACTCCTTCATAAAGCTCAAGATGCCATCTCCCCCGAATCTAGACCCCGTGGCTTCCTGTGACGGGGCTTCGCCTTCTGCAGCACGACCATCAAACCAACCTACAGTCTCGAGGCCTGGTAGAGACACCCGCATCGGCGGTCCACTCTCACATGTCGCCAGAGCTCTTCCATCGTGGTATAAAAACCCGGTATTTGCAACACTGATCTTTTTTATTTTCTGCACAGATCCAGCAAGATTTGATAGAATAATCAAAAAGATAGTTCGAAATATGCGTGATACAATGGTGATTAGGGACGATGCAGGATTAACCAGGGTCGCTATACTCGGAAGAATTGGCAGCCGTAGCGATGGCGTCGACACCGTGGAAAGGTATGCGTCCGTTAAAATGTATTGATTGACAAATTCCGGCTGTATTTGTCCATTTTGATTCTTCTTGAAAGCCACTCCACTCAGCATACCATCCCCATCGAACCAGTGTGCATCTCGCCCCAGATCTCCATTCGAAACCGGATTGCCTCCATTGCGAACATATTCGCCGCCTGCGAGCTCGTCCGGTATGGATCCCGTATAGGCACAAGCCGTAAGTGGCTGTACACGCTGAATGGGAGCAAAGTTGCCGTGTAGATATGGGTGAGGCTTCTCAGCATTTATCCTCGGTGGATGCTTCTGCTTCTTCTCGTCGACAAAAGTCATGAAAGCAACTCTGGAGAAGAGTAGGACGGTGGTAGGCGACGTCAACCAGGAGAAGGCATGGAAGCTGTTGGTGAAGACGGACAGCAGTTGAATGTCCACCAGTATGAAAGCACATACAAGAGCAACAATCTGCCGGGTAGGGTATTCTTCGGTTTGCGAACCCATGGTGGACAGAGTGATGACGCAGCGGTGCTAGAAGGACAGGACAATAGGGCACGCACCCAGGCTTTCAAGATTGCCCTCCTCTGCAGCCACTTCTTCTTGTTCTTGATCTTCGTCTCCTCAAATTCCGGGGCGGGGAAGAATCAAGCGAGCAGCATGGAACGAGCCACTCGGTGCAGAATGTTCGGGTTTTGGGCTGGATGCTTGAAATGGCTGCGTGGGCATCCATCTTGGCTGACGGGCAGCTGGATGTGATAGGGCCCCTGGAGGCATTAGGGAAGGCATGACCTTTGGAGGCAGATGGAGATGGAAGTGCGGATGAGAGATGACGACAAGGACTCTCCATGATGATTCTGTTACGAAAGACAAGTCGAGGAGATCGTGCTGTGACGTACGACCCCTGTCGAGATCGGGCCCGGCGGTTTGCTGGGGGCCGGCCAATCCCTGTTACATTTGCGAAGGCACGGAAGGGCTCTTCGGTCATGGCAAATGCAGACATCAGCATGCACCTTCGAAACTCCCATCCTGTGCTCTGGACTCGCGCACACCCCGATGATCGTGGTCATCGTGCAACACCTTCATCTGACCCAATCGCGGCTGCTTTACCTGTGGCCGCCGGCGACCTTACAAGAATGGCAACGTCGTCACAAAGCGGGCCTAAGCCGTCTTACCTTGCTACCGGAACGCGACCGAGTAGGCCGTTTTCCTCCATCCATCCATTTCGTATGACCCTCGCTACCATTGGCTGCTTGCAGAATCCCCAGGAACCAACAGCTGGTTGGATGACGAACAACGTGCCAAAAAGCGGGTGCTGTGGCCGATGCTGCCAGCAATGGTGTAGCTTGTTTGCACGTTGCGACAACTCCAATGCTTGGTAGCTCTGTCCATTGTCCTGTACTCCCTCTGCCATGCTCAAGTTGCGCCTATCACGTCTGTAGTATTCGCGTCCATCCTCGCGATCATGGGCTTCGACTATGCCTGGGTGTAAGCAGGTCCTTGGTCGCTGTACCATGGGACACAACACTGATTCTCTGGCAGACATTTGAACTACACTATACCCCCCGCCATCATCCTTTCTCTCTTATACCGACCATTCTTCACCCGGATCGATGCATATAAAGTTTTATTCCTGGTCTCAATCGCCGTTATAGCGACTATTCCCTGGGATTCATATCTAATCCGGCGCAAAATATGGACCTACCCTCCCAACGTAATTATTGGACCAACTTTTCTTGCCATTCCGGCTGAGGAACTCTTCTTCTTTGTAATTCAAACCTACAATACCGCGCTCCTGTATCTCGTTTTGAGCAAGCCGATCTTGCATCCAAACTACCTTCTCGGATGCTTTCCCGGCCACCAGACGCCTTTCAAAACCATTCGAAATACGGGCCAGTTCTTTCTTGCAGTATGCATACTCGTTGGCGGACATTTGGTCAGGAAGGGGGGTGAAGGAACCTACTTGGGCTTGATACTAGTTTGGGCTGGACCATTTGCTCTGTTCCTATGGAGTCTGGCCTATCAGTTTCTCGTCGCCCTACCTTATACCAGCACAGCTCTCCCAATCCTCGGGCCGACTTTATATCTCTGGGTGGTAGATACCATGGCGTTGAGGAGGGGAACCTGGGCCATTGAATCGGGTACGAAGCTTGGAATCCACGTTTGGGAAGGTCTCGAGATCGAGGAGGCAGTCTTCTTCTTGGCAACAAACATATTGGTTGTATTTGGCCTTGTTGCATTTGATAATGCCATGGCTGTTCTTTTAACCTTCCCTCGCTTGTTTCCACAGGTACCAACATTGCCATCGCCAGTGCTACTAATTGAGGCCCTTATGATCGGTTGCGCAAAATACGATCTCGCTAGGCTGGATGCCATCAAGCAAGCTTCAAGGAGATTACAGAGCAAGAGCAGAAGCTTTTACTTGGCCAGCTCGGTCTTCACGGGTCGCTTGAGAATTGATCTGATATTTCTGTAGGTCAGCCCGTGCCCGAAATGGAGATTCAACTGATGAGACCTAGGTATTCGTTCTGCCGAGTAGCTGATGACCTGGTGGATGAGGCAAGCTCAGAAGGTGATGCTCGGGAATGGATTATAAAGCTTACTAAATATCTTGATCTCGCATACCAGTCGAAAGAGACGTGGCTCATAACGGAGCAACCAGATGTGTGCTCCTATATAACAAACAATTTTCCGGAGTCAACTCAATCGGCCTTGCGATTGCTTCCAACACACATTCTGTCATTTGGACCCCTCTACGAGCTCCTTGAGGGCTTCAAGACCGATCTTGATTTCCATAGTGACAATGCTGCCAAGTCCTCACGAAATTTCCCAATATCGAATCAGCAAGACCTAGACCGCTACTGTGGAAGAGTTGCCGGGACAGTGGGTGAACTGTGTCTGGAATTAGTTTTCCACCACAGCAAGTCACCGCTTACCATCTCACAAAAGGAAAATCTCGTACGAGAAGGTGGTCGTATGGGTGTCGCACTCCAGCTGGTGAATATTGCTCGAGATATCGCAACAGATGCAAAGATTGGCCGAGTTTACATACCGAAAACATGGTTAAAGGCGCAGGGCCTTCAACCGCAAGACATCCTAGCCAACCCCGATGCTTCGGTGACGGAAAGATTTCGTGAAAGTTTGCTCAAGCGAGCATTTACTGCGTATCTCACATCTCGGGACGCAATATCGCAATTGCCTTCTGATGCTAGAGCTCCGATTCGTGTTGCTGTGGAAAGCTATATGGAGATTGGACGGGTTTTGGTGAAGAAGGGATATCAAGTCAGAGAGGGGAAAGCTACCGTACCTAGGCTGCGGAGGCTAAAAGTTGCGTGGAAGGCGCTCAGCCAAGGGTAGGCGATAAACCTCTCGTTGATAGTCTTTACAAAAAATTTAAAAGTTATCAATTTCAGTCTCCGTTGAGTGAGCACATCGTCTGAATATTGGGACCGATTGGGAAGCATGCAGCGGACAAACATAGTTCCAGACGACGTCATGACAATAGCTAAAGCTCCGAGCTAGTAGCTATCGATAGCCATGTCTCAAAAAGTATTCTATCGCCCATCTGGCAGTCAATACTCGTGTATCTCATGAACATATGTCTCAATGGCTGACACGACGTCACCAAAAACTGCCATTGTCGTCGGTAAGCTTGCATACTCATCCTGTCCAACATTCCAGATCATCCCTTCGACTAACCTTGGTCTGATTCGCAGGTGCTGGCGTTGGCGGCATCGCGAGCGCAGCTCGGCTTGCCAAAGCCGGCTTCAGCGTCACTATCGTGGAAAAGAACTCCTTCACCGGGGGGCGGTGCAGTCTGATCCACCATGAAGGGTTTCGATTTGACCAAGGCCCCTCGCTCCTCCTGCTTCCGAAACTCTTCAAAGAGACCTTCCATGACCTCGATACATCGCTCTCGCACGAGGGTGTTGAGCTGCTGAAGTGCGATCCCAATTATAATCTCTGGTTTGGTGACGGGGAGAAGTTTGAGCTCAGCACTGATGCAAGTGTTATGAAAAGGGAGATTGAGAAGTGGGAAGGCAAAGACGGCTTTGAGAGATACTTGGAATGGCTTGGGGAGGCGCATAGGCACTATGAGTTGAGTGTTACGGAAGTCCTGCACAAGAATTTTGACTCTATCTTCCACCTTCTGCGGCCGAGTTTTATAGGAAAGGTCTTTGCCCTTCACCCATTCGAGAGTATCTATTCTCGAGCTTCGAAGTATTTCTGGACGGACCGCTTGCGGAGGGTCTTCACTTTTGGTAGTATGTACATGGGTATGTCACCGTACGATGCGCCAGGGACCTACTCTTTGCTGCAGTATACGGAGCTGGCTGAGGGAATCTGGTACCCTGTTGGTGGGTTCCACGCTGTCGCTGCAGCGCTCTTGCGAATCTGTGAGCGATTGGGGGTCACTGTTCGGCTCAATACACCAGTGGAATCTGTTCTTACTTCCACGGACGGGAAGGCGGCGACAGGCGTAGTGCTGACTTCGGGAGAGATCCTCAAGGCAGATGTGATTGTGATTAATGCCGACTTGGTCTATGCTTACAACAATCTTTTCCCCTCCGCAACCGCCAGTTCCCAGTCATATGCCAGGTCGCTGCAAAAACGAGATGGGTCTTGTAGCTCCATCTCATTCTATTGGGCATTATCCCAACAAGTTCCTGAACTCTCCACACATAACATCTTTCTTGCAGACGAATATCGAGAATCCTTCGACTCCATCTTCGATCGCCAAAGTATACCGCGCGAGCCATCCTTCTACGTTAATGTCCCGTCACGAGTTGATCCTACATCTGCACCCGCTGGCAAAGACTCGATGGTGATTCTTGTTCCAGTTGGACACTTGTTGAACTCGTCCACCACAGCTTCAGCAAAAGCCGGTGGGATCCCAGCCGAACAAGACTGGGAAAGCATCGTTGCAGCGACGCGAACGACCATCCAGAAAACCATTGAGACTCGGACTGGCTGCGCATCGCTAGCACCACTAATCGTCCACGAGTCTCTCAATACGCCACATAGCTGGGAAGAAACCTTCAATCTCGACAAAGGTTCTATCCTGGGGCTCTCGCACTCATTCTTCAACGTTCTCGCTTTCCGACCGAAAACCAAGCATCCACAAGTCCGAAACTGCTACTTCGTGGGCGCAAGTACTCATCCTGGCACGGGTGTACCAATTGTGCTCGCTGGTGCCAAGATCACCACGGAGCAGATCCTTAGCGACTTTGGTATGTCTATTCCTTGGAAAGATAAGCCAAACGTTGTTCAGGATACAGGTGTCCCTCAAGGCAAGGGGTTGAAAGATATTGACCTCATACGGAAGCCGGTTTCTAGGATCCTCGGGCCGGAAGGCTTGCTGGTTTACTTCTTGATTGCTCTATTAGCTGTTGCACTGGTTTATGGAACGCAAAGATGAACGAGCGATGAAGGTATCCGTTACAGTTCCAGAATATTGTCTGGAAGGAGAAGTTATACCCGGTCTTGGATCGTTGTTTTCAAGATAGTTCACAGCAATTATTGATAGAATATCTGGCCGGACTAAGGCGCTTTCAACTACGTTGGTAAATTTCAGGTCTTTGGAGGACTGGGTTTATCAGTTGACTTTAATAAATAATCTGGATCTGGATAGATAGAGGAATCGAAGTATCGCTTTCAATCTATGCATGTGGAGGCTTCCCTTCCCTGCCATATATTTGCCTCTATAAGAAATGAAGCTTGTTAGCTAGATGTGGTGTATGTTCATCCATAATTCATCCACTCTAATTCCTTCCTTTTTGTTTCTATCCGGCCATCCCTACCGGGCCTTACTTGTTCTAATCTACTGGCAGTCAAATCTTCCGGGTTCCCCTCGCGTGCTCTAGTTAACTGAGTGGTGAGGTCCGATGTAGATGGTAAAAGCAGCAATGCAATGCCCTATGCTACCTCACGGGTGCACTGATCTTCCCCATGATCTGCCACTGGCCTGCTCGTAAGGCACGATTCGCTTGCTGTCTCATGTTTCACCCCGCAAAACAAGCAAAGCGAATCTTTATTCTCAGACTCTTGTGATCTACGGAGTATGTTATTTCTAGATTGGTGTTTGATGCGCAACATCCTACAGCGGGACACAATCTTAGGCATTTGAAAAGCGTCCACTCATGATCTGCTTTCTTCGTCATAACATGTGCCATTTGTCAGTAGTTGCAAAATGCTGGCGAGAACCAGCTAGTTAGACAGGTAAGAAGCAGACAAAAGATCAAGATATTACCGCACGTGCAGCGCCTGCTATGGGACGCTATGATAACCCTGGTCTGGCCGAGTAGCAGATTGCCTCCTCTCCGCTGTGAAGGTAGAGGCAGCCACGTAGAAACCAAACCAGGCGCGGACGGGATGGGCTGGTCTCAGAATTGTTACTGCATGTCGAGGCGAATTGATGATTCCCATGGGCAGGGATGCAGCTGTAGCAAGGCGCGCACGCACCACTGGGCCTTATGATGGGCTTAACACGTCAATGCTTGTTTTTCGGGGAGAATCGCTAATCTCATGAGGTGCGAAGCGACGAAGGGCTGGGATATCGGGGTTTTTGGTTCGGAGAAGCGGGCAATTGACGTTATTCAATCGTGCTATACATGAAATAATTCCTGGCTCTGAACCCCTTTTCTGCATTAACTGCTATCTTTGGAGGTGGTGGAGAAGGTTTACCTTGATGCTGCTCTTGCTCCATTGTGAGACAGGGCTTGCATCGCTAAGTAGCCCCAAGAGCAGAGACGAGCCATGTTCCCTACCTCTCTCCACACTCTGCTCCAACGTCCTTCTCGATTGCAGCTCTGCGACATCACATCTTGGCCCAGCCCAACCACCATCGACCACCTGTTCTGACGCTCTACCCCGTTTCTTCTTCCCTCTGGGTCGCCTGCAAGGACAACAAAGCACATGCCTTCAGCGACTTGGGGCTTGAAGCAAGCAACCTTGAATTGCAGCCATGGCGCCGTGCACGCGGCCTCACAACAGCGCATTGGGATCTAGATCGCCCACATGCTGCAGATATGCAGATCTCAGCGGCAGTACCTGAGGCTCTCACGGCAGAGTGTCTGTTGCTCCCGTTGCCACAAGTGCCGTAGGCTTCACGGCGGGGAAGCTACACGCTCGGTGGAACCACCGAGTACGTGCTCTTGGGCTCGAGAGTCTCGACGCCACGCACGATGACGACAGTAGATTATTCTCCGAGCAGGAAGAAACAACAGAGACTAGCTCTTCTGTGCAGGTCAGTCCTCAACGGCGTTTCAGCTTTGCACTTCTCGAAGCTGGAGAAGCTCACGCTCTTGCACGCCTGAAGCATATCGCTTCAGAAAAGCTCAGACGATGGCTCCTCGTGATGAGGTGTTGCATGCCACCTCTCCAAGCTCGCACATCCAAAACAGACTCCATGATGCAGCAAGCCAACTGAGCGCTTTCATCCTCCTGGACAGTAGTATGTTTGCATCCTGAATCCCGGGAGTGGCTTTCAGGCTCCCCACAAGGCGCGACAGAGCGGTGGAGGCCTGACTTGGTTGTGTGAAGCTCGCCTATGCTGCCCTCCGAGTCTGATTTGGATTCTCATTCTGATTCATGGACACACGCATGTGCGCTATCAGCCCAATGCCATCTGCCTGGGTTGCTGCTGGGCATGCATGCGTTATGCTCGAAACGGCAGAGAGTCTCACAGTGTCAAGTCCCACGGCACTTGCGGTATCTTTCTCAGACCATCACTCCAAGCTCGACAGGGGAGGTCGCAAGATATCAGGGAAGGGGAGAGATCATACCCAAAGCCCAAAATTGTCCGACAAACCGGAGAAGCTTTTCTTGATACACATATCCTCGCTGGTACCGCTCTCCGACCCAGCTCTCAGATATAAGCATATAACCTGGTTCGCTCCTTGCCACCCGTCTCCAGGACAGAACATCCGTTGTATCTCATATTATTTGGTTAAAATCATATCTTCTTTTGCTTCTTGATACCCATATACCCAGACCTAATATAAACCACAACTCCTACTTGCCAGGCCTCACCATGGCGGACCTTGAAAAGAGAACGAGCGCTTTGCGTGTGAATCCGAACCACTTTTCCTACGTGAGTAACTAACTCTCTGTTTAAGCCTGCCGCAAAGATTCCCATCCTGACTTGTCATCAGCCGCTCGCCTCAGATGTCAACATCACCAATTCCGGTTCCGATTTCTACTGGTCTTTCGCAGCCGTTTTTGGCGTCTCGGCCCTGATTTTCATGGGATTGAGCTTCAAGGTTCCTCGGAGCAAGCGAATCTTTCATTATATCACGTCCGCCATATGTCTCGTTGCCTGCATTGCATACTTCACCATGGCTTCAAACTTGGGCTATGCTGCCATTGCCATTGAGTTCCGGCGCTCAAACCCCAAAGTCCACGGCGTCTACCGAGAAGTTTTCTACGTGCGATACATTGACTGGTTTGTGACCACACCGGTAAGTAATGGAACCGCTCTGTCCCGCAAATCCAACTGATCATTCCTCAAGCTTCTCCTCCTCGATCTCCTCCTCACAGCCGGCCTCCCATGGCCCACAATCCTATATACCATCCTCTTCGATATCATCATGGTAGTAACGGGACTCGTTGGCGCCCTGGTCGGATCCTCGTACAAATGGGGCTACTTCACCTTCGCGCAACTCTCCCTCTTCTTCATCGCCTACAACGTTGTCGTAGTTGGACGCGCCCACGCTCGCGCGGTGGGGACCGAGAAGGTCTACAACATGTGCGGAGCATGGACGATCTTCCTGTGGTTCATCTACCCCATCTGCTGGGGTCTTAGCGAGGGAGGCAATGTCATTGCTCCAGATTCCGAGGCCGTCATGTACGGCGTCTTGGATCTCATGGCCAAGCCGGTGTTCGGTGCGCTTCTCTTGGTAAGTTCCAGCGTCCCATCCTCCAAGGCGATTTCCGTGAAGCAAACCAACTAACTCCGCTCTGCTTTAGTGGGGTCACCGCAATATCGACCCAGCTACTCTCGGGCTTCACATCCGCGACTATGACGAGCCGATTGGCAAGAAACATCACCATGGGGAGAAGGAGGCTGTTGTTGGCAACCCCGGGGTCACGGGAGCTACGTCTACGGGAGTTGACGGTGGCGCTACAGGCAATATCGTCGGCACGCACGCCAACTCAACTGCTGTCTAGATGTTTTGAAACTCTGAGAAGCAAAGGTCATAGATATACACGTAATGTAGTCGACGAAAATCCTCCCAAGCTCAGATTTCGTGCAAGGTGGCCGTGGGTGATTTCCCTGCTACTCAATGTATCTCTTCAAATCCCTTGTAGCACGAGCTTCTGTTTAAGTCTATGGGGAGCCATTCTTGCATCCACAATAGTAAAAGACAGAGGGAAGTGGAACGACCCGTCAGCTCCAGCCCAAAGTCATTAACTTCCACCTCAAAATCCCCTCCCCTAAATGTCCTAAACATTCCAGCATACCTAGTCTGGTAAAAAACCTGCCCATTGACAACTTTCTCGGATTTGGATATCGAAGTGTCCAAAAAGTGCGCACTCACTTACTTATACAACAAAACAACATGCAAAGAACAAAAGAAAATCCTCCAACTCCCCCCCCCCCCTTTTCCCAAATCAATTTTCATAATCTCATGCCATACCATTCACCGCACAATCACATACAATGAGTCCTTTTACCCCCCCCCCCCCTTCCGGCTCCAAAAAGTGAGCGTAATTCCCACCAAGTGATGAACCAAAAAACGAAAGTTTCTAGAACGGACTAGGTACCCGAACCAGAGAGAGAGAAGGGGGGGGGAGGATCTCTCGAGCCATTGTGTCGTAAACCCATCGAGCCGAATAGTGAGGAAGATGGACGACGTTGGAGAGCGAGGGCTCAGCGGTGTCTCGAGGATTATTCATACGGCTGGGGTTGACGCGGCGGGTGTGCAAGTTGTGGTTCGGTCATATTTCTTGAATGGGCTCTTGCTACGAGTTATCTCACCTGCGTATGCATATGGTTGATAGGATGTATTTTGAGAGTTGCGAAGAATTGAGGGAGAGTCGTGGGGGGGGGGCGCAATTGTGTTATTACAATACACATAGTAAGGGGAAGTTGAGCCGATTCTCAACAAATAAGAGGTTTAAGTAAGTGTATATACTTTATGTTCGTTGACAACGACAAGAGAAATATCGTCCCTTGATTGTGGTGAGAAGGGCATGGATTCTCAAATATGTACACGGACTGGTCAAGGTTCATAGATTGACAAATACCTTCACGAGCACATAGTATCAAAACTGTTTGAAAAGCGTTGTGTCCTATTTGCTATCGCTAAATTTCCAGCCAGATTCCTTCAACCTTATAGAATCGCATGAGACTTAGAGTGCTCATAATGATCCAAAGGCAAGCTGGCTTGACTATAAGAAGCTTTCGAAGACAACAAACAGATCACAAAGCAAGAGGCTGATAGTTCACGAAAAAAGAAACACATACACATCCCTGAAAACTCTCATCCGTGCCAGGCAGTCTGTGAAGAAGCCGAAAAGCATAAACTTCATCAGCAGACAATTCACCAAGCACCAGAATCTCCAGTAGTGCCCCAACCAGAAGTATCAGTTGCTGGTTCCTTGGTTACTCCCCAGTCTGAAGTGGCTCCGGCTGGCTCCTCAGCAGCACCCCATGCTTCTCCACTAGCAGCCTGGCCGGGATCTCCTCCATCCTCAGCCGCTGTCTCCTCTGTGCCATCACCAAAGTCTGAGTCAGTCTCAAACTTCAGTTGAGCAGCATCGCCTTCACCCTCAGCGGTGAAACCCTCGGGGAGATATTGGTGCAAGAAGTCTGGGATGACTTGCTTGGTCTCGAGAAGAGTCTTGACAAGAGTTGCCCCGAGGTCCTCGTCATGATCGTTGTAGAAGGATGTAGCAAGACCCAAATTACCAATTCTACCAGTCCGACCTAGGGAGTGTTAGCAAAAGTAAAAGGCTTCTCAAGCATAGCCTACCAATGCGATGTGTGTACTCTTCAATACCGCCGAACTGGGTAGAAGGCAGATCGTAGTTGATTACATGCATGACATTGTGAATATCAAGTCCGCGAGCCGACACACCAGTTGCAACCAAAATTGGAGATGTTCCAGAACGGAAAGCTCGAATAGCATCTTCACGCTCGCGCTGGGTTCGATCAGCATGAATGGAGGTACAAGGCAAGCCTTTGTTGAACAAGAAGTCATCGACTTCATCCGCAGCACGCTTCGAATTAACAAAGACAATAGTGCGAGCTGGAGGCTTGCTCATCAGAAGATCAAGAAGAGCCTGACGCTTCAGTGAAGATTCAACAAAGACAATGTCTTGCTTGATATTGACATGTGAGCTACCGGCACGACCAACTCTGATACGAACATGCTCATGAGCTAGATGATTCTTGGCAATATCACGAGCGGTCTTCGGAAAGGTTGCTGAGTACAACAAGTAGGTGATATTGCCCTCTTCTTGGTCTGGACAGTGTCAGCGAAATTTCAAATCATCCAACAAAGGTTATCCATACCGCCACCACTCATAATCTTGTTCATTTCCTGCTCCCAGTCGGATGTGAGTAGCTCATCAGCTTCATCGATGACAATGTACTTGAGTCGCTTCAAAGTAAGCAAGTGAGTACGATCCATGAAGTCACAAAGACGACCAGGGGTGGCAATGAGAACATCACAGCCCTTTTCCAATTGCCGAATTTGATCAATCGTGGGACCACCACCATAGATAACACAAGGACGAAGCATAGTGCGATAGCAGAAGCGACGAGCCTCATCAAATATCTGGGTAGCAAGCTCACGGCTAGGGGCAACGACCAAGATCAAGGGCTCAGCTCGAACGGCAGCAGACACACCGGCCTCAAATGTGGCTGGATTGGGACGAAAAGCCGCCAGCTTCTTTGCCTTACCCATCAACTTTGACAAGGTTGGAATCAGATAGGCAGCCGTCTTTCCAGAGCCTTGAATCGATTAGTTTGTATCCAGTAACAGAGACTTAGTAGCCTACCTGTCTGAGCACAAGCGACGATATCATATCCTTTCAAGATGGCGGGAAGGGTATAGGCTTGAACCGGAGTGCATTGAGTATAGCCAGCAAGCTTAACGTTCTCCAACATAGCAGGATGAAGTCCAGCATCATCAAAGAGTCTGACCGGATCAATGCGGACGGTGCCCTCCTGGATGACTTCAATCTCGCTGATGCTGTTCATTGTTAGCTATGGAAGACATCTCGAAGATGGTCAACATACTTGGCAAAGTTAATACCGGTGCGAACACGGTTTACATCACCGAACAACTGCTTCTCCAACTGGTCGAATTTGGGGCCGATGTCACCATATTCATCGTTCCACTCGTAGACCTTGGCATTGGAGTGCCACTCGCCTTGTGCAACTCCCTGGTAAGATTCGGTGACGGGGAGTTGATAACCGGTGGCTTCAGTGTTGATCTCACGATCAGGGTCGTCATTGGTGGCTGTGGCTGCGGAGTGACTAGCTGAATCCTTGCCCGATGCATTGTACAACAAGTAGTTGTACGCTGTGGGAGCAACCCAACCAACCTCTTGGGGAGTCTTCCCATCTGCTGTTAAGGCCAAAGCAGCTGGAGCATGACTCATCTCACCGCTGGTAGACTGCGGCTTGTCTCCAGCGGGAGGATTGGCATCTGGCAAAGCCTCAGCCATGCCTTTAGTCTCCCACGCAGCCATAGTGTTGACTGATGAACTGCTGATGAAAGAAGGGTTAGCGGGAATGAGGGATAATGTAGATCGAAGATTCAAAGACTCAAGCTTGGAGATGAAGTGCGTAGGGAAGAAGATAAAATTGTGGCCAACTTGGAGTCGAGCTGACTTTGAAAGGGCATGGGATAGAGAATGAAGATGAAGCAGATGGCATTGAGCGCGCGATCTGACGAAAGAAAGAAGCACTTACCAGATGGACTCTTCAGCGGGTGGACGCGTCGTACGGTCGCTGGAGAAGTTGACAATGTCAGTTGGACTGCTCTGCTAAGAGGTTGTGTAATAAGGCCGAATGCTATAATGAGGGAGTGATGTTTTGGGGGAGATGGAGATGAGAGGTAGAGACGAGAGATGCGAGATAGCGAAGAGAGATGGAGATGAGAGATGGGGCCAGAACGCGACGGTATAGGCAGGTAGCAACAATGAAGAGAGATCTAATGATGAGGATGAGACTTACATCAATGCACGGTCGAGGAGCAGAGATCGATGCAAGAATAGGAAGATACCTAAACCTGCAGAAGATGAACAAAGGCGCGATCTAACAACTTGGTTGCCAATATGTAGGAAAGGGGAAAGAAGGAGGAAACGGAGAGGAAGATCTCAGTGTTGTGGTGTGCGAAAGGGGAACTAGTGTCCTTCTGGCGAGCCTTTGCACCGAGTGAGTAAGAGGGCATATCAGGTGTTTTCTTGCCTAAGTCGGAAAGGAGCTATACAGGCTCTACATCACAAAGATACAAAAAAGGCTTTTGCAGCGGAATAGTATACTCCATTCCTCTCTTTTAAGTAGCACTCCTCCAGGCCGGCATGGACAATGGCATAGAGTCTGAATATAGTCAACAGCGTCTCCTTCACACGACCTCCTATGAAATTCATTCCGTGGCAGCTACAGAAACCACCACCCACGTCTCATCGACTATTAAGGGCTCTTCTTCCTGCCTAGGTAGAATTCGTGCTATAGTTCTACCGGATGTCGCCAGCCGGGCACGAAGCAGATCACTAACTGCCGACGCATGCTTTAGCAATTTCGCATGTCCTAGGTGCAGAACAGTCTCATCTGCAGTCTGCAGTCATTCGAAGAAGGCTCTACCCTTTTGAAGTAACTGAAGACAACAAAGGTAAGAAGATCTTCGGAAAGCGGATCAAGCTTTTACAAACACCCTGGCTGAACAACGTAGAATGCAGTAGCACTCTCTGGCAAATCTTGGAACAGTTTCGAAAACCTCTCGACTTCTCCAAACACCTACACGGAATCTGTAGCCATCTCAAACATGCTTGAATAGCATTGGAGGGACATCGGGAGCAGAGACAGAAAAACGAAACAATATCAAGTGCAGAGGAATGTCGTCCATGTACGTCTCTACAGCAAAGGTCCAATCTGCATGTTTGCGGCAGGACACCCAGGCTCAATCCATGGCCTTATGGCACCCAAGAAAGATCCCGTACGTACAGTAGATACATGCAGAAGACTAGTACTCCCCTCGAAGTCCAAAGGCAAAGTCAACTCCAGTTATTGGCCAGAGCGGCAAGAAATACCATAACTTTTACATTATGGCAAAAACTAAGATGCCGAGATCGCAGGCCCAAGCTAATGCTTTCTAGCACATATGGTCGAGGAAGAATGGAAATAGCACAAAGGCTGCTTGTCACAACCAAGCTCAAGATTTACACAAAAGCACAATACAATTAAAATAATCAACATCCAATTTGAAAAGTCTACTAACAACAACGTCTCTCAAGGGCATTCGTTGCAGATAAGCCATCGAGTTCACGCCTGAGCAAGTCATTCGGCCTATTATGTCGCATCAAACCGACTTTCAAAGCACTTGCTCAAAATCAAGTGAACTCCAAGCTGCAGTACACGATAGAAACCTCCGCTCACAAGGTGAACCAGCATAGCCACAACCAAGCAGTGCAACTCGTATCTACTTGGCTCTGAATGGCTCAAAAGGCGCAGGCGTAGGAGCTTCAACGCATCGAGGAGTGTCGTTGAAAGTGGAGAGGCGAGCACAGACCCGAAACAAGACCGTTTCTTAACGTTTCGCTGGACGGTGATGGACTTTCGCATGGAAGAGAATACGACTGGAAATCATGCCGATGTTGCTGAGTAAGAAACGAAACGGACCAAGGATTCACATCATTTGTCCACGTCGCCAGGCCAACACCATGCGACAAAGGAGGCTTGAGGGTGCAGCATCCACGACATTTAGCAGCCAAATTAGATTGCATAAATAACTTTAGGCTATTCATTCTTTTCCACATACGCTGTGCTGAAGTGGTGGGAGTTCTGAGCGCTACAGTAGGCTCTACAAATGGAGTTAGTGGTCGACTTGACCAATCTCGACGGCTCTAGCACGATGATGATTTTAAGTAGAGCTAACTAGGGATGTTTTTCTGTCGTTGAGTATGGATCATTGATGCATAGTTACATCAGCTCAGACTTGAGATATTATTTAATCACTTAAACTTTTACAGTGCAGTGGTATGAAGAAGAGTAGTGCAAGATAAAATCATATTGCTATGCAACACTCATCTAAAGTGGGATTACAAGTATCCCGTCCATCTTTCCAAAGTTCTCCCACGCCGGCTTGGTGCCCCAATCACTCCAAAAAGTCTGGCACATATTCTGGCACCAAACCACCTCCATCAGTCGAATAAACTGCAAAAAGAAAGCGGGAAACAGAAAAACAACCGCTGCTCATATCGTCATCCACCTGTCCAATCCCATCCAAACAACCCGGCCATCCACCCCTTATCATGATCATGACAACATTAAGGCTTCTCAAGTCCTAGCCCAACAAAGAGTGAAAGAGAAACTAGTGAGTCTTGGATCCTTTGCTTGCTCGAACGCAGAAGAGATGCGTGGACTGGAAATAAAGTTTGAGTTGACAAAAGGAGATAGGTATCAAAAAAGCAAGAAGCAACAACAGCCCGCTAACAAGAATTAAAAAAGAATCTCTCATGAACGCCTTTTGACGAATGAGATCCGCACTCATTTAAGAAAAAATGACCAGACGTAATGTCGTGTCTGATATGGTCCACCAAGAAGAAGAGAAAATCCACCAATGCAACTGAAACGCCATGCAAATTCATCCGCACTTGTCCCAAGTTGACGAAAAGGTTCGGTGTTTCTACATGAATGAGAAAGAGTCTTAATTTCCAGGTCTCTTCGAGCCTGGAACCCTCATTGGAGTGAAGCCGTGGCCCCAAAATCTCTAATCGACTAGAGTGGTGGTATCTGAATCACTTCTTCTTTGGCTTTGGTTTAGGTTTGGCACCAATGAACCAGCCTGCAAAACCTGTAGTCGGTGGTTTCTTTTTGTTGTTGCCACTGCTACTTCGATTTTTGTGTCCGAGAACGATGATAGGGTCGTCTCCTGGGGGTCTTGGACCGGTCCAGCCCGCTGGGGGACGAACATTTGGAGGAGGAGGAGGAGGTCCTCCTCGACGACCACCAGATCTACCAGGTCGATCACCTCCCCCAGGTCCGAAAGGCCCTGCTCCTGGAGGTGGTGGCGGAGGTGGTGGCGGAGGCTCAGGAATGGGCCACATCAGCATGGTGATGGACCAGTCCGGCTCGATCATAGTCTCCCAGACTTGAGGGAGGATGATCTCCCCATTTGGGCCGATCAAATCATAGTGCCCATCGGCTACATGAGGGCCGATAGTATCAACATGCAAGAATGCTTGCCTGATCAACTCCTCCATGCCTGCCCATGTTTGACAAAGATGGAATGGGAAGCTGAATTTACGTCCAACAGCATCCTTGAACTTGATCGGCTTCTTCTTGTCAGCATCACCAGCAGCTCCTGCCACTATTTTGGACTCCATCTCCGCCTTGGCTTTTGCAACAGCGTCCTCGATAGCTTTTTTGTCGGCTGCAGCTTTCTCTTCCGCAGCCTTCTGATCAGCGACAGCCTTCTCGGCGTCGGCTTCTGCCTTCTTCGCCGCAGCTTTCTTGTCGGCGGCAGCCTGCTCAGTCATTCTCTCCCTTTCTTTCTTCACTGCATCATCGATCTCCTTCTTAGCAGCCGCTGCAGCCTCTTCTGCAGCCTTCGCGGCAGCTATTTCGGCCTCCCGGTCAGCCTTAGCTTTCTCGGCAGCGTCCTTCTTGGCTTTCGCAACCAATTCCTCGGCTTCCTTCTTGGCCTTCTCAACACTCTCCTCGTGTTCTTTCATTTTCTTCTCCATTTCGGCCACTTTCTCAGCAGCAGCTTTTCTCTCGGCTTCCAACTGCTCGGCCGCAGCTTTCTTCTCGGCTGCTAGCTTTTTGCTCTGTTCTGAGTCAGATTCCGCAGGATCTGGACCCCAATGATAGTTGGCAGCATATTGTGCAAGATGCGGTGGCATTTGTGGTGGCATGAAGCCAGGTCCATATCCAAGATAAGCTTGCTGTTGATATGGCGAGGGAATCATCTCCCCACCGCCATACGGGGAAGGAGCATGGTGGGGACCATTGTGCATGCCAGGATGTGGGTTGAAATAGCCAGCACCTCCTCCGGGTGGTTGTGGAGCAGGAGAAAATGGATTTTGCGAGGGTCCCGGCCCCGGGTACGGATAGCCACCTTGCTGTGCGAAGGGAATCATGGCTCCTGGTGTTCCGAATGGAGGTGCGTATCCTCCGCCAGAATATGAGGTTTGGGCGTAGCCTGGTGCGGGTCTTGGAGCAAATTGCGATTGCGGTGGAGCAGGGTACCCTCCGCGCCCGTAACCCGCAAAGTCTTCTGAGGGGTCCACGCTTGAAGGGGGTCTCGGCGCAGGACGCCGATGTATTCGTGATTCGGAGTGATGACGAGCTGGTCGCTCGTTTGTTGTGTGTCTCCTTGGAGGGAGTTCACGGCGTGCAGGTGGTCTTTCGTTCTCTCTGTAACGTTGTTGAGAGGTTCGGGGGCGAGAGGCAGATTCAGATGGTTCTATATCGTCTGAGTGTACACCTTCCCACTCCTCGTCAGAATAGACACCACTTCCGACAGCAGAACCTGAAGAGACGTGAACGCCAGTACCTGATGAGCCCTCTCCGTCAGTGAAGGAGTTAGACCGAGAGGAGCTGTTGGAGGCAGAATGTTGCTCAATGGTTATTGTCGTGTTGCTAAAGGGTAGCGGTCAGTATACTGGTCTGCGGATGCGACAGTCTGGAGCGCATTCCAGGAGAGAAACTAGTGAAATAAACGACTTACGGCATCTGACAGTAATTGGCTAAGGAATTATCACCACTCACGACTTTCTACTAGAGAGTCGTAGTGAAGATAACCTCGCGGCGTGTTAAGGTTTGGGGGCTGTTGCCCGGGGGAAAGCGGGACTCCAGGTCGCGGTGAGAGGTGAGCATCCAACAACTGCGTGTGTATGTTGTCGGGGTGAAATTGAACAGCGGAGGAGGAGCAGATGTGAGGTGTATTGTATGAGATCGTGGGCCGCAGTCGGAATTGTGTGTTGGCAGAGGGTTCGGTTGAGGTGATGTAGAATGCGGAATGATGGTTGGATTGTACTGCGCTCCCTTGATTGCAAAGCGAAAAAGGTTTGGCTGAGTGACGCTCAGACGAATGTTTGCGCAGCAAGGTACAGTGGTGTGCCGAAAGAGTTTGTGCGATCACGGTATGGCTTCTTGTCGGTCGTTGTTGATAATTGGTAGCGAAGCAGGATGGGAAGAGGGAGAGCGGCGATTATCTTCTGGAGGGGTCAATATTATTGTCAGTCCAGGTGATGTAGGCCTTTTATGTAAGGCCGCCACGGTCGACTGTGCAGTTGTGTAATTCTGACTCTCGCTCACTACCTAGGCGCTGTTAGGTCGACTTCCTTGCTCTGATCTTTACCTGAGCGGCTGACATCAACCAGGGAAAGAGAAAACGAACCTGTGAGATGCGCTGGATAATAAGCCCTGTTTGCTTGGTGGAAGAGCTCTGACGACTCTTGAAACTGGAGGGCCCGAGGATACGTCAATCCGTTCGTGTTGGGCCATGCACAGCAGATCGTGCAACGTGCAGAGGGTCGGTGGGGAGTCGTGGACGTGGAAGACAGGTCTTCAAAAGGATGTGAGAGGGAGCAGGTTGCTTTTGCAGTTCAAGGTGGTTCGCGCTTTTCTTGGGGAGGGGTGGTGACGTCGAGTGCCAGTACGCTTCTGTGTAGATGCTGTTACCCCGAAGTGTTCTGTGATTGGTATCTATAAGGCCGATACAGCTGCTGGCTCAATGCGGGCAGTCAGGTCGAAGTGAGTTGAGGGAATAACCCTTCAGATTATTGGCAGCGGGATCTTGTAATATCGAAGGAGGCAGGTGTGCAGGAGTAGCTTCATGATAAGAGGGGGAAACTGGGGAGCAAAACGTAAGGCAGGAATTGGTGGGCAACACTAAGGTAGGTTATGTACCTGATGAGATGGGCTGCACAGTGGAGTGAAGAGTCTTCTAGACCGAACCTGGGCTGGGCTGGGTTGACTTTGCTGGAAAGGTGTCGGCTGTCATATGGATTGAAGGGTCGAAGTGGTCCAAGATGGGTTATTCGCTTGGTGAAGCGGCCAGATGGATATATATACTCTGGCTCTGGAAACATGACCGTGTGCTGTCAAATTCTCCTGGATGTCTCCATCGCAGGCATGGAAGAGTCATCCATCGCCTTCCTCGCGTTTCCCTGAATTTGTCGACTTCACGATGGCTCTTGGGCTCACACCGATGCAGATTGGCATGGTTGGGCTGCGACGACGCCGCAATGCACGAGCTGATTGGTTTGCAAGTCGTGCAGAGACGGATCTACCCGTCCAATCGAGGTCCGACAACGCATGCGTGAAAATTCTGCCTCCATGACCGAGTACTCGTGCTGCCTCTGGATGCCTTGCAAGAAGTCTATCGATTCTGACCAGATCCTGTTGGTAGGTATGGTGTGGGATACCCAAATATGGATCATGCAAATACTAGGACGAGATCATGGTTCCTTGCATGCACCACGCTCTGTGGTCGAGCCCGCCTGTCTCAAGGAAAGGATATATTATACACACATGTCCCAGGCGAAGTCGGGCGAGGGCAAAGCAGAGGTTCTTTTTTTGGTCTATTCGAGCAGCTGTGATTTTGGTTTGGGCAGCAACAACTCCTGGACCGGCTCACCGCCCAACGAAGCAAGAGGAGAGTAGGTCAGCAATGTAAGTATGCTACTAATGTTAGGCACTGTTCCTTGCCACCCCGAAGGCGACAACTATAATGGCGCTGGTACCGTAGCAGTATCAAATCACATGGCTCTGCGGTCGAATTAATACGGAACAGCATCGCTGGCACTGGCTGTGCCTGTTGCCAGATCCTTGAACCAGGACAACAGCGATGAGCTGTCGCTGACTTCTCGCCCTTCAGCTCAAGCACGTTCTTTTAGTCATAAGGCATCCAAGTACCGGCCCAATCTGGGCATCTTCCCATTCGCAGCCCCATCTTCGATTAGGCCTTGCCTGCTCCATAACCTACCTTTGGTCTGGGTGGCACGGTCGCTAACAACGGTCTCGTGCAAATCGTTCCTAAGTTACACATCCGACCAAGACTCATCCCTCAAAAGCTACCCGCGCACGTCTCGTGACTTGGATTTCTCGAATCGCTGCGTTTGGTTTCAGCCACGAAAAAGATCGATGGAATGGAGGGCATGTGGTAAGGTAGGGCAGATATCGGGCCGGCGAAGCATATCAGCCTCATGGTGCATTAGCACGTGCGACATCCACCCAACGGGCTGCAATGAGAGTCTGTGAGCAGGAAGCAATCTTGCCTTGGTGCGAAAACTCCCGCCGCCACTCCCAAGTGCCGTCCATCCCTGATGCCGTGCTGATGGCTGTCAAGACGAGCGAGCCCATTGTCACAGGTGTGTTCTGAATACTAATATAATGAAAGTGACATCCTTATGATGCGGCCGACGACGGTAAGGATAGCCGGCCTTGTTTGGCTGTCATGCCAAGCGCCCCGACAGCTGATGGGTTGAGCGTCGCTCGAGAGGTGAACCGTACCTCAAACAATCGACTGAGCGAGAAGTCTTGCGTGGGAACTCAGCGCTGGAGACCGGTTGAGCGTACCGTCGAGCGCGCGTTCGAGGGCACTTGAGGGCACTCAGTGGAAGAAGCCCATGAAGAGGAGAGAGAGAGAGGCTCGAATGGTCTTTGTATCAAGCTGGGTCGGCCTAAGCGAGATGGCGGTTCCCCACGGCGGCAGACTCTTATACCATACTAGATCTTACAGCGCGGATGGCCAGGTACACCAGGTTCAGCTGGAGCGCAGTGCGGTTGTATATTATAGTACGGTCTTGGATGATCACAAGCGTGGTGTCACAGATAGATGAAAGGGCTCGATAAGTCCTGCGGCCGTGTCAGGCTGAGGCAATACGACACAGCACTCCACGATCTGGCAAAACGTGTGCTCGGAAGACCGCAAACGGACGACACAACCTTATCCTCAGCAACTGCTGGCGAGCAGAGCGTGGATGGGACGAGTCTGCTGCAACTGCAATCAGGGGAGATGGACCCCTGAGAGAATAAATAAAAACCTCCGATGTGCTAGTCAGGTCCGCGTCGAGCCAGCACTGCTATTGGCCGACAGCCCGGTGGAAATGCCGGTGATTGGCTTCCCACATTTAATAATGTCCAAGGTTGGAGTGCCGTTAAGCTCGCGGTCGCCAGCAGCAGCGACGAGGAGGGTCAAGAGAATGCCCCTGAACGACGCATGCTCCATCCGGACTGGGAGAACAATGCTGACTTGCTCCTCCTCTCTTCTCCCTCGCCATTGACCCTTCAATCCTTCTCCATCACTCCATCGCGGTTGTGACCGACGGCCAAGCGAAGACAACACCACCTTCACCAGCAGATCGGCATTCCCTTTACATCTGTCCCACGCGCCGGCTTAGGTTTCCGCGCACACGCTCCTTTCTCCTCTTCACTTCCATCGTTCAACACTGCGTCAGTCAGTGCACTTCACGTCCATTGTGTCACTCGGCGACGCGCTGCAATCAAGCCTCGTGGACTGCGCAGACCGTCCATCGTGGGCGCCAGTGCCAGACGTACTTCTAGAAATCGAGTCCCGTTGCCTACCGTCAACGCTGCCCTTCTCCCCAGTCCAAGCCGTGTACTGCTGCTTACTCCCGTCCTTGCATCGCTACTTCCGCTGCGCAGCTCGAGACCGCGACAACTGCGACCAATCTAAGTCACTGCGGCCGCACGAAGGCAGACCAAAGGCTCATCACATTGTTAGAGACTGAGACCAGATAAGAAGCCAGCTTCACTCAGACAGACTGTGACCGTACACACCAAAAAGCATTTGCAGTGCTGCTACGTATTCATCTCTCCAAATCGACTGCATTGTCGTATTCGCCTTTCCCGTTCACTACTCCCTGTAAACCTGCGACGCTTTAATAGTTGTCCAACATGGTCAGCGCAACACGACCTCGAACTCCGTCAGGCGGAACCACTCCATCCGCAGCTGACAAACTCCAACCTATCCCAGAAAGCTTGCAACCGCGGCGCTCCTCCTTGGGACTTCTTCTGCGCCGGTCAAAGTCCACCGAATTGCGTGGAAACAAGAAACAGAAGGCACAGCGCGAGGCTGAGCTCCTCCGCCAACAAAAGGAAGCTGCTTCCATCCCAAAATCACCACCTCGTCTTCCCGATCTCTACAACGGTTCGGCACCTCCCAAGCTTCAATCCTTCGGTGGCGAGGACCGTCCCGACTCAGTTGCCATTGTTACCGGAAGACATAACGGCGGATACGTTCAAGGTCGCGTCTCCATGGAGCCTGTACGTTCGCAGACGGCCACCAGTAGCGTGCCTATCCCGCCCATTCCAAAAACTGATGAGTGGGTTGATCCGTATGCCCGCACTGAGAGCATGACGCACCGAGGTCGGTACAGTTATGCGAGCAGCGCCGTCAGCTCCATCAACAGCCCTCGAAGAGTTAGAAGGAGAAAGGACCCAACTCCCTTCAAGTAAGCTTACCTGGTCCCTCTATATGTGCAGCCTAACCCTCGCACAGCATTCTCATCCTTGGAGCACGCTCTGCAGGGAAGACCTCCTTCCTCGAATTCCTCAAGACATCACTTGCCCTTCCTGCAAAGAAGCGAGGCAATCGACCTACCGAGCTTGCAGAAGACATCTTCGCTCCACCGGGAAAGAAATCTGGCAATTTCACTTCGCACTACCTCGAGACCGAGATTGATGGAGAACGAGTTGGCTTGACATTGTGGGATTCGGAAGGACTGGAGAAGAATGTGGTAGACCTTCAGCTTCGAGAAATGTCTTCATTCCTGGAGGCTAAATTCGAAGAGACCTTTACCGAAGAGATGAAGGTTGTTCGTGCTCCAGGAGTTCAAGATACGCACATCCATTGTGCCTTCCTGATCCTAGATCCTGTCCGACTAGATCGTAACATTGCGGCATCGAAATCTACCTCGAATGGCGCGAATGGAAAGTACGGCTCCGAGCCGCGGTTGGTGGGTGGTCTGGATGAAGATCTTGACCTGTCTGTTCTTCGAACTCTCCAAGGCAAGACTACCGTAGTCCCCGTCATCTCCAAAGCCGACACCATAACCACTGCGCACATGAACGTCCTTAAAAAGACCGTTTGGGACAGTCTACGAAAAGCCAACATTGATCCTTTGGAAGCTCTGGGATTGGATGACGATGGATCTGAGAGCCCCAGAAATTCGAGCAGAATCGAAGAAGGCGACGAGGAGTCGGAGGACAACGAGGATGCTGATGGTTTACCAATTCAGAGCCCAGAACCAGTGCAACAATCCTCCCCCAAATCAAACCGCATATCAACAGGCTCTCTTCGCAAGCGACAGTCTGACTCCGATGAGAGTACTGAGGTGCCATATCTTCCACTCTCTATCATCAGCCCCGACATCTACGAGCCACTTGTCCTCGGTAGGAAATTCCCCTGGGGTTTCGCAGACCCCATGAACGAGGAACATTGTGACTTCCCCCGACTCAAGGAGGCAGTGTTCAGTGAGTGGAGAGGCGAATTGAAAGAAGCTAGCAGAGAGCTTTGGTACGAAGGATGGAGAACAAGCCGGTTGAAGCACCGCGAGCCTCAACGATGATTTTCTCTCTCGCTTTCCACCTTGGAGTTATCGGCCATTCCATTCTTTCGTATTTTAAGCTGCTGCATACCCCCTTGCTTCCTTTCGTGCTTCCTTTCTGCCAATCTATTGGGTGTAGAAGACCTTGCTTCATCTCCCCAACCAAAATCGGCGTCATATCTTTTGTCTTCTCTTCTTTTGTTCTTGTACAGAGTATGAAAACTCTTCGGTTCTTTCCTTTCTTTGCGCTGGACGCGCAGCAATAGCTTTTTTTTTTTTTTAGTTTGTGGTCTATGTATGTCCTCTTCTAACGGAGAGAAGTTTATCTCTACGATGCTGGCGGTTTGAAGCGATTCTAGTATGGCGGCCTAGAGATGAAGTGGGAAAATTGTATGATGTCGAGTGGGCAGGAGGATTATTTATTTGTATTGATTGATTGGCATTTGCCATTTAGCACGATTCTTGCATGGCTAGCTTGAGCTGGCCAACGAGCTAGGTACGATAGATTGGCAGATGATTTGAGCTTGGGCTTGAACTTTTCGAGAACAATCAATTCGTATTTCCCTTCATTTCACTTCGGTTTTGCTCCTGTGACATTGAATCACACGCAAATAGGAGAAGTGATGATTTGAATTATAGTTCTAGATATCTATCTAGCAATAACCTTCTTTGATAACCCTAGGAAATAGCAGAGGGGAGCCCATATATGTACACCTAAATATCTATCTTTCTCTTCCACGCGATAAGAATCAATCACCCCTCAAATACTGAATGCTGCAACTCAACCCCAAACTGATCTTTAGCAATGAATCTCATCTGCTTCTCCAGCTCATCCTCCATGCCATCACCAAATCCGAACCACTGCCGTATCTTGCTGGTATAAAATACCACATCGGTACCCAGGAGCACGAATCTGAAGATCAAATGCCGCCACCCATTCACAAACCGCTCTGCAAAGGACAAGTTTGGATCGTCGACCAGTGACCGTGATGCCCACCAGCCGGTCATCTTGATGCGGTTCACTGGCGAGCCGAGGAATTGGTTGTTGCCTTGCACGATCCGCATATTACGGCCGATGAACAGGAGCTCACGGGGGAAGTTCTCTTCTTCGCTGAGCACATCGCGGATGCCTTGACGCATGCGTTGCTGTACTTCAAAATGCCGCTCGGCGGCGGTCTTGCCTTTGAGCTCGCCGGTGATGCGCGCCTTTGTACTGCTGTCGCCGCCTTCGTAAGGCCGCATCAGCGTGGCGGATGCAAAGAGGTCGGGTGCTTTGACCCCCCATGCGCTTGTGATGGTACTGAGTGTTGCGTTATCGAATGTCATGATTGCTTTCCAAAATTGGCAGTACTGGCGTCGGAATTGGGGTTTCATGGTTACATAGAGGCCGTGATCGATCAGTACGAGCTCGGTGTGTCCATTAGGTTGTCGTCGGATGAATATGTTGCCTGGGTGTGGATCGCAGTGCACGGCACCCCAGAGGAACATTTGTGCAGAAAAGAGGTCAATCATGGTTGTCATCACTTCTTTCAAACTGAGCCCTAGGCCGCCCTTTTTGTTTCGGCCGCGCCATTCGTCCCGATCAGGCTTGAGGTGCTCATTCAGGTTGCTGCTGGTGATAGGTGGTGTTGAAGGTTTGGACAATGGGGCGCCATTGGCTCCGGGAGATCCTTTTGATCCGCCTCTCCATGGTGCTGTTAGGGTCTCTTTATCCCAAAGTCTTACACCCTCGATCCATTCGGTGGTCATGATTCTTTTCGATGAGAGATCACGGTAGACCTTGGGGATGTAGACTCTGTTTCGCAACCGCTTCTCCGAGGCTACCAACTCTGCCATCTTCTCCGAGTTGTTGGCTTCATTCACGAAGTCTGTTTCCAGCATCAATCTTTCCGTGATGTATGGTACCAGGCTGTATAGTGGAAGGTCAAACCAATAAGTGTAGACCTTCATCACTACCTTGAAAGCCCAGAGATCCCATCCGACTTGATGAGCAATCTCTCTCTTCTGGACCTTAACCGCAACCTCTCGTCCATCTGCTAATCGTGCCCAGTGCACTTGCGCAACAGAAGCGGAAGCTCGTGCCTTTCTCTCCATGACGCCTTTTCCCGGTTCATTTGTAAAGCTGACTCCAAAGACTTCCTCGGGTGTTTTCCCACCGAAGTCCTCCCTGATAACTTGCTCGACATCCTTCCAACTGTTCTGTGGTGCATCGTCGAACATCCTTGCGAACATCTTCTGAAACTCCGGAGGGAGGACAGCACTTTGCATCGCAATGGCTTGTCCAATCTACCTTTGTTTAGTCAAGTTATTTGGGGGTTTGGATATCCAAATACCTTCAAGTACAAGCCTCCATTCTGATGCAACAGGTTGAACATCCGCTCCGCATTTCTGCGGTGCAAGTCTTCAATCGTCCCACCCAGCAAGGGATAAGCTCTAAAGTTCAGCTTGTAATCAGTGGCCACTACGAGTCCAAGTGCAAAAGTTCGCAGTGATCGAGTAATGGAGGAGGCGTAGAATTGGGTATCGATGAGATACAATGCCCCAGTCACAGCCGAAACGTAGAACAATCGTCGGCCCCATTTCTGAGTTCGAGGATAGTATTTCGCGGGCTTTGCTTTGCCTAGAGAGGCCGGCGATGGAGGCACAAAGGGCTCGAATCTTTGCTGGACATATCGACGGATATGCCTGGGTGCAGCCGTGTGTGGAGGTGTTGGGCGCTTGGTTGCACGACAAGGTGCGCGTGAGAGGACATGCAGCGATCTGGAGGCATGCGAGATAAGTCGGACGCGTTGCGGGCTATTGATACATGCTATGCACCTTGACGACCATCCTATGTACATATCTGTGGGTATTTACATGCAGACGCAGCACGAACGTGAAGGCATGAGGGCGCACACGAGCTCGAAAATATATCTTCGATGTCATCAACGGCAAAGCCCGCTAACGCGACTCGCTTAGCGGAACTGGACCCTTATCAGAAAGGCCGACCGATGAGGTCGGGGGATAATCACCCCGCCATGCATCTGGCCGGATTTAAGATTCTCTGCGGCATCAGTTCAGACGAGCTGCCCAGATGTGCCATATGGCATGAACCTCCAGCAAGCCTTCAAGAGAGGAGACTCTTGCGGAGAACTTGTGAAATCTTTGACCGTCGCCACCCATGCCCGGGGGCAGGACTTTTATCGCCTCGATCCATTCCCTGCAGCGCATCGTGGTTCTGAAACGAGTATCAGATCCGATGACTGGGAATTGGCTATTTATATTTGAATCTGCGGAAGGTTTTCATGGCACTAGCAATCAATCAGTTGGCCATCTTTCTTTTGCACAACCCCCGACGACAAGACGCTCGAGAACGCCTCTCCAGCTCAAGTTGTATTTGGCTTATCTGCTAACTCAGGTATATCCCGGGGTTTAGCGAGCAGGTATAGTACGGGCCTTCCAGCGGTGGAGCCACGATCATGCGGCCAGCCACCATGACATAGAATATTGTAGATTGCCAGCTTGAATTACCTCTCTCTCAGAGGGCAGATCTAGCCAGTCTGTCCCTGTCGTCCTCTGCATGCACAGAATCCGGGCCGTCGTTCGTCCTGCGCGGTCCGCAAGGATACGTCGCAGCCAGCAGCAGTGATTGGAGCTTGGCCACGGATATAGAAGCGCAAGTAATGCAACAAACTACCAGAATCCAGACGCATCCCCGTCATGCCCTCATCCCAAAACGACCCCAGTGGCCAGATAGAGCGACTGGAAGTGGGCGAGAAGGCCTGCTGGGCGCTGCATGATGACACTAGAGCAATGACATGGCAGGGTCGCACTGCTTGTCTTTTGCGCCGCGAGGTAGGTTAGTGCGAACGTGATGGTGCTTCGTATCGAACACTACAGGGCTTGGAATATTGCCTTTGGTGCATGATCTGGGCTCCCGAGCCCATGATGCGTTTTCGACAAGCCTGGGTGAAATCATTGGGCTTGTTGGCGGGAGCTTGGTATCGGCAAAGCTGGCGCACGAAACGTTACGTACTGAGCTTGGGCGGGAAATTGCAGGCTAGGTTCAGCCTGTCAAGCTGTAAGGAGCGCACCAGCAAGCGCCTGCAGCCGTGAGGACGATCATGGCTCTGGGACTTAGGTGTTCGGGTTAAGGGAGTGGTACTTGGGTTACGGGAGTGAAGTCATGAAGGTCGCCTTGTCGTGGCGCCGTGAGATTGCGAACGTCGAGTAGAGTGCGATGGTGAAGAGTGGGCAGCCGGAGTGGATCGGATCTGGGGCAGTGCACAGTGCACCACAGTGGGAATGGCTGTCGTACGACGAGCGACGAGAGCGAGTCTCGATGCCCACAGGTCCCTGGCTAGCCCTGGTTTCTCAGGCAGCACAATCCATCCTCACAGCATTTCCGAGACGTCCAAACCCACGAGGGAAACGGCCCTGCCGCTGGTCTCCTGTCTCCTGTCTTCCTTCATGCGCTGCTCCCGTCCTTCTTGAGAGCAACACCTCCATCGTCTTCTGCTTTCCTTCTCTGTACAACCATCATCTTTTGAGCAATCGCGCCGCCAGATTGTCTCGTCCAATCCTTTCCATCGCGACCGTTAGGAACACTAAGAGGCTGGAAAGGGGGCTGTGCCAGAGCCGGTCTGATTGGGGAAGCTGGTTGCTCTGCGCTACATTCCAGTGCCGTCGACCTGCAACGCATCATCACGGAAGGGTGTACCGCAAAGAGGTGTCCCCCGCTAGTCTTTCCGCAATACAGACACTCAATCTTGGTTCGAGCTGGACTTCCCGGTGCTCTCCTCCTCTTGCCTATCGCAACGACGGCCCGTCTACATCTATCGTCGACTTGATTGCGGAGACGGCGATGATCAATACGACACCAAGAGACGAGTGACCTCGATAGCTGCCAGCAAGATTCCATTCGACTTCATCTCGATCGTCCTCGCAATCTCTATCGCGATTCGCAACTTTAAACACCTCGCCGCGTCTTGACGACGCCGGCAACACCAGTTATCCCTCGGGCCAGCATCATATTTTGTCGCCATGTTGAGGCCGGCGACCCCATTGTCCGTGTTGCTCCTCGCAGCATTCGGTCTGTTGCTTGTCTCTGTCATCTCGACCCCAATCATTAAAGCCATCCCCCTCGCAACCTTTGGAGGCGTCGATTTTGGTGTATTTGGGTTCTGTCAGGGCTCAAAATGCAGCAACATCGAGATTGGCTACAGTACTTGTGAGTTGAGCGTCGCGCAATGGACTTTTCCACACCTTATTATGATTCGTCGGATTATGCTAATCAGGTACGAATAGCCTCGCTATTTACTGCAACCCAGGCTGCAAGTTTTGACCTGCCAACGGGAACAAGAGCAACATTATCAGCGATCTTGATTGTTCACCCGATTGCAGCATTCTTCACTCTCATCATGCTCGTGCTTGCAGGATCAGCACACTTTCACTCGCCATCACATTCGCCTCGCTTTTTACTGGGGATATTCATCCTGAGCATCATTACTCTTGTCCTCTCGCTCCTAGCATTTCTCATCGATGTCCTACTATTCGTGCCGCATATGTCGTGGGGTTCATACTTGGTTCTCGCAGCCACGGTTCTTATTGCTGCAAGCGGGATCGTATCATGTGCTATGCGGAGAACACTGGTGAGCCGTAAGGCAAGGAAGCGTCGCATTGCTGAGAATGCCGAGATGAATGGGGAGAATTTCTACAATCGCCAGGGGACTGGGCCAACAGTGCCTGGTACCACCGTGGGAACTACATCAACCATGGTCACTGGTGGTCTTGGTGACAAGCCCACCTTTGCCACTTTTGTGGACGTGTCTAAAAAGGAGGGAGATAGCGACGAGCAAATACCACTAACATCAGCAAGGACTCCATCAGCCAGATCACCGAATAGTAGAAACGGAGAACAGAACCCCGAAGCAATTGGTTTGGCCAGAAACCAGAGTCCACCAAGAGATCAATATGGCAACATCATGCCAATGCCACCTCCAGGTGCTTATGGCATGAGAAGCCGCGATCCTTCATCAGATCCATCCTTGAGGAGACAGTACTCTGAAAACTCAATGAGAGGTAGAGGTGGGATGCCTCCAAACTACCGAGGCAGAGGAGGTTATCCACCACCAAACGGAAGAGGTGGTTATGGCCCACCTGGTCCTGGAAGAGGTGGATTCTATGGTCCTAATGGTCGAGGAGGATATAACGGGCCACCAAGAGGAGGGTATGGCCCACAAAATGGCCGAGGTGGCTATTCACCTCCAAGAGGAGGATATCCTGGTGGTCCAGGACGTATGAATGATGGAATGAGACCTATGGCCCCTGGTGCCATGATGGCTGGTGGAAGAGGTCCTCCTCCCAACTACGGCCCTCCGACAGGTCGAGGCTACACTTCAGATGGATCTCCACCGCGCGGGCCACCTGGAGGATATGATGATTATGGGCCACCAAAAACTGCACCGGCGGGTGGTTACATTGCATATCCAGGAGGGGACGATGACCGCAGCAGTCTCCCACGTGCCGAATCACCGCCACCATTACCAGGATTGGAATCCGAAGGGCCTGTTGGGCAAGCGATAGAGATGGACGCAACTACAGGCAGTCCTTCAGCCGCCCCCAAAGGATTTGGGCAGTTTGGAGGTATTCGAGAAAGTGATGGTGACGTTGCTGGAATGATTGGCCTGCAACAGCGGGGGCTACCTCGTCAGACTTTGATGAGTGAAACGAGTAGATATAGTTCTGACGAGTAAGTTGAATTGTGTGATGCTGTGAAAGCTACTGACGGCCCTAGGCCTTACGTACCACCTCGTGCGGCATGGGGAGATCGTGGACCGCCTGGCAGACAAGGGTCGCCCTTAGGTAGAGAAGGCTCTCCCCTAAATCCAGCCCAACAAACCGCCGGGCTTCCAAATATCCATAGACGCTCAAACTCCGACAATTATTATGAAGATGTTGATCCACGCTTCGCGGAGGCACCAATGGACCCCAATCACCCGTCTCTGGTTCCGACAGCATTACATCCTCCCTACGGAGCGCCACCTGGGAACGACATTAGGACAACCACCGTTGGTGGCTTAGATGGCAACCGGTCTTATGAGGATATTCAGGAAGGAGCTCGAAGCCCAGCAGAGTCAGAAAGATCGACCTTTACCTCAGTCTCACAGCGTGGCATCAATCCACGATGGAATGGACCAAATGGTGGTGGTTATGGGGCTCCTGTACCAAGAAGACCTGTACAACGACCGGATGATCTTCTACTGAATTCAAACCCCGACTTCCAACTTCCAGGCGGTCGAGGAGGGAAAGTAGGGGGAATCAGAGGAGGTCGAGGTAATCCTGGCATGATGGGTCAAGGTCCATATCCTGGCAGGCCGCTTTAAAGAGCAACTCTCACAACACGAACTTTTTCAGCATTCAGTCTCACATGTTCGATTCCCCTGGTCGAAATTTTCACAATCGATACCCAACACGTACATAATGAACCTTTTCTTTCCTATATTCTCCTTCGTCGATATAGATTCTCGACATATGAAAGGCGTTCCGGAACAAGCATTTATTCGCCTCTGCTTGCAGTAGCTATCTAGCGTGGTCGTTGTCTACTTAAGACTACAAACTCGCTTTCTATCACGACACAAGAGGACCGTTACAGCGTTCAGGTCTTGACTTCAACTGTACATACATGCAAATCAGCATTATGCAGTAGATCTGAAGTTTTATCTCTTCGGGATAAGGCTGGAGGGAGCTCCATACCCTCACGTCTTATCTCGATGTCCAATCAAATACCCTACCTCTTTTTTTTCTTTTGCGTACTGGTTGCGTCTTCAGCGAGCGGGCAAAGGAGCCGTGCTTTCCCACAACCCTTCCCCATATTCAATCCACTATGCGGTGGTTTACTGAAACTGCTGGCCTACTGATGTTGAGGTTCTGAGTAGGCAATTTTGCCAGTGTAAATACCTGTAGAGTTGAGGATAGATAAACGGAGTAGCAGTTTGTGAGCGGGTGGCTAGGAGTACGACAGTGAAGACATTGGGTCTAGTACATCTTGCATCAATTTATGGTGGAATATGGAAAGGAGTGGGAAGGAAAAATGGAAGTGACTGGCTATCAATACCACGATCTTTCCAACTTGATTGCGTCTTGAATTCGATTCTTAGTGACTATTTGAAGCTGTGCAGATTCCTCTGCTTCTTTCTATGTGACATACACTAAGTTGTTGACCTCTCGTTCCATCTTGGGTAGCGAGGTCAGTCATCTGAAGAAAGCAAATTCTTTGTGTCGTAAAAGTTTCTCTTTGGGTAGTATTCAGTTGTTAGAATTGGTGGCCTTGATGCCATGAACAGTTTCCAGGTTGCGATATCTATCTGAAATTTAGTCTGCAGAAAGGTCTTCTGGTAAGTTTGTACTGTCTTCACCGTCTCAGAAAGTGACCAATTACTGCACGTGATATTGTCGTCGTCGTCAGTAATGTGTTTTAACGATGCTATTTCACGTGACTGGAGTTACAGGTAGAAAACCCGAGGAGCTGCTTACTTACCTTGTTTAACACGAAGATTGGTTATCCCTAAAGCTTTTCATTTCCTGTCACGCACTGCCAAACCCCCAAATGTCAGAAGCAGGCGCGGTTTCCAAGGTGAAGCAACGGCGAGCCACTCGAGCTTGCGATTTCTGCCATCGTCGAGGCCTGAAATGCAGACCTACAGAACCGCCCAGCAGCTCATGCGCAACGTGTATCGAGTATCATACCGAGTGCACCAGTACACGCAAGGTGGTCAAGCGTGGCAAGAAGCCAACCAAGTCATCTCCTGCAGCTGGGGAGACTGTGGGGACGAAAGTCGACTTTAACCGGTTCAATATCCCCGTGCAGACCACCGTTTCCGTGCAGAACGAGAAGCAGTCTGACGATTTGAGAGAACGGTGCCGGAAGATTGATGCTGATGGTTCTCACCTCGATTGGGTGGGGAGGATCGATGAGCGGAGGTTAGGTCATCGTTTCCAGCTTGCTGTTTTGGTGGATGTTTACTTCGATACGATATTCCCTCTGTAAGCACTCTCTTCTACCCAACTGTCTAAGTTTTTGTTTTCTGCCTTAGCCAATCCTTCTTGCTCCATGTTGGATGATTGACCCCTTAGGTATCCTTTCTTCGACGAGGACACATTTCGTGGTCTTTGGAGTGATCCGAAATACCCTTACTCGAGATCTACCTATGTCACCTTAATGGCCTTGCTAGCCTTAAGTGCGAGAAATATCGAGGACCGGACTATCTTTACACCAATTCTAAAGCTTGTAGAGCAGCCTAGCCTACCAACTTCAGAGCAGTTCTTAGCAGAAGCATTGCAAGTTCTTCCAAAAGACCTAGGCGAATGCAAAGACTTTGAGTATGCACGCTCCTTGGGCCTCATTGTGCTTTGTGCTGCGAAGATGGAAAAGAAAGCAGTATTCCATCAATACCTTGGTCTCTACCACGCCTTATTGGCTCACAACGATATTGCCGATGAGCGACGATGGCCAATATTCCTCAGCGCTCTGGAGCGCAAAATATGGCGCAGATTCATGTGGACCATGTACCGAATCGAGATTCAAGCAGCTGTAGTGCAAGGCAACATGGTCCGAATACCACACAACCAGTTACTCATCGCCATCCCCTACGAAACAGAAGAGGAATCCGTGACGGCTCATTGGATGACTGGCTGGAATTTTGTGACCACAATATATCAGACGCTGGAGTATGTCTGGGTCCAGCATCTGATTCTCATCTGTAAAAGGACCCCTGTGATGGGCATACCTCCTCTCCTCGACCTTCCGACACAAATCATCAGGTTGCAAGAATTGTTGCCAATTAAATTCCAGGCTATCATGCAGAATCCGCGAGACTTGAATGATGTTCGGGTCAATATGCAAATTGCAGAAATCATGCTCATGCTTCAGGTTTGACTACCTCAACTTCTTCCAATAATGCAAACCTCCGCTAATCTCCTAGCAGTTCCTTCAGAACATCTCGAATTTTACCGAAGAAGGAAATTTTGAGGAAGTCTTCCAGGCTGCTCAATTCGAGATCCAAAATATGACTATTATTCCAGAAGAGTATCTCCGAACACTCGGGCTAGCTCGGGTAAGTAGCTAATTATGTCTCCTCTTTTTAGCATTGGTCTGTGTTGATTTATGATAGCTACCTGTGGACCCGGAATCCACAATGGTCATTGAAGATAGGGGCGGAAGATATGGATGAAGGGTTACTAGTGCCTGCGCCTAAGCTACAGCCCGAAATCGAGAGACTTGAAGACGAATTGTGACTTATAGGCAGCCTTTTCTTCATTACAAGCTGGCAAAATGTTCTTGCAGTCAATGCAACCCCACGCGTGTCACACTCCGGGTTGTATGTTCGCACAAGCCAGCCAAATCATACTTGCTATCGATCTGTCAAGGTTTCTGTATTTCCACTAGTGGGGCCGTGAGAGTGGAACCCGAGGATTATAGAGAGGCGTAAGAGGTAGCGTAGCTTACATCGCGTCATATCCTAGCGATCCAGAGTACTGAAATATGGCGAAGACGTACATGCAGTACTCTCAGGATAAACAAACCCCTGCCTGGGCTTTCGCTTCAAGTGAATTTGGCCAGTAAGATGATTATCATCGTATCCGGCAAGACTACGGGACATGGGTTTATTTATCCCAGCGTGTCGTAGAAGACTTCCAAGTGTAGATAGGTCTGCTAGCCAGCAGCTATAGCAATGAAACGATTCCCAACCACGCACACTTCTCAACTTCCCCGGAGATTAGTGATATCAAACAAAAGTCGGTATCTAAGAAAACCATCTCGTTTAGAATTTGATATACTGTCCCTGCCAGTCCACGTCATACAATCGTGACACCAACAGAGGCGCAACGCTGTTATCTTCAGCTAAGCCTGCAATGCATGCTTCATACATGCTTTAGCATACAATCAATGACAAATGGTCATCTCCACTATTCTGCATTTTGTCGGCTGAGGATTCTCACGTAAGCTTAAATCAATTCAGCCTCACGGCAGCATTCTACACCACCTACCCTTCTTCTTCGCCCTTTTTCCCCTTGTTGCCTCCTACCTATATTAACACTCCACGCTTCTCTTATTCAAGAGTTAATTCTGCCCCGTGGTCTACTGATTTATCTTCAATTATTCGAAAAAGAAAATAGCGCTTCGCCAACGAGATCGATCCGAAAATATGGTGGGGAAAGGTATGTGTATATCTTTTCTTTGGTCATCATGGTATCTGGCCAATCACGACTAAGTAGAAATACTTGCGCTTGGCCCAGGGAATAATATATCATCAGGGGGGTTCTATTTGAAAATCGAATTTTCCCCCGGAATTTCCTAGGCTATGCCTTGCAAGTGCAGTGTATGGAAAAGTAGACAAGGTTATGAATTATACGAGAATAATCATGCCGAGATCCTATTTCCCTTGCATTTGACTTCCTCTCTTCATCTCTAGACGTCAATCTCTTACGTCCGCCATTTTCGTTCGCATCGCTAATTTACAGACAAGTATCAATCAAAGGTCCAATCCCTTGGGATTATATAATCGTTGGTGGCGGTCTCGCAGGTTCAGTCCTAGCTTCACGACTGTACTCACAGGATAAAACTCGTACTATCCTCCTCGTTGAAGCAGGATCAGATGTATCAACCAATACAATCATTCCCTTCGCAGCTAACTCAGCCCGTCTCATCAACTCGGAGCTCGATTGGAAAGACACCACGGTACCGCAGCCCGATCTTGCAAATAGAGTAATTAGCCAACCTTCTGGGAAGGCACTTGGTGGGTCAACGGCGATAAACTCCTGTGAGCACTTTACTTTTTTCTCCTCTCCCTTCATGTATGTTGATTAAATATCTTGGGGTTGGTATTTGGGAAACTGTTGTTAACAAATGTGTGGAAGGTGGTTGGATTCGTGGTGATGCTCATGATTATGATGCTTGGGCAAAACTGGTTGGTGACGAGCGTTGGAGTTACGAGAACATGCTGCCGTACATGAAGAAGACAGAAACGCATTGGTCAGCTGAGGATGCACTTCCTGCTACTGTTGCAGCCCAGCATGGGTTTTCTGGTCCAGTCTTTCAAGCTTCTGTCTCATCTACAGGAAGAAAGTTTCCTCTGAAAGACAATGTCAAGCAAGCCTGGGCCGAAATCGGGATCTCGGAACTGCCAGGAGCTGATGGGAATGCTGGGTCTCCTTTAGGACTTGCGGAATTGCAAGAGAACAGAAGGGATGGACTACGCCAGTTGTCTAGCTCAGCATATCCGCTGGAAGGAGTTACGGTTCTGACAGACTCTTTGGTGAAGCGCGTCATCTTCTCTAAAGATCTCTACACTACAACGGCAACGGGAATCGAACTTGCAGATGGGACGAAAAAGTATGCACGCAAAGAAGTCATCCTTTCATGTGGTGCATATCGCACTCCTCAAATTCTGATGCTCTCGGGGATAGGCCCGGAAGATATCCTTGCTGAGAATGGAATTGAGCCTGTCCTCGATTCTCCAGAGGTCGGTGCGAACCTCTGGGATCATTTGCTAATCCGAACTTTATGGAAACTGCTCCCATCTGTAGCAGCGCAAGGTGTTTCAATGGGGAGCAACAACGCGCTCTTCACGGAGAAGGAATTTGCAACCGGTGCTCCACTCGACTGGGTTGTATCGACCACACTGCCCCGAGAAGAGCTCATTGCTGCAATTGCAGCTGACGAGGGCTCGGAGCCAGCAGCTGATCATCCTTTACTGACACAGACTCGAACGTTTATAGAGACTCTTATTATCTACGCTGCAGGCGGTGTAGCAACCCCAGCTATCCCCTTTGATGGCTCGCACATCAGCAGTACAGTGATAGGTCTAATGCCGACCAGCCGCGGAAGAGTGACAATTAGCAGCAGCAGTCCGGTAGACGCACCGGTGATTGATCCCAAGTACTTCAGCACGTCAGTTGACAAACTCGCTATGCGAACAGGTTTGCGACAGGTTGCAAAGGTGCTGCTGAAGACAAATGCAGGGAAAGCGTTCTGTGAGGACGAGGCTGCAGAAGGACATAAATTGATCTTGAGTGCTACCGATGCTGAGCTTGAGGCTAGAGTTGCTGCTTTGGCGGGAACGACATTTCATCCTGGTGGCACGGCTGCTATGGGGAGAGTTGTCGATACTGAGTTGAATGTAATTGGTCTCAAAGGCTTGAGAGTCGTTGATGCTAGCGTACTCCCGGTACCTATTGCTTCTCATCTACAGGTTGCAGTATATGCTCTGGCTGAACAGGCTGCTGATATTATCGGCCGCTCTAAGTAAAAATTTTATGTCTCATGGCTATATAGATTCATTTCAAGGAACAGATGCTCCACCTGTTATTGGGGAATGAACTTTGTAATTCTTCTAGTCCGGGTATCATTGTCTTTCCTCACTTATGCTGGTCCTAAACTCTTCATGCTTAAACCCCTTCCGTTTGCGTCTAATCATACAGAATCAATACCTATTCTCGTGGAAATGGCCGGGCCAAAATTTCTTTGATTAGTAATTTTTGACCCGCGTTTTCAGCAAAACTCAGTTGAATCAAGTCTTTGACCTCTTGGGCAGAAAAGTAAAGGCTCAGATCGCTTTCGAACCACATATACCGAATGTCATTCTGGTTGCTCTGCAGAACTTGGCTCAAGAACTGAAGCTTAAGCCATTGGTCAGCATACTGCGATGTGAGAGGCATCTCACTGCCTTCTGCAACAAACAGCTCGTCAAGAGTGGTAATCTCTTCGATCACGCGTGCGGTACTCTCTGCGGCATCGACCGAAAGTGAGTCAAGATCTGCAACGTCTTGAACTAATTTCGTCGCTGCAACATTAGCAAGTGATCCAACTGCTTGAGCCCATGCTGACTTTGGAAGTAGTGGCTTCCAGATTTGTGCTTGTTTCTTTACATGTGTTACCACATTCTTTGCATTGTCTTCAACTTCAGGAGCAAGGTCTTGCCCATGAGTCAGAAGGAAGTTTTGGGCTCCTGATGATTGTCAGCTCAATATTCAGCAGGATAATTAAGCCTCCAGGGCACATATAAGAGGTTGGCCAAGAGGGTCAATGAAAGTGAATCAACTTTGACATACCTCCCATAAGATCCTTAATAACTGTCTTATGAAGATTCATTACTTCGATGTATGCTCTTTTGCCAAAGTTCTCCAGAGTTTTGATATCCGCATCAAGCTTCATTCTCTTCTGGGCTCTTGCAGGTATATCCTCCCGTTCAAACCACTTCGTGCTGTAACCCTTGAGTTCATCCGCCATGTATATCGAATCCGTGTAAAGGTACCTGACAAAAGATTAGCGAGGTCCATATTTTCCTTTAAGGTCTCTAACATTTTCTCATCTGCTCCATAACAAAGAGGGGAGACGGATCTATACATTGCTAAAATAAAAGCTGGTAGGTTGAACAAACCCATTGCTGCAGGAGCGACTGGAAGTGCGGAATTTCTGATGAAGTCAGTTGTCAAAGTCGACTTGCAGAGAAGAATTGATATACATACTCTTCTTTGGAAAGAGTCCCGGCATCCTCAAGAACTCGTTTGATGGTTTCAACGACGTGGTCTGGGATGGACGATATTGTGTACATCTCTGACAAACTTAGCTCCTTCTCCTTTGGTTTTATGGAATGTCGTCTGGTGGTCGATGTCTGCGCCGCTGGCTCTGGCTCTTGTGGCTCGTCATCAATGTCCCAAACATCTCCCCAAGATTGAGCAACATCGTCGTCCGCGTCTTGGCCTGCCTCGGTCTGAACCCTGCCCATATCTGGGCTAAGAGAGCGCTGAGGTTGTTCAACTTCACCTTCGTCATCGCTACCCCAGGCAGCCCATTCATCTGCTTCTTGTGCAGTGTTGCCATTCTGGTGGTTTAAGCCCAGCTGCAGACTCTCGTCTTTGGTAACCATTGCCTTTTCGATATGGATGGCTTGCTTGGGCTTGCCAATACCGCAGGCAAGCTTATTACGAATACAGTCCATAGCATCGTCTCTCCGTTTAACGAGCCAGTTCTTAGAGGCGCCCTGGACCCACTCATGAAAAGGTGCTGAGCCTCTTATCTGCATCCCATCAAGCATTTTGGCAAAACCTAGAACGCATGCTAAAAGGCTTTGATACTCGGCCATCGCGTCCAAAGATACTGGAATGCAAGTACGTAACCAGTCTTGCTCAATCCGTTCTGCGAGTGATGGGATAATTGCCTCAGTAAGTCGCTTTGCGAATTCAGCGGGCAGATTATTTGAAAGATACTTGACAATAACTTCAAGGTCTTGAAACAATGATTTCACATTCCGGTCAACGGTTTGTTTGCCTAACCTCAAACATTCCTAGAACTTGTTAGCAGAAGCTCCGCAAGTAAACCTGGCACATCTGCCATCAGCACCTACTCCCTCAACCTCAATAGACTCCAAAGAATGGCCCTCCGGAAAACCATGCAAATCTGTTCGATGTCTGATAATTACATCGTTAAGTTGCTGCGAAAATTTCTGAACGCTGCTTTCAACTTCATTGAAAGTTTCTAGGCCAAGGATTGCTTGATCAAGGTCCATTCCGACTCCTTGCTAACATCAGCTATATCCCCATTGTGGCATAAGGGATAATGGCTCACCATCAAGTTTATGGCGTATGTATAAAGATCTCTCCTTGTGGTTGAACTCCACCAAGGCCCCCCATATTTCGATCAGTGATTCGTGAAGCTTAGAGTGTAGGTCTTCGTGGCGAATATGCAGCAATGTCTTTGCGCGTGCAGTTCTATCGATCTTAATATCATCGATGGCGAGTTTAGCCTCTGTAATACTATCAGCCTGTGCCTATCTCAACCAAGTAGTACGCGAGGCTTACTCTTCAAAATATTGACCGCATCAATAAGCTTCCTTTCGGCAGCTACTTGCTGAGCCTCATCCATAAGCTCGTTGGCAGCCCTGATAGATTTGAGAGTCTCCAAAAGCTGGTCATTGAACAAGGCCTCTCTGGATAAGAATTCCACGTGAATTTCTTTATCCTTCATGTCCTCAATCCTCTGGTCCCCTGCCTCTGCCTCCCGCACAATCTCACTTGCGAGGCTTTTGGTCTGCCGGATGTCATCCTGGATACCTTGAGCATTCTCAATCCAAAGATCGACGTCGGGGGGTTGATCACGGCTTATCTGGCGGACTTCTGCCTGCGACACCATATAAGTCAGTCTACGGTCAATCTGTGCCATTGAAAGGAAGGGTGTTTATCGTCTGGTATCCACTTACTTCTAACTCGTCTTTTGCGTTTTGCAAGACCTGTAAAGCTGCTTGCAGGGCAGGAGTCTCTATCGTGGCAGCAGACACAGCTTCATCTTCTGGGAAAACACCATCCCGAGAGAATTGAAGCAGAGTGTCTCCAAGTACGTTGGTGGAAGACATATTGGAGAAACGGGAAGCTGATGTAGTGCACCCAACGCGGTGTAGAAGGATGGTACTTATGGATTGATCTCTGATATGGTGGTCCACAAATACATCTTGTAAGAGCTCTCGTGAAAAGAGACTGACTTATAGGAGCTATGAGACAGTCTAGTAGAGTCGTGCCCAGCTTTCAACATATTTGGCAATGACGACCGCAACAAGCGCGATACACGCCGGGGCATAGTCGGCAAAAGAGTGGCGGCATCTGGCGCGTACGCAGCCAATGAGATCCATTTGGTCTATAATATTGTTCTGTGGAACTTCGCCAGTGAGGTGGATAAAGGTGCACAACTCTAGCCACCCTCAACAAGCTCACTTTTGTCCTCAAACATTTCTCACTCCTTAGAAGCCTTACAGAGAGCGTTGTGGTCTGGTACATCAGAGCCACAGAGAAAACAGTGCATCTCCCCGCAGTAACATCCCACACGCTACGCGGCCAGGCTGACACTACATAATTAGCGGCGCCTTGCAGGCATAAGATCAAGGTATGACAGCATTCAAGGCTTTTTAAAAGCAATCTTTTCTTCTCTCTTCCACTGTTTTTAGCAAATTTATATTTCAAACCCTGCCGGCTTCACTACGTTTTCAGATGCCATGTCAAGGTTTCGCACGGCTCGCAGTGCTCTTGTTATCACAGCCTTCTTGCCGATACTTGCTATCTTTCTTTATCTGATTCGAGAACTTGACTGGTATGCTTGGAACTTTTGATAAGAGAAAGTTCTACTTGCAACAAAAGCAATACTTTGGAATCCGCTAGACCAGTGTCACGGTTAAGCCATCGTAGTAGCCCTTGCTTGTTGTGTCTTCTATGACCCTCTCCTCAAATTAAGGCTGCCTAACTTGGCAAAACGAACATGAGGACGCCTCAATCATTAACCCTCTAATATTTTCGGTTGCGCGCCACTCCTTCGTGGATGCAATTCTAACCTTGGGCAATCTTATCTAATACACTCTCAGGGAGGCTTGTATTGCTCAGTTTAAGCAAGTCACGCTTAGGCCGTTCTCCTCTAGCATCCTGAAAATGCCTGGACAAATTAAGAACACGCATTTCCGGACGATTCAGAAGTTCCAAACAGATTATGCACCTATAACGGTCTCTCAATATGTCTCGGAACGTACAGGGATGCATGTGGTTCTCGTCGACCAGAAAGGCCCCAAAGTCAATGGCTATTTTGCGTTAGCCACGGAGATTTTTGATGACTCTGGTTCACCTCATACTCTAGAACATCTAGTCTTTATGGGCTCAAAGAGTTACCAGTATAAAGGTATTCTCGATAAACTTGCCACGAGGGCATACTCGAACACGAATGCGTGGACAGCGACAGATCACACAGCTTATACTTTAGATACTGCTGGCTGGGAAGGCTTTGCCCAAATCCTACCAGTGTATCTCGAGCACGTGATTTTGCCAACCCTCACAGATGAGGGATGCTATACAGAGGTACATCACGTTGATGGCGAGGGAAACGATGCCGGTGTAGTGTACTCAGAAATGCAAGGCGTCCAAAACAACGGTGGGGAGATTATGGACATTAGAGCTCGTCAGTTACTATATCCAGAGGGTGTGGGCTTCAGATATGAAACTGGTGGCCTAATGGAACAGTTGAGAGTTCTCACCGCTGAGCGAATCCGAGCCTTTCATCGCGAAATGTACCAACCAAAGAATCTGTGTCTTGTTCTAATTGGAGAGATAGATCATGACCAGTTGTTTGAGATATTGGACAGTTTCGAGGAAAGCATCCTTGATGATATTCCTCCCCCGGATGCTCCGTTCAAGAGGTCAGTATACTCCTCTTCATGGGTCGAGCTACTTTTAATTGATAGACAGACCATGGGTTGACTCCCCACAAGCACCTCCTCTCAAGGAAACAATCATTGAGACAGTAAAGTTTCCCGAGGAAGACGAGTCAACAGGAGAGATCTTAGTAGGAATGTTTGGCCCAGACTGCAACGACCCGGTTCTGACGGCAGCTCTTAATGTGCTTCTCACTTATCTAGCGGGCTCTTCGGTCTCGATCCTGGAGAATATCATGGTCGAGAAGGAAGAGCTTGCCAGCTCTATCGGCTTTTGGTGGGACTCAAGACCTAGCACCGTGATTTGGTTTCAGCCCACTGGTGTTGCAACCAAGAAACTTGCTCATGTTGAAAAACGTCTATTCGAACTGCTAGAAGAGGTTGCATCTAAGCCAATAGACATGAATTATATGTCTGATTGCCTGAAGCGCGAACTGCGCCAATTAAAGTTCCAAGCGGAAAGCTCATCTAGCTTCTATGCCACCGGCATTATCAATGATCATCTATTTGGGAAGCGCGACGGTTCAACCTTGAAAGATCTTGGCACAATCAAGGAATACGAGAGGCTTCAGGCTTGGGCTGACGAGGATTGGAGAGCCTTCTTGCGAAAATGGATAACAGACGCACCTCATGTTTCCATTCTTGGCACTCCCTCAAAGGAGCTTTCGGACAGTATCAAGGCACAAGAAGAGGCACGTATTGCAAAAAGAAAAGAAGAGCTTGGGCCAGAGGGCTTACAAAAGCTGGCGGATAAACTATCAGCAGCGATTGCAAAAAACGACCTTGAAATTCCTGCTTCTCTTCTTCAGAAATGGCCAGTACCTGGCGTGGACTCAATTCACTTCATTGAGTCCATGACTGCACGATCAGGCCTTGCCAAAAAGGATGGTATACCATCAAACAAAATTCAACAGTTGATCGACGCTCAGGATGAACAGTCTCCTCTCTTCATTCAATTCGAGCATGTTCCCACTAATTTTGTCCACATCTCTCTCCTTATCGGAACTAGCGAGCTTCCAAAGACTCTGAAGCCGATTCTACCGATATTCCTTGACAATTTCTTCAACACTCCTATCTCACGTGCGAATGGGGTGGTAGATTTCGAGCAAGTGGTCACAGAACTTGAACAAGACACAATTAGCTATTCCATGGGTGGTGGAGGTCGTATAGGAGATGCCGAAGGAGTTGTCATTCAGTTCCAGATTGAGCCGGATAAGTATGCCACCGCCATCGAATGGATTCGTACAATGATGTTTGATAGCATATTTGATAAGACAAGACTCAAGGCTGGGATCACGAAAATCCTTGCAGACATTCCTGACTCAAAGCGAAGTGGCAACAGTATGATGTATGCCGTAGACGCCATGATCCATCTAAGCAAGGACTCGATCACGAAAGCACGAGGAACCTTGGTTAAAGCTGTGTACATGAAGCGGCTGAAGAAGCTGATCGATTTCGACACCGAAGTCACACTTTCTTGGTTCAATTCGATCCGGACCTGCCTTTTCAAGTTCCACAATATACGTGCTCTGGTCATCGCCAATGTGGAAACTCTACCAAATCCTGTTGGTGCATGGAAGCCACTCGTCGATCAGCTCGGAGCTGAAGCACCTCTCCTCCCAGTCATCAAACAATCTTCGCGCCTTAGCCCAGATGGCCAGAATCCTGGATCTTATGGTGCTGTTGTCGTTCCAATGCCACCGATTGACTCGTCCTTCTGCATGTCTACTGTACGAGGACCAACATCTTATGATGATCCCGCTTTACCTGCCCTTCTTGTTGCAATCTCATTCCTAGAGGCTGTTGAGGGTCCTCTTTGGACCGCTATTCGTGGTACAGGTCTTGCATATGGTGCTTCATTTGGTCGGGATTTGGAAGGTGGCTTTCTTCAATTCAAAGTATACCGTTCCCCAGACGCTTATCGAGCATTCGCTGCTGGAAAGGCTATCATCGAGAATTATCTCAGTGGCAAGGAGACCTTCGAAGAATATGCCCTTGAAGGTGCCATTAGTGGTATTGTGGTCGCCATGGCTGATGAACAGCCAACCATGGCAGCTGCTGGTCAACTGAACTTTATCAACAGCGTCATTAGAGGAGTTACGTCTGACTATAATACACGAATCCTAAAGGCGGTCCGGGATGTGGGAGTTGACCAAATCAAGGAAGCTATGAAGCAGTATCTTCTACCAGTTTTCTTGCCTGGTAAAGCGAATGTAGTGGTTACCTGCTCGCCTGCTACTCAAGAGGTTCGGGTTACCCTTTTCTGTTTCTTTTCGTTATTACACATGGTGCTAATGTCTATCTTTCTGCAGGCAATTGTCAAGGGATTCACGGAATCTGGTTTCAAGACACAGGTTAAGCCTTTGTCTGACTTTGAGGATTATTATGGGCTTGGAGACAACCACCCACCAGCTCTCTCTTATCCAGAGGGACTTTTCGACGGTAGTGAGGAAGATAGTGATCTTGATTCTATGGATATTGATGGATCTGATGAAGAAAGTGATGGAAGTGATTCGAGCGAGGAATTGTGAGAAGACGTTGAGCGGAGGGATTGTGAGGCTAGATATCTACTCTCATGACACAATAAAACAGATCTTAGATCAGACCATCAAGTCTTGCCTGGGACATCCTGATCCCTTTACTGTCTAAGACTCCAGTAGATGCAGCGGTTGTATTATATCACCTCAGAGATGTCCAAACCATGTACTTGGACAGATTTTGGAATATATTTCCACGGAATTTCTGGACTAGCGATAAGGTCTGCGATTCTTATAGCTATCTATACCAGTGTTTTGTAAAGCCGCCGCAGATAAAAAGTTGAACACGAATATGGTTTCAGGATTCAATAATAGGTTCTCGTTGTAAAACTGCAACTCAATTCATATGGAAAAAAACATGCAGTTGAGCAGAAGGCCCATTTCCTTGGTGCTTTCTGAAGCCTTCTCAGCGCCACGAAAATTCTCCCATGATGTATAGTACAAGTCATCCATCCATCCACCAGTCATGATTTATTTAATCCTTCTTCAGCGGCTTGTATATCTCTTCGATGCCGTTCTTTGTAATGATCATCATCTGCAGTCCGTCACCAACCTCGATATGTCTCTCAACTGCACTGTCGAACGCATCCTTAACCAGATCTTCGACCTCATTTCGGCCAAGAGGTATTCTCTCGCGCTCCTTTAGTTCGTGACCAACTCCACTGCCTGGAATGTACTGGTTCTTGTAGTTGACTTGATTGTCCAGGAAAGGCATGATCAAGCTGGCTGCTGCACCAGCTGCTCTGCACTGTTCTCGTTCATAACTACCAACTGGATCGTAGGAATAGACAGCCCCTTTGCCCTCCTCGTCCAAACCACCCAGAATTGCCGTCACATAGTATGGGAAAAATCTCTTTCCATACAAGATGGTAGACAGTCGCTGAGCGCAGGCCTTAACGCTCATAGGCTTGCCGTGCTGGTATCTGTACATCTTAACAATCGCATCCAAGCGCTCCTTCAGAGCCTCGCCATCTGCCGCAAACCCTACGACGGAAAGAACAAGCGTAGCATCGTCCTGTGATGCAGTTGTGCCGCCGATCTTGAAGACTTTGGGTGAATAACGGGTGTTGATGTTGTAGCCAGATGTTGATCGTGTGTCACCGGCGATGATTGTGAAGTCGGATCCTGAAATCGCAAGCGTTGAGCCACCGTTATCTGTGTATCTGCAGATCGGTCAGCATGAAAACCGGAGGGAGGAGAAGAGTTGCAGAGCTTACGGATAAAACGAGTGCTCCTTGTTGCCGGCAGAAGCTGTTGATGGACCTTGGTTGAAAGAGTAGTTTGGGCCATTCATCAACGGGTTTTGACTGAACATGGCAGCCATCTTGATATTCAGAGTTTGCGTGTGTGAAAAGAGGATTAGGAATGAGGTTTGTATGTGGACGATCAGTTCGAGGCTTTTTGACGGTATGGTGAGGTATGCCAGGCTGTGGTGGAACGCGTTTGGTCGTCGCTGCCTCCGGATTACTAGCGGCACCTTGTGACAGGGGTAGCTCCCCTTCCAGACCAAGCAATATCTGGCTACGCTCTAAGTATTTCGACTTTGATATCGCATCGCATTAATTTGGGAGACGGTTTTCGGCAATATGGATGTGTATGTTCTCCCTCCATAATCCCCTATTGGAATTCTAGTTGACACTATCCCAGCGCTTCACGTAGCATCCGGCGCAAAGCGTTGCAGAAGATTGCTTCGCTGTCCGCAACGTCATCGCCATCTTCGCTCAAAAATACAGATCTCGAACGACTCTACAAAGGATGCCCACCCCAAATGCAGGGAGGCGACTATCGCAATGGATCTGCAAATGGGAACACAGATTCATTGGCACGCCAGCCTATGGTATGATCTGCTGGGCCACTAATATCAACAACGAGACTAAACAAACTGCAGAATATCAGAGAGTTTGAAGTTCTTCTTGCGTTGTGCAAAGCTGCTCCTGTTATCCAGACCATCGAAAGCGCAGAGAAGCTTATGAACCAATTGTCGCCCTATATGCTTGAAGCTCATTCACAAGCCTTTGTCCCGTCCCCTTTTTTTCGTGAAATCGAGCCATCCCCCCTGGAGTCTTTGAGCTACAATCTTAGTTCCGCACTCTTATCATTAGGAATCAACTATGAAAACTTGCAGGAGACCGTGGCTGAGAAGTTATGGACATACCTTGACCACTGCCATCAGGCAGCAGCGCTAGCAGCGGCGGAACATGGCAACTCAACTGAGGAGGACGATGCGATTAAGGTGGCGACAACAACTCTATCAATACTAGGGTTTCTCGATGCGGCAGCCACGTATGCGAACTTCTGGACCGGAGCCGAAAGGCTTGAACTGACTGAGCGCACGAAGAAGCTCTTATCTGAGGATTATCTGGTCGCAGTCGAAACTGCTTTCTCCACAATCCGCAACTCGCATTCTTCCCATTCCCATATCCGGGAATGGAAGAGATATGTTCGTCATTATGCAGCAAATGGTCGCCCACTAGGTGCTATGCTCTTGCAACGAAGCTTTATGTGGCTACTTGTAGCTGGGTCGTCACTTTTGGTTGCCAATGTCGATGAGCTTAGAGGAAACGATATCTTGGATTTGCTCATGTCTGGAAATAGCCTGACTAGAAATACGTCTCACAGAGGCGGGGAGTCTATATTCCAAGCTATTGAAATGATGGCAGACCTTGCTGCTGATGAGATGGGCCTGCTCGAAGATGGAGCTGATTATCTCAGATTGGGCTCCGCTTGGCAACAACGGATAGCCTTTTCCGTAAAGGCTGGAGCGCTGATAATCTTTACTAACTGCGCATTACTGAATGAGGATGCTGCGGATCCAGATGTACTCATGGCTTGGCTCGAAGATACTCTCGCAGATCCTGTGCAAATGGCGGATGAGACATTGGCAGGCGTGGTCCTTCGCTCCATGGCTTTGATTTCAAGACTATCCCCGTCCTTTGCATCCAATGTCAGCCGCTTGCTTCCAAGATATATTGTCCAAGGTGCACCTAGAGGTACTACGATATCCTTTGCCTCCAAGTCCCTGGCGTATGTTTTACAGAATCTTTCCCAGGACGCCGTGATCACAACGCTCTATATGCTTGGAAATGTCTTAAGTGCGGGCACATCGGATAAGGGCCATACTACCGGAATCAATGGAGAGTCGGATGGGAATGGAGCTTCCACTTTCTACGCTGGGCGTCAATCTACAGGAAGCTCCATCTCACTCGAAATAAATGGCGAGGAGGATACCACAGTTGTTTACGGCAATGTTGTTCAGGCTATCTCTGAAATTGCCAGCAGCTGCAACGATTCCAAGATTACCGCTCTAGCCCAATCTATGCTCTTGCAGAAAATTGATAGAGTAGATAAATCTGTGGATGCAAGGATTCTACCAGAGGCTGCTGTTCTTGCACTAAATGGCGGGCCACTTGAGTTTAGGTCTCTCCTCAAACTTTACGCAAAGCTTACTATGGATGGAGTGCGAGCAAAAAATGATGGCTTACTGGCTGCAGTAAGTACTTCTGGATTTAGATATTTTTCCCGCAACTAATACGCTCTATACAGGTGACAAAAGGTCGCAATACTTTGTCAAGTAATCTTAAAAGGGATCACCCCCTCTATGATATGTATCTGGAGTATCTGCTAGAAGGTATCATCAGCCGAGGTGATGTGCACCAAGGTCACAATAGTCGAGATGCAGATGTAGAACTTGCAGCGCAGGAAATTGCTCAGCTATTACAACCTCTCGCAATTCTCATGTCCCATAACGATATGGCATCCGATGAGTCTATTTCCGATGAGGTTATGTCTCTGCTTAGAGATGCTTGGTTCAATATTGCTGTTCACGGGTTTTCTGTTGATACCCAGCGAGGCAAATTGTACTTGAATGAGCTTCGTCTAATGGCCATTCATTCCGCGCCTCTTATCGCTGAGCAACGTGGTGACCAGGTTGAGAGTGATATTGAACTCAATACAGTGCTCCGTCGTGGTATTTCTCCCGAGCACGAGTCAGCTCAGAAGAAAAGACTCTCTGATCTTCTACCCTCTAAGGTATCAGAAATCAGAGGTCTGAGCTACCGAAAGGTCATATTTTTGCAAGCAGCTTATTTGGTAGAGACACTACGTGCAGAGGGTGGCGATTGTACAAAAGCTCTGAAGTATTTCCTGGAGCCTAGTATGCGACGCGGCGAAATGAGCAGCACTATGGAAGCCATAACAGACGAGGTTATGAAAACATATCTTCGACAAGCCGAGGCTGGAGTCAATCCAAACTTTTCTGCTCCATTCGTTGCACAGCAACTTGCAGCCGTCTTTAGTGGGTGCTGTTATCGAATTGAGAGAGTTCAGCAGGCCGCAATGCTCTGTGCCGACCGAATCATGAAAGTGGTTCCTTCGGCTCTTTGCCAGAAATCATCTTTGTTTGCGCTCTTGGAGCTTCTCACTCTGATGTGGACTAGCTGCTTGGAAGCTGAAACGGATGAGTATGAATGGAAGTCGTGCTTCACTTCAGCACGTGGAAAAGTGACTGTCGAAATGTCGGATGATTATGCTCTACGCCGACGTACATTGAACAATCTTCACAGAAAAGCCAAGCACTGGGTCACTGATGTGATTAATATTGCACCACTTGATGTCAAGGGACTCCTGCAAACGTATCTATCCGAATATGATGATGATGGGGCTTATGGCCATATCTCACTGGGGAGGTCCTTTGCCCTCGAAATGGGCGCATCCATACCAGCTAATGACCAGAGACTTGGTGCTATTGATCGTCATGTTGACTGTAATATCAATACTGGATCTGACTTCATTGCCCAATATACTACCAGACAAGAGTATCGATACTCAGAAGTGCTGTCGGAGCACAGCACAGACTGGGTCAATTTCATGAAGCTTAATGATCGCCGTGGGTCAATGGCACTTCTATCTAACAGAGACTGCGATGAGGCTGAAACAGTACTTGCTCACTTGGAGCGTCGTTTCTTGGAAAGAAAATATATTCCGATCGGAGAGCTTCGAGATATCTTGCGCAGAGCTGCATCTTTACTTTGCCGCAGTGAGAAGGATGAGTGTGCCATTGCTCATTATCTCGTCAGCATACCATTTGCTCTCTTCACGAAACAGTCAATCAAGCTAGGTATTTCTCTTTGGTTGGGTGTAATCAAAGAGAATCCTCGCATGGAACCACGACTTCTGATGGAAATAGCTCAGCAATGGGAGCTGACGGTGCATCGGCGTCTTGGTATATTCAACAGCCATTTCCTGTAAGTCTCCTGGTCGTTAGGTTTCCAAAGCTGACACATTTAGACATCCTGATCCATTCTATATCAAGGAAGAATTCGCACCAAGTGATAAAACGGTGCTTTCCAGGAGACAAGCTACAGCTCACAATCTTCTGGCCCCCCATGGCCGTCTTCTCCAATTTCTAAGTAGTCACTTCAATGCCACTCGACTGAGTAACCCTTTCACTGAGCGGACATTTGTGCGAATTCTTCAAATTACCTTAGAAGGCCTCCAGAACTCGACTGGTCATCCACTGGCTAGAGAAATCAGGCTCCAGATTGTTCTGTTCGGCCTCAAAGTCCTCAAGCATACTACAATGCTTGACCTATCTTCAAAGTATCGATTCAAGGATCAGATCTTGTCTGCAGGTTTAACTTGGTTTAATTTTGCTCCACGCTGGTCATTCGGTGGCAATAGGTTACAGTTGAAGGCCGAAACCCGTCTTCTCGCTGAGGTAGCTGCAGAGCTTACTCTCGATTCATTCATCGGCCAGCGGGCTACGCCATCTCTTGTCGCTAAACGTGATCTCTTGTGTCTTTTACTCGATAATGAGCAGATCAGATTAACTGTTTGGTTGTTTCCTATGACTCCGACGCAGGATCATCATTTGCCACTTTACAGTGGAAAGGGTCCAACAGAGGTTAGTTTGCACGGCATCTTCCAAGCAACTCATGTTAACATAACTCAGGCAAATCTTGTGTCCTTGGTGAAAACCGCGTGGGCCGAGAGCCCTTCACTAGCAGTGCAACTGCTTGCAAGATTTCCATCTGCTAGACTCCACCAGGATGTCCGCTGGCTGTTGAAGACACATCCAGAAAAGGCCCTTTCTGAGCCGGAGGCGCTAGAGATCCTACTTGAAGGAACGCTGCCGAGTGATTTGAATACACAACTACAGGTATGTAATCTTCCAGTTTTACAAGCATATTTACTCATTCTAATAGTACCTGCTTTATTGGGCACCTGTCAACCCCATCACTGCAGTCACATACTTCATGCCAGCATATGGAAACCACCCTTATGTTTTGCAATATGCTATGCGAGCTCTAGAGAGTCATTCTGTAGATGTCACGTTCTTTTATGTCCCCCAAATTGTGCAATGTCTTCGATACGATGAGCTGGGCTACGTTGAACGATACATTGTCGAGACAGCCAAATTTTCTCAGCTATTTGCTCACCAAATCATCTGGAACATGAAAGCCAACGCCTACAAAGACGACGACTCTCAAATTGTAAGCTAAGCGGTGCCTGTAAGAGTAGTTGATTGCTAATTCAGTATCAGCCGGACGCGATTAAGCCAACCTTGGACCATGTCACTGGCAAGATGATAGAGAGCTTTTCCGGGACCGACAAATCGTTCTACGAACGCGAGTTCAGTTTCTTTGACGAGGTCACGAGTATCTCCGGAAAGTTGAAGCCGTACATCAAACAACCGAAGGAAGCAAAGAAACAAAAAATTGAAGAAGAGCTACGCAAGATCAAGGTCGAGGTTGGCGTGTACCTGCCCAGTAATCCCGATGGTGTCGTGATTGGGATTGATCGAAAGTCTGGAAAGCCTCTTCAAAGTCATGCCAAAGCTCCATACATGGCGACCTTCCGCATCAAGAAAAATAAAGGTGAGTTGGAGAACGTGGATGGAATGCTTGAGGAGACGAACAGCAACAAAACAGTGCCTCAAGATAACACAATCGAGATCTGGCAGTCAGCAATTTTCAAAGTTGGAGATGACTGCAGACAAGATGTGCTTGCTCTTCAGATGATTGCTGCTTTCCGAGGCATCTTTAACAATGTCGGCCTGGATGTTTATGTCTTCCCATACCGTGTGACAGCAACCGCGCCTGGTTGCGGTGTCATTGACGTTCTTCCAAATTCGATATCTCGGGACATGGTCGGACGAGAAGCCGTCAATGGTCTGTACGACTATTTCATTTCGAAATATGGCAACGAGGATTCTTTGCGGTTCCAGGAAGCACGAAGCAATTTCGTCAAGAGCATGGCTGCATACTCGATCATCTCTTACCTTCTGCAATTCAAGGACCGGCACAATGGCAACATCATGATTGATGACGCAGGTCATATTCTGCATATTGATTTTGGATTTTGTTTCGATATTGCCCCAGGAGGGGTCAAGTTCGAGCGGGCGCCATTCAAGTTAACCAAGGAGATGGTTGCTGTAATGGGTGGAAGTATGGACCACCAAGCCTTTAGGTGGTTTGAGGAGCTGTGCGTTAAAGTCTTCCTGGCCTCACGCCAGTACGTCGAGAAGCTTTCGCAACTCGTACTTCTGATGATGGACAGTGGCCTACCTTGCTTCAAGCCCGAGACCCTCCAGCACTTCAAAGAGCGGTTCGTCCTGGAAAAGAGCGAGCGAGAGGCGGCCGACTTTGTCAAGAAGCTCGTAAAGACCAGTGCTGGAAGTTACTCCACGGGTGTCTATGACCAGTTCCAACTGATGACAAACGGCATCCCATACTAGAAGGGGATGGATGTTCGGGATCTGAGCTGTTGGTTACCCATAGTTAGTTAGTGTAGGCTTGAAATTAATAAGCATCGAGCGTTGCCCATCCGCGCCCGATCAAGAAGGAAGTAAGCACGCCATCATGGCGACGGCATGATGCTCTCCCATGTTTCCCAGCCTCCTCGTCGTCCACATGTCAAAGTCGGCCATCTAAACTTCTAAACAACAGTCGTCGCACCTCAGCAACCCGGGCCACTGGCGACTGGGCGAGCCAGTTAAAGTATTCCCCGCGTTTCTCGACAGCGCCGCCACTAGCTGAAAGGAGATCTCGGGTAGCCTTTGGACGATGCCCGACTGTACCTTGTTGACAGAGGAGTACGGCACGGCACAGCTACAGTAGGCCCAATGCAGAGGCAGGCAGAGGCAGGCAGAGGCAGGCAGAGGCAGGCAGACGACGTAGGCCGACGCACCTTCGCGAAAGTTGCTCTTGTCAGTGTCCAGCCAGCGAATCGCAACGGCAAGGAGCGCCACGATCGCACAAGGGAGATTGCGAAATGTCTTGATTTGGGAGAGCTTTCCTGGGGATAGAGGGAGGAGTTTGGGTGGTGCTCTGTTTCTTCAACAACGCGAACTTGGGTCGTTAATTGAAGCCTCGATCTTGTTCCCTTGATTATTTATTCTAATTTATTTCAATTGGCTTCTTCTAGTTTCTCAATTTTCGGGGCTCAGAGGTCAGGAGGCAAACCCCATGTGCTTTGGTGGTTTTCATGAACTGTTTCCGGAAAGGAGCTGCCTCCTCTGAGAGGCGTTTTTTTTTTTCTCTCGTTCTCTCTCTTTTGGCCCTGGTCCGTGAAAAATAGATGGTTTTGCGCACTATGGTCTGGATTTTCACAGGCGTTCCTTGGCACCCCCAGGGCATTTTCAGTGTTGCGGCTGTGGTGGGCCATAAGGTGCGTCCTCCGTAGTCCTCTGCACTACCCATGGCTGGAATATGGGGTCCTAAAAGGGCAGGAATATTTGTGCGACAGGGCTCTGGATCAAACCTGGAAAGAAAGCTCGCGCTGGTGGGTAATGCCGGGCTGGGTAGGGGACTGGTGGGCGAGAGCGTCGTGGGTGGTGCTGGTTGACCCACGACTTAGTTAGCGCCAGCCCCCCCCCCCCAGGACAGCTGAGATTGGGTGCCCGACGGGCTCTACCGCCAAAGCAGAGCCGTGCCATACGTCGGTGGTACTGCACTCGGTCAACTAGAACTGCCTTTGCCGACGAGCCAATGAAGCAGCCCACATGGATGGCGCAACTGGCTTTGTTCCCGTCGCAGCTTTCCCAGGGGAAGTGGAAGTCAAGTCTCAAGGCGCAGGAGGAGCACAGCGCCCCTTACAGCCAAAGTGAAGCACGTGGAGCACCTCATCACACCACACGTCTTACTGTTCCAGGCTCTGCAGCAGTGCGCTACCGACGGTTGCTCCTATCGCTGGTGTAGGAAGCAAGGCAGAAAAACTGGAGGGCTAGGCTGGATGTGAAGATCGGCAGGTCAAGAATCAAGATTCGAGAAATAATGGAGACAGATTCGGGGACTTGGATATCATAGAGTCCTGTTCCTGGCTCGCCTAGGGTTATTTTTGGTCGTAGGAATCGTATGTTTAAGGTACCACTCAAATCCGCCTCCGCGACTCACTCACTGCTCAGGGGCTCGTAAAAGGTCAAAAGCGGATAGGATTCTCTCTGGAAAAGAGGAATGCGTGTTGGCCCCAGCATCCGGCTGCCCACAGAAAAACGTCATACGCATCCTGGATATAATTCGACGCTGCATGGGTACGTACCTACCCCTGAGCCGTGGAATGTGCCCGGATTGGGGGGAGCAACAACAAACACCACGGCGGAGGAATGGAAGGGACCATGTTTCGTCTTGGAGATTTGGTCCCATCTGGATTGAACATTTGACTTTCTGTGCTTTTGGGTTCTGGAACGTCCTTTGGCCGAAGCTCCAGTTACAAGCAACGCAGACTTCACGGCAGCGTGTCTCAGCAGCAGCAACGGCTCGTGTCATCTGAAGCCTCGCAGGCAGCGCTGGGACGGTCTGGCCTGAACTCCGTGAAGGCTGCGGGGGACCACAGGAGTGCAAAACGGCCGGGCATCGAGAGCATCGAGGTCATGATGACTTCAGCAGTGACACTGGTGGGGGGGTGAGATACCGTACTGTATATGTCTCGGTCGGTTGCCTTGGGCGCACGCCGGAGAATGTGAGAGCACGGCGGCTGCGATATGGCTTAAGCTTATTCGATATACCCATAGCATAGGGCATCGGTCCTCTGCTACGACGGCGGTGTTGCGCACGACGCATGGCACCGCTGTGACATGGCATGGCCAACAACAGAGCACCCACCCAATTTCCTCTGGTCGTTGCTCCTGTCTACTTGAATCCGTGCATTAATGGACAATTGGGCCGGAAGAGCTGGCATTGGCCGCGTCCCGTCAGTGCTTTGTCGGTAGTGTCGATTCTAGCGAACAAACCCCACCAGCCAAAACTCAATACGAGCGAGCGTGTGAACCTTCGCGCCAGGGTCCCGTCATTTCTCTCCTTCAACCTTCGCTCGTCTTTGTTTTGTCTGGCCTCGTCCGCGTTGCTGTTGATCTTGAGCCTCCCTCTTGCTGCTCGCTGCTGCCCTTTGCTGCTGCCCTTGTTTGTCCTCATTGCGGTGCATGTATACTTGAGCCTGTGATTTACCGCTCCTTTTGCCCTGGTGAGCTTCCCCTTTCATCTGTTTTACGGGCCAGCCGCCACGGCCACTACTGCTGCACACCACTTTGCCTCTTCGCCGGCCTCTCGATATCTATTTTGGGAAGCCGATCAACAGCCTCTGCTAGCCTTCGTACTTCTTCCAACACCTGGAGAGCCACCAGAACACGGTTTCCACCGCCAAACGAGAGCATCCGAATCTCTTCGCATGCCCGCCGTCGTTGCAGTTCGTGCATCCTGTTCTTGTTGACGTCCTCGCCTGTTCAAGGTGCGACATCATCTACCAATCCTTGCAGCACAGCCAAATTGCGACGAACCCGCATCTGCCCAACTCTTCCTTACGACTTGACGACCATTGAAATACGACCTTACGACTTTTAATTGCCTGCGGAAGCTTGCTGACCTCTTACGAATTCAGTAGATCGTTCTGCGCGTGCTGGGCCTCGACTCTGTCGTTTCCTACCCGACAGCATCCTGCTCTCGCGCCTTCTGTCGTCCTTTTGCATATTTCCTCTGGGTGTAAAACCAACGTCTCATAGAGTCGGTCATCTTCCTGGAAGAATCGACCCTGGGTGTACGGGTCAACCTTTTCTTCCCCCCGGGGTGACTGAGGTCGCCAGCAACCTAACGCCCTCGTCCGCATACACGTATACTATATGCCTAAATTCCCCAAAGGTTTCGGTCGTCGGAAATCGACCGCCAATGCTCTCGAAGACCTCGAGAATCTGCCAGCAGTAGCAGAGCCCTCGTTTAAGGTATTTGAGCGCCCGGTGGGAGGGACCCGATCATTTGATGGCGGAATCAAATTGTCGACAACTTCGCCTGGCAGACCGCTGACTTCTCCCAAGCATAAAGAGGATAGCATTTTTGCAGATATTAAAGGCAATCGGTCAGTGTCCTCTACAAGCCCGCCGTACAGTGGCCCCAGGGTGAAACTGGGACTGGTATCCCATTGAACATAACTGACGTTGAAAAGTGGCAGTGGCGGCTCAAATACCAATACCATATCAACCATTGACAATTCATCGAGGTTGAGTGCGGCCTCTACAGCTCCCTCATCCACCCACGAGACAAACTCAAACGAGGACTGGAAGTCTCCCCATGACAAGCCTTTTCATGATATCCCTATGCCTCCAGTTCCCAAATCTAGCAGTACTTTCTCTCTCAAAAACGCCGGCCGAACCGTCTCTTGGGGTCGCAGCAAAGCTACAGCTCCTTCGCCTTCGTTAAAAGCTCAAGATCATCCCCGATCCTCAGAAAATTCTCCATCGCCCATAGAGGACGAGACTTTTGGCAGGCAAAGAACCGTTACTGCGTCGAGTTATGCTAGCACCGCAACTCCGCCAAAATTGGATGAAAGAGAGCTAGCTTTGAACTTGGGAGGTGGTTTTGATTCAGATATGTTCGCAGGCATCGGGAATCGTAAGAGTGCAATTCTGGACGGAGACAACTTGAGGGGCATGTCTGCCAGTCCGGTGCGTAGTTCCTTCTTCGAAGCTAGAGACAGCTGAGCTGACCTAAAACCAGGAGTATTATCCTTCCAAGCCAATGGCGCCGCCAGCAGCGTCGCCAGTAGGAAGATCATACCCTGTGCGTCCATCACCTTTGCACATTGACAAGAAACGAGATATTGAGCCATCTCCGTATTCTTGGAGCAGTCAACATTCTCACGATGGGTTGATGGCGCAACCTATCTCTCCCCCTCCACCAGTGCCTGTGCACGCCCCGCAAATGTCACGGTCTATTGATAGCCTTCCTTCCGCGGTACCTCGGCCTCAAAGACCTGGTGGCATCACCGACGTTGGAGTGCGCCGAACTAGTGCGTTTTCTGCCAGGAGGCAGTCGACACTTTCGTATGGAGATGGAGTAGATGAAGACGCCCGGCTTTTGCGCGAATCTGCAAATGCAAGTCGTCAATTAGGTGAAGACAAGGGACGAGAAGGTTGGATGCAACGCGCAAGTCCTGATTACAGCACAAAGAAGTATAATGATGCAGGAAGTGACGCTGCTGAGCCAACACCTCGCGCCAACAAGGTGCAACCCAAACCTCAAGCCGAACCAGAGCCAGAAACAGCGGTGCAAGATGAAGATTTGTTCGAGCAAACAATTGATCCACATGTTGCGGAAGCTGCGAACATTGCCCTGCAGTTTGAGGAAAAGCCAATTTCTCCACCAACACAATTCACACCGCAAATGAAAGTCATGACGCCGGCTCAATTTGAAAGATATAAGCAGGATCAGGATCGGCTGCGAAGTGTTGGTGGTGGTATCAAAGATGACGATGAAGAGGAGGAAGTGGAGGAGGAAGAAGAAGACGAGATTGAAAAGAACCGACAGCTCGCTAAGCAGCGACGAAAGCAGGAGGCGCACATGGCTGTGTATCGACAACAGATGATGAAGATGACAGGAGAGACTCCAGTTCCAAGGCCAAACTTAGCGACCCAGAGTACACCAAACCTGTTGATGAACGGCAAGCCAGAAGAAGGGGAAGAGGAGGATGAGGAAGTGCCATTGGCTATTCTCGCAGCTCATGGCTTCCCGAACAAGAACAGGCCACCCAACCCACAACTCAACAGCATGGGATCTAACCCCAATCTTCGCGCAGCAGCTCAAAGTACTGGTAACGCAGGTGGAAACCTTCCAGTCTTTGCACGAAATTTGCCTCAAGACCCTTACCTAGGTGCAGGTCTTGTGCACCCCAGCAACCGCGAGTCTTTAGCTTTTGGAAACGGGTCTCTGCACGGTAGTCCAGCCCGACATCTCCCACCTCCAGGTGGACTTGTTGGGGTGATTGCTGAGGAAGAAAGGTCTCGTGCTCTGAGAAGAGGCAGTCCGAATACCAATGGTGATTTCGGTGGCATGCCAGGCAATGGCTTCAACGGCATGGGTATGCCATCACCTGGGATGATGGGAATGAACGCAATGGGACAGCCGATGATGCTCACGCCTGGCGACCAAGCTCAAATCCAGATGACTCAACAGATGCAGCAGTTCATGCAGATGCAAATGCAATTTATGCAAATGATGGCCAGCGGACCAGCGATGCAGCAACAACAACAACCGCAACCCAATGCGGCTATGTCCCGACCAGTTAGCAGTCATCTTCAACCGGGGCATCCTGGGACTCCAAACCTCCGTCCTGCAAGTGCCCATCAAGGCAGAACCATGTCTATGCTAGACCCTAACTCGGCACCATGGATGCAAGGAGGCCCACTGTTCGCTCCTTCCATCCACAATCAGGGAGCGGGATATGCCCCGTCGATAGCTCCATCGGAGAGAAGCAATATCGGTCTTCCTGGACGTTACCGGCCGGTGTCACACCTTCCCATGGCCGAGAACAAGTCACGAACCTCAACGATGACGGGAGGCTTGCAGGGCTGGGAGAACAAGAATGCATCCGCAACTATTAGGCAGGTCCGAAAGATGAAGAGTGCATCGGACGAAGACGATGATGAGGGATGGGCTCAGATGAAAGCCAAGCGTGAGAAGAAGAAGTCGATTTGGCGCAGTAAGAAAGAAGACAATGGGTTGAAGGAGATGGTGAATTTCGCACAATGATATTACAAATAGGGAGGATGCTGTTGTGAAAATACGAAAGGGGTCAAGATCTGTTCATATGATGCATTACAAATTCGGCGTTTTAAGATGAAGTTGGATGGGGATTGGGATCTGTTGCATCTTGGATACGAAGAAGAGACGTACAGAAGTATCGTGTTTGTATAGTAGAATACGAGTACCTAATTTAATTTCCGGAAACTGCGTCTCTTTTTCATCCACTTCGCACGCCCATCTTTTGTGGTCTTTGAACTCCAGAGTATCCTGTAAATTGAAAACCATACAGGACCCAACCCTACCGCCATCTAGTGAAATTCAGATGTAAAATGAAACCTAGGAGCGAAGCCATGATGAACTATCGAATCATGAGATCTTGCCAGCAGCCCACTCCCGTCTCTTGACGCCCAACTCCACCGCCGCCGCGCCCCAATCCTCGCCGTGGTTATGGCTGCCGCTGGAAACGCCGGCACGCGCCAAAGCCTGGTCCTCGTTCAACACCGTCAGCAGCCCAAAGATCAAAGGCACGCCCGTGTCAAGCTGCACACGCATCAACCCGTGCGAGACGCTCTCGGCAATGTATTCGAAGTGCATGGTCTCGCCCTTGATGAGCACCCCGATGGCGATCACGGCATCAAAGGGAGCCGTGCTTGCTGCGTTGGTCGTGGACAACGACGTGAGGTCGCTCGTGGAGCCCCCGAGCAAGTCGCCGGCTCCCAAGGTCGAGGAACTCGTTGATTGCACCTGGGATGCGGAGTAGAGTCTATTCATTGTGCATAGCTGTCAGTGATGGGCTCTTGGCTGGTTGTGCGGAGGAGGGGGGGTTTATGTGCTGTTCAAGGGGCTTACTTGGAGCAGGCAATAGGCAGCTCCCACGATCCTGGCACAGATTGAACCACGATATTTGATTCTTGGACTCCGGAAGCTAGGAGAGTCTTCTTAGTTCCCTTGAGAAGAGGCTCGATAATTGCTGAACAAGAGAGAAGCGCCATGTTAGTCAAGGTCCATGTGCAGTTAGTGGGGTATACACCCGGAGGTTCATACTTGTGTTCCATCTTGCGTGCACAATTCCTATGCGGAGGGCACTTCCATCAAGTTTCTGAGCTTCTCCGGGTCCCTTAAGTGATGCCATGATTCCTGACTTGCTTGATGTGTATATGCAGTTGTGTCCTGTTGTTGTGGTGCTATGTAAGCTCGACAAGCTGTGGAGCTCGCGGGGTCGTCGACGATTCCCGGCACTAGAGCAGCGGATCATCGTTCTTCCTGCCAGCAAGAGCAATTCAAAAGATTTCTTTCGAACCCCTCAGTGTCCCACCCAGCTCACGACTACTCGAGAAATAAACCAAGTCTTTTATATTTTGAAGCTATACAACGCGCTTTAGCATTACAAGTCCTCATATTTCTTGCAATCATGTCCCACGATTTCCCTCATACGAAAATCACCGTCCTGATCTCAGGCAATGGATCAAATTTGCAAGCTCTTATTGATGCGACGACGACAAAATTAGTACCCAATGTACAAATCGTACACGTAATCTCGAATAAGAAAAACGCGTATGGCCTCACACGTGCTGAGAAAGCGGCCATTCCCACAACGTATCATAACCTGATTGCCGGGAAATATATGAAGTCTGGCGAGACTGATCCGGTGGTCAAGCAGAAAGCTCGCGAGGCCTACGATGCAGATTTGGCAGAAATTGTTTTACAGACGGGCTGCGACCTAGTTGTGTGTGCGGGGTTCATGCATGTCCTTGCTCCGACCTTCTTGGATCCACTGAGTGCACGACGGGTTCCTGTCATTAATCTGCACCCCGCTCTACCAGGGAAATACGATGGCATTTCCGCTATCAAGAGAGCCTACGATGACTTCCAGGCAGGCAAGCTCGAAGGTGGTGTTACAGGTGTTATGGTACACTTTGTTATATCAGAGGTTGATCGTGGACAGCCTATCGTGGTGAGAGAGGTCCAGTGTAAAAGTGGGGAGACGCTGGATGAGTTGGAGACTCGGATGCACGAGGTTGAGCACTCTATTATTGTCGAAGGCACTGTATTGGCTATTTCTAGCCTTTGGCAAGAGAGAAAGAAGAGCACGGCTTAAAATTAGGGAATGCTCTTGGCAGCATCATTACGTACCATCATGTACAACGCCAACAAACTCCAACGGACAGCTGAGGAATGACTTGCGCGTACCTCACTGTGCCGAAGTTGCTAGCAAGTCCTTGTTTGACGGGTCTCCCTACGTGGCTACAGGCTCGTCTGGTTTGGTACTTTGGCCGTTCTCAGGCTGGCCACTTCTTCGCGTTGGAATCCAGGACAGGAACATCTCCACGTCCTTGGCAATAGCACCCGGCACTGCCATATTTTGCATCCATTGAGGCAGTACCCCCTTGGCGTCAGAGGCTGTAGCCATGATCCATTCGATCTCGCCAGTGCTGGGCAGCTCCCTAATACGCTCAATCGAAGCATAGGCAGCTACGACCAGGCTTTTATCCCGGGCAAACTCAGCGTAAGGGCTCTTTTCAAAGTCGGATAGGGGAATGGATATAACAAGGAATTCTTTTGCTCCTGCCAATTCTGCGGCAAGCTGTAAAACTGGGAATGTTCGGTTTTTCAGCGGCTTCGGGTCGATCTTGTGCTTCATCTCTTCCACAACAAGCGTAAGGTTGGTCCACCGTGCACCATGCACTTCAACCTCAATTCCACTGGTGTCCCATCTGATAGCTTCTCGAGCTCCAATTACAGTCGGCGTGAAAGCATCCTCGGTCTCTGCGTGATGCTCCTTAAAACTGTGTGTGAACTCCTCCCAACTCGCCGTGCCCTTCTCCGCCTTGTTTTGATGGCAACTTCGCCGACAGAACCACGTCTCATCTTTCCTATCCGCATGGAGACTACCCATACCCTCAATCTTGTCTAGATCCTTCCCCGGCACTACCTTTTCAAACAAATGAACCGGCGCATCTGAGTGTGGATAGTTTTTTGGCGATCCTTTCGTCTTCCACGTCAAATCCCCTCCAGCTTTCGGAGCTACACCGTCGATGAATGGAATTGACTCGCCCAGAATCTTAGTCACAAAGGTCGTTAGGTTTGGTGCAGCAACAGCGCCAGACCCGTCGCTGAACTTCTCATTAGAAGCTCGATTGCTTGGCTCGACACCTTTACCTCCCAGAGGTAATTGTGATATCGACAGCCCTTCCAAGCGGACTAAAGGACCAAGCTGTACAGCCATTGTAAGTACAGAACTACCGAAGTGCAAAAATAATCAGAAGGCAAAAGCAAAGGCCAGCGTTAATGCCAGATATGAATGACATCGCACGAGTATGAATCTCGAGCGCGCTCAGACTTAACGTCAGAGGTTAACCTCCTGGCCCAGCTACCCTTGCTTAGCGCCGGTCTCATATTATTCCGTCCGACTACACGCCTAGATTCCGCGTCTGAAGTTTAAGAAGTACAAAGATCTAGACCCAGAAACAAAGATATCATCTACGATCATGGTAGTCGACGAGGTCGTCACAGACCCCGCCCTGAAGAGGGCGCTCGCAATCTCGAATCAAACACGCGACCAAGCGCTGTCACTCGTAGACCTATCATCGAATGCACCTCTTTCCGAAGAATCACAACTCCAAATTTCCAAGCAGCAGAAGCAGCTCGTCAGTTACCTAGCCCAACTCCGAGGCTTGCACCGCGATGCGCATGTGGGGGCCCGAGAGACAAAGGCAGTTACTGCAGAGGCACGTCAAGAAGTAGACAAGCTTCATCTACAATTGCAGAATCTATATTACGAGCAAAGGCATTTGCAGGGAGAGATTGCAGCTTGTGAATCTTATGAGTGTGTTGCTACTTCCATCCATCACCAATGTAGAAGCTGACTTAGATTATGACAGTCACAAATACCGTCAATTGCCACTTATTCCGGTGGAAGAATTCCTTGCTGAGCACCCAGAACATGCCGATGCGGACGAGAATGCCTTGATGATCGCACGGATTGATCATGAGCATGCGGAGCGATTAGCTTTGGAAGAGCAGAGACAGGGCTTACTGAAGAAAAAGCAAGGTCTTATTGCAGATAACAAGAAGCGCAAGGACGACCTGGCGAATTTAGACAAGGATCTGGAGAAGTTCATCGACGTATGTCTCACCTTCCCAAGGTGGATGTGAGGCCATATACTGACGAAGCTTTTAGGCCGCAAAACCCATTCAAAAGACTTTTGAGAAGGTGGTATGAGAATCGAAGTGCGCAGGAATGGTTAATCAATTTTCTGGAACAAGATTCGAATTTGATGGTGGTCTAAAACGGGACGCTTAGGGGAGAAATGGCAAACGTAAGCTTGGCAAGCTTCAAGCTCTTTGCTGGCGGCAATTCACCTTGCATATGCCTGGAGGTGGGAACCAGCGTCGCTTCCAAAGAAGCATATCTGCTACCTCTTATCGACCTATATGTTGCAAAAGCCTGTGTGCTTTTGCCAGGTCGACATGGTAAAATTAGAACCCTAGCAATGGACCAAGCCAGATGAATCAAAGAAAGATACATATATGTTGCTTAAGGATTCAACTCATTGTGATACTCATCTTGGCTTGTATTGTTTAATTGAGTAAATTTGGAACTTATTCTGCATTTGTGTAACAATATGCCAGCAACAAGTACAAGTGTTGCATTTCAATGTCACTTCTGCTGCCCACACATCTAGTTGTATGACGGACTCTGTCTGAAGCTGAAGCTCACTTATCACCCCGTGTGTGCTGATATGGCGAAGGGTTTCACAACAGTATGACCAACTCTTCCTCCTTCATACCTACAAGTATCTAGCAGCAAACTCCCTCCACTGGAATAATCTCGAATGAATTATCTATGAATGTCGGCGCAAAATTCTTCTCTATGCCTTCATAAGAATATATGCGCAAGGTTTTTCTGCGGGACACAGACATGCATGTTGGGTTTATGTTTGATAGTACGGTTATAACTCTTCCCCCAATAATGCTTAGAAGTGAGGTGGGCAGTATATTTATTACTATACTACACTTGACTAACATGCAAGACCTCAGCGGGGGGGCTGGGGGGCTGTGGGTTGATGTATATCTTCCTGTCCAGCTCATAATGAAAAACACCGTGAGGGCTCTGCAGGCACAGTCCACTCCATTCTGATGTCTACATGTCATAAAATGCTCCTTGTTGCTATTCATTCATGTCGCAAAGGCTTCTCGGTGAGGAGAAGGAAAGATTAACGAGAGTGATTGATTTTGTACACACTATATAGAAGAGCTTTCGATATTCTGTAGTTTCCAAGAAGTTCAGCGTGGCCATGTTCGTCCAAGTTTCGCAATACAAATCTAAGATAGCTAGACTAAAGTACTATGACTTGGATGTGGAATCTCAGCTATTTCTATGCTTGGATGTAAAACTAGATGTTGCTAGGAGGCAGGAGGTGGTACAAATACAAAGAATTATTTGTAAGAAGATCACGTTGGGCAAACATCCCTTGAATATCACAGGCGGTCGGCAATTTGTAGGCCATCCTGACGCGGACGGGTTGGAGATTGCAGTCTAATGTTTCCTTCTTTAGACGTTCTCCCGTGGCGACGCAGCGCTGTACCTCAATTGGTGAGCTTGAGTACTTTCGAAGCAATAATAGCACAACGCCGCACGGAAATTTTCGGCCTAGGAGATCGGGTGGTGGTTCACATCATCGAAGGATTATTGTCGCGAATCAGCAAATGTATCTTCAAATGTAGACAATTCTCAGATACGTATTTGCATATACCGTAACATTGCATCGATGCAACTGGTACGTTCTTTTCCCCACAACTCCCTGTTCCTGAGACTTATTGCAACAACCATTGAAAGGTATATTGGAGAAGGGGGGGGGGGGCGCTATAATACGCGAGCCTCTCTAGCAGTTTGAATCTCTCCTTCACTTCCCCCCGGTGTTCAATTTGACAAAGACAGTAGTAGCCATATGGCCTGAAACGAGTCTTGAAAATAGTAGCACAGCGCTCATCGTGATGAGATGAACTGGCTTGACAAAATCTTCGGTAAGCGGAGCTTTCGACAGTTGCTTCGTCGTAGCCATGGCGCTGGGTTCACGGCCATCCTCTACGTAAGTATCAAGGACCATTGAATTGGCAGTCATTATTACATTCAGTCAGACACAACCCTCGGCACAGCTAGCGGTAATGAAATGGCCAAGAATTGAAGTCTGGGGTGTACCAAACGGTGCTTGGAGATGATATGACCGCTGTGTTGTTGGAAGACAATCAAAGCTTTCTTTGGAGTTTGGCGAACTCGAATCAACCACCAAAAAGAAATAGAATAGGACTGCTGAAACTCGGCAAGCCTTGCGATGGAGTCGGTGTTGTCAAGGTGGAAGGTTCTTCTGGAAGAAGCAACCTATAGCAACAACAACGAATTGGTGTCGCGCAGCGAAGAAAAGTTAAGCGATCGAGTGGCATAGGTATCAATAGCTATGCAGATATCTGACCATTAGACTCCTTGCGATATTCTTGAACTAGATTTCCCACCTCTTTTGAACTCTCCTGTGACTGGACGTAGCGTTGTACAATCTCAAGTTTCTAAGGATTGCGTCGGAGTGAGTGCATCCAAATCAATTTTCTCCATCCGCCAATATTCGTTTATATTCCACCGAGCTTTCATCCACAGCAGAAAGATCCCCTATCAACGGTAGTATAATAAATTATTGAAGCATTCTAGATAAAATCATGCAACTGGAATAGCACAATGAAACCATCATAGCGTAGCAGTCGTGGCTCTCTCTTCCCTGGACATTACGAAGCTTCAAGCTTGCAAGACGTCATTTTTCACTGTCCCCTACTCAGTAAGCTGTAGCCATCACTAAACACTGATAACCCCTTTACAGCCACCAAGCAATAACATCAGTCAAACCCTTACTCAAACCCATCCAAGGCGAGCCGACAGGGCGTGAGAAGTAACCATCATCTAGCCACCCAGAAGAGCTGGTCGTCGGGTATACCACGGCTCAGGGTGATCACCTCCCCCATCCTCCACGCCATGCCATCCCTCGACGACGCAAGAAATCCCACCAGACAGGAAAGCGCCAGCCAAAGGCGCCGAACGAATCTCCCATGCCTACAATGCCACAACCCTCCACAGTCCAGGAGCAAGGTCCCGGAAGATTTTCAAAGCGGGGGGAGGGAGGGAACTGTGCCGTAGAGCTATGCCCCCGGTCGAAAGATAAGCCAGAGACAGTCGAGCAAGATACGAACAACAGGTACATAGATAAGGCCCCCCTTCTCCCTACATTGTGGCGTACAGTACCGTATCGGGAGGTAAGACGATGACGTGCCTAGCGCGCCTTCACCCCGGAGGATCAACGCGAGAGACAATAAGAAGCCTATTCATAAGATCGGCTCTGCTCTGCCTTGCATCGCGGATAGGAGAGGAGTCGAGACGATGATACCTTGCGTAGCAGGCGAGGCGAGGCGAGGCGGTCGGTATCTCTCGCTTCAGGGATACTGATAAGGCTTTAGTTAACGAACAAACCCGTGTTTTAGATCTCCAACGTACGGTCCGGTATAGTACGGGGAAAAGAGAAAAAGAGAAAGCTTCACCCTTGCAAAGCATGTCATGCTCAGCGGGGTATGAGTTGATGTCCCCGGGGGGGGGGGTGCTTGGGCCTCGCTTTTCCTGGCACCCCGGAAAACCAACAGCTTTTTTCTTGCATGTTGGCTGGCGATGGCATTTGGGCGAAGCCCGGCACAGCCAATTTGATGATCGGTGGTGGTATGCATGCATGCATGCACGACGACGGGGATGGGGGGACGGGTGTGGCTTGGCATGGCGGTTGGGGGGCGTGAGACGTCATGCCTTTTCTTTCTGGGTCGGGGGTTTCTTGAGCTTGGGAGGACGGGTCGGGGTGAGTGGTGATGATGGATGATGGCGTGGGGATTTGGGAGAGATTGCTTCTGCTGGGTGGTTTTTTGGTGGGAGTTGGTACGTACCCGTCTGCTGGACAGCAAGGTAAGTGCTGCTTCAGAAGTCCAGGCACATATTAAGACTGTACATGGTACATATCCATGGAGGATGGAACGAGCACCAAAGCGTGACCAGCTCATATCAAGCTGCCAACACAATGGATGGGAATGTAAGAATAGAATGATGATTTTATATGTACTTCCTTGATGCTTTTTGCTCTTCTACAGGGCCCTTTTCCGGAAAGATAAAAGAAATTAATTCCACCAACTCCTTGCGATTCATATCCATCCAAATCCCCCACACACGCACGCAAAAGTATATCCAAAGACGGCTAACAGAAAGACGCATATACAAGACATAACATGACTCCGCAGCTATGTTTTCAAGCAGCGTCGCCGTTAGAACCATTCGCTAGGCCTTCCTTTTCCTTCTCCATATCCTCGGCAGCAACACCGTGTCGGTCGCCTTGAATACCAGTGTGCGCATTGCCATTCGACTCGGGGTTCTGGCCGGTGATCATATCGCTATGTTGTGGGATACCGTGTCGATCCTCAGGATTGACATGGCTCTCCGTCTGCTCAGGCTCATCCTTGGCCGGCGTCCAGGCAAGGTAATCTCGGCGAACCTCGACGTAATCGTATGCGAACTCGCCGAGTTGATCATCGTCCATACCGAGCAGCTCGGCCTCTTCCGATGCGCGCAGATGCAGGCCGGGGATCTTGTTAATGCCGTAAGCTAGGATAGCGGAAACGACGAAGGCGTACGCGGTGCAGGCGACGATGTACGCGACTTGGATGTAGAGTTGCTTCCAGTTGTGGTTGAGCCAGCCGCCGTTGATGAGGCCAGTGTTGACGCCGTCGAGGCCAATGATGTAGTCGGCGGCGAAGAACGCATTGAAGAGGAGACCGACCATTCCCGCAATACCGTGCTCGGCGAACACATCCATACTGTCGTCGATGTGGATCCAGAACTTGATCTTCGTGGAAAAATTGGATACGATACCCGTCACAATACCAAGGATCACGGATGCCCACGGAGGAATGTATCCTGATGCTGGTGTTGCTGCTACGAGCCCAGAAATGCAGCCTGAGCACCATCCGACCATGGACCACTTGCGGGCTATTGAAGATGATTAGCATTCGAGCTGATTCTCAAGGATGTGTTATGACTAACCAAGACGGTAATCTAAGAGACACCAGGTGATGCTGCCAAACATAGCTGCGAGACAAGCTAAATTCAGTCAGTCTACAGAGCTCCAAAGATCATGACAGAGCAGGGACGAGCTTTCAAGGTGCAGGTGCTCGCGAAATATACTTACAGTTCCAGCATGCCATGACAGCGCGGAGGTTGGCACCAAAGGCAGAACCACCATTGAAGCCCAACCATCCAAACCAGAGGAGAATCGTTCCCAGAGTGATCAGAGAAACGTTATGGGGTCGGAAGTTCAACATCATCTTCTCCTGTCGCTTGCCGAGAACCATCGAGTAGGCGAGAGCTGAGAGCCCAGAACCAATCTCGACAGGTCCACCACCGGCATAATCCAACACTCCATAAGTGAAGCCCCAACCGTTGACGTTCCACGCCCAACAGGCGATCGGGCAATATACAATCGTGGCCCAGCAGAAGATGAAGACCAGGGCCGGAATTAAGCGACCTCGCTCCGCCACGGCGCCCATGACAATCGCCGCCGTGGTTGCACAGAACTGGAGTTGGTAGAAGGAGTAGAGGAGTTCGGGGATGAGTGGTGAACCTGGTGACGGCGTGCCAAGGGTCTTCATCAGACCAAAATGACCCAAATTTCCAATAAATCCATTGGTCGCCGAGGAGCTAAAGGCGAGGGAGTAGCCCCAGAAATACCATTGGAAAACGATGACGGAGAAACTGGCCATACAGGCCCAGATCATACTGAGGGCCGACTTACGACGGGCGAGGCCTGTTTGCCAAAATCATAGTCAGTCGTGGTCCTGAAATCGGTGGACGCAGGGGTACTCACCACTGTACAGAAATCCCAGACCGGGAATCATGATTAAGACCATACATGACGAGACAATAATATATGCTGTTCCACGTCGTCAGCATCTCCTGTCATGACCGGTATAGCTTGCTCGAAATCTCTCACCTTGATCACCTGGATCAAACCATTGGTTCAGATTCTCGACGGCAGAGTCGCCTCCATCGCCGCCCGTGCCATTGTAAATAGCAGGCGCTCCCACCCAGGCGTAGTTGGGGGCGTACGACATGATCCTCTCGACTGGGAGTCGTCAATTGCAGGTCCGGCGCTGCTCTGCTCGAGATGCGAGTATCGCGTGCGTCGACAAGTAGCGAGGAATGACGTATCTATAGCTGGACGGCCGAACGAGGAAATGGGACACACTGGCAGACGGGGCAAGTCGATGGGATGGTTCGAGGATATAATGTTCGAACCCTCGCAATGAAAAAAGGAAAGAAGGGCAGCGCCGGAGCCACGAAAACAAAGTCGGCACCGATAGGGACGGATTGGGCTAGGAGTTTAATGATGGGCGAGGCAGCGGCAAGAGGTCAAGTAAGAGAATGATGTAAGAAAGGATCGGGGGGAAGCTATGTCTTTAGTACTTGGCTTAGGCCGCTCTGGAGTAGCTCCCTGGGGGTCCCGCAAAGGGTTCCCGAACACCAGGAGGAGGAGGGACAATACCAAGAGTCAATCAATGCTCGCAATGGCGTGGGATGATGGCCTGGCCTGGGCATGGCATGGCACGCGCTACCTCAGCCCATGCCGGGAGGTATGTAAAGGACAGTCAGTTAGGGGACGCTCTCTGTTGCTGCTGCTGCTGCATCGGACCAGCAACAGAACATCGCTTGCTTCCGGGCTTGGCCTTGCAGACCAGGAGCAAGGAAGAGGAGGACCGCGGGCAGGGAAGTGCTCTGTACGTCCAGCAGCGAAGGGCAGCGATGTGCGACTGGATCTGCACTCGACGACACAGCTGGGACGCCACATGCACCCTGGGCCATTGCTGCGATTTGATGTCTCTTGGCCAGCATACCGTGGACACCCTCCCCAGCCATGGATGTCGTGGCCATGCTGCTGGCTGTCAGTTTTTTTCCCTTCCACCGCTGGTGTCTCGGTTCGGGGGCACGCGAGCCCGCAAATTGCACGGCTGCAGCGGAAGTTACAGTGAGTGAGGAGGAGAGAGCTCAAGACACTACGGCACATGCGTCAAAAATCCGCCCTGGAGGATGACCAGCTGCACTTTTTTTTCCGTGTTGCTCAGATGCATGCAACCAAACGCCCCGGCAAAGATTTTACGCCCTGCATTCACCACACCATGCCACCCACCACCATGCCACCCCGCGCGCCGAAGTCGCTCAGCAAGCCAGCACGTTCTCGCATCCTGCCAGGCACCGGGCGAGAAATTGGGAAATTTTCTGCTCGCGCGCGCCCTCGCTCGCGCGGCTCTCATGCCTCGTCCTGTCCGTAGGTACCGTCGGCTGCGGGTAGACATGGGGGAATCCTCCAGCCACGCTCCACTCGAGCCCTGCGCTTTGCGCCTACCGGGCTCCATCGCTCACGCCAATTACCTAAAGACTGTGGGGTAGCTGCGGCCATATTGGGCTGGCTGTTAGCTGAGCTGTGTAGGTCATGAGCGCTCCGCCCGAGCACGATTCAGGTACCAAACGCCTCCGTCCGTGTATCGCCGTGCTGCGTGCGAGAGAGGGAGAACGGATGGCCCTCCAGGACGACCGTGTTTACATGCTGAAGGCCGCTATGATGTCTTCGGGGAAACGCCATCGTGGTCTTGTTGTTGTTCGGTCGGGAGGAGCAGTGGCATTCAAGACCCCGATGCCAACCCAACCCATGTCCGCCTCGATCAGCATCGCTCTATTTAAACCAAACCCGATTGCCCATGCCAATCAAGGTTTTTTGGATGCGCAGCACCCGCATCCCGGGCTCCTTCGCCCGATGGATGGCCTTACATCTACCGAAGAAGCTCCAAATTCCCATCCCTAAATCCTCGCACGACATGTAGAATGCCGTCGCCGAGCAGCTGTGAAAGTAGAATATACAGCCAACCCATCGAGTTTCCCCATCCCTTCCCCTCCACAGGGCCTTTCACGCGCGGGCTTGGGGCGTTCTCGCAGCTCGCCCTGTCCGTCCCGCATCCAGGGCTCGGCTGTGACGTATGGGGGTTCTTCAGAGGCCGGATGATGGCATCTTATGAATCATCATGCTCATTCAAACGGGCTCCTGATAAGAAAAGAACCATTGACGTTGGAGCAGCCAATCACCGCGAGTTCCTTTATCTGGCCCCAGGGTCCAATGGGAGGGGCTGCCGCAGGGTAATGCAGTTGTGTAATGGTGCCAACTGGGGAGGCGGCTCTTGGCTCTGCAGTAGCTAATTCGGCTCCCATGTCCATGCCGTTGCTTTTTTCCCTTGCTCCCAGGCCCCGAAGGATTCTCCGCTCCGGTTGGCAGTGCAGTACATCGAGATCATGGATGCAATTTTTCAGATCGCGTCAGCCGTGTGACCAGATGCATTCTGGCTGGTCGTGGGTGCTGTCCCGGCGCCTTGTTTACTTTACGTCCAGGCTAATTGGGCTGCGAGCGAACTCCACGAATTGCGTTCCCGGAGGCATAGAGCAAATAGCTGTGTGGTCTTGCTATCCTCGCCCACCTACTTCCATCCATTCCATTACTTGAGTTCCTGCCCAATCTTCCAAGCGCCGTTGATTAGAGTGGCTTCGCGTGCACCACAGCTTTCTCTTCGCAGCTTAAACCTTCTGATAGACAAGGCTGTCGACAATCTGTCAGCCTCGCATCAGCCTTGTGTAAAAACACGGACGGCACGTCATCTGAACCATCACTCCATGAAACCCATCCCCAAGCCACACAATTCGATGTCGCCAGCTCACAAGCCCGCACCGGCGCTATGGTTAACACCAAGGGACGCCGTGGGTTTGATGAGATTATAGTGAGCAACTGCGCATGCCAGCCAGGCATTGAACGCTACCGCGAGCCATGGGAAGAACTCACGGCACCCCCTCTTGCAGAGGACAATCTTCAGCCGCCGCACTTTGGCCTCAATACGCCGGGCGCGCCATTCATCTCGCCATGGAGATCCAATCTGACAGCTCTGTCGCAGCAGTGCAATGTAAGTGGAGTGAAGAGCCGGATCCAAACCCCCAGTCTCAGCCTCATGACGCTCAGGCTGTTGGCCATTTCCTCAGGACGTTGCTGACCCGTCGCAGCTGTACTTCGCGGCCTACCAATCCAGGATTCATATCACGGCCCCGCGGAATATCAAGCAGGCGCTCCCGGGCAAATCCGATATGGTCATTGTCCTCCCTCGCTCGCCGGAAGGCTGTGAGATCTTACCAGCCATCGACTCGGACCATCCACACGCCGTGAACCATATCGTAATTGGAAAGCTGGGTGATCATGAGGTTCTGCTGATGGGGTGCGACGATGGCGACGTCATTGCCTTCTATACGCACCTCATAATGGAGCAGTTCGAGCAGGTTGCAAGAGGCCATGCGGATGGGGTGACTCCGTTATGCAGTGTAACACCGTAGGTTTTGTCTTCTTTGGTCCTATCATGACCAGACCCCCTCAGAGCATGCCCCCTATTTCTTTCTTGGTGCTGGAATTTGAGAAGGAGGTTCTAGCTAAGGGGACTTGCCCTCTCTCACTCGTAATACGTCAAACACATCAAGTCATAAGCATGCAAGTCAAATCTGAGATATCCTGAGCTCTCTCACTCTTTACGCTCGTTGCTCGCTCAATTCACTCGCACCTAACTCGCTACAGATTCTTCCACGAGAATGTCAAATCCAGTGCCTGGGGTCTTGCCATCCACCCCAAGTCACGACTTATCGCAGTGGGATCAAATCGGAGGGAAGTTACAGTCTTCGTTTTCGGTCTTACAGACCCTCTGATCCGGGTTAACAAGTCGCCCTCAGCCGCAAATAGCATTCTTTTCCCCGACTGGAACTTGCCTGCTGATAGTGACGAAACTCCAACACGATCTGCAACAGAAGGACGCGAAGAGAACTTCCGAAGGACGTTGTCTTTGTGTCCTAATGGCCAGTACGTATATTTCTACTCTACTTTATATCTTCTCAACGCTGCAATTTCTTCGGCTTTGCTTGCTTCGGTATGGCTTTAGCAGGACAATACTGATAGTAACTCAATTGCTCTGACTTGATCCGTATGGCAGTGCTTCCATACGAATATTTTTCGGTTCGAACCAGAATTCTAGCCCATTCTCATGTTTTACAAGTAGTCTAGTCAGAATGCTGATATTGTTTGTAATAGCAACATCCCTTCGCTAACCTTTGGCAACGATGAAAATGGTCAAGCTCGAAGTGTTATAGCCGTTGATATCCACGGCAATCTATGGTATCTTGACATCTGGAGCAATAATAAACAGTGTCGAACCAGTATGTATATCGATGTTCCAGAAAATCAACGATCTTGGTGAGTCTATCCTTCTAAATCAGGGAGCTTAGCAGAACGATGGACTTACACAAACGCACAAGGGGGTGGGGAATCCAAGTATTAAACTTTGACTCGTTCAAAGCAACAGCCTCTCCCGAAGAAGCATTCGGCACAACTTCCAGAGTTTCTAAGAAACTTGGTTTATACGAGTACGGAGGCACCTTTGACATTTCAAGAACCGTCCGGAAGGCGCAAACAGCAGATCCTATGGTATATTCTGCAGCAGACCTTCGCTTTGAAGGAGAGGAAGGCGATGATGTAAACGATTCTTACGACGAAGACCCCAACGAACCTATCGCTGTGCTTGAGACACTAGCAGATGCCTCCGACTCCGACGACGACGACGCAGTAACCGGTACGAAAGCGCAAGAGAAAATGCGGATCGAACGCGCAGTCCTTCATCAGAATGGCCACGCCAGAGTGAGGCCGGCTCAAGCACAAGTACAAACCCCGAACGTACTCAGTGAAGCTAAACCAAATCACTCTCTCTTCCCCCACAACAGCGCTATTCTCCGCACCTACAAGAACGATATCGAACTTATTCCCGCCTCCGACTCACTCATTACCACTACATGTAAGAACATTGTGCGACAAATCCACCCTTTCCAGGACCACTTTTTACAACACAACGAACGTCTGAACATGACTCTCCAGATCCCTGAGCTCTCTCTCGTGATCATCGGAAGCCAGGCGGGAAAAGTAGCCCTGGTGACCTTGACAGCTTGTGATAGTGAATTCTTCGTCACCAAGCCAGTCGCCACCTTCCGTGTCGACTACACCGTGCCTTTTCGAAGCCAGTTCCAGAACAACATCGTGCCTCCCTTTCCTTTGCTGGGTATAGCAGCTTCGCCACTACCCGTAGATATGGGCGAAGCTGGGAAGAAGAGGTATCCGCGAAGGTGGAGGCTGATTTTACATTACTATGATCATTCGATATTCAGTTACGAGCTCAGTCGCGGAAGTGCAGGCGTTGGATTGGAAATAGCTTGAACGGGAACTCTCGTCCAGGCATGGAGAGAGAGGCGTCAGTCAGATATATCTCCTTAGCGGGCAGTTTATGTCGATAGGGCTCCTACTTTTCCTCCGCAGTGTTGCATCCTGCGGCATATATCAGGCATGAGGATGCTAGCCATAAGTCTGTATCAATGGAAGAAGCATGCCGAATCATCGAAGCCCCTCGAAAACCCCCCCCCTTTCCCCCTCAAAACCACCCAACCCCTTCTTTCCCAAATCCCCGAAAAAGGTAAGCGACTGTCTTCACCCATGCGACTTCCCCTGAAAGTTGCTCAAGAATCAAAGTGCGAGTGTGTAACGGGATTGTGACGGTCCCTTCATCGGTAGACGCATAGGACGGAGCCATCCTGTGGGCTCTTTGTCAAAAGGAAGCATGCTGACGGTTAATATTTCTTTATGAGACTTTGTACGACGTTCACACCGAAGAATGATTTCAACGATAGAAATCAAAAATTGTAGAGAAGCATTCATAAATTACTTTTAAAGAAAATCAGACACTACGGAATCAAATACAATAGGTCATACACAAAAAATAAGGAAAAAGAAAAAAAAAAAGTCCACCAATCGCCGTCATTAATCAAGGAAGAATCAGGGATCCATCCAATGCCATCATCCATGAAAAGAAACCCTATCCCAAATTCAAGACGCCTTAGTTTTGGGGGAATGCAAAAAATCGTAAAAGCCTTATCCCATCATCATCCTCTATCACTTTAGTTTTAGATGCTATTCTCCATCCCATCCGTATAGTCAGCTGCCGGCATATTGCTCTGCATGCTGACTCTTGATCTATTGTCGTGGCTGCCGGTGCCGGTCTTCTTTGGTTTGGCCACCAGGACTTGGGCGGGGCACACGACAATCTCTTCATCACCATCTCCTCTATCATCGCCCTTCTTGACCACCAGGGGAAAGAGAACGACGCGAACCACGGCCTTTTGTGCTTCAAGGTCTTCGTTGGACACCGTGTCGCCGCTCCGTTCATTCATGAGTGCGGCATTGAATATGACTTTACTAGCCAACTCGCCATTGGCATCGTATTCAGGCTGAAGGGGTGGCAACATCATGTATTCTGCCCGCTGAGTACGCATCTCAATTGACAGGTCGACTGCTGCTTTCATGACTCTTCTAAGCTGTTGCCCAATCTGATCTTCTAGTTGACTGGGTGGTGGTAAGATCTCGAACAACGTGTTGAGGATCTCATTCACAACAGCCTCGGTATCTTGTTCTCGTTGCTGAAGGAATGCCTGACGCTTTGCCAGCAATGTCAGGGTTGTTGCGCGCCATAGATGGACTGCTGCTGGCGGACCAACTTCAAGTAGAAGCTTCTCCAACGACTTAAGCTTTTGTCTCTGCTCCCGATCCATGCCAAATAAGTACCGGGTGAATATGAATTCCCAAACCATAGTCATGGTCATCGACATGAAGACATCTCTGCGTTTGACTCTATCCGCGAGGTAGTCGTCGACATCTGAGCCATCCAAAATGGCATTATCCAAGCGATCAATGATCTTGTCGTTGTTGATCTCTCTCGTCAATCTGCAGGCTCTCATATCGGAGAACTTTGAGAACCTCAGAACCCATTGTTGGACATGCTGGCATAACTGTTGGCAAGCCACGTCGAAATAGTCCTCATCTCTAACAACAAGAAACTCGCTGTCGTTGGCTTTCGATGCCAAAATCTCCCGCTGCATCGTCCGGATTCTTTCCTTTGCTGCCTCCAGCTCCGAGCGCAGCTGCGCAATCTCCTCATCTTTTGCTGCCAGACTGCTTTGCACCTCATTATTACCCACCGCTAGATTGTTGTGTGCCGCGCGTATTTCTTGCAGCTCGCGCGTTGCTTGACTATGCTGGGTCTCGAGCAGTCCATATCTATCATTATATTGGTTGCCAAGTGTAACGTTCGCACTGGTGAGTCCTTCGTTCACTTCTGTGAGTCGGTTGACCTCCCGATGTAACCAGTCCAGCGACGCTTTCAGGCTGTCGATTTCAGAATCGCGATCGGCCAGAGACGCAGCTGCATGTTGAGTCGTTTGCAGAGTACGCTCTGCCACCTCTTTGGCTTCGGCGAGAGCCTGGTTCTCAGCGGATAATTGTTCGAGTCGCGTTTCCAGGTCGAGGACTTGCATGCTTTGTCGTCGTCGCATGCTATGCGGTCGGGTCGGAGACCTTGGAGACCCCAGTCGCCCCTCACCAAAGCCATCCTGTGCGATGGTTAGCTCGCTGTCCGCGGTCGCATCAATACGAAGACTTACATAGACATCGGCCATGTCCTTATCCTTGGCTCGGACGCGGCCTTCGTTTGCTGACGGGGTAGAGTTGTTCGCGATCACATTTGATGCTGCTGTAATTGAGGTGGCTGTAATGGCCGCGAGCTCAGCTTCTTTAGCGAGGTCCAGCTTACTTCGTTGACTGAGGGATCTCAAATCCCCGCTAAATCTCCGATCAGTACGGCGGAGCGAATGTGTCGAGGATGCAGTTGAGCGGTTGCTACTAACACTTTCTGGCCTCGTGATTTTGGGATCTGGTGTCCGCATACGATTGGTATTGGAAGTCGATCGTTGACTTTGACCACTAGATGGTCGCTGCTGCTCTCGACTAGCATAGCTTTGGCCTGGGCTCTGGCTCTGCATAGCAGCAACGCGAGCTGCAACGGTTCCTGTGCCAATGATACCATCGTTAAATGGTCTGGTCTTGTCTGCCACAGGCTTGACTGATCTCAGATCTCCATATTTTGACTCCTTGAGCTTCTGTGGTGGTTGGATGTCTCTTGAGGGGGTGATGGCTCGTTCTGCTTTGGACCTTTGGGAGTGAAACAGGTCTACAGTCTCCGTATCTTCGTCAACAGAAGGCCACGAAAGACGAGCGATAGCATCATCTGTAGAAGCAACCGAGCGGCGTTTGCCGCCGGGCGAATAGTCTCGTAAGTGGACGCCGCTGTCACGAAGGGGTTCTTGATCATGTAATTTGCCTCTGTGGTAAGGCGTTGGTGATTCTGTGACAAATGCGCTATCCCGATTGATATCTGGAGTACCAAGTCCTCGAGGAACGCGGTCGAGCTTTCTAGGTTCGAGCTCTTCTGGTAACATTGGTAATCCAAATGATCCAGATTGACGGAATTTGCTGGCGCTCAAAGGAGGTATCGGACTGGAGGACAGAGATGGGCTATCTACTGCTACATCTCGAACGATCACCGGGATTTGGGTAAGACTTGTATCCTTAGCTGGCTCTGCTCCGGATGCCCTTTCCTCGAAAGGTGTATACACTTCAGCCGATCGATTGTGCTTTTTCTGCTCGACTAAATCAGTAGGCTCCGATGATAACTTTTCAAGTGGTTGGTAGATTTCAGAGTTGCGATTGTTTTTCTTCTTCTCCTTGGACGTTTCTGCCGGTCTCAATGATTGTTCTTCAAGTGGTTGGTAGATTTCAGAGATGCGATTGTCTTTCTTCGCTTTATTGGACGTTTCTGCAGGCCTCGATGATTGTTCTTCTAGAGACAGATAAAGTTCGGCAACGCGGTTCTTCTTTTTCTTGTCTTTCTTCGACGAAGATGCGGTTAACTCCTCTGGATTGTCATCAAATTGCTTTGACGAGGGTTCGACAGATGATTCTTCGGCGACCTTTGCAAATGCCTCCTGTTCAGTATTGTTTGTGCTTTCTTGAATATCCTTTGAAATGTTGCGATCCGTCCCGGTGGCTAGTTCATCGTTGTTGATAGCTGGCTCTTGGATACTCTCCGGCGGGGTAGACACCTGGGCAGAATCGTGGTCGTGACTTGGCTCAGTCATTGAGATGGGCTCTTCATAGAGTTGCTCTTCTTCCTCCCTTTTTGGAGGAGACCAGAACCCATCATCACTGCCATCGTTGTCACCAGCTTGAATTTCTTCGTGCGATTTTGGATCCTTTCCTTCCCATAGTACTGGATCATCAAAGATGTCATCTTCCCGAGGTGTTCTCTTGTCCAAATTCTTCTTGCGCTTCTCTTTTTTTGACAGTTTCCTGGTCGGCGTACCAGCTGTAGCATCTGGTGTCTTTGGCTCCACGAAAGATTTAGCATCTGAAATTTGGAGATCTGCTTGTTTTTCTTTGGCCTCTGTAAGTGCTGTAGCGGCCAGGGCGATACCAGCTGCTGCAAGACCTAAATGCTTATTAGGATCTTCCTCAGGCTCCGTGGACCTCCGAACTAGGTCCCCATGGCTTGTTTGTACTGGTTCACGCGCCGTAACAAGTACATCCTCAACCTCTCTTGGTGCTTCGGTTTGAGTGGTTGGAGCTAGAATGCCTGCAGCGGTCATAGAGTCGTCCCAGCTTTGGTTCTTCTTGCCTTTCTTGCCTTTCTTGTTGGGTTTAAAGAAGTCATCTACCGGAGGCTCGACTTTGTCAACTTGAGCATAGATAGACTGTTCTCCGACCTCAACGCCTTTCTCAGTGTCTTTTGAAACATGAGCCTCCATCTCATCAGCCCAGGACGATACAGGCAGCTCGGTCTTCAAAGATTCTTTTCTCTTTTTCTTGTCCTTCTTTGACAGCTTACGGCCGAAATTCTCAAACGCTGCGTCTGAAGTATCCGCCCCTGTCGTTATAGCAAGGTCTTCTGGGTTGTTCGCCTCGTCTGGAAGCTCTTCAGCCGTTGCAACTCCAGAACGAACTTGCCCTCTTGTCGCTTCAGCCTCCATTGATTCCGGCTCTGGAGAAAGTGGCTCTGCTGTGCCGGTTTCTACCGGTAAGATGGCAGAAGGATCGGACGCGAGGAGGCTTTGGCGTTTCTTGTCCTTTTTTGACTTCTTGGTCGAGAACTCGAATTCTTCTGGTTGATTATCCATGGTCACATCTTTACCTTCGCTCGTTTTGAATAAATCAGACTGCACAACCTCATCTGTTGGAGTTACATCTGCAGCAGTGTCGAATGTAGCAGTTTGTTGTAAACTCTGACGCTTTTTCTTGTCCTTCTTAGATTTCTTGGTGCTGAATCCAAGCTCTTCATCCTGTTCTACAACAGTAATAGGTTCGTCATTGAAGGCTTTCGCATCATCTACCGGAGCCTCACTTTTGTCGACGACGGCATCAGAACTATCATTGAAAGAGGACGAGTCGAGTATGCTGTTGCGATTCTTTTTACCCTTCTTCGACTTCTTGCTTGTGAACTGAAACTCTTCTTCGGCATCAGGTGTAGTTTCAAGGTTAGTTGACTCGATTTTGTCGACCGCTTCTTGTGCTATATCATTGGCAGGATTGACATCCTTGGCGGCTTCCTCTGCAGGATCCTCGTCAAAAGAAAAGACATTCTGTTTCTTCTTGCTCTTCGTAGATTTCTTGCTGGAGTACTCGAAATCATCAAGAGTAGTCTCCGCTGGAAGAGTCTTCGAAGTTTCAAGCTCCTCAACTGGGACATAAGTCGGGCTTACATCTGTGGTGTCATCTTGTATCGCAGCTAATTTTTGCTTTTTCTTATCTTTCTTCGATTTCTTTGGCATGAATGCAAATTCATCTTCAGGAACAGCAGTAATCGCTTCGATGATTTCTTCTGTAGGCTTTGGAAGGCCTGTAGAAGATACTTCAGGCTCTTGGGAATCAACATTCATACCAGAAGTATCGTCTGGAGGAGACAGGCTTTGGTCTTTGTTGTCTGTCTGGGAGCTTGTCTCTAGCACAGATGCAAACTTATCCTCAGGATTTGCACTGACACGCTTGTTCGAGTCGTCGGCGGGATCTTCATGTCCTGTTCCAGTTGCCTCTGGATCTGCGGCTGGAGTAGCCTCCTCAGCCTCAGTAGCTATCTGAGAAGATATGTCATCGTTCAGAGCCAAACTCTGTCGTTTCTTGTCTTTTTTCGACTTCTTCTTTGAGACCGGAGCGAAATCATCGGTTGAGGCTACCACAGCAGATTCAATGGGTTGTTCGGAAGTTTCCAAATGTTCTAGCTCCCTAGATTCATTAAGCACTTCGGCGGGTGGACCATCGGCGGGTACCAAGCTCTGACGCTTCTTGTCCTTTTTCGATTTCTTTTTCGACACAGGTGCAAAGTCATCCTCCTGGTCAGCTACATTCTCTTCGAGACCCTTATCCATGCTATCGGATATGCCGACAAATGGTTCGGACACTGGCTCTACCGCAGCACTATCGAAACCAATTTCATCCGTCGTATCAAGTAGCTGGCTCTGACGGTTCTTCTTATTCTTTTTGGACTTCTTTGGTGGGAGTGCGAATTCGTCCTCGGGATTAGCAGCAATAGGGTCAGTGGAAGTTTCAATTACACTAGGCTCCAAAGCACTTTCAGCCGCTCTAGACTCGTCAATAGCTTTGGAGGCAAGGTCCGGTACGATCTCTTCTTTTGGCTCATCATCCATCAGGCTTTGCCGTTTCTTGTCTTTCTTGGATTTGTTCGTAGAAATGGCGGACTCAACCGTTGGCGCAGTTTCTAATGTAGCTTGCTCCGGTGGAAAGTCTTCTGCTTCTTTGGCAGGGTTGTCTGAAGAAAAGTCGTCCTCGTTTGTACTTCGTAGCAAGCTCTGTCGCTTCTTGTCTTTCTTATCTTTCTTTGACTTCTTCGATGACGAGATAAACTCCTCTGCTGGTGTAGCTTCTACGGGAGTTGCAGGCCCAGAGAAATCCTCAGATTCTTTTGCCGGATAATCGGAAGAAAAATCGTCTTCAGTAGCATGTCGGAGCAAGCTTTGTCTTTTCTTGTCCTTTTTCGACTTCTTCGTCGAAGGCATGGAGAACTCTGCTTCTGCACTTTCTGCTGCTGAGCCTTCAACGGCGACTTGCTCATCCTGATCTTGTGCTGCCTTCTCCTCGGCTGCAAACTTTTCACTAACAGCCTCGGAGAGACTCTGACTTTTCTTTCCCTTCTTAGATTTCTTGGTAGGAAAGGCGAACTCCTCGTCGGGATTAGGCGTTTGCGCCTGGTTGGCATCTCCTTGTTCAATATAGAGCTCGCGTGGCTCTTCCATTGGCGTGACGAAGTTTTCAGAAGAGAAGTCATCTTCAGTGGCAGTGCGCAAGAGGCTGTCCCGTTTCTTCCCTTTCTTAGATTTCTTGGATCCGGATCCAAACTCCTCCTTCAATTGACGAGCAAGCTCAAGTTGTTCTTCACGGTAACCTGCAGTCAAGCCATCAGGTGTATCTTTTCCTGTCTGGTCAGGAGTAGCTTGACGCTCTGGATCCCTATCGCCTACTGATGTCAATGTTGGTTGAGTATCACCAAAGTAATCAGTGGCCGGCTCCCGCTCCTCGATCGGTGTCTGTGAAGTGCTACGGCGATTCTTTTCTTTCTTGGACTTCTTGCCAGAAGCAGAACCGAACTCAGCTTGTAGCTGACGGGCTAGCGACAGCTGGTCCTCTTGGTACCCTGCAGCAAATCCATCTGGCTTTGGACCATCATTGATTTCCAGGTCAGGAGTGGCTGTAACTAATTCCGCAGTCTCGACTGGTAGTTCCTCTTCGGGGTATTCCTGAGCAAAGTCATCGTATGTGGACGATCTAGATAATCCTGATCGTTTTTTCTTGTCTTTCTTGCCCTTCTTCCCTCCTGATTCTTGCTCCGCCTTGAGTTGCCGAGCAAGCTCTAGCTGTTCATCACTATATAGTGACTTGCGTTCACTGCCTATGGACGCACCAGCTACATCCGCAGGATCTGCAGAAAGACTTCTTGACCTTGGGTGATCATCCTTTATATCGTCAAGGTGCCTGGCGCGTGGTTCTTCGAATTCTGAAGCAGGAGGAAGACTGCTTTGTCGTTTCTTTTTGTCCTTCTTCGACTTCTTGCTTCCGGCACTAAATTCTTCCTGCATCTGCTTTGCAAGCCTGAGCTGTTCTTCGTTGAAGCCAACATCTAAACCACTCTTTGTGGAGTCCACAGGCTTATTGTCTGTGGATTCGCCAGATTCCTGCTTCAAGCCATCCTCTGTGTGGGGTTCATGTATATCAGACGCCACATCGGCAACAGCTGTGATGGGAATGGCTTCTGTAGAGATTGTATTGTCCTTTTCTGCACCCTCAGGATCTTGGCGGCTGAGAGAAATATGTGTGTCATTCGCAGGTGGGAAATAATCTACACCCGAAGATCCTGCTGGCTCTTCAGTTGCGGTAAACCAAGGCGTAGTAGCGGATGTCGACGACGGAGCACCGAGTTCACCTGGCGTGAGTTTTGACGGAGAAGGTTGTTGGTTTACAGGCGGTTCGTCGGATGATGGGATTTGTTCCTTGCTCAAATCTGATTCAGGCAGTGATCCTGGCAATGGAGCAGATTCCAATGGTTGTTCTGGTTCTGCTACAGTTTCATCCAGAGTTTGGTCATCGGGTTCCAGACTCTGTCCCTTCTTTGATTTTTTCTTGCTCTTCTTCGACCCAGCGACAACGTAGGTTTCTGGCTCCTCAACTTGCGGCTGCTCAGATATAGCATCAGCTGCGGGTTCATCTTCAATCTCCCAGGCCTTGGTCTTTTTGCCTTTCTTTTTGCTTTTCTTGGAGGAAGTTGTGATAAATTCGGCTGCTTCATTCACAGTTTCTGACCCTTCCACGCCCGTCTCAGTAGCCTCTGCCGGCTCATTGGCCGCTGGCTCGATTTGCGGCTCGGGTTGAGATTCAGGTTCGGGCTCCCAATCAAAAGTGGATTTACCCTTCTTTTTCTTGTTCTTCTTAGTACTGGACACCGTGATTTCTTCGGGTTCCTGGATGACATTGACATCTTTCTCCAGTGATTGTGGAAGCTCATGTTCTGGCTTAGGTTGCGACTCGGATGATAACTGAGATTCGGGTTGCAGTTCCAAGTCAATTGCGGGCTTGCTGTCCACTGATTCCGAAGCATTGGGCTCTGCTTGAGGCTCACCCTGAGGCAAGCTTTCTAATTGAGATTCGGGCTGCGGTTCCAAGTCAATTGCGGGCTTGCTGTCCACTGATTCCGAAGCATTGGGCTCTGCTTGAGGCTCTGCTTGAGGCTCTGCTTGAGGCAAGCTTTCTAATTGAGATTCGGGTTCTGGTTCCCAATCAAGCGTTGCCTTTCCCTTTTTCTTTTTATTCTTCTTGGAAGTCGATTTTGTGAATTGCTCGGGCTCTTCAGTTGCCTCAACAATCTCAGCATTTTTGGCCACGGCATCATCTACAACCGGTGGTTCAGGAGTAGGTTCTGTCTGAGTTGACTCCAACTGAGCCTCAGGCTCAGGCTCCCAGTCAAGAGGCGCCTTTCCCTTCTTCTTTTTATTCTTCTTGGAAGTTGGGATAGTAAACTGCTCCGTCTCCTCGGTCGTGGCAACTCCTTCAACATCCTTGTCGGCCGATTCGCGAGTTGTCTCAGGCTCCAGAGTCCAGTCTAAGTTTGATAGTCCCTTCTTTTTCTTGCCTTTTCGGGAGACAGGTGTGCTAAATTCTTCAAAATCTTCGACAGGTTTAGGCTGTACATCGATCACCTTCTCCTTTGATCGAGGCACAGTTTCGTCGCCTGCCGTTGAATCATCACCTTGATCTTTCGGCATTAAATCAGACTGCTCATTAGATAATGGCGTGGTTTCTACATGAACTGGCTGTAGTTCGACTTCGGGCTTGCTCTCCATATTTTGTTCGATTTCCGCTTTCAACACTGGCTCAGTGGGCACTTCAGTTGACGGTACAATGTTCCCTTCCTGCTGAATTGGCGTTGATTTTAACTCCGGAGTTTGCAAGGGTTCTGTTTCGTTAGTGATGCTTGTGAGATCGACCTCTTTTTCAAGAGCCTCCGCATCAACAGTGGCTTCGGCTGTATTAAGTGACATCTCCTCAGGCTCAGGTTCCCAGTTGGAAATTGATTTGTTCTTCTTCTTTTTGCTCTTCTTTGAAGAAGTTGGAGTAACGAACTGTTCGAATTCTTCAGTTGGATCTATGGCGTTTTCCAAAGATTGTGATGCAAGCTCAGGCTCGGGCTCCCAGTCAGAACTTGGTTTTCCCTTTTTCTTCTTGCTCTTTTTGGAAGAAGTGGTAGGTTGTTCAGGTGTGGCCTCTTCAATTCCTTTCTCAGTAGATTCAGAGGCAGGTTCGGGTTCGGGATTGCTGACGGCTTCCTTTTCCTGGATATCTTTTTCGGATGCTTCGTGTGCAGGTTCTGGCTGGATATCTTCATGTGCCTTCACTACCTCGATCTCCTCGCTTGGCTCAGGAGCAATTTCAAGCTCAGGTACAGGCTTTGATTCTGCTTCGGGTTCTGGTTCCCAGTCCAGAGTCGACTTGCCCTTCTTCTTTTTGCTCTTCTTAGAAGTTGTCGCGGTAAACACTTGCTCAGATTCAGGATCTGCTCCTGTGTCAATTGTCTCAACTGCTTTTTCGGAAGATTCAACTGCAGATTCTGGCTCATGTTTAGATTCTACTTCGGGTTCTGGCTCCCAATCGAAACTTGACTTGGCCTTCTTCTTTTTGTTCTTTTTAGAAGAGGTGATAAACTGTTCCGTTTCTACCGCTGGCTGGGACTCCTCGATGGCCTCGAGTGTCTCGACCTCCTTATGGGTGGTTTCAGGTGCAAGCATAGGCTCAGGCTGGGATACAGCTTCGGATTCGGGTTCCCAATCCAGGGAAGCCTTGCCCTTCTTATTTTTCTTGCTTTTCTTGGAAGAGGAAGAGACAAGTTGCTCGGGCTCGGGCTCGGGCTGGAGCTCTGGTTCTTGTTGAAGTTTCTCCACAGGCTCAGGCTCAGCTGGATCCAAACTCATCTCTGCAGGTTCTGATACAGACGCAGGCTCGGGAGTAATTTCGGGCTCAGGTTCCCAATCGAGATTTGATTTGCCTTTCTTCTTTTTACTTTTCTTGGAAGAAGGCGTGACAAACTGCTCGGGCTCGGGCTGGAGCTCTGGTTCTTGTTGAGGTTCCTCCACAGGCTCAGCTGGATCAAAACTCATCTCTGCAGGTTCTAGTACAGACGCAGGCTCGGGAGTAATTTCGGGCTCAGGTTCCCAATCGAAATTTGATTTGCCCTTCTTCTTTTTACTTTTCTTGGAAGAAGGCGTGACAAACTGCTCGGGCTCTGGTTCCTGTTGAAGTTTCTCCACAGGCTCAGGCTCAGCTGGATCAAAACCCATCTCTGCAGGTTCTGGTACAGAATCAGGCTCAGGGGTCATTTCGGGTTCAGGTTCCCAATCGAGATTTGTTTTGCCTTTCTTCTTTTTACTTTTCTTGGAAGAAGGCGTGACAAACTGCTCGGGCTCGGGCTGGGGCTCTGGTTCTTGTTGAAGTTCCTCCATAGGCTCAGTTGGATCAAATCTCATCTCTGCAGGTTCTAGTACAGACTCAGGCTCGGGAGTGATTTCAGACTCGGGTTCCCAATCGAGATTTGATTTGCCCTTCTTCTTTTTGCTTTTCTTAGAAGGCGTGTCAAACGTGGCCGTTTCGATTGCATCAACTTCCTTCGCTGATGAGTGAGGTGGAAGTTCAGGCTCCGCTTCTACTACAAGCTCGGAAACTGGTTCTGGTCCTGGTTCCGGATCCCAGTCGAAATTCGACTTGCCCTTCTTTTTCTTGCTTTTCTTGGTCTCAAAAGAACTAAAGTCGTCGGCTACAGGTGGAATGTCAGTGGCTGTAATGTTAGTAGCTGTTTCTTCGCTGCTTTGTGGGAGCGAAAAGTCCTCTTGAGTTGACGACCGGGAGAGCTTGTTCTTCTTCTTGTCTTTCTTCTTGTCCTTTTTGGACTTGGTCAGCGGGAATTCATCGATATCATCTTTTGGTTCAACGCCAATTGTTTCCTGATCTTCTGTGCCTACCATTGTCACAGCTTGGCTCAGAGACGGTGGTTCGAAAACATTATCCTTGCTGGTGTCAATCTCTTTCGAAGCGTCGGCGGAGTATGATGGCTGTAGCTCAGGACTTTTGTGAACGCCTAGACCAAGGCCTTCCGATGTATCAAGAATATCACCCATTTCTGGCTCTTCTATTTGAGGCAGCGCATGAGTTTCCAAATCGAAGTGTGAAGGTGGGGACGAATTTAGCAGATAGGAACTTCGATCCTTCGTCATTGGGTCTATTGGTGATGGTTCTTGAGGCTGATCTGCATGGGATGGCAAACTCTCGACCCAGGAATCATCCGTAGCTTTGGATGCCGGGGTGGATGCAAAGTAGCCCAGAGAAGAGGCTAAAGTAATCGCCCCGACAGCACCTGCAATAGCAACTTCTTTGCCTGTATCTTCGTGTGAAGGTTTAAGGGAGGATTCGATAGGTCCAGAATCATCAAGAGGCTCTTTAGATGGTGACATTTCAGAGTTTTCCAGCCTTCCATCAATACTTTGCGAGATATTCTTAGCTCTTGGGGTCGACTCTTGTGAACCGAGAAATTCACTTGCGGGGACCGAAGTGTTGATCGAAAGAGGTCCTGTTACTGGGTTCTCAGAGCTCTCTGCGGTTTGGTCTTGTGGACCAGCTTTGGTTGTCTCATCGACTTCTAACTGCGATGAACTACGAGAACTCCTCGTACTTGGCGGCAATTCCGGCAGTTGTTCATCTGGCTCGGTCTGCTGGTTAATAGAGGGTCGTCTGTTGCTTTCAACGAGATACAGTGGTTTGAATTCTTTGGTGCTGTCCCATGATGTTGGTCTTGGTCTGCTTCGATGTGCTGAAAGGATATCTTGATTAGAAGTGGCCGGAGAGGTCGACGGCGATGCTCTGCCGAGAATAGGCGACGTAGGAATTGATCTGTTGCGCATGACAAAGTTCAAAGGAACAGCACTATGGCTAGGGGATTTCATTGGGGTTTCGTACATGCTTCTACGAGCATTCTTGTCTCGCGTTGGTCGACGTTGCTCTTCTGGAGTAGCTGGTCGACTCTCTGGAAGCTCCGGTAAATTCTCCGTTGAATCAATATCAGGAGAAGGAGGAGTACTTGGAGGCAGTGGAAGAAGATCGCCATATTGTGGATCTATAGAAGGCCGGAAGTCTCGCTCTGTGATTTCCGGGTCATACGTCTCTAGAGTTGAGCTCAAGATTCGGTCGTCTTGAGCCCGTTGGCGAAAAGGCAAATCAGAAACTGCTGGATTTGTAGCTTCCGCTGGTTCGCGGTCAGCTGTAGCGGCGTTTGAATGCTGATGCTGAGCTGCAATCGCAAGGGCAGCACCTGCAAGACCGACACCCGCGCCAAGGGTGCCGGGATTAGCTAAAAAAGAATCCCTCTTTCGCTTTTCTTCGTCGCTTCGATATCCATTACCATCACCATTTCCAAGAGAAATGCGAGAGCTGGTCCCGTTCGCATGGCCATTTCCACCATATATATCCGAGCTGGAATCGATGGTCGAGCTCCGTTTAGACTTTTTCTTCTTTTTCGGTTCATCCCATTCGTCTTTTGAGGGTTCTTTAGGTTCGGGTTCAGACTTGGATCCAAAGAGACCAAAGAAGCCACTGCCACTCTTCTTGTCCTTCTTCTTACTCTTTTTGGAGTCCTCCCATTCGTCGCCTGCGGGAGCTGAAGCTATGGATTTTGCATCGTCATCATCTCTAGAGCTTCTGTGCTTCTTCTTTGACTTGCGAGGTTCATCATCGTCGTACCTTGAAGCGCCCGCAGAGACTACAGAACGAGACTCGCCTCGATCCGCGCTATCAAAAATGCCGCTGTCTCTATTTGATCGACGTGTCTTCCTATCGTCATAATCATCTCGACTAAATTCCGAAGGAGTGACCATTGGAAGCGGGATCTCAGTTGGATCAACATCGTACTGCTCACTTCTTCGTTTCGATTTATCCTTGCTCTTCTTGCTAGAAGACCTCTCTAGTTCCGAACCGACTTCTGATGAGGGTCGAGAGTGAGAAGGAGAGTCAAAGCGATCACTGTCACGCTTGGACTTCTTTTTGGACTTCTTTGGTGTATCCCAGTCATCGACAGCACTAGTAATCACAGACGGTTCTTCATTCAGCACGTCTCTGTAGGCATCCACGGGAACGGAGACTGTAGATCGCGAGTCTCGTTGGTCATCGTCATAGTCATCATACGATGAGCCCTTCTTAGATTTCTTTTTCGATTTCTTGGGGGTTTCGAAGTAGGACTCGGGCTCCTCGACAAGGGACCTAGTAGAAGTCGGTTCCTCAGATGGAGTTGCCTCTTCGGTCAAGCTTGACTGTCGTCTTGCCTCCTTATCACGCTTCTTCTGGTCCTTTTTGCTCAGTTTGGACTCAAAGTACTCCTCGGGCTCTTCCACGATTTCTTTCGTGGTTGGTATTTCATCAAGTGGGGTTACGTCGCCACTTAGTCTTTTTGCAGCCTTATCGCGCTTCTTCTGTTCTTTCTTGCTAAGTTTTGTTGGCCATTCATCAAACTCGCCTTGCCCTGCTGATTCATCTCTTGGGGTGTCTGGTACTTCACCTACAACAAAGCCTTGAACCGGAGGGGCACCTTCATGGCCTGGAGAATCTACGTGAAAGACACCAAGATCTGTGACCGTCTCAGCAAATGGAGCTTTGTACCCTCGTGACTCGGTTTCGGGGCCATTTGATCCTGGTGGAGAAGTGCGTCTGCGGTAGGTTGGATCATTGATGACGATATTGGGGTCAAATCCAGTATCTTGAAGCCCAGCAGCAAGTGTAGCAGTGAAGTCTAGATCATCTTCGAAGGCGCCAGGAATATGTGAACTTTGGCTGCTTATCGGCTTGGGTCCAGTAGCAGGAGGACTTCGACGTTCTGAACTTCTTGGTGGGCTTTCCGGCTCTACAACAATACCACGATATTCATATGAGCCCGTTTTATCATGCCCGTTCTCTTGAGGGTTTGACTTGGAGTTGGTGTCATTGCCATTCGCGATAGCGGCTGCAGCACCTGCACCCATGATCCCAGCAGCGATGGCGCCCCAGCCGGTGGACTTGCTATTTGATGATGAGGGTCTTGGCTCTTCCGCCTGATCTCGAGATCTGACAGGACTGTGTGACGGGCTTTCGACCTCAAAGTGCTTCGTCTCATTTTCTCCCCAGGTGACAGCTTTGGAAATGGTCGACGCAGTTGGTGATTGTGTAACTTCTGGCTCATAGGGTGGCATGGGCCGTCCACGGCCTCTATCTTCATGGCGTCGTGGTTGGCCCACGTCGGACCGACTTTCATACTTATCTGCTTTTGGCTGGGTTGACTGTGCAACTTCAGATTGAACATCTCTATCGTACTTGGATTGCTTGGGTTGAGACTGAGATGGTTCGTCGTAAGGCTCCTGCTTCTCGGGTAATGGGGATGGAATAGGGGTAGGTTGGACCAGGTTCAGAAGTGGTCGGTCTTTTGACATGCGATAATCTCTACTGAAGTATGAGAAGTCTGCATTCTCGCGGGTTGGACTTGTGAAGTTCTCAAAGTCTTTCGGCGTCAAGACGTGGTCTATTTCGCAATCAGCATTAGGCGCATCGTAAGGTCCCTTCTTTTTGTGGTGTTCCATCTCCGGAGGAGTAACAATCTCAATAACCTCCGGCTCTTCATCCTTCGAGGCATATTTGTCGAGGATAGAAGCGTCGGGTGAAGGCGTCCGTGATCGGATGACATTAGAAGCAATCTTGCGGGCCATTACGATTTCACGGTAAGCACGATCAGCTTCCTCCTGTACTTTGTCGCGAGCAGCCTCCTGAGATTCTGTGACCCTAGACTTGGAGTCATACTCATCATAATCTCCGCGACGCTCGCCCCTGCGTCGCTCAGATCTTGATTCTCGATATCCTTCCATAGCGACAGCAGCAACCGCTGCTCCCACAGCGGCTGCTGCAATAGGTGCAGTGGAATGCTCTGTCTCTTCGTAGAAATGCTTGGCATCTTCTAAAGTCCTCCGCTCATCATGAACTTCGCTTCGGGTATATCGAGTATCTCTTACATCCCTCTCCGAATAATCTCTGCCAGAGTCTGATCGAACACCAACAGGACGATCCCTGATAGAAGAGCTACGATTCCTTGCGAAGTCGGGCTCTCTATCTACAGTGACTACTGTTGGAACAGATTCGTGTCTTCGATGCGTAGCAAACTGGATTGCTCCATCGATATCAGGAGTAGGGAATGCATCGTCAGCAACTTGGAATTGGAATGGGTCGACTGTCCGAGAAATCTCAGATGAGGAAATTTCACTCTTCGAACGGGGCTCTTCACCAATGCGGCGCTCGCCTCGTCGTTCTTCTCGTCGTCTCTCGCGTCTCTCTTCCTTCGTTTCTTCACGAGTCTCGTCTCGACGCTTCTCCCGCTTCTTGTCTCGGCGAGATTCTTCTTCTCGTTCCTTCTCTCGTTGCTTCTCCCGTTCCTGTTCGCGTTCCAGTTCCCTCTCCTTCTCACGACGTCGTTCCTTGCGGTCTTCGCGATCGGGGCTTCCACGTTTATCCCGTCGACGTTCTTCCTTGCCGCTATCACTCTTACTGCTACCGCTTTTACGCCGTGAAGGAGTATCATCGTCCACACGAGACTTATCCCCACGATCACTCTTCCGGTCCGAGGATAAAGCAGCGCCAATAGCAACTCCTGCAACACCCATAAGAGCAGCCTCGGCAAGAGATTTCCCGCGCCCTGAGGAAGATGATGATTTCTTCAGAATACCACCAGACTCTGTTCGTGTTGTGTAAACCGGTTCATAGACGCTCTGAGATACAGGCGTAACGGGCTGTGGCTGTTGAATGGGAATTGGAGCAGGTCTGGAAACGTAGCCTTCGGTCCGGGAGGAAACGACAGAACCTCGTCCTGCTTCAAATCTAGATGGATCACTAGTTCCAATGGGGAATACCTGTTGCAATGTTATGTTGGTAGTACTGCTGTTGCTCTCTGGATGTGGTAATGGAACTTCTGGAGATTGGCCAAAATCACTATGATATTGAATATCAACATCCTGAAATCCAACGGGCTCGGTAACAAGGCCGTGCAGAGAGTTATTAGGACCAAACAGCCGCGGATCGACGATACTGTCAGTTCTTCGCGGTTGCGGTGGTCTGGGAGTAGGTCCCCAGACACTGGCATTGACCACTGATCCATATGCCAATTTGGAGTCAACCGAGTAATCTGATTCAGCGTCGGATGCAGATTCCCATCCATCTTCGTCAAAGGTATCTGACCCGTAGCTGACCTTTGATGGCGGAAGTCCTCGACTTGGACCAGATTCTCCACGAATTCGAGACTCGCGTGTCTCTTTCGACATGTAAATTTCTGAAGTCTTCCCCTCCCTTGCATGCCTCAAATCCATTTCATTTTGCTTCTTAGCAAGCGCAGCCAGGCCTGCGCCAACAGCGATAATTTCAGCATCTGTTGCAGCTCGGCGTCCCAAACCAGGCCGCTCCTTCTCTCTATCACTCTCTCGCCCCGTTTCTCTCTCCTTGCCCTTTCGTGATCGGGCATGGCGGTGTTTTGGCTTCTTCAAAAACCCGGTACCGTATGCAAGGTCGCTATTGACGGACGAGGATGAGGAATTGCTGTGTGAAGCTAGGCGGCCACTGCGCCGCCTGCGCAGGCGACGACGGTGTTCTGATGGAGTGCTGAAGAAGGTTTTAATCACGCCGCCAATCCTGTTGCGGGGGAATGTGCGCGAGATGTCGATGTAGGAGGACGAAGAGGAGGAGGAGAGGGAAATAGAGTCGTTGCGGGAGCGCATTCGCTGGCGCTCGTCGTACTCAGCGCGGGTGTATTCTTTTCGTCTGCGGACGGAGCCCTCAGGACTCCGGCGACTCTTGTCTGCCATTATGGTTGGTGGTGGCAGGCAAGTTGTGGTCGTCGCATTCGATTGTTATGATGCAGCGTCAATAAAGTCGAGAGGCGGATCGGGACGAGAGCTGAGCTGAGCTGTTGACCCAGCGAAAAGATGAGGCTGGGCTGCGTAGCGAGCGGGGAGGAACAAGGATCTTCGCGGAAATACGCCACAGCTAAGGAGCAAGCTCTGATGCTTTTCGAGATACCACACGGTCGCAATGCTCGTACAGTCGTGATTGATGCTTCACGTGGGAGGGAAGAAGTTGGGTTGCTGGCAAAGGTCGGTGTATGTCGAGCGAAAAATAATTATTCCAATGAAATCACAAAGATGGCTGGCTGCACATAGCCTGCAGATGCACGGCATCTCTGTGGATTTGGAGCGGCCAACACATCGCCAGCTCCAATCACCGCCGAGGCTTTCTGAAAGGAGCCTTGATCGCCGGGATGGATTATCTGGATGTGTATGGATGGTGCTTCGATGCTTGCTGGTGGCAATGTATTTCTTGACTTTTCTTTTTTGTTTCTGCGGTGCCTGGAAACGGTTATGGATAAGGACTTAGTCTCTTACATCGCTTGCTCGGACGGTAAGTAGATATCCATTGCTTGCTTTTTGGTCTTGGTTCGCGACGGTTACTGATTTCATCGCTTGTGATTCCGTGCTTCACACCCCAAAATTGGTCGATGCCGCTGGATCCTGTCTCTCAACCTCCGTACACATGGTCCTTTTTCCGTGTCCACACTATCTAGTCGTCGGTGTCTTGAAAAGTCGGTCTCAGCCCAAAACATCTACTCGCAATTTGACACACAATTACCACCTGAATGGATAGACTCCGCTGCCGGGAATCCCGTCCGATTCTTCCACTGCATCGCGAGCAGATACCGTACTGCAAGACTTCTTACCTTCAACAAAGAGCCCGAACATCTAGATACGTCATTCAATGTGCTGGTTACCTAGTCTGCAGTTGGAATTTTCCTACTTTGAAGAGCCGCACGGATTTCGCTGGTATGATGATGGGTGGCGCCATCAGACCTTCACGCTTACCGCGGCCAACGAGGCTTGCTAATTAAGCGACCAACAAGGCATCAATGCCAGGAGGTTGGGGAGACATTCTGAGGATACCAGCAACAGCTTTAGAAGATTAATAAACCTGGTCACTAACAGGAAGGCAATAGAAACGGCTTAGGCTGTTCACTTCGTTTCTGGGCGAATTCCAGTCAGGTATTCCTCTTGAACGCTTCGAAGCCCTTCAATCTATTAAACCGAAGCTTTAGATGGCCCGAGCGGATGCGGTGAGTGAAGAAATGATATTAATATCTATAGAGTGAAGCATTATAAAACTATATACCATGTAAAACAAGTAGAGTCTTGTGCCATATGTATGCGCCCCGCGGCACCAGAGAGATGCGAGCTGTAGAAGTATAACCAAACCGTGAAAGACCTAACCAAACCCCATCATGATATAGTATGATCACCGATCCAATGCCTGTGACTGACACATTTGATAATACACACCCTTGCGCCTCAGCAAAGCACCATGATCGCCTTTTTCTAACACCTTTCCTTCGCCCAGCACGAAGATAACATCCGCGTTTTGCACCGTTGCCAATCTGTGCGCGACGACAACCATAGTTCTACCCTGTCCAGCACGTTCGAAAGCCTGTTGGACAAGTCTTTCACTCTCCGAATCCAGACTCGACGTTGCCTCGTCAAGCAGTAGCACTGAGGGATCGCGAATAAGTGCACGTGCAATCGCGATACGTTGCTTCTGACCCCCACTAAGAGCGACGCCTTTGGACCCTACATCTGTGTTATAACCCTCAGGCAGCGAGGATATGAAGTTATGGATCTCAGAATCTCTACACACTTGGTGCAGTCGCTCGTCCGTTATCGTGGATTCCTCAACGCCTAGTAAGATATTCTCGCGAATTGTGCCCTGGAAGAGTGTTGGTTCCTGAGCCACTAGAGACAATGAGTTGCGGTAATGGCCAATATCCATATCGGCTATGTTGGTATTGTTGAAGAGGATCCTACCCTGTTGTGGGTCGTAAAATCGTTCCAACAAGCTAATGATGCTAGATTTTCCAGATCCAGATGAGCCTACGAGGGCTGCAAACTGACCTTTCTCGATGGTGATGTTCAGACCCGTAAATATTGGAATGTCTCGAGTTGGATATTTGAACCATAGGTCTCTGAGCTCGATACTGACACCACCTTCTGTGTCATTCAGCATGATATCCTTGGAACCTGTGCCAGATGATCCAGTCCCGTCTCTTTTTCGTAGCGCAAGGATTCTATTAGCTGCAGCTGCTGCTTGTGCCATATTTGGTCCAAAGCTTAACCAGTTACCAGCCTATTAAATTAGCCTTGTCTGTATTAGGTATACCTTGCAAATTGGTATTAACTTACACCCTCACTGCCTTGAACCACACCAATATAGACGACGAAAAAGCTAAGTGGAGTGTATTCGCCACGCGCAATGAGCCTTCCGCCATACCTAGTAGCAAGTCCCATGTTAGCAGCAGTTCAAGGATAGACACCAAGAGAACTCCTCACCAGAAAGTTAAAGCCATACACAGCATCGCAACACTGTCACTCAATGCAAAGACGAAACTGGACATTCTCGCCTTCTTGAAAGCTTTAATGACCTGCTTATCCAAGAGGACTTGGTATCTTGTGAGGATCATGTCTTCTAAGGTTAGAGCCGCTACGGTTCGGACAGCGCCCATAGCTTCCGAAGCGAACTGGGAACTTTCCTCGAACACTTCCTGGTTCATCCTCTCAAACATTAATTCGTACCTGACTCGGAAACTATGAGGTTCTGTTAGCGAAGGGTCTCCAACAACATCAGATAGTCGTATCTGAGACAACTTTAGAGGTATTTGTATGAAGAAACTTACTAGCCTGCTGACAGAATAATCGGCATTGACACGAAAAATGTGAGAAGCGTAAGTTTCCAGCCAAAGTAATAAGCCAGAATCACGCAGCCTAACACATTGAATATGGCAATGTACACCAGGGCCATATTCAGACCAAGCAGCTGCTGCAGTTGTGTAGGATCATTCGAGACACGGCCAGTCAATGTCCCACTAGAGTTCTCATCAGCATCAAAAAATCGAATACGCTTGGCGAGAATCGATTCAAAGTATTGCTGACGATATGTGCAGGCGATGTGCTGAAACAATTAGTAATATGCATAGATAAAGTCAGGGTACAAACTCGTACCACGGAGATGGTATTTGAACTCCAACCAAGGATGAAGTAGGCACATCCTACACAGATTGCCAAAATAAAGAACATGAGCGACCAATGGCTTGCAGAGTCTTTCAATTGCGTTCCAGTGTATTGGAAAACTGATATGAGTTGAGCAAACAAAAATGCTTGCACCGGGAATCCAGCTGTAAAAAATGATTAGCGCCAAGAATAATTGGTAGTAATTAGTGCTCAGAATAACAGAACTCTCACTTACCTCCAGCTGTCATACATGCTCCGAGCATGACAAAATACATAGGGAATTGACTTTTTTGCTCGTACAAAAGGAGTCCAAAGCTTCGAATGAGCCCTTTGTTTTCGTAGGGCGTTTCTATTTCTGCCTCTTGGACAGCCAATGTTGCTGTGCTTGCTTGACGAGCGAGGGGTTCAACCAAGTCGGACTCATCTGCAAAGCCCTCTCCCAAAGACAATTTTTGGGCATTAACCAAAGCCCAGTATGCACCATTCTCATTTTCCAAAAGACTTTCATGGCTTCCTTGTTCAATAACTCGGCCTTTTTGGAGGACAACAATCTTGTCTGCCTTTTTGATTGTGGAAAGTCTGTGTGCAATAGTGATTGTGGTTCGGCCAGTAGATGCTCGATCCAATGCTGCCTGGACGATTTGCTCGCTCCTGACGTCGATTGCTGAGGTTGCTTCATCGAGGATCAAAATTGTTGGTTTTTTGATTATAGCTCGTGCGATAGCAAGACGTTGTCGTTGACCTCCAGAGAGCTTTATACCTGCGTCTCCCACTTGCGTTTGATATCCCTGTGAAAAGTTAGATGTACTGCCAGGGAAATATTCTTCTGCGAGCAAATTTAGTTTTCCTGGCTTCAATACTGCTTACCAATGGAAGTTTTGTAATATATTCGGCGGCAAAGGCTTCTTCACAGGCGCTTTCCACAAGCTGTCGCTTGACCTCATCGTCTGCATCCTCCCATTGTGTACCAATCAAACCGTACTCAACGTTCTTGCGTATCTGTTGCTGTAAGTATATAGCGGACTATCTTCCTTGGGATTAACCTACAGTGTCATTAAAAATGAAAGGTTCTTGTTGTACTAGGCCAATCTGAGACCGCCACCACTTCAGATCTAGGTCCTCAAGGCTGTGACCGTCAATTGACACAGTGCCGCTAAGCTCCACCGGTGGTTTTTTCTCTTCGACCACGGCCTCATCTTCCTTGGCTTTCAATGCCGCTGCGACCTTCTGATTTCCAGGGATGTACGTAGGAGGCGGAAGATTAGTGTAGTTTTCGTGAAGGCTATACCATCGCTCTATCAAACCGGTGATGGTACTCTTGCCACTTCCAGATGCTCCACAGATGGCTGTTCGCTTTCCTGCTTCGAAGGTCAGGTCGAGATTATCCAGAATTTTAACGTAAGCTCTGCTAGGGTATGCAAAAGTGACAGATTTGAAGACGATATCGCCGTTGGGAGAGACATCAGGCTCTTTCAATCCCTCAGTCTTAGGTGACGGTGCATCAATAACAGCAAAGTAGTCTGTGGCAGCGCTGGCGGCATTTGAGATTGCAATCATGGGAGCTGCTGTCTGGCCAAGCGAGAAAACAATCAACATGACGCTCATGATCCTGTGAACTTGTGTTAGCCAACTATATGCAACAACATGAGTACCAGCAAAAGATTTGCTAGCTATTCTTACACAATGACAACCGTTCCAACATTATCAATATGGCCTTTGAGATACAGCTTCACAGTTCCGAACCAAAATGCAAGGCCGAAAGTGGCGTATACGGAAAAGAAGATGGGGGCAAACTGGATACCAAGAATAGGACCTAGTTTCATCCCTCTTCGTCGGCATTCCTCAATCCACCCGGAATACTTCTTTGACATGCGTTCCTCAGCACCGCATGCTACAATCATTCTGATCGCAGTAAGAGCCTCGCTTGCTATGGCTGATGCTTTCTCCTCCGCATGGAGAACTTGTCGTTGAGCTTTGATCGACTGGGGTACCAGTATACTATAAATGATCATGATGAACAGTAGAGAAGAGCTAGTCACAAGGGTCAGAGCCCAGCTATGCGTGAATGAGACTACTACCGCAGCAATGATGAGAGTTATGGACTGAATGAAGGTTCCTAGTTTCTCAGATACCCCAACTTGCAGGGTATTTGCTGTTGCCGTGATTGCTGTTGCCGTCTGACCTGGTGGTAGTGCATCCAGTACACTAATAGGCTGTCTAAAAAGAGATGTCAAATATGCGAGTCGGATCTTCGCAGATGTGCGAATCCCAACCATACGCAGTGAGAAGCTCGATATGTAGCCGAGGCTAAAGCGAGCAATGAATAGGTACACCATTAACAGACTGGAAGGTTGATCAGTTCATATCCAAGAGATAGGTAGGACGGCTCTCACGCGTTCTTATTGACGCCACTTTCAAATGAACTGGCTGACGCTCCGTTGGATGGGTTGAAGCTTGAAAAGTTGCCAACGAGTCTTCCTGTCGGATTGTCAGGTCAAACGCATCTGAAGCAGGACTCCCTCGAGCGGGATAATGATATTGACTTACCAAATACAACGTTCATGAGCGGCATTGTCTATAATTAGTCAGTTGACACTCATTAAATATCTTTCCGTGATCACTTACCACTCCAGCCCCAACAGCAGCCAAAAATGCTGCTGCCATGACGAGTTTCTCTGGAATTGTGCTATATCCGAAGACTCTCTACGAAACATCAGCAAGGACTTCATTTCCATCTAGAGTTGGGATAAATACGAAATAATCAGTGAACTTCATCTTCTTATCTGACCCGATTGCGTATTGATCATTTTCGCTGCTCTCACTCGCTTTCTCATCGGGTTCAGCATTACTAGCCATCTTTGACACCTCGATTACAGGATTGACGACGGTCGAGCCATCCACGTCAGGAGGCATTTTTTCAGCCATGTTGAGGCAAAGTACGAGGTTAATAGCTCTATCAACTTAAACCCATGCCAGTGGGATATGAGGTTGATATAGCTTTCAAGATGCCTCGCTGAAGCGACCCTTGCGTCCGGGTCGCGAATGCCGCTTTATATGAGCAATGACGAGATGCGCCCAAGTTGTGTCAGTCGCCCGCTTATGCGCATAGATGCAGAGAGCAGGATATGGGCAGAACCAGACGATATCAATTCGAACTGGCAAGAGAAGTGGCCAAGTTGCTTCTCTGCCTTGAACGCCGAGCAGGCACCAGCTCGAGGAGGACGACGGGTAGATCTAAGACGGGGCAACTTGCGCCGCTGCTAGGTATGGACCGCCTGGAATGTGAACGGTGAAGTCAAGAGGCTGCGACTCCTTGAAGATTACGGTGGATGTTCTGGCAGATTCTACAAGACAGCAACGAGGTGAGGACACTTTGCTATGGAAGTTTGGGTCAGACCGCCCGACATTATATAAAACGAGATTGTTCTTTGACTTTGGTTTCTTATCGTATCATCGTATCATCGTATTGCATCGTATTCTCTCCCTTCGGTTGTTTTGGTCAAGTCATGCAGTCCATGTATGTCACTTTGACTTCGTTCCGCCTACCACCAGTGATTGGACCGCCTTGCTTCCCTTCTCTCTGTCCCATTCGCAGGAAGCGAAGATCAAAAATCACCAAAGCGTCATGTTCCCATCAACGTTTCGGATTTGCCTATCACGTGGGAACTCGGAAGGTTCGTCTTCCCGTTCCGGTGGACAGGAGGCGGGCTGCTGTGGTCGTTTTCCACATCAAAGACTTTCTTGAGGATTGTTCTGCGGAGATATTTGAGGGTTTGAAGCCAATGAGCGTGGTCTTTTCAGCGAGTCGTAGAATCTTGTTCAGAGATTGAGGTCGTTTTAGGACTTGTGCGCCTGTGATCTTATTGGTGCCACTCTAGGCCCTTCATTGCGCTGGGCTTTACCTCGGTAATGACAGGTAGATCAGTGAATCAGTGACTTGGAGGCACTGCCAGTTGAGTTCAGCAAGTTCACGTAAAGACTCAGGGACAATGGCAATGACCTCACTAGGAGGCTTATTCAGAGGAGCCTCGTCCAAGTCTGCTGGTCTCATTATTGGCACGTCGGTCGCAACCACCCTCGCCATCCTTCTCATCTCACGTCGAGGAAGTAAGGCAGCAAATACTATCCTGAGCCCAAGGGCTACACAGCTACCATCATTATCGAAAGAGGAACACGCACGGTTGCCCTATCCACCTGATGCTTTCCCGGGGGCACGAGATGTCGAGAGCCCATTTGGCACATTTCGATGCTATGAGTTTGGTCCTGAGATCGGCAAGAAGGTCGTTTTAGTACATGGCATTTCTACTCCGTGCTTATCCCTGGGCCCGCTTGCCAACGAGCTTGTTGAACGAGGATGCAGAGTTATCTTGCTGGATCTCTGGGGTCGTGGCTATAGTGATGGAATTGATCTGCCTTTGGATTCACGACAATACACAAGCCAGATCCTACTTGCTGTCACTACTTCGCCATTACCTTGGACGGGTGTCGAGAATGGCTTCAGTCTCATAGGATACTCGCTCGGCGGTGGTATTGCTGCTGACTTTGCACGTTACTTCCCTGATATGGTCCGAAATCTGGTACTGCTTGCTCCAGCTGGTTTGATTCGACCATACCATTTCGGATGGCAAAGCCAGCTTATGTATTCCGGCTGGGTGCCAGAAGGCTTACTGCTACGGATTGTCAAGGGACGTTTACAAGGTTCGGCACGAGTACAAAGTTCCGTGCAGCAGTCAGAGGCCGAGGAGATGGTTATTGAACAGGCCGAGGGAGCTCGAGACACTACGTTTGAAGATACGTCGTTATCAAAGACAAGACCCGGCGTGACTGTTGGGGCGGCCATTCAATGGCAAGTGGAGAATCACCAAGCCTTTGTCAAGGCCTTCGTAAGCTCGATCCAGCATTCCTCCATTTCGGGAAGAGCAGACACATGGAAGAAACTTGGACTTAGACATGATAAGGTTTTAATCATTGCAGGCTCGACAGATTCGGTAATTGTACCAGCAGAATTAGAAGAGGATGCCAAAGCTGCAATTGGAGATGACAAGGTAGAATGGCTTGTCATCGACGGCGGTCACGAGTTTCCTATCACCGCTGCTGAAGAGGTGACAGAGCAGATTAGTAAGCACTGGAGACTAGAATATACAGATGAGATAGCAAGAACATGATCATTAGACCTGGCAGATTTCCTTGGCTGTGAAGTCAGCTGCACAGAAGTCCGCGTAAGAACTGCCACCTCATTCGACGCCTCATAGTGACAGTCCAACGCTGGCGGTGAAAAACTCTACTCTTGGATCCTTCAAGACGCGCACTTGTTATGTAAGCGCGGCACATGTGGTATTCCTGAGTCGTCAAGTATCTGTCCTGGATTGAAGAATATGCCGAGAATCCCTTGACGTAAATGTGGCTTGACGCCGACACTTTAGCCCAACAACCATCGAAATGGATGGGGCGGAAAGATGGTTTGGCGTGGTTGGCAGAAAACTCCCAACTCGCGGCGGTCAGGTCCCCCGGCTCGTGGCATTTGTTAGGCATGGCATAAACTGCTCGGATCAGGACACTTGAAGAACTTCCGAATTTCAAGTGCGAGGATGAGACTTCTACTATGGCATGTAGACCGAATTCCGAATGGAATTCCGACCTATCGACAATACAAGACGTCCCACCGCAAGGAAGCAAGGCTAATTCGAACACGTGATACACCACTGGTTTCAAACCTCATTCGTTGGCCGGCCCAAAGCATCGTCGATTTGCCACGGCAAGCCAGGCTCAGCTGGAAACTTAGCTTGTCGAACAAGTGCAGTAGTGCAGAGCCAAATCCCCCTTCTGTTGGTCACGATAAGAAACCTATGGACCTATGGCAATACGCAGAGCCTTTCTTCGCCATGCGGTCTATGCCCAAGATAGACACGTTCCATGATGCCGGCATTTCGGGCTCGTGCCCATGAGGCGCAGCTCTCCAGCGCAGCACGGAAAGCCACCGCATCTCATAAGATTCACGATATGGGTGAGAAGTCAAAGTTGGCGCGTCTCCAAACTCTCTTCCATCATTGTGGGGCATGCGACACTGCCACACCGGTCTATCGATTCGACGCTGTCCGGTCGGCAGGCCATTAGGAACCCATGAATGGCCCATTGTGCAGCATCCTTCCGGGAGTCAACAATGGGTATTTTTATCAGATGCTTGCCGAAAGTATTGTGGTAAAGGGAAGGTGTGAGATGAGAAGATAAGATGAACATACCCGCTGTCTCCACCTCCGTCACATAAATCCGAGGCAGCCAGAACCCCAGCATATTAGCAATATCGAGAGCAGCGGGGACGGCAAAGATTGCACAAATGTTATCGAGGCGAGGAGCATCAAACACTGCCTGTATCAGCGCGATCGGGTCATACTGCAAAGCCACGGACGGCGATTGAGCTCCTGTAGTTTCAGGCGGTCACTGCAGCCACCACGACCAGAGACACATCGTCCCCAGACTGGCCGTCAGGAAGGTAAGTTAACGAAGCCGTGGACGTGCCACTGCCAGGCCGATAATAAACAATGCTATGGAGTGGTGTGGTCTTGCGTGCACATCTGTTGCGCGTCCAATAATGATCGGTACGGGGTAGCTGGAAGCCCCCTGCACCTGAGCGCCGTGCCTGAGCTGGCGCCAACGGCTTCAGGGCCTGAGACTCTATTCTTAACCGCTAACGTGCCCCACCACGTGAGACCTGGCCTATCGACAGCGCAAGCCCCCTGAGAATAGTCGATGACGGGCCAAGGCGAGGCCCCTGACGGGGGCAATGGCACTGAAGATCTCCCTGGAGGGGCTGCTGACTGGCTCTGGGCGGTGGGTCTCCAACGAACATCCCCTACACGATCCTGGTCCGGCCTTGTCCTGTCAATCTGCCATTCTGGAACCGAGCTATCTTGTTTTCTGGCCGGCTGGTTCTGGCTTCGTATCGACTGTGAGACTCCTTTCCCTTCCCTGTTCCTTGTGCTGCAGTCTTTCTCCGCATGTCTTGCCTTTTCCTTCCACGTTCGCTCTTCCTCTTCTCCCTCACCTCACCTCACCTTGCACGCACATCTCGTTTTCCGTCTCTCGTTTTGCCAGCAATTGTTTAGTGTCCTGGAGTCCTTCGAACAACAGAAAAAAGAGGAGTTTGCCGTAAAAGTACCAGCATACCATAACCCATCGACTTCATCCTCCCGTCTCGGCCTTTTTCAGCGCCCTTCAGTTCTTTCCAGGTAGATCCTCGGCCACCTTATCAACGTATCTGCTGTATTCCCGTAACGAATCTCTTTCCACCAGTCACTGAGTGTTCTACAACGTACCTATTGGAGGATATCTGGCTGTATAGCTTGACTTGTTGAAGAGTGGTGCTCGGCTGCGAACTCGACGATATCTGATAACCAACGACGGGCCATATATTGAAGTTTGGAGCGCTCTTGTCTAGAGAGTGGGCCTCCCACCGAAGCAGTCATACCAGTGCTCTGGGCGCCTCAGACACGGAATCATCATGATGTTACGATCCATTTCAGTTTTTAGCTCGCTTTCCCTTTTGTTACTTGGATCTCTACCGGCTGGAGTCAATGCTGCGGAAATTTTGAAAACATCAGGCTTCAGCACTTGTGGCACTGATTCAACTATTACCGTCCAAAAAGTCAACATAGAGTACAACAACACCAACAAGACGGTATGGATTTGCGGGCGGCACAATTGCCTTCTTCCTTAACTGACGAGTATATATAGGTGACCTTTGATGTGGCCGGCACTAGTACCAAGGAGCAGAATGTGACAGCATTATTGAACGTTACCGCCTATGGTATCTCCGTGTATTCGAATTCGTTTAACCCCTGTGCAACCAGTACCTACGTTCAGCAGCTATGTCCTGGTACGCGTAATTCATCCTCATTTCGGAAAAGCAGTTTCTAACAGCCATTTAGTCCCGGTCGGAGCATTCGCAGCGAGCGGTATTCAGGAAATCCCATCTTCCTATGCGAGTATGATTCCAAGCATTGCTTTCTCCATTCCCGATATCAATGCAGATGCGACCCTTCAATTGGAATCCGCCGACACGGGAGCTACTGTTGCATGTATCACCTCCACCGTCGGTAATGGAAAGACTGTTGCCGTCAAAAGTGTATCTTACGTAGCAGCCGGCATTGCAGGTGCTGCTTTGCTTCTAGGAGGTGCGTCTGCCGCTGGAGCTGCAGCCGCCGGAGCAGGAAGCACTGGTGGTGCTGGTGTGTCCAGTCCCTCATTCACGGACGTCTTCACAACTTTCCAAGGATTCGCCATGAACGGTATGCTAAGTGTGAACTATCCCACGGTTTATCGCTCGTTTTCGAAGAACTTTGCTTTTTCCACCGGTAAGCCAACTCTGTGCCCCATCAAGACCAAGCTAACATGTCATTTAGGACTGATTCCTTGGAGTTCCATGCAAAATGCCATTGATAGCTTCAGATCTGCAACAGGTGGAAATCTGACCACTGAAAGCTACTCATATCTTCAGAACGCGACACTTGTTTACTCTCAAAGCACCGTGGCGAAGAGGGCCATTGATACTGTCCTCGAGGGCCTCATTATGAGAGACATCTCTACCAGTGTCAATTCCACAAGTTCAGATACAAGCAACTCAACATCGAGTGACTCGAGTCTCCAGAAAACGGTGTCCGGTATTGAAGCCTACGTGGAGCAGTTGAGTGTTCCGCAAGCGAACACCTTCATGACAGTCTTGCTTATTGTGGCCATCGTAATCGCTGCAATTGCGGTTGGCATTCTTTTGATTAAGGTTGTCCTTGAAACCTGGGCATTGTTTGGATCCTTCCCTAAAGCTCTTACTGGTTTCCGAAAACATTACTGGAGGACCATGGCTCGTTCAATCGTCCAACTTATTCTCGTACTGTATGGCATATGGGTGCTTTACTGCATCTATCAATTCACGCACGGAGACTCCTGGGCTGCAAAAGTTTTGGCAGGTGTGACACTTGGACTTTTCACAGGAGTCCTAGCGTTCTTCACTTTCATGATTTGGAAAACAGCACGGGACCTCAAGAAGGCCGATGGCGATGCATCCGGTCTTTACGAAAAGAAAGAGAATTGGCTCAAGTACAGTATCTTTTACGACAGCTACAAGAAGGACTTTTGGTGGATTTTTGTTCCAGCAATCATTTATATGGCTGCCAAAGGTGCCGTCCTTGCCATCGCCGACGGCCACGGACTCACCCAGACAGTAGCTCAACTGTCCATTGAAGCTTGCAGTAAGTTAGAGTCCTTGGGCGTGATTGATTCCTCTGCTAACTTCCATTTCAGTGCTTGCTATGCTTATCTGGAATCGTCCCTTCGAACGACGATCCGGTAATGTGATCAACATCATCATCCAAATTGTCCGAGTTATATCTGTCGTCTGTATTCTAGTCTTCGTTGAGGAACTCGGGATCGCCGAAACGACACAAACTGTCACTGGAGTTGTTATCATCGCCGTGCAGTCTGCTTTGACAGCCATTCTTGCCATCCTTATCGCTGTCAATTCGATCATCATGTGCTGCAAAGAGAATCCACACAGGAAGAGACGCAAGGAAGCAGAGAAGCTAAACCGTGATCTGGATAATCTCACGCCTCTCGATGCCAGAAACTCCCTGCTCATGGATCCAGCAAAGATGCCAATGAACACCGATTATGAGCACGAGCGCAAGGAGCCTCTCATGAAGCAACACAGCGCCGACTCCTTCAGAGACGAGCCAGCAAACCCCTACCACGATGCGACTCCGTTGCGATCTTTCACTCCGCAGGGGCGACCATTTACCCCAGACACCAATTTGACACGGGAGGAGAGCAGAGAACACCTCGTCAGTGGTGCAGCACCAATAGGTGGCCGTTACAGTCCACCGCGCGAGCGACAACCAACTGTACCGAACGTACAAGGAGGATACGGTGGTGGCTACCGGGGTATGGCTTATTAAAGAACAAAATTCTCTAAGTTCCCGGAAGGTGTTTATATATAGGGGGAGGATTTTGAAATTTAGCGCTTCTAAATGGGAAGATGGATGTGATTAAAGGCAAAGCCTGTCACTTGCCAAAAGCAATTTGTTCTCTTTGAAGAATAGAAGGTCTCGTGGTTCTGTCTTGTTTCTTAGCATACCCCATCTCTTATGTTTTTATTTTATAATGTACAAATCTTCTCATCTGAGAGGGTGCAAAATGTGAATGCCCTGTAGAGGACACTGGATTTGGCAATGTGAATCTGTATAAATCATTTTTAGTGCTTCTCAGAGCTACTCATTTAGGATGTCTTCACAACACTCCAACGCTTAGAATTATACTGCCTAACACGGCAACTTGCGGCGTGCCTGGTCTCGTACAGTGACCAAAAGTGGATAAAATTCGCGTCATCCGACGACCGACACACGCCGACAACAATGCCAAGCCCAAAGCTCACTCCCCCATTTCTCGCTCAGCGAACCCCACACGCCTCTGCCACCCGGAGAAGGTGAACCCACAGACCTTAGTAAAGAGCCCTCGTGATTCGTGGAAAAAGGGGCAGGCTTGCCTGCTTCGGTACTTGCGGTATAGAGATTAGCCGCAAAAGCTCACTGCTATCTTTCCTATCCGTTTATTAAGTTCCGTGGATGAAGTCACAACTTCTCGCTTTGCTCCTTCGTTTTCTTGTTTCTCTCTAGATCTTCAACCCAATTGCAGCGAGATACCCGTTTAGAAGGCTCGCGAAGATGACCAAATATTTCGATGCTATGGAGGGTATGTCCCTATCTTTCCAAGCGGCGGATCCGGTCCGACTTGGCTAATCGACAAAAGTGACTGGCCACAACAAACCCGACGATTGTTGGGTTGTGCTGTATGGCAATGTCTACGATGTAACAGATTTCCTACCCAACCACCCTGGAGGAGAGAGGGCGATCCTGCGCCTTGCGGGAAGAGATGCGACAGGTTGGTCTACACCTCTTTTCGAGTCGCTTTGGCTGCAATTGACATGATGCGACAGAGGACTACGACCCGATACACCCACCAGGCACGCTCGAGGAAAGTGGGGTGCCATTGATTGGGAAGGTCGCTTCCTCAATGATGCTGAGTACGAAAGCACCAGAGCCAACAGAGCAAGATGCACAGGGAGACGACGATGATATGAGCAAACTACTCAATTTGGACGAGATCGAGGCTGTTGCCACGAAAAAGATTTCGAAGAAGGCTTGGTCATACTACTATTCTGCTGGCGACGATCTCGTCTCGAAGAAACTTAACAACACAGTTTACCGGCAGATCTTGTTAAGGCCGAGGGTCTTTGTCGATTGCACGAATTGCGATACATCTACTACACTTTTGGGACACAAGGTTGGACTGCCACTGTATGTCTCTCCTGCCGCAATGGCACGGCTGGGCCATCCTGCTGGAGAACACGGCATCGCGCAGGGTATCAGCTCATTCGGTGCTCTCCAAGTGATCTCAAACAATGCGTCCATGACCCCGGAACAGATTGTTAAGGATTCTGCGCCTGGGCAGATCTTTGGTTGGCAACTATATGTGCAGAATGACCGGCTAAAGACCGAGAAGATGGTTGCCCGAATAAATGGCATGGCAGATAAGATCAAGTTTATTTGCTTGACGCTCGACGCACCAGTTCCAGGAAAGCGAGAGGACGATGAGAGATTTTCGGAGGCCGGAGCTGATTTACCAGTTCCTTCAGCGACGAAAAACGAGCAAAAGGCCAAGAAGAAGGCAGGCCCAGGAGGGGTTGGGAAACAACTATTTGCTGGTACTGCTGCGGATCTTACCTGGAAGGCTACGTTACCATGGCTGGCCAAGCACACCAATATGCCCATTGTGTTGAAGGGTATTCAGACGCACGAGGATGCATATCTAGCAGCGCAATATGCACCTCAAGTCAAGGCGATTATTCTATCAAACCACGGAGGCCGTGCTCTTGATACTGCGCCACCTGCCGTGCACACTTTGCTCGAGATCCGCAAGTATTGCCCTGAAGTGTTGAGCAAAATCGAAGTTTGGGTGGATGGTGGTATCAAGAGAGGTACAGACGTGGTAAAGGCATTATGTCTTGGCGCCAAAGCAGTTGGTGTTGGAAGGGCTGCTCTGTACGGTCTCGGAGCTGGTGGGCCTGAGGGTGTTGAGAGGACCTTTGAGAGTAAGTTGAAGAATGTGGGAATTTCTACGGGCGGGTGCTGACATGAAACCCAGTACTAAAAGCAGAGATCGAGACTTGTATGAGACTTTTGGGAGTCGAGAAAGTAAGCGAGCTGGGTCCAAAATATGTAGGTTCACCACTTCCACCCTTTTTTGCAACAGTCTTGTTAACAGATTCAGATTAATTCCCGGGCCGTAGAGAGAGATATTTATGATGGGAATGCCGGATTAGAGAAACTTGGCCTCTGGGTCAAATCAAACCTGTAAACTTTCTACGATAAGATGAGATATAAGATTAGACATGTATGCCAATTGACGAGTGGAATCAGCGTCAGAGTTCATTACAAAAGATCCTATGCCGGTCGTGCCGCTATATCTTTGGAAGGGTGCTTTAGGATCTCGTTAATATAAACATTGCCCCAAAATACCATTTACTTTACGTGGAGCATCCGCTAGAATGCCATGATGGACCCAAAGATCAACAGAGTGGGGCTGGCTCATATGCTTAACAGGATAAAAAATAGTTCTCAAGAGGCCGCCATAGGTACCTGACCACCAAATCCTACAATTAGTGGTGTGAAAATCCGGTTTATTGACTCCTCCGTATGTTCGGACAAAGCAAGTTTCCGAAAGTCTAGACCGTCGTAGTTATCTGGTGACTTAGGAAGGTTGACACTGACACTTGTGCCTCGGTAAGGATATCTTTGTGCTGTCAAGATCAGATTGTAGCCGCTATTGCAATTCAAGATACGCTCTATTTGACCCAACATAATGACTCCGAGGTTATAACTTGCAATAGTGACTTTAGGTTTGGTCTTCTAGTCCATGTACTATTTAACGGGTAGTTCTATCCGAACGCCCCGCGTACTTGGCTAACATATATAGGTAAGTCCGCTAACTCGTGCAGGTAAGCAGTCCGTTACAATAGCATTACGGTAAATTAAGATTCGGATCTCGACACTGATCTCTTCGCAACAGGAGCACACATCCGGGCGTACCTGCACCCTAGTCCACAGACCCAGTACGTCAAGGCAAGTTGCCTCAAGCAGTTAGGACCGGCAACAAGCACTCAAGCCCTGGTCCCAAGAACAGGCGTTCTTCATTCATCTGGGAGACTGACAGATGTGATCGTAGGATAGTAATACTTGGTTCCAGTTGGCCGTGGGGTTGGGTTTCTTGCAAAATGGCCAAAAAAGTAACGCGACTGCGCCATAGTACGGGTACGACGGTAGGATTCGATGTCGGGGCTGCACGTCAAATCAAGGGTCTTGCTGGTCCGTGCTCGTGCTCAGTCCAGTCCAGTCCAGTCCAGTGTGGGGTGATCCGGGAAGTTCCCACTCAATCACAGGTCCATGTAAGGGCCCAGCCCGGTCGATTGCCCTTCACCATCTTCTTGCATTTTGTTGATTTCTTCACCTGGGCCCGTCGCTCGTTCGATTGCGTATCCTTTCGCATACAGCTCTTCCTACTCAGTTTACCAAGTCACATAGGTCCTTTCAGTTTCTTCTCTCCAAATCCCCTCTTAGCCGGCCCTTGAAGTCGCCCAATTTTGCCAGGTACAACAGATACTCGTCTCGCAGATTAACATTTCGATATCCACTAGACCGCAAACATCCTCTAACCGCATGCCATTACTTCAGGACCCGGCATCACAGTCGTATCCCACAAGCAACGTGAAATAGCTGGCACCTCCTAGTCTTCTCCCAGATGTAACAACCTTGAGAGGAATGTCGAATACTCCCCTCACCGAGTCACTGCGCCTGAGAGATACGCGCCAATACACCTTTCTTCACCAGCCAGCTCAGGCCCTTTCGTCCACCAAGCTTACGAGCACCGATACTGCTTTGACAGCTTTCGCTCAACTAGTAACATGGCGCCTTGATGCTCAGAGATCCGTCGTCAGCTTGTTAGATCGCGACTCTCAAGTACGAGCTTACCAGACTGCTAACTGATATTAAATCTTTACTAACATCACCCAAGTATTTCATCGCCGAGTCGACCCCAACCCTAGATATTGGGAATACTGGCAATGCCGATGCCAATGGAGCCAAACTATGGATGGGTTGTTCTGGGTCTGTTTCTTGGTTCGTCTCCATCTTAGATTCCGAGTGTTCTAACACCCTCGCAGTAGCACCTCCAGGGAAAATGCTCTATGCGCAGTAAGCTCAATGTTTCCATCTTAAGCTATAGCGCAGTACATTGGCTGACGTATGAAAAGCATGTAATCGATGCACCTGAGCCGGTCGATTCGAAATATGCTCTATTCTGGGTACCTGATCTGTCAACAGATCCTAAATTTGTCGATCTCCCATACGTCGCGAATGCTCCTTTCTTCAAGTTCTATGCTGGCACCCCGCTTGTTACACGGGCAGGGTCCCGGATTGGCAGTCTCTTCGTGATAGATGACCGACCTCGACCCCGAGGCTTGACGGACATGGAACACGATTTCCTTGGGCTCATGGCTACGAATGTTATGAACTATCTTGACATGAGGAAGGACAACTTACAACAATTGAGGAGCACTGTGATGTCAAAGGGCTTGGCTGCATTTATTGAAGGCAGAGGTCAAATACCAAAGCAGTGGACTGAAGACAGCCAGGGAGGACTGGAAAGCTGCGGGCAAGAAATAACTAAGCATGATACGTCGCTCTCGAAAACCGCCAATGATCCAGAACGAGTACGCCTTCGAGCATTGCCCTCGCAGAAAAACGAAACTAAAGAATCACAGGGATCAGAAGAATTTGCCATGCTCTCACGCTCGGCAGAGAATTCTTCTCCTTCCCATGCAAATGTTTTTGCAAGGGCAGCAGAATTATTACGAGAGTCATTGGGTACGTGTCTGTGCAAACTCTTCCTCTATTGCCGCTGAACTCAATAGCCGTCGACTACACTGTATTCGTGGATACCGCTAGCCATTTCATCCCTATGAATGTCCAGGAAGAAAGCTTAAAACCTCAAGCATGTAGGTTATGTTCCATTTAGTTTGCTTCTCCTTCCAAATGCAGCAATTCAGAGCTGTCCTGATCACTAAGATCCACTTTTGCTTTAAGTGACATGGACATTGTGGACGTGTATATGGATTACCTATGTCTTTGGGAATTTCAATTATTCTTCCTCGGTTCACACCATTATACATGATCGGTTCCCAAATCTGACATTTCAGCAGTTCCTTATGCAACCGTAGCCACAGAAGTCGACAACCCGCCTGTGGGTTTATCACCCTCCAGGAAATACAGAGAAACAAACACACCAGCAACAATTCTTGCCTATGCACCAAGAGACAATCTGAGGTGTGGCAGTGATTTGTTTCCGTCCGCAACCGCGTTCAGACCGATCAGCCATCATTTGGTAAATCATTTAATCCATCGCTACTCTGGTGGCTTTTTGTGGAGTTTCGATGCCGAGGGACAATTGATTAGTTTTGAAGGCAACCCAATAGACCTTGGTAAGGATACATCTTTGGAGCACGGGTTCTTTGACGATGATGATGGATCGAAGTCCGACACGAAAATTCCCAGCAAGGGGGAATTGCAAGCTCTGGCCACTTGCTTTCCAGAAGCGCGCCAGATATTATTTGCGCCAATCCACGACTCGGTTAATTCTGGTTATATCAGTGCCACGTTTGCGGTGTCTCTGAAAGAGGTTCCAGTGTTTACCACAGAGATTGAGGTTGCTTTTGTTAGGGCTTTCCTAAACAGTGTTGCTGCAGAATATGATAAAGTCAAAGTGCAGCTAGAAAGCAGACAGAAAGGCGACTTTATTTCGAGCATCTCGCATGAATTTAGAACGCCTCTCCACGGCATTCTTGCTTCAACCGCTCTTCTGGCTGATTCAGACCTTGCCATGCCTCAAAGAAATCTGTGTGAGACCATCGACAGCTGCGGCCGAACGCTGTTTAATACGGTATAGTCAAAGCCGCTGGGAAAAAACCCTCAGACTTCGAAAGGGCCTACGCTTACATCTAGACAGGTATCTCATATTCTCGACTACACCAAAGTAAACAACTTCAGCCAAAACCCCTTACGCAATATCAGTGGTATTAATGAGGTCAACGACTTCTCCCTCCATATATATTCGGTCGTTAATATTGCAGCCCTCTGTGAAGATGCCATTCGTACAGTAACTGAAGGACATATCCATGATCAAATATCGAGGGTCCACAGCGAAGCTGTTCAGAACACATCCCTCGATTTAGGTCTTTCTGATAACCATTTCTTCAATTGTACGCCAGGTGCCATACAGCGAGTTATAATGAACCTCTTTGGAAACAGCTTAAAGTTCACAAAGAATGGCTTTATAAATTGCAAGGTGGACACTAATAAGAACGACAACTGTGACGATGGCTCATACACTCTAAGAATAACTGTTACAGACACTGGTGTTGGCATATCTGATGAATTTTTACGCCACAGACTTTACTCGGCATTCAGTCAAGAGTCTTCCTTCTCCTCTGGAACGGGACTAGGGTTGAGCATCGTCAAAAAGATTGTGCAATCTCTGGACGGCACTGTTAGTGTTCAAAGTCAAATCGATCAGGGGACGCAGGTCACTGTTGAAATTCCTCTGGCTCAAAGTAAAGAGGTTATAACTGAAACACCTGACGCAATTGCTCAGTTAAAGCTCAAGTGCAGGGAAAATACTGTATGCTTGTCAGGATTCGATTCTGATGTGAAGTGTTCTGTAAAAAGGTCTCTCCATCTTTACATTACTAAGTGGTTTCATATGAATATCACAGACGACTTATCGACTGCAGACTTTGTCATCGTCGACGAGAAGGTCTCTGACGAGGATATTGCCAACTTTGCAAGCAGGCCAACACCTCCGTTGGTCATTATTGCAAGCAGCGCTGCAACGAAGGACTTGGTAACTCACTGGGTCGCAAAGCCAGTGGGCCCACATTACCTAGCGAAGACTATGCTTGCGTGTTGGCAGGAAGGACAAATCGATGGATTGGCTAAATTCAACTTGTCCGCTAACTCTGTTAACGACCCTAAATCAACCGACACGGCTGTACCAACTCGAGAGTTGAACCATGGCTCGTCACACGATCCAAACTATCAAGGTTCAAGCGCGCTTCCTCAAGTGAACTCTGGACAGGATATCAGAGACATATTCTATCCAGAAAATGGGAAATCTCTCCACATCCCGGCAGTCGATATGCCATCCTCAGGACCACAGCTGCTCCAACAACCGTCCTTCACAATCTTAACTCGAGAGAACACCGATGATGCCCGGAAACCAAGGGTGAGACAACCAAGTATTTTGTGTGTAGATGACAATACTGTGAATCTCAAACTCATCCAGGCCTACTTAAAAAAGCTGAAATATACGGATGTCAAGTGTGCTGTGGATGGGCTTGAGGCAGCAAAGGCGTTCGAGTCCTCCGAAACCGGGTATGATTTGATTTTCATGGGTAAGCGTTTTGTCTTCCTATCGTGCCGCAAGGTGTCATTTGGCTAATTCAGAATTCAAGATCTGTCAATGCCTGTATGTGATGGTTTCGAGAGCACAAAACGAATTCGTAAATTTGAAGCTCAGAACCACCCGGGACGGAAATGTACTTACATTATTGCCTTGACGGGACTTGCAGCAGATCGAGACCAGAACATGGCGTTCTCGTGCGGCATGGACGCCTTTGTTACGAAACCATTATCGCTTTCACACTTAAAACTTCTACTCGAGGACTGGGAGACTACAAAGCAAATACCTTGAGAATGTTGATTTCCGGATGGTGATTGGATTTGTTAAATGGTGTGGTAAGAAGAAGCACAACTGATGGATAACATTCGTGGTTGCCGAAAGTGATTTGGAATCATGTTACAAGCACAAGCAGCTGCGGTTTGCTGTACGCTTTTAAGAATAAAGGAGCAAAGATCCAGGCAGCCAGTCACTATGATGCCAAGACACATGAGGACAAGAGATAAACACAAGGAACCGAGAGCATCGAATTCTTCGTGTTTCCTAACCACAAGATCAAGCGATGCGTCGCGAAGTTGACCACTTCCCTTTGTAAAGTACTTAAATCTTTCGTACTATTGGAATAAGTAAAGGTCCTATGACTTGTGAAACCACAGTTGCTTAGGCGGCACAAAAGAGTCCACGCCTAGTTGTGAGCTTGAAATTTTGCTTGTGCGATTGCAGCATGTTCAATAGAATGTCAGGCAGTGGCATTGCATTCTTCAGCTTGTTCTCGGAGTCATCTTATGTGAAGGAATGAGAGCTGAGGTCAGTTGAGTTGGGTGATTACCCTCCCCCTTAAGGGACTCGGTGGAAGAATTGAAGAGATTCGCTGGGACTCTGATTGAGATGCTAGGGCTTTTCCTGTTCATAACACAACACAATACATAAATAAGAAGCTCTTGTTTCACGCTGAACTCGTATGATCTCAGATCTTCCCTTCGCAGGTAGCATCCGAAGGATTGGGGCATTGGCAAGTCAGGTGAAGTTGCCCCGAACAACAATAATCATTAATAGTATTGAATGTTGTACCGTGATACTAATCTATGTCATTTATCTAATTGGTCACTCATCTTATCGTCACCTCGTCATCTGTGGATTCTCCAAGGCCGTTCAACTTTGGACGCCACACCTCAAACATCTGACACCATTTCAAACATACCAAGACGAGGTTTAACCAAAGCAAGAAGTGACTGTGTTAGTGATGGATGCTCGTACACTATTGCTCAGGTTGGCATTGGTTGGATGCCACTCATGCTGCTACCGCCTCTCCTACTTCCCGAATTATTTGCAAATTGTGCTATGATAGATCTTGAGCTGTTTGTCATATTTGGCTTCTTCGAGTTATTGGTGCCTGAGCCAAAAGACTTCCTCTTGGTAACACCAGCAGAAGATTGACCAGACCCTTTGCGTGGTCGGGTTTTCCTACCAGCACTTGGCTTTCCTCTACCCGAATTGTTCCCGCCACCGTAGCTCTTCCTTGCTGGCGTAGGAGACATTGCTCTAGATTGGGCTGAGGGAGTAGCAGAAGCTATAGACATAACCTGATTGAAACGTGCAAGTTCGGCCGCCGACGGTCCTTTTGGTTTTGACGAAAAGTATTTAGATGGCTCTACGACAGAATCGTCCATATCATCCTCCGGATCAAAGGAATCATCATATTCGCCATACTCCTCAGTAACCGGGTCCACAATGTTATGGTTCGCATCCATGTCCCGATCCTGTTTCTCATCTTCTATAAGAGTTTCATAGTTTTGGTGATACTCGCGTACAAGAGGCACGAACCTCCCTCCAAAATTTATGGCATGCTCTGTATTGATGCCTGAGATTCGACTCATCTCGTCCGGTGTCAATGTCCAGTTAATAGCCATATCCCGAAGGTGTGCCTCCGTGAAAAGTGGTCTCCGCAAGTTCTTCTGGTTTCGTATCTTCTCCTCTAGTTTTTTGGCTGCCTCAACAAACTGGTGTACAATCACCTGATGATCGTGTTGAAGGGCATCCATCCGCAAATCTGTAGTGATTGGAGGTCCGAGTTGAGCTGTGGTTCCATTTCTTTGATGTGACGATCGTCCATGCACAGGCGGATCAAAAGCATCATCTGATTCTGAGACTTCGTTATCAGAAGAAATAATAAAGCTGTCGGGTCGGTAGCTATGATTGATTCTTGGTGCGTCGGTGAAATTGGCCTCATTGAACGATCTGTTTCGCCGGCGATCCGGTCCAGACACCGGCGAAGTAACAATTGTGGACGGATAAGTACTACTGATATGGCTTGCAGTTGCATCAGAAGCTTTCTTGGACTTGGATGAAGCCGCCTTGGCCTTCCGTGATGTTGATGTTTTCGTGGTTGGTTCTGTGGATTTGAGCTCATGTAGTCTCAGTCTACGTTGTCCGTTCATTAGCGGTCTATAGTTGGAACCAAGCTATTACTGTCAGCGACACGGCATAGTATGTTGCAAAAAATAGCATACTGACCTTGATATACTTTGTCACAAAAGCTGGCTTCCCTTTGGGCCTGTGGTTCGACATTAGATTTTCCTCGTACAGAAGATTCTCTGCCACAAGACGATGGAAGATACGTTCGATCTGTGAGCGATTGAGTTTACTAGCAGCGCCGAATTCCTTCAAACTGTTGTGATTGAGGTCTTTGATTTTGCGCTCCTTGGAATCGCCTTGAAGGATCTTCACACAATGAAGCATGGTGACTTTTGCATTCTCAAGATGTCCAACGAGTGAGACTGCAGCTCGAGCTTCCGCTGTGAAATCAACTTCCACCCTCTGGGTATCAGATTTGCAATTGTCGCAGGTGTGATTGCATTCCTCCTTGGTAAAGGTTTCACCAAAGTAGGCAAGTATCTGCGTTCTACGACATTCAATACGATTCCAGCAGAATTGTATCATCCTACCAAGCATTTCACGCTGGCGAGCCTTCTGTTCATGGTCGCCATCGCTCTTGTCGATGAACTGCTGAAGGATAGCTGTATCGCCATAGCCATAGTAGAGATAGCAGCCGGACGGTCTTCCGTCGCGACCCGCTCGGCCAGTCTCTTGATAGTAACCCTCTAGACTTTTAGGGATGGTATGGTGGATCACAAAGCGAACATCAGCTTTATCGATGCCCATTCCAAATGCGATTGTTGCAACAATGACCTTCCATTCACCACTCTGCCACTTTTGTTGGACTCGGAGCCGTTGTTCCTTGTCCATCTTAGCATGATAGTAATGCGCATTTATGCCAAAGTCTTTTCTTAGAGTGGCTGCTAAGTCTTCGCAACCTTTTCTCGATAACGTATAAATAATGCCCGTTTGATTTTTGTGCTTCTCTTTGATTATTTTGCACATGTCCGCGAGGATCTCTTTGCTCGTGCCTATCTCTTTCTTTGCCCGAACCTCGTAGTTGAGATTTGGACGATTGAAGCTTTGCGCATATACCTTCGCACCTTCAATGCCAAGATTTGCAGTGACATCGGCCTGAACGTTCTTGGTGGCGGTAGCAGTGAGTGCCATGATAGGTACACCAGGAAATTTAACAAGCACCTCCCGTAGACCAACATAGTCAGGACGGAAGTCGTGCCCCCATTGACTGACACAATGTGCTTCATCTATCACGACACGTGCCAACTTCTGCTTGCTGTGAAGTATAGATAAGGCATTTATGAACGCCTGGCTCTTACCGATCATCTCTGGAGTGATGTATATCAGTTGTACATACTGTTCTGGATATGGACCCTTCAAAACATTGAATAGCTCAGCCCTCTGGGATTGCTCCGAGTCGCCATTTAAAAATGCTGCTTGTATACGCAGCTTTTGAAGGTGCTGAACTTGGTCACTCATGAGACTGAGCAACGGCGAGATGACGATTGTGACTCCCTTCGTCTTGCCCGTTTGCACCACGGCAGGTAACTGATAGCAGAGAGATTTTCCACCGCCAGTTGGCATTAAAACAAAAGTGTGTTTCCCAGCTAAAGTATTGTTGATTGCATCCAATTGGTTGTTCCGGAAACCCGACAATTTAAAGCGATCCTTCAGTGCCTGCTTGACATCGCCGGACCATGGGTGGTTCCATTGATTAGCGTGCGCATTGTCAACGTGGGCATACATGTCCTTCGAAGATGTGGTACTACGACGTTTGGGTGGTTTTGATGATGGGTTCGATAATGTAGTCCGATGACTCGAAAAGTCATCGAATGATTGTTGCTGCCTCTCAAAAAGCTCAAGCACTTCGTCATCGTCATCGTCAAAACCACCATAATCTTCCTCTTCCTCAAAAGCCATGGTCCCCGGTATCCTGGCCGTGCCGGATTGTATTTCCAATTCATCTTCAAGCATATCCTCGAAGTAGTTGTCGTCTACGTCGTAAGGCAGAGGACTAGGTCCTCGAAAACGGTCCGGTTGCCTCGTTGCAGCAGTGACTGGCTTTGGTCTTGCGGTGGTTTTGTTGCTTCGAGTTGGAGAAGTTAACTCTGCATTATCATCCCGTCGACTCGGAGGTGAATTGGCACCAGATAATCGCAACAGATCCGTATGTGTTGGAGACTGTGATTGCATAAACCCCTGGACCCGTCGACTCTTCTCAATATCTGAAGATTGCCTCAATGCAGGTATCTGTGTTTGAAGAATTATTTGATTACTCGCAGGCACGCTTGAGTCTGCGGTTGAGAGGCCCAGTGCATCTCGGCCATTTGTTTGTGAAGAGACAGAGTCGAGATTCGCTAATACATGGGAATTCGACCCAAAGCCTTCTTCAACTGCCCCCGAAACTCGAAGAAGCACTCCAATTGTAGCCTCAATTTTACGAAGATCTCGAGCCTTCTGAGCTGCGCGTTCTGCATCTCCATCTTCATCTAGACCATCAAACATTTTACGAGCAAGCTGTCGCTTTTCTTCGGTCACAGTCTTGTGCTTGTTAAGCTCTATTTCGAGAGACGAAAAGGCCTGACTCATGTCTAACATAGTCTTTCGCTCTTCCATCAGGTTCGCAGGAGTCCGTTCGTTATTATCATGATAGGCCATGGACTCTACCGAGTTTTGATCCAAACGCTGTCGTAATCGCTGATGATATGGCTTCAAAGCCAAGGTGTCCTTGAGGTACGTTTTCACTAGCTCATGATCGGCAGGTAAGGAAGACGAGACCTGCTGACTAGAAATCAGATCTATTTCGGGGAGCACATTGGCAAGCTTCCGTGGGGATTCGGCTTTAAAAGGTGTACTAAATTGCCCCTTCTGACCGAGATTTGAAGAGATGGGCCCCAAAGGACTACTAGGCCTTTGTGTAGACTCTTCTAATCCAGTCGATGGCCGTCGAGATATTTCACAATCCGGCATGGATTGCCAATTTGCAGCTTTCTGGGGGCTTCGTGGTTGTGAGCTGTTCTTGATGGCGTAAACTGGTGAGTATGGAGCCCCAAAATCCTCAAAAGTAATTGCCTCATCATCCTCCGAGTCCTGGATAATACGCGTCTTTCTTGATGCATCTAGATGTTTTTGAGGAGTTTCCGTAGTTGCCACAACTGGGGGTGGCCAGCAATTCGGTGTGGCACTGACTTGGAGAAAGGACTGTGACCTATTCAAACGCATATCTGACTGTACGTCACGGCTCCTCCGGGTTGTGTCCGTGGCACTATCAGACGTGTCCCGGCTGGCACTTCGCCCGATCCGAGTTTCCACTCTATTTATCGTTTCAGTAATGTCGTACTCCTCTTCTGAAAGATTTCCAAAGCCCATTTTGCAAGCAGGGGTCGGTACAGACTTAACCGCACTCGCTAACAATGTCTCGGAAATTTCCAGCTCATCAATGTCCTCGAAATCGTCTGAAGGAGGCCGACGTTTCCTTTTAATATTTTCTGGTGAACGTGACTTGTCTTTGCTCGGTGAGTCACCTACATCAACCTCTATACTCTTCCGCTTCTTCCCATTTTTAGGTAAAGGCTGTAGTCTCGAGGCATGGTCTTCAGTCCATAATGTGGTAGGTTCGCCCCAAATTTCGACCGAGCTACTTGACCTTGAACTAGGTCTTCTGGTGTAGTCATCTTCTGTCAAATCTATAGATTCAACCAGCTGAGTCTTGAGCTCTGATGGCTGGCGTGATGGACGCCTCGGCGTTTGTCTGGGTGTTTGGGGCGTTGGTAGGGGTTTCGAGGTGCTCGTGGGGAACCGTTCGGAGCTGAGATTGGTGGAAGGCGTAGCTGTATTGTCAGTACTTGAAGATATCTATTAGAGACATGCTTACCATTGCCTCTGAGAAATGCTGAGTAATTCTGGTGCAAAGATTTCGCTGTCGATCCAGATGTTGATGCTGGAGTTGCAAGCTGATGTTGCTGTTGACTCATAAGCCCCGGTCTGGCTGACTTTCTGGTGGATTCCAATCGTCCCATTGAGCCATCAACAACACTTCGCTGCGGTAACTCTGCCGGAAGAGGCTTTGAAGGTTTCGTGCGAGGAAGACTCGGTCTAACAAACTCTTCTTCCGCTACAGCACCGATGATCCGCGGATTTCGTGAAGAATCAGACGAGCTTGGAAGCGGCGGGGGAATATCCTCATCGATACTATCTTCTGCAAAATCCTCATCAAAGTTTTCCGGATCGAAATTCGCGGTGACGCCCACGGGCGGGGTGACTTTGTTTCGCAATAACCATGAAATATGTACCTGAAGATTATGTCTAGTCATCAGGTCATTAGAGGGCGCAATGTCCCGAATGGTGCCATTGGTATCTGAGAAGTAGTCCTACAAGTACGAAGGGGAAGAATCCAAATCGACGACGTTGTTGACTTGAGCAAGCACGGATCTCGAATTGATGGTATCGCGAGACGCGCCAGAGCTAGAAAGTCGCGATAGGAACGTGTCACGTGTGCGATAACGAGCGGGTTATCCTTCTCATAGTCGTCGAAAATCACAACTGCAAACCGGCATAAGATTTTTCGGGGCAGGCATTTAAATGGCGAGCTTATAAGTTATCCGCGTTGCCAAAAGCTGTCGCCTTTGCCCATACAGTAAGACGTTGTAAAATCCATTTGAAAGGCTGTTGCTACAGTCAGGAACGCAGTCTAGCAGAAGATGCTACAGCTCTTTTTGAATGCTATGATTCAAAGTTCAAGGGTCTATGACATTGATACGCCCCCATCAGATTGCTAATACAGTCTCGAACTTCATGTCCTCCGAGAGAGCTGGGAATGGAAAGAAAGTCCCAGGCCACGGATAAGAGCACTTTAGATCTTGCTCGCTTAAACCCCCAATTTAGAAAATGACGCGCTCGAAATTCACGTCGCGTCTCCCGCTTCATCTCAGAAGTACACTCTGCCTTTCTGAAGCATCACAGTACCCCGTAGCCATGTCCAACTTCTTCGATATCAAGGCACGAAAGCAGGCTGCTGCTGCTAATGGTGCATCGTCCTCCAAAGCTGCGCCTGCCAAAGAGACTAACAGACTTCAGCCATGGGTCGAGAAATAGTACGTGCACAAACGCTTGCTGACAAGAATTGATGCTGATGAAAAGCCATAGCCGGCCAAAGAACCTGAATGATGTCACGGCACAAGACCACACAATCACTGTGCTACAGCGTACATTGCAGTCCTCTAACGTGCATACTGTCCTCCGTCGTCTCAACTTGTGCTAACTCTTCGCAAAGCTTCCGCACATGCTCTTCTACGGCCCCCCAGGTACCGGCAAGACCTCCACTGTCCTTGCACTCGCCAAGGAACTTTACGGACCAGAGTTGATGAAGACTCGTGTGCTCGAGCTCAATGCTTCTGACGAGCGAGGCATCAGTATTGTACGAGAAAAAGTCAAAGATTTCGCACGAATGCAACTTTCGAATCCCTCCCCAGCATACCGAGCACAATGGCCATGCCCTCCATACAAGATTATCATTTTGGATGAAGCGGACTCAATGACACAGGATGCGCAAAGTGCGCTTCGAAGAACAATGGAGACATACAGCAAAATTACTCGATTTTGTCTCATCTGCAATTATGTTACGAGGATCATCGATCCACTGGCAAGCAGATGCTCAAAGTTTCGATTCAAGAGCTTGGATCAAGGAAATGCAAAGAAGAGGGTGGAGGATATTGCAGAGATGGAAGGTGTCAAGCTAGAGAGTGGAGCAGCAGAGATGCTGATCAAGTGCAGTGAAGGAGACCTACGAAAAGCCATTACCTACTTGCAGAGTGCCGCTCGACTTGTAGGCGCTGTCAAAATTGGGAAGGATGCTGAAGATGCAGATGCTATGGATGTTGACGATACAAATTCTAGAGTTGTTACGGTCAAGAGCATAGAGGATATCGCAGGTGTCATACCAGACGCGACAATCGATAAACTGGTCAACGCTATGCAGCCGAAATCAAAAGGAGCTGTCTATGAGGCGGTAGCCAAGGTTGTGACTGATATGGTAGCGGATGGCTGGAGCGCAACTCAGGTAGTGTCACAGGTATGTTAGTTTCGTGCTCTATATTCCAAAGTTGCTAACACCCCTCTAGCTTTACCAGTCCATCATTTATAATGAGTCAATTCCGGATGTTCAAAAGAACAAGATTGTCATGCTCTTTTCCGAGTCAGACAAACGACTTGTTGATGGCTCTGATGAACACCTTACGATCCTGGACCTGTCATTGCGGACTTCTAATATTATGGCCGGTGCTTAAGGGACAAGGAGCAAGGAGACTTGATTTGCATAGCGTATCTGTGGGCGGCGTTGGGGGATTGAAAACGAAGATGTGGGTTACTCAGTAGGTATCCGCCTTATACATCTCACTACAAAATTTGATTGCGAGCAAATTTTACTCATGCACCGAAAAGCCTATAATGGTGAAGCAATTGAGGGTTTGAAGCCTATCGTAATGATCTAGGAATCTGATCTCTCCACGAGATGCCTCCTGGTAACTTCATCGATCGCTGACTCTTTCTTGATGACTATGGTAAAGCACCGCACTAGTACGATTCCCATGAATCTTTCAGAATACCACACCATCTTCTCACAATCTAATCTCCTCTTCAAGCACTACATACCACAAGAACTTGAGCAATAAATTAAAGTTGAAAGTGCATTTTATTTCGCTCACGTGCTCTCGCGTTTGCCGCCACCATACTTCCGTCCAAGCTCCGAACCACCTCGTCACCTCTAATCTGCCCCTCTACATCCATCCTCGAACCTCAATCAACTTCCACAATGCGGGGGCGCAGAGGCACAAGAACAGTAACCCAAGAACCTGCAACCCGAGAAGCCGCTACCCAAGAATCTGCAACCCAAGAGGCTGCAACTCAAGAGGCTGCAACCCAAGAGGCTGCAACTCAAGAGGTTGCAACTCAAGAGGCTGCAGCCCAAGGAGCTGCTACCCAAGCTGCTACACCGACAACATTCCACTCCTTCTTCAAACTCCCACTAGAACTCCGCATTACCATCTGGAATCTGAGTATCGAACCACGCTACGTGAAGATCAAATGGTCCGGCAAGCACCGGCGGTGCATCAACTCGAGCACCGGGAACAGCATCCCGGCGCTTCTCCACACCTGCCAAGAAAGCCGCACCGAAGCCCTCAAGACGTATGCGCTCTGCTTCGGACGGACCCCGGAATTCGCAACCGTCTACTTCAGCTACGAGCTCGACGCCGCGTATATCCATTGGGAGACGTTCGGGGCGGCGCCCGGGCGGCTCGGGAGGAAGATTGGCGAGGTGGACTTCTCGCGCGTACGCCGGCTGCTGATTCATGAGTATTCGCTGATGGCGCATGTGGAGGATCGGATGCGTGAGCTGACGCGCTTCACGGGCCTCAAGGCGATGGTGGTGATCTGTGAGGAGGAGTCGACCGGGGATCAGTTTGGGTGCAATGCGGTGATCGAGATGGCGGCGGTGATTGACGATGCGGCGGAGAAGTTGGGTGGGCCGGTATGTTCCTGGCCGCAGCTTGCGTGTCTCCGATCGCATGATCAGGAAAATGATCCGGATGATTTGACCGCGGACTACCCCGGGGAGTGTAGTCGGCATTGGTGGTTCGAGGGCTGGAATCAGAGAGCGTTTGTTGGCGGGCAGAAGCTGGAATGGGCCAAGACTCTGGGCCCGATCCTTGACGTTACGTATATTGAGGACGAGCAAAGCATGATGGAGAGACTCTTCCTCATTGCTATGCTGCGGCGGATGGAGCGCGGCGAACCGCTGGGAGACTTGGCGGATTTGTTCTAGAAGAGTGGATTGTTCTTGCTTTGCTCAATTCTTGCGAGTTATGATGGTTGGGTTTTGGCGCAGATATGTATATACCCTTAGCGTGCAGCGTGCGTTGTGAATCTCAAGGAGCCGGAAGATCCTGGCATGGAACAAACAATTGGCTTAAAAGCCGGGAAACGATACTGCGTTCGAAAGGAGAGGTTTAAACGGGAACAGCGTCAGAAAAATGATAGGGCTTTCGTGTACTCACTCTTTCTAGCAACCGACTATTTTATCAACACTACCGGATTCAATTTGGAGACTCAAGACTAGTCACTGGGCTACAGAATGATTCAACAGCTCATTTTTGAATGTCCGTGATTCATGAACTATAACCCTCATATGTGCAGCTATGAGCCAGGTCCATGCTAATATTGCTAACTAGCCATCTCCACACGTCATGGAGCTGCATTCCCTTTTCGGGCTCTTGGGTATATTCATTACGGTAGCCCTCACCCACGGTTGTCTGTTGCAGAGGTCGCTGCTGCGGGCGAACTGCATGTCAGAATTCCTTCACGCCAGCAATGCGCGGTTTGCTTTTGCTACCTACAACACCGGAGTACCTTGACACATGGCCATATACTCTAGTGAGAAAGAGTCTTACCAGAAAAGGCAAGATACGGTACATGTACCCCACTGAGCCTCACGCTGCAGACAGACATAAATCATCTTGCCCATCAGATTCGCTTGCCTTGCTTCAACAGGTCCGAAACTTTCGGTGGCAAGATTAGAGCACTACGATCGTTCCGCTTGTAGAAATCAGCGATGACCATCGCTGTCTTCTCTGGGAGGTCCTCGTGAATGAAGTGGCCAGCTTCTGGGAAGACTTGAAGTGCATATTTGCCTATAGACCCATGAAGATCAGTCACTCAGTTTCTTGCTGCATCGGATTATAGAAACATATACATACCTTGCATCTGTCCGATCATGAGCTCTTTGTCCAATCGGTCGGTGCCAGCTAACAAGAGCAGTTTGCCACCTTTCGCTTCGAGAAACTTCTTACTCAGCCCGATAAACCAATCTTCCCAGAAGGGTTGGGTTGCTGCTAGATCAGTCTTCCACGTCCATGCTCGGGAGCCTTTCAGCTCTTCGTTGTATGTCAATAACGCTGGTACACTCGTGCGAGCTGACAGAGAGTTGCGAATTGTTCGAGAGCGGATATGCCATTCAATGCCTGCTTCGAGGGTTGGGAAGCCCACGGGTCTTGTTGACAAATAAGTTTGCATACTCTGCAATGCATCGATGGCCGAACCCTCCACAACGTCCAGTACGGCATATCCAAGAATGGCATTCCCTAGACTTCCACTTTTCGCGACATGCGTGACGACGGCACCGCCTAACGAATGCCCGATCAGAACCAGGGGCGGCAGGGCATTCCATTTCATTTGTGTCTTCGTTCCGTTGACCACAGCAACGAGATCTGTACTGAGGGTCTCAAGACTGAGATCCAATTGGGCAGTATCAGGCGTAATCGTGGTGGATCCGTGGCCTCGGGCATCCAGTGACAGAATCCCGGCTGAGGGAAGCAACTTGCGTAGTTGTGCGGTCAGCACAGCGAAGGAAAGCCCCGAGGAACCCGCTCCATGATGCGTGACAAAGAGAGGACCATTACCGACAGGCGACGTGAGATATGCGTGATGGGTGATCTTCTGTCCTGCGGCATCTCGTTCAATGAACAGTTCTCGTTCAAAATAGGTAGTCCATGGAATGGAATCCATCGTTCTTTTGTTGGGAGATCTGCTCGAATTAGTGCTGAGAACGGTTATAGATGCAGTGTTTGGGCCTACCCTTGTGGTCTGGCGAACAAGTTCCGGCTGGATAGTGGCCTGATGGTGCCAGTCGAGGAGGCAGAAGATGCGGAGGATGCAGAAGAGGAATCATCCTCGAGGGGAAGCTCAGTGAGATAATCGCCGTCATCTTCATCAGCCTCGTCGAACTCGGGTGGTGGAAGAGTCGCCAGCTTGGCCTTTGCGAAGGAGCGTTGCAGCTCACTCATGCTAAGAGAGTCGGGGCTGATGTCCGCGAGAATGGAGAATTTGCGGGTGATGCTGGTGGCTCGGTCAGGCAGTCTAGACCTGGGCTCGTGGGGATCGCGGCACCCTATCCTTTTGCAAGTGCTAGTGCAAAGAGAAATAGAAATCCAGGACAATAATGATCTTCGTCGGGTACATTCGAGTGTCCATAGCCTTGTCGTGCATGTCTGCCCACCGCCGAGGCGCTAATGCACGGCGATAAGAGCAGATAAGCACCTGGATAACATCCACCGCATGTCCTTCCCTTTGCTCTAACTTATGGCATCATCCCGTCCGTCGCAGCGCAGAGTGGTCCTGTGCCACCAAAAGTTGGCGTGCACATGGGAATTGCAAGGCCATGATGAGTGAAGGGTGCCCCATCCCATGCACGGACTGGCTCATGTATCCGCATTGTGCCATGCAACGCGGGGCGGTCGCACAGCATTGGTGGTGGCGGCTGTTGTCGCTACGTCATGCCTCTGCGCTCCAAGCTCTCCTGTCTCTCGGTCGATGGCTCCCGGTGGCCTAGCCTCCAAACAATACAGACCAAAAGCAGCCATTGCGATGGTCACACATTGCCTTGATTGGCCAATGCTAGGGCATTTGCAAGCTCCAAGATCGTCGTTGCCGTCGCATCTTCGCGCTGCGGCGCTCTTTCTTTTGCTCCATGTCTTTGGTCTGGCTTGAGAGCATTCTGCCTTTATCTTTGGCCCTTCCCCATCCCAGCCCTCCTCTACTGTTGCTACTTGCACCGCTATTTGTACCTCACCCATAATTACAAACATTCGTCGCTGCCCACCCATAACGTTACCATGACGATGTGGGGTTCGAAAAAGGACGATGGCGATGATCCTGCTAAGGCCCGGAATGGGAATGGAGATTCTGGCGAGGCTGCAGCACCTCGTCTTTCTGAGGCTGATGAGCGAACACATCTTCTCCCCCCAGCTCCTCCGCGTGAGGGTTACCTGAGTCCGGATGATCCAGCTGTAAGCCTCAATCCGTCCGCTACCAGCTCCAAACTTACATGTATTACAGGTCTCGCCCTACAACCTTTGGAGCGTACGATTCCTCCGATACTTCACGGTGCTATTTGCCATCATAACCTTCTTATGGTGGGTTCTGCTTCTGGTCTCGATCTTCGTCAGTCCACCTGGGATGCACTCGAGAGGTTCGGGTTTCTTCGATTTCTCATATACGACCCTGACCCTTGGCCTGCTCCTTGTGGTACTGCTATTCTTCTCGACTCCTTCTAAGGCAGCGCAAATAACATGTCTCGTTATTTCCGTATTTCTCCTACTTGATGTCATTCTTATCCTCGCTGTTCCAAGACTACGTGTCGAGGAGGGCTGGGTTGGAATCGCCAGCTCTGTCTGGGCATTGCTCATCAGCATCTGGACCGTCGCGACTGACAGAGTGGTTGCATGGGGCAAGCATGAGGAAGAGGAGCGTCTCACAGGCCGTATGGAGACTCGCCGTTCTCTGAGAGAATGGTGTGCTGTGATGACTTCCGAGGTCATCCTCATAATCATAGCCCTTGTCGCTGTACTACTTTCAGCAACATTGATCCTTCGAGCTCGAGACGCCTCGCTTGCAGCACCAGGCGAGAGGTATTTCGTAGATGGGGATAAGTACCAGCTCCATCTTTTCTGCGATGGTAACTCGACCGACGTTGATGGAAACAAACTTCCAACCGTTCTGTTCGAAGCTGGGGAATATCCATTCGGACATGGCATGAATCAACTTGCTGTCAATGCGCTGGCCAACGGAAGCATTAGCAGATATTGCTACTCAGACCGGCCAGGCTTTGGCTGGTCAGATAACGCACCCTCTCCATTCTCCGCAGGTATGGCATCAGATGTACTTTCTGAGGCTTTGGGTCGTGCCGGGGAGACAGGACCATGGGTTCTTGTAAGCGCAGGAGTCGGCAGCATCTATAGCCGGATCTTCTCTGCTCGTCACCGCCATGATATTCATGGTATCCTCATGATTGACCCTCTGCATGAGGATCTTCTGCACCGCGTTGGGGCTCCCGGAAACGGCTTTTTATACTGGGCATGGGGTATTATTTCACCTTTAGGTCTCGATAGGATTCCAGGGGCAATCTTCCGAGGCCGCTCACGCGAAGACCGAGTCTACGGGCGCGCAGCCTATCAAGGCGGGAAGTACATCAAAGCAAAACTACAAGAATCGCTTGTAGCAGATTCCCTTACGAAGAACGAAGTGAGCAGTGCAAGAAACTTCCAGAGTGAAAATGTCCCGTTGGTCTTGATCAGCTCAGGTATCGAGATTAGAAAGGATACCGAGTGGGAGAGGAAGCAGCGTGACTTGAGCCACCTGACGAAGAAGCTAGTCAAGTGGGATATTGTCGAGAAGGCCCCCCATGAGGTGTGGAAGACTCTTGATGGCCGCCAGCTTATCGAGAAGAGGCTTAATAAACTCGTCTACGCATGATTACTGCATCATAATTCGAGAGATCACTTAGTACAATCGGGAAATTTGCACTTGAGAGTCTGGATTTGGAGTAGGAGGCACTAAATCACTTTTCCTTCAATCTATTTTGTTCAGCTCTCTTTTTACATATCCGTTGAAGCATTTTCTGTGCAGCTCGGGGAGTTTTTTTAGGCTCAGAATTATGAGAGAAGCGCTCAAGTTTCTGCTTTTAGTTTCGTCTTTTCTTTACTTTCTTTCCGGTATACAGAAAGCCCAATTTAAGGCGCCCCTCAATCCAACTCCGTCTTCATTCTCGAACTTAGTCCCAAAAAGTGAAAGGCTCACATCGTCCAATGCGTTCACAAAGCAAGAACTACAGCCACCAGCGCCAACAATCCTCCAGCCGAAGCACTAACTACTTTGCCTCCAGCAGCAGCATTTTTGGTACTCGTCGCCGTTGCTGCACTCGACGTTCCAGAGCTCGTCCCCGTGGCAGCTCCAGTTGCCGTCCCTGTAGCTGTGGCTGCCGCAGCGCCACTGGTTGCCGTAATCCCGTCCTTACTCAAGATACTGAGCTCGGCCATGGCAACACTCGAGATGAAACTTTGTTGGTCACTTGGCAGCGCGCTGAAGACGCTGGGGGCAGGCATAGCGATAGCTTGGCCGTTCATAATGGCGGATTGATATGCCTCAATCTCAGCGAGGAGTGTTGGCTGTGAAGCGAGAGCATTGAAGACGGACAGGAAGGCTGTGTTGGTTTGCAGCACAGAGACATAGGAGGCTATGTCGGCTTTGGCTTGGGAGGTTTGACTGTGCAGTAGAGGAAATGTCAGTTTGGAGTTGGACTCGGATTCCCTGTGGTTGGCGAGCGGAAGAGTAGCTAGTGGTTCACTTACGCTGGGGTTTGCGCTGAGGCAATGCCTGCAAGCAAGCCTGTGACGATGGAAGTGGTGGAGAAACGCATCTTGGATATCTGATATCTGAGGATGGAGCTATGGAGTACGTAGTGTCCGAGTATATGATTAAAAGGAACAAATTGGATGGTTGAGGAAAGTCAGGTGTGAAAGGAAGAGAGAAGACCGTTTGTAAAGACGGGGTTGCAAGTTATTTATACGAGACCCAAAAGAAACTTCCTTTGAAAAGAGAGTGAAGAGGAAGAAGCAACGTTAAAGAACGTTATGCCGCCGGAAAAAGCAGACTGCTAATATATTGCCCCTGAGATTCTGCACTTGCTCGCAACTTCAGGTTGGGTGCTGTGAAATGACGCCCCGCTTCCCTGTCAAGAAGCAATAGTCGCTGTCCGTGAACGAGACGCGGGATATGGGTTAGCACCGAAGTCTCTATAGGACGAAGCTAATCTAGCTCCAGGTCCCGTGTGTAGGTATATCAGAGCTCAAGACGAGTAGGATCCTGCGCCGTTCCATTAACACTAACGTAGTGTTGAGATGGTAGAAAAGGCTTGGATGGGCCGTATGTATATAGTGAGAGAGATGGCTTGTTATGGTTGCAGTTAGGCGGAGGTGATAGAAATCTCAAGCAATGGTTTGCTCTGTTTGCGGAAGCATAGTTGGCATCTGAGCGCAGTTACGAGGCGCGCTGCTTAACCCAACTCGGCCTCTGCGTGCTCGTCTCCTTTGTAGTGCTCGCGTCACTAGACCCAGGGCAGTAATGGGCGAAGAAAGGCAATGTCCTCTACCTTTGCCCCGGGTTCTGATGACGGGGGCCAAAGGGCAAGCTGCTTGCTGCCATCTGATCTCGCATCAAGCTATCGATACTTTCGAAGCCGGTCGAATGTAGAATGGTCAAAGCAGGTTACATGAAGTTGAATGGCGCAGAGATAGATAGAAAAGAGGGCAGCCATGCGATCCAAGCCAAGTCCGCTAGTTGCAAGAGCTTCGAGAATTCAACGATTCGCCTTTGCATCCCAAAAGTGTTTCGGTGCCCTAGATGGTGAAGCTCTCATGTTCACAAATACTTCCGTTCATGTCCGGCAAAACATTCCACTTCCCTGACGCCCGGCGGCCAAAAGAAGTTGCAGTCTTTCCAAGCCATGGGCATATCTCGTGACCTGGAGTTCCCAATCAGGAAACAGCTCAGACCGACTCATCAATAATCCCATCTCACCTCCCAGTCGCATCCAGCTTCCCGGCACAACTCCAACGTCCGGCACCGTAGCAGATGTCAGCAGTCGCTGCGCATCAAGCCATGTGAAATCAACAACTAGCAACTCCCGAACACCACTAACAGAAACTGGCCTAAAGGATTCGCAACCCCCAATGACTTCCATGAGCTATGAACAATGACGCCACGCCAGTCCCCGCAGCGGACCTGCCTGAAGGACAAATCTCAAGTGCTTCTGCCTCGAATGGCATCACCAGCAGCAGTAATGGTATCGAATCCGCTCGCGCCGGCGAGCCCCAGGGAGGAAGCAGCAGCTCTGCGTCCCAACCAACACCGGCTCAGGCGCGAGCCACTTCACAGATGAAGAAGCGATACGAGTTTATCAACCTAGTAATGGCGAACTTGGATATGTTGATCTACGTCGAGCTCTGCATATTATATTACATGGAGTAAGCTTTGGAGTCCACCCGTGCTTGAAAATATGTAACTAACAGACTACCTAGCTGTTCATTTTTCCGATTCGTCATACGTGTACTTGCGCAAGTCATGTTTCTTACTCCAAAACCGAGCTTCGTACCGCCCATGCCCAAGCAGCGGCCATATATCGGCGCTATCTTTGGACCCAACATCATCTGCCTTCTCCTTCACATTTTCACGGCGCGATCAGAAGCTGGCGAGGCCATGCGCGGATATCTGCATGGTGGAATTATTATTGATCTCATTGGACAAAAGGGGCCAAGCTCGAAGATTCATCTGGTCCTGCTGGATCTGCTTGTTACAGCATTGCAATCATTCATGCTGGCTGTGCATATAGAGCGAGAGAAACTGAGGGACGTTTTGCTCCCTAAAGTAGTTGGGGCTTTGACGGAAGCGGTCGTTGCCGCTTCGCAAGATCATGATGCTGAGGAACGGGGCGTGTTGAGAGATGCCGTCACGAGCAATGGAGATATTGAACTGCAACCGCTATCATCAACAAGAGGGCAAGAAGATCCACTAATAAACGAGCATACGGAGATGGACCAAGAGAGAGAGCGTCTACTAGCAGATTTGGCCCCGCGCGAAGAGGCCGAAGAGGATGACTACCCATTGGATGTGTTCTATTCTGGCACAGCTATAGTGGGGGATTTCCACGTCTTACAGACACTGCGCAGCCAGTGGACGGATTATGGAAACTCTGCTTCTTCGGGTGCCCTACAGACGATAGGCTTTACGGCAGGATTTGCTGCCGCAACAGCAGACCGGCGCGTGGCAGCTCTTCGCGGAAGCTTGTCTAATTAAATGCAATGAAACTCCATTCAATCCCCTTCAGATCCTGGTTTAGGACAACCGACGAGATACTTGCTCTTACTTGATTTTATTGCATGAAGTGTTTACGCTATTTTCCTTCCTACATTGCCCACGCCGCTTCCCTTGACGGCAACTATTATATCCCCACTATCATCCTCATCCACGTCTCGTAGGCCCCAACTACTCGCCCCAAACTTCTTGAGATCTCTTCCAAGAACCACCAGGTCCTCCGTGCCTACAATCTCCCTCCCTAACCGTACTCTGCCCACATCTTCCGAGCCCATAGCCATCAGTGTCAAAACTGTCGAAGCACCAACCCTCGTCACACAACCACCCTGCGAGATGACCTCCAATAATTGATACGCACACTGCAATCCCAGATCCTCCGGCGTCACACCACCCTCCGGAGGAGCTGCAACATCCGCCGAGTAGATAACGCCCGCACTAGCCGTCTCAGCAATCAGACACAGTCCAAACCCAATCCCCGTCCTCTTCCTCGCCTTCGGATCCGACTTATCATGACTCGACACCAGCGGCGCCTGGTCATACTGCGCAGCAACATGAATATCGCTCACCAGCGGATTCAAAACCCCCCTCGCCGTATGGATCATCCGAGCATTGTTGCTCGCCGAAACCCCCGTGCAGTACGCCACTCCCCGTATCCTCCGCACCCTGCCCGGCGAGCGATTGAGATGCAGCGTCTTTGGTAATCGGACCTGGCTTCCGAACCGCAACTCAACGACACCTCCACCCCCCTTCCCGCCGGCGCCCGCACACGAGCGCTGCAGGACTCGGAGCTCCAGCTTGGCCGACAAGATGCCGAAGTGCTCGTAGAGCGGGAGGATCGCAGTCCGGACCGCATCGACGGAGATATCGCCCGACTGGGTGGCGCTGGTAATGACGCCTTCGCCTTCGAAGCGGACGTTCAGCGGCGCTTTGGAAAAGGGCGCGAGCATGCAGAGGGGAATGAGGAAGTAGCTGACGCCGCGCGTGCAGGACGCGGGGATATTGTGTTTGATGACATCGCCCGACGCACCGAGACCGGCTGCGCTGCCAGTTATGAGACCGGGCATGTAGGTGAGCTTGGTGCCCGTGTAAGAGATCTGGAGGGAGGAGCCATTGGTGACGGATTCGAGGAGGCGGAGGAAGGAGACTTCGTGCGGTGCAAGACCAGGATGCGTGGGTGACGACGATCGGATTTGTGAGATGTGGATCGGTCGACCAGTCAGTGTAGAGAGCACAAGTCTCTGTGTTAATGACTTATGTGTTGTGAAATGTAGGAATTCTGGGGCTGGCGCAGACATTTTGTCGTCTATGAACTGTGAACATCAGATGCAGTTGAGCATCGGGTCTGCAAAAACTAACAATTTTTGGAAATCCGGCAGAAACTTAAATAACAGACACCGCCTTCGAGGCCGCCTTCGTACCGACATCGTCGCCAACTGAACCTTGGGGCAATGGATAAGAGGGACCTGTTATTGGAGTCTGATTATGTAGGGCTGTGCAGAAATGATTTGAATGCTTTTAGTTGCATTTTTACTAAAGCTATGGTAGTTCATCGCTGAAGGAAATCATTGCGGACCAGATACGTTCATCTCCCTTGCAACCCTGGTCCTCGTTTTCCTTGCCGCGGCATTCTGTTTTGGAAATCAAAATTTGTACAAAGATGTGAACCACGACGTGCCTACGAGGCCGTCTCTAACTAAGGAGCTTCCTGCTCCTTTACCGCATGCTGATGGTGTTACAAGCGTAAAAGCAGCTTAGATGCAGGCCCAGACCTGATGTGCCCAACAGACTACGCAAATCCGCTCTCGCACTATTGGCTAAAGCGCCCTATCTGTCAACCAACCTGACCTATTGGGCTAATATAAGAGCTATGCGTAAATTTCAAGAATTATCAGACCAGAAAGCCATGCTGTGTATACGAGCTCTAAGCAGAAGGCTCAACGGCAGTATCTTCGGCAGCCGTCTTTTGATTCAGTCAGCATTATTCCTTGTTTAGCATGTAGAAGTATCATACCTTCGAGGCATCTTCAACTGTCTGTTCGATCTTGGGTCCATCCTTCACATCAACGTCTGCCAATTTCTCAGCGCTGATAGCTTTCGCTTTCTCCTCTTCCTTAGGCTTCTCTTCTGCGGCTTCCTCTAAGCTCTCCTCTGTTTTTGCTTTCTCATCGCCATTCGTAGCAGCATTCTCATCGGAGACATTTGCAGGAGAGTCCTTCGCACCATTGACAGCAGACTCAGCAGCAGCCGGCTCGAGCTCCTCCGTCTTTTTTGCCTCCTCCGTCGTACCATTGGTAGTAGTGGCAGCAGGTGTCTCTTGTTCGCCTGCAAGAAGCTTATTCCATTTGTCAAGAAGGGTCTGCGATCGGGGTTTGAACTGCAATTCGTCCTCTTTTGGAATTGTCGGCAGCTTCAAGATTGCTTTGAGGACCTTGTTGATCTTTGTCTTTCGGATGATGCTAACCTCAAGATCTGAATACCCTTCTAGCTTTGTGACGAATTCCGACATTGCCTTCATCTCGTCTTCCTTTGGTTCCTGTTCCTTTGTGAGGAGTCCCTTTTGTAACTTGTGTCTTAGAAACAGGATTTCTTTCTAGATTATAATTAGATAAACCGTTCGAAGCTAATCAAGCGTGCTGTACTGACCTCTTTCTTAGCCATCTTCTCCTCCGGACTGAGTTCTGGTTCCTTCGGGGCGACTTCTACACTCTCCTTGGCTTTGGGAGTCTTCTTGGTCTTTGATTTAGGTGTCTTGGTTACAGCCTCCTTCTCCTTCTTTGGCTTTGGTGTAGTTACAGTATCATTTCCGTTTGTTTTCTGAGTCAGCTTGATAGAAACCTTGGGCTTTTTGTTCGAGTCCGGTGCAACAGGAGCCTGATTAGAAACTTAGTAACTGGATCAGATCCAGAATGAACGTACTCACCTCTGCATCTTCCTCTGCCTTGCGCTTCTTCGTCTTTTTCTTTGCTGACGGCTCGGCAGTATCTGCTTCACCCTCAGCAGCTACATCTACCATCTCAGCATCCTCGACATCAACGGCTTCGACTGCACTCTTGCTCTTCCTCTTTGCCTTTGCAGCTTTCTTGGCCTCAATAGCTGCTGCTTTCTCCTCCTTCTCAAGGATCTCTGCTTTTCGAGTCTCCTCGTGGTTGATTAACATCTGCCTGAAATAATCGAGATCGTGCTTTTCCGAAGCAATTTTGTGGGCTTCCTTCAAGTCTTTTTTCTTCAGCGCAGTGGCTTCGCCAACGGTATCGAGATCGATATCACTGAGATCTGTGTTTGAGTGCCATCCACTTGGAATGTAATGTTAGCAATTGCAGATCTGTCGTGTTGACTTGAGATTGACTTACAACTCATTTGTAGCAAGGTACATTATGGGAAAAGTACGGTCCTTAATCTTTGGACCACCATCTGCATAAGCTGGCTTGTATGTTCCGTCCTCTTGCATAGCGGTTTGAGGCCGTGATTTCAACAAACTCGGTGGAAGCATGTCTTCAGAACAAATAATGCATGGCCATGGTGGATATCCCTTTAGCCTAGCAAAGAAGTAATCGCCAGGCTGGGCATCTGCGTGGGTGATCTTGGCAATAGATGCCTTCTTGCTGAGCTTTTTGCCTTTGTGCTCCGGAACCCCTCCGGACTTTCGACGACCTTTAAATTTGTTTGCAGAAGCTGGGGTTCCCTCTGCAGGTTCCACAGAACCGTCTGCAGCTTCTTTCGCATCAGTGATGTTGTCTGTGTCCTTCATCTCCACATCTCCTTGTACTGCTTCGGTGTCGACTTTGGCTTGTGGCGCGTCGTCAGCTTTTGATTGTTTTTCTTCTGCAGGAGCGCTATCTGTAAAAGAAAACTCTTGTCAGTAAATGCAAACAAAGTGGCAATGCTAGACAATAAGGATGCATACCGCCGTCGGTAGCGGCCTCTTTTTTCGCGACCTCCTCGCTATTGCTTGTTGTTACATCGCCGTTACTTGCGCCATTGGTAGCAGTGGCCTCCTGGTCATTGCTCTTAGCATCATTAGAAGCTGTAGTAATCGGCTCTGCTGGGGCAGGCGCGACAGGTGGTTGTGCGCTTTCCCCGTCGGACATCGTGGCTGTCGCGTCACAACAAACGTGGAGGAAGCTCGACAAGCTGAATTGAAGTTTACGCGTTGGCAATAAGCTTGAAAGTTATGATATTACAAGCGTAGATGACGCGCGTAATAGTCGCGATGTGACGGTGTGTAGATGTTGAGGGGAGGATGAACGTTGGTACAGATTGGTGGTTGCAAAATAGAAGCACGACCTCATGAAATTAGAATTTAGTTCGATCACGTGATCGAGACTGAAGGCGCAACAATGCTAGCCATGCATAATGCTTTGGAGGTGATACCACATGGCTTTAAAAGTAAACGCGATAGAACCACAAAAAGAGCTAGGATTGAAGCTGAACAAACAAAATCTGTCTCTTCATGCACCACTTGGCTTCTGGGCCCGCTCGATATATCTGTTGACGAGATGATGAGAACTTCTCACCATGCTGTTGACAACGCAGAAAGCCGAGGACGAGGGCCACTTCTTCCCGTAGCCAATCACGAGTCGTGTGTTATGGCCCAAACCATGAATAGCCAACGGAGATTTGGGGATTGAAAGAGCCGCAAACTCAATAGCTGGTAGTGAGACCCAGAATTGAAAGCCTGAAAGCGTTAACCAAAACAGACCTGGACACTGGCAGAGTGGCACCGTCAATAACAAGTGAAGCCTGGATATTGGTTTGAGATGCCGGCTTCAAGATGGGCCCCGAGAGTATCGATCGATCGAAAGAGAAATGCTTTTCCATCTATATCGCCACCCAATGCTACTGTACAATGATATCTCAGCAATAAAGGATCAACCATGAGGTCTTACTCTTCTTCTCCGTCCTCCTCATCTTCGTCCTCGTCCATACCTTCTGCTACAGATACCTTGAAGGTTGGGTCCTGGTCTACTCCGACATAGCTGTCGCTCATCAGGAGTAGTTTCAACTCGTGCTCTCCAGGCGTCGGCACTGTGTATTCGAGTCTTAGATTCAACACCTTGCCAATCGTGATTCTTTTGATGGCAAGTAAGGTTTTGGAGCTTTCGTCCCCAACAACCAACCACCAGTTCTCCATCTTTTTCACCGGGTAAAATGGCGCATGCACAGTGGTATCTATATCGTTATCCTCGTCATCTTCATCGACGTCGCGGGTAATCTGCACTTTGATATATGCAGGGTCGCCAGCTGTAATATTCTCCGGATCCTCGACATCGAAGGATAGTTCAATGTTCGGATATTTCGAGTTTGTGAAATTAGCTGCTTGTGCTAATTGTACTTGGGATAGTCCGAGTCGCTTCACGAGAGCTTCATAGTTGGGGTTCTCCGACGGATCCATAGCTTCCATAAATTCGAAAATGTCATTTATTCTAAAATAGGATAACTGGTCAGTAATATCGTCAAACTCAACACTATTGGATACGTACCCAGATTCATTGGCAGCCTTGATAACCTCAGGGGTGAAATGGGGGATCTGCTTCAGAGGACTATCGCGATCCCACATACCCTGAACTACCATCTGCGACATTTCCATAGCATTGATAGCATTTAGATGCCCATCAGACGAAAGGACATCCACAGTGGCGCTCAAAAGACCTAACACTTTCGTCAGGATAATTTCTTGGTCCTTCGCCAAATCGATAGGCAGCTGCATGCGTGAAAAATGGGCTTGAAGGAGCACAAAAGCCTTGAAGTGAGGCGAATCGTAACTTGGCTGCGCCATTTTGACTGGACACCTGTCGTAAATTCGTCGAAGTAGACTGTCTTCGTGCCGCCTAATTTGAATTGACTCAAACTCGGTTGCTGATGTAACAATTTCGAGAATGCCCTTCAATTTTGTACGCGCACTTAATGAAAGCAGGAATGTCTGCATAGTAATGTATGAGATGTTATAGTAGGCGGCGATCATTGCAGCGTTCAAAGGAGCCACGCTGTCATCTTCTTCGTCAAGGTCTATTATCTTGAACTCCGCCAGATCCTTTAGTGTTGTCTCGACAAGTTCAGACAGATGTGCACTAAGCCCTTCGTGAGAAGTGTCCGACAAACTGTAGTAGCTTGGGTTTGCAAGAAGTCTTCGATAGAAGTACGTGAATGTTGTCCAATTGATAGCATCATCAGCTGACTCGATCATCTTCGTACTGATCTCAGTCACAAAGGCGTCATGGAGGAAGACTTGAAGGTGACTCTCAATCGGCAGGGCCTCGTTCAAGAACTTCTTGTAGTACTCTCGCTTGACAGCAGGCACCATCAGCACGCCCTTGCCAAGTTTGTCTTCTAAAGGCCGTGAAGCTTTGCCAAACATTTGCAGCACCTCGCTCAATGGGTAGTCAACATATCGATGCTCTCGGCCCTCGTAGTATTGGGTTCCCATCACGACGACAAGGTGTGCCGTGCTGTCTAGTTCCCAGCAGACATCACGGGAGGCGACGAGGACCTGAATGGCGCCATGATCATACAGGTACTTAACTATACGCTTGTCACTGCTAGTGAGGGCCTCGTGAAAGTAGCCAATGCCATGAGATATAGACTCGGCAAGAGCCTCCTCTCCAAGGCGATCCAAGAGTGGCTTCATCTGGTCGATATCTCCGTGCAAAAACCGGTCCTCATCGTCACTAGCAACGCATGCCAGAAGAAGATCTCGAGCTGTTGCTCGGACCTGCTTCCGGCTCGGGACAAATACTATGGCTGGTTTGTCCGCTGACATCTGAAGAATGGATAGGTATGTGGGCTTCGCCATAGCGAGCATTAGGGACGGGAAATGAGGTATGGTGAATGATTGAATGTGAAGCTCGAGTGGAACGGCACGAACATGGGGGCTGAAATTGTAGATGTTATGCTTTTTAGCATCGATCCATTCCCCAACGTCGCGAGCGTTTGCGAGTGATACACTTAGTCCAATTATCCGCAGAGGCAATTGGGTCTGTGTTCGAATGTAGTGCATTCGAGACACAATGATCTCGTATACGTAACCAATCTGTCCACCAAGCATGTGCAGCTCATCGGCGATGAAAAGTTGGATGTTTTGAATGTTCTTGCGACGCTGCCACTGCCTTGACAAGACATCCCATTGAGATGGCGTAGCAAGAATCAAGTCGCCTCGGTCCAGCAGCTTGAGATCGGCTGTTGTCTCTCCAGTAAGCTTGACGATTTCTTTCCCTCCTCGAAGTTTAGCGAAGCGATCTTGCCAATCCTTCAAGCGTATATCGACAAGCTCCTGGAATGGAGCAATATATACAGCACGACCAGCATCTTGATGCTTCCAATGTTGTAGTAATGCGAACTCTGCACAGATTGTCTTACCACTGCCAGTAGGGGCGCCAACAAAGACGTTATCGTCCGTCGTGTACAGCGAATTGAAAGTTTGGGTCTGAATCTTGTTAAACCGTTGCCAATTAGGGTACAAATCCACATAGTCTTGCGTCTTCAGAGCAGCAACGGGTAAGGGTTGAAGGTCGAGTAGTGGGGTGTGTGGTGGAAACTTTTCTGGTAAGATGAGCTTTTGGAACGAGACTGCAAGTTTTGTCTCTGAATGCATCCATCTATCGGAGATGACTGTAACAAAATAGTTGGGTGGCATAGGCTCCGTAATGGGGACCGTGAACTCGACAACATGCTCATTCATCTCTGCTTGAGCAAAGTCTTTTCGTAGAATGAATTGGTCGTGGAACAGAATGTCTTCTCCATCACAATCCTCGGCAATAATCCAAAAGCTTTCTGCCGTACCGTGGATATCATCATCCCATTCAAAGTTAGGTGTGATTGTAAGCTCCACTCTTAGCATCGACCTTGTCATAGGCTGAACCTGGGCTTGGACCTCAACCCTAGGGAATTTAGAAACAAGGCCACATACTGTACGTCCAGCTTTTGGCAATCCGAGAAGCTCACCCATCCGGGGTGGGTCGAGGTCAAAGTAGTTGTTCCAAGGCACATCAATTCTCTCGGCTTTCTGCACAATGTCTCTAGGACAGCCTGGAAACTGTCGCAGAGGACTCATGGTTGGCCACATTCGCTTCTCAGCCATTTTACAGAGTTCTAGGGCGGTCTTTGCGACAGAAGACCATCCCTTCTTCAGCGTAATCTCGAAGATGGCTCTCAAGATACGTCCGGCAGACTGAGTCACATACACAAGGTCAGCCATGAGAGCGAGGCCTTCTAACTTAAGGCGTGAGATAAAAGCCTGCAGGAGAACATTAATCTTTGCATGTGGCTCCTCGATGCTCTCTTTGACAGGAATAGGCACGCGGCCAAGGAGCTTTGCAAGTTCCAACTTCTCATCCTGGCGGACAGGGATGTACTTGAATTCTTCACTAAGTGCAAAAACACGGAAAAGTTCGATGGGTGTGATAGATGGCTGGATGTGGTGGTTGTAGGTAAGCATTGAGCTGTGTGTGATGTAGTAATGAGATGCGATACGGCCAAGCTCAGTAGTTTGTATCCTGCCTGATTTTTTGTCGTACTTGATGAGGTTAGACTTTTCAAGCACCACCGCTGCAGAATGAATGAGGTCGACACGTTTCTGTTCCAAAGCGTGGTCATCCTCATAATCTGCACCGACGCTATACAGTCCAGGAGATCGAAGCATTCGGACGAAGAGATACGTATAGCCTAGCCACTCAACTCCATCGTCTCTAGTGCGGATGTTTCCAAGGACCACCTCAGCGTTCAGGTTATCTGCCAGTCGACTGACAAATTGACTCTCGATTGGAAGCTGCTGATTAAGCAGAGAAAGATAATACTGCATCTCTGACTGGGTCGTGATGATGATGCCTTCTCCGTAGGTATCAAATTGAGGACGGCCAGCTCGACCAAGCATTTGTAGGACATCCTGCGGGCTCAACTCCACCCAGCTACCCTTCTCTGGAGAATAGACCTGAGTTCCCTTGATAATGACGGTGTGCGCAGGAAGATTCACACCCCAGGCCAAAGTGGCGGTACAAACAAGAACCTGAATAAAACCACCGCTGAAAAGTTCCTCCACAGATGTACGATCTGGACGGCTCATACCAGCATGATGAATGCCAAATCCATAAGGTAAAAGATCTTTCAGTTCTCGGTCGTTGATTGCCTCTGCCTCTGTTGTCAGGACCTCACGACTACCAGCATCACTCTTGAGGATCTGCCCAATGGTTTCCATCTCTAATGCCTTGTCACGAATGTATCTCGCAGTCTTTGACGTCTCCTTTCGAGAGTGAACGAAAATGATCATTTGGTTTCTGTTAGTGCCGACGTGCTCCAAAACTTTGGTGTATGTTATGTCGTTCATTGTTTTCAGCTGTTTAATCGCTTTCTTCTCAGTAATCCCAACGAACTCCTGGCGGAGCGGGCAAGGACGGTAAGAGCCATCGAAATGGAACATTCCTTTCACAGGATCTACTCGTAAAAAGCTTGCGACGTCGCGGTAGTTGGGTAATGTAGCAGATAGACCAACGAGACGTACGGGGTCTCCAGTTTGCTCCATTTTCCTAATGGTTCGGCTAACAATGCTCTCAAGTACTGGGCCACGGTCATCGTGTAAGAGATGGATCTCGTCGATAATGATCAGTCGAACGAGATTTGTGTAGCTCAAGTCTGTAGCCTTTCGGGTGATGACGTCCCATTTCTCAGGTGTAGTCACGATGATCTGGGTATCTGCGATCTGTTGCTTCGTGAGCTGCCGATCTCCAGTAAGCTCGGAGACTTGGATTCCGTATGGTTTGAGCCTGGCACCAAAATTCCCAACCTGCTCTTGCACAAGAGCCTTGAGTGGAGCAATATATACTATCTTGAATGCGTCAAGGTTGATCTCCCCTGTTTCAGGATTTCGGTTTTTGCCAATCTCCCGCAAGATGGTCAACATCCCGACGTTCGTCTTTCCACTACCAGTGGGAGCACAGATCAACATGTTGCCATCATCAAGAAAGGCTGTAGGATAGCACTTAGACTGGATCTTGTTGAGCTTGGGTTCTCCTGTTCCGCCAGCCCTGAGAAACGGTCCTCGCGACCACTCTGGCATCTCTGATACTGGAATATCTCGATCTCCTGGCTCATTGCGCTTTTTTGGTGCGGGGACGTGGATTTCTTCATATCCTTTGAAGGTGCGCTTTGTGGAGCCTTCTGGGAGCTTGACCTTGGGGTTGGTCATTAGATGATTACCTTGGTCGAAGACAAGATTTTCTAAGTTTATCGTCTTGCGCGGCTGGAGACCACCGACGAGTCCACCTTCCTTGCCCTCTGATTTTGTCGTATCTGCCATGTATTCCGCAGGCACATCGATATCCATCTTTATTTCTACCTTTGCTTTCTTGGCCCGGTCAGCAGATGCGCCTCCACGAAGCTCATCCAATATCCAGCGTAGTCCCTCCGAGGCAATCTCTCGCTCAACTACACCTCGGGCTTCCGCATCCTCAGCTCTGGCTAAGCGTGTAAGCCAGACAACCTTGTCCCGATTAGAAATCAATAATTGCACTAATTCATGATGCTCGTAGTCGAAGAGCTCCATCAGGTCGTTTTCAATTTCCCGCAAAGACTTCTCTTCGGCGCCTTCCTCGGAGTCTCCTGAGAGGATTTGCAATGCCTGTTGAGTCTTTTCTTGTTGAATATGTGCGTCTGTATAAATGAGGCCAATCTTCCGTTGGAGCCAGTATGCATCGATGTCACGAGCCGCGACGGAATCCTTCTCCTTCTTTGTAGCACCATTGCTTCCGTTGAGTTCAGAGTCAATTATCATAGCTTCCTCCTCAGGAAGTGCAAATGCTTCCGCGTCCACATCCATGGCGGCGCCGCCAGCTGTTGCAACCTCTTCAGCTCCAGGTCTATCTTCTTCATCTCCATCTTCTGACGACTCGTCGCGGACCTCGTTAACCATTTCAGCCCCATCTTCGTCCTCTGAATTATCATCAAAAACAACTGCAACACCCTGCCGATCATCGATTTCAGCCCCATCCTCGCCACCATTTTCGCCATCGACCATGTTCTCGTCCTCGTCCTGTGCATCATAATCCGTGATTTTCTTACCCAAATTCACGAGTTCGTTAAACTGCTTGGGGTTCAGGCTGCTGCCAAGAAGCTCATCGATTTCCTTCTTCTTGTCGAAGTCCTTCAGGTCATCATCCTTCAAAAACTCCAGAACAACGTCCGCAGCGCTTCGAACTGTTTCATGGGGAACATCTCCCAGGCTGGTCGCAACAGTCGTGAGAATGAGATCATATGTTGCTCGAGTTGCAGACGTCCTTGGTCGATATCGTATCCCCTCCACCAATGCATCAGCCTCAGACAATATGCCAGCTCCGCGCAGTTGTGCAGGTTCGCCTCGTTTGCGTTTGCGTTGTTCACGTTCCAAAACGTCTTCCCCTTCTCTGAACCCGCCTCTCTCTACATCGGGTAGTCCTGATGCCTTCTTCTTTTGTTTTGGTGCGTCTTCGCGGGCATTGCGCGAGCCCATATCACGTATGCTCAACCTTCCTGCCAGCGACTCGGGATCTCCGGTCACTTCATCATTTCGACGTGAAACAAAACGACGGTCGGCCTGGAGGACCAGATTGGACATCGCCGAGTACTTGTACTGCGATACATCGCGCTGTTGGTCCGCCATGATTGCGGTCGCTCTGTGGTGTCAAAGGACTCTGTCCGATTTGAGGAAGACCTCCGAGATCTTCTTTTAGATGTATGGAGGTGTCATGAAAGTCCCAGATGTCCAGAGCACAACTAGAATGGGTAGTTTGTTGAAGATGAATACAAATTGCGAAACTCCTCCTGGCAGACCAGTCGTCCTGAAGCCTCGCTGAATTTCTGAAAGGTCATGAAATTATTTAGCGCCAGATTCTAGAACGGTCATTGGCTGTTGGAAGCGCGCCCCGCGTCAATTGAAGCTTAATGGCAGTCTGAAGTCAACAAAGGCTCCTTATCATGCAATGAGCTTACCTGAAATGGATCATCTTGGCTCATTGCCAGAAGCTATCGAGGCAGTTCAGCAGTCTCTTGGGCCTTATATCAAGCAACGACAACAAGTTGAGACCATCAGACGAACTCTAGCTCTGCATTTGAGCCAACACGTGAACTCCGCTTTAGGTGATGGAGAATCAGCCTCTCGACCATTATCACTCGTTCATACGAATGGTATAGATACGATACCCGCCGAGTTTCGTGGTCTTCGTAAGGACTACTTACGGGCACTGCGCTCAAATGCCAGAGCCCGCGAGGAGTTTACCAAGACGAGCAAAGCGCATCGAGCAAAAGTGCTTGAGAACCAACGATTAAGAGAAAAGCAACAGCAGAGCCAAGACGAAATTCCAAATTACGAATCTTCAACGGCACTGTTTCTAGATGTTATCAAAACAAAACGCAAGCATGAAAAACTGCGTATCCTGCAGGACCATATCAATACATTAAGCCATATGCCTTCAGCTACATCGGACTACATTGAGCATATTCTAGCTTTAAATGACACCTCAAATCTTCCTCGAGTTCCGACGGAGCTTTTGGCCAGCGTCAATACGAGCCAAAAAGGGAATGTGGATCTAGTCGAACTTGTTGCTCAACTCGAAAAGTCTGTATTTCGGGCTAAGTTGCAATTAAAGAGAGAGCAAGCACTGCTTGCCAAAATTCGTAATGAGACAGACGCTCCAGCCGAGTCATCTCCAGCTCAAAAATTTCAGGCATTGGCAGCGACAAGAAATGAGCTCATTAATTGGATCGAAACGGAATTATCTAAAGCAGGCGAGACCGAGAATGAGGACAGCAATAAGGAATCTGAGTATCAGGTCAAAGGAAGGGACTATATGGAGAATCGCATGTCAATGGTTGCGGCCCAATACAATCGGTATCTGAAAGCTCGACAAGCTCTGATCATAGTGGCTGCTGGGCAGACAGTTCAACAGCCTCCAGCTGAGCCTGATCACATGGACGACTCAGCACGAACGGGCGCACTCAAAAATCCGGGCACAGCACTGGACGTCTCGTCTCATTACATTGAGAATCTGATGTCTTTGGCAAACGAACAAAAGTCCACCATACAACTCAAATCTCACGTTACAATAAGTTTGTCAAAACAACTAAAGGAGCTCGGCTATAGCCTAGACAGGTTGACTCATGAGAGCCATCTCCTTCCGACATATCCAATGACGGAGCTAGCACAACAGGGGAAGAGGTTAGAAGCTGCTGCGTCTTTCGCTGAGGAAACCACGAAGCATGAAAAGCCAGATTCCAGCCGCCGAGCTCGAGTTTGGGTATTCGCAGCTGAGTCGGCCACTAATGCCACAAATAATGCTGTACTAGCAAGCCTTGAGGATGGTGAAGCTGCAATTTCTGAGGCACTTCAACACTTGCAAGCATTGAAGTTCGTTCTCGGCACAGACTCTGCCCAGAGTCATGATGGCCAGGTTGTGAACACAGACATTTGGTCGATATTAGATGGAAATTTGGGCGCAATTAAGTCTGAAGAATGAGACTGTCAGAATTTAACAGAGACTAGCTTTCTCTTACCATTTTAAATTGGAAAAATTGCAAAACGTTGCAGATGATACACTGATTGAATGTTTAATGCCTTGTAAATTAGGCGATAATATTTGTGACACCGCTTTAAGTTGCCAAAATTTATTATGAGTGACTCAACAGAGCCCCGCGAAACGTCAAGTCTGTACTCTGCGCAGGCAAATAGACACAAAAATGGCGACCGCAGAGAATACTGGCGATTTGCCATCCGAAATCCTTCATGCTCTGTCCGAAAAGGAACCTCTGCTTTCTGCAGAGGCCTTCCCAAGCATCAAATCCGCGGATGTGAAGAGCGCGTTGGACAGGCTGGGATCCAGATCTATGCTCACATACGAGACCATTGACAGGGAAGAGGCCGTACTTGAACCTGAAGCAGAACAGATTGCTGCAAGCGGCAGTCATGAAGCCCGAGTCTTTGAGGCCCTACGAAACGCAATGGGGGGACTTACAGTGGCCGAGTTGGAAAGTGCTGTAGGAGACAAGAATGTCGCAAAGGTTGGACAAGGCAAAGCATTCAAATCGAAATGGATTGCGAAAGGAAAGGATGGAAAGCTAGTCGCGTCTGTGAGTTTGAATTGGCAAGTCAATTGGAAGATCACAAGCTGATTTCCTTCAGGCGGAATCCATAGAGGACACAACTCGAGAACAACTGCAAATCATCCAAAAGACGAGCACGCACCCAGATCCAAAAGTTATCACAGACCTGAAGAAACGAAAGTTGATCAAGATGCAGAAGGTCATCAGCTTCAAAATCAATAAAGGCCCAAAGTTTGCATTGGAGATGGTTAAGGAGGAAACAGACTTGACAGCAGATATGCTTGCGTCGTAAGTCATTATGATTCTATACTATTGTTCAAGTCATTGATATTCTGCAGTGGCGCATGGAAGACGGCAAACTTCAAACCTTACAATTTCAAGGCACTTGGTGCGGATCAAAACGCCGGCGCATTGCATCCTCTCAACAAGGTCAGACATGAATTCCGACAGATCTTCTTCGAGATGGGATTCGAGGAGATGCCCACCAATCACTTTGTTGAAACTGGATTCTGGAATTTCGATGCTCTTTTCGTGCCTCAACAACATCCTGCCCGTGATCTTCAGGATACTTTCTATATCTCAGATCCTGTATCAGCTGACAAACCTCGTGCTGAGTCTGACGATGACAAGGCGGATTATGAAGAGTACTGGAAGAATGTTAAGGATGTCCACCAAGAGGGTAAGTATGGCTCGATTGGTTACAGATACCCATGGGCCGAGGACGAGTCCTTGAGACTGGTTCTTCGTACACACACCACTGCTATCTCCACCGCGATGCTTCACAAGCTTGCTCAGCAGAAAGGTCCCGATGGCAGACCACCGCCAGCACGATATTTCTCGATTGATCGTGTTTTCCGTAATGAGACTGTCGATGCCACACATTTGGCAGAGTTCCATCAGGTTGAAGGTGTTATTGCTGATTATGGCTTGACTCTCGGAGGCTTGATGGAGTTCATGACAACTTTCTTCGAGAAGATGGGTCTCGGCGCAGACTTACGTTTCAAGCCAGCATATAATCCCTATACCGAGCCTAGCATGGAGATTTTCAGTTTCCACAAAGGTCTCAACAAGCTGGTGGAGATTGGAAATAGTGGAATGTTCCGACCGGAAATGCTGGAGGCTATGGGTCTGCCAAAAGATATGCGAGTGTACGGATGGGGGTTGAGCTTAGAGAGACCTACGATGATCAAGTATAAGGTAAGTGTTTCCACTCGTACGCCCGCGTCCACAATCCTAACCCACGTGCAGGTGAACAACATTCGAGAGCTACTGGGCCACAAGGTAGACTTGTCCTTCATTGAGAGGAACCCAGCAGTTAGACTAGAGAAAACATAGATGCAGGTCAACGTAAATACAAATGGATTTCCTCTTTGGCAGTGCTGCATATGCAATATGACAATCACGTGGATTGCTTCTCGATGGCGTAAGGCTTCAGGGGGCGAACCAAAGAATAGAGGATCGACCTATGGGAGCAGCTCCCGTTGCTGGCTTTGGGGTTCAGCATGGGGCTCTCCGTAGAACAGCAAAATTTCAGCTCATCTGCCTGTGAGATCATTGGATTCCATGCTGTTGCTTGTGTTCCTGGCCCCGCCATGCCACGGGCTTTCCATGTATGCAGCAAAACTTTTCAAACTCTGCTGCTGCACGCCGGGAAGAATAACTCGGTCACTCGCGACGCCGACTTTGAGGCTGGCATCTCTCTCCACACGCTTGCATGCTAGCCTGCAGCCCCTCCGGTCGCTAGCCCCTCTCATGCCATCAGAGGGCTTGTGGGATTTGGGTGATGATACAGCCACGCGGCTTGATGCTAGAAAAACACCCGACCGTATATTCTGCCAGACGTCAATGAATGCAAGCCATAAGACGCATTCCACAATATAGTGGTTGTGGCCCTTTAAATACTCCGTGGCTGGGGTGTATAACAATCTGGGCTTACCAATGACGCTGACGTTCTGAAAAGAGCACGGTGCACGAAGAGAGGGACAGAACAGTGCTTCCTATGACCGGACCCTATGTGTATAGCGAGGGGCGACGATCAAATTTTCTGGTGTGTCATATCAACGACACTGCAGCTATCTTCGCCTACTGCTCCTTAGCGGGAAAAATTTCATAGGGTGTAGCATTAACCACCAAATTTACCTACCTACCTACATTACTCACTGCTTCCTCTTGTTACTCACTTCCAGATCCTCATGCTCCTTCACTTCCTCTCCATCCTGGGATCATGTTAAGAGACTTCGAGCCTTCTAAGAAACAAACCTGAGCTGCTTCATCAGTTCTTGCCATTGTCTCATTCTCCGAGAACTCTATTATCACCGGTCCTACACCGACACACAATCTCGATCAGAGCACGCGGCAGTCATTCCAATACATTTTACTTAGCGGTACAGTCATAACTGCAGACTGTCAAACTGATACACAGAGGCAGCAAGCCTATATTTGAACGCATACCCACTCAATTGCATCCCTC